>CM048669.1:5109345-5721845 GCA_026401315.1 Dysphania ambrosioides | reverse complement strand
ATCGTCAGTTTGAAGGTTTTACTACCTTTGGCCTTTGCTAGGCATTGATAAATTCTATTGGCAAATTTTCAGTTTTCTTTTCTGTTGTGGAGATCCCACTTGAGGCATTTTTCTCACTTTTATCCTAGATAATGATGCTTATCCGTTAGGGGATGTTGAAATGTTGGAAGTTTCATCCATTAGGGAAGAATTTATTTAGGTCAACTTCATGGGGAGAATGATTTTGGGAATTTAAACACTCAAATGACCTAGTAGGGATTTTTGGCTGGGTCTACAGTCATATTAGCTGATTTAACATATTCTAGGGACGTCTCCTAAGCCAATGCGTATTTTAGGGATGCCTCCCAAGACATTGAGCAGATATACGTATTATAGGGATGTCTCCCGAGCCAAAACATATTTTAGGGACGTCGTTCAAGCCAAAACATATTTTAGGGATGTCCCCTATGACAAAATGTATTTTAAGGACATCTCTCTGGTCGAAACGTATTTTCGGGACATCTCTTGGGCCGAAACGTATTTAAGGAATGTCTCCTAGCCATGACATATTTTAGAGACGTCTCCTACACCAAAACATATTTTAGGGATGTTTCCTGGGATAAAACGTACTCTAGAGACGTCTCCCGAGCCAAAACGTATTTTAAGGACCTCTCTTGGGCCATGAGACAGAGTCATTGGGTCATTAAAATGCTTACTAGTCATTTGCAGTGTTGCAGCGTCATGGAAGGTCAACCTAGCTTTTCTGGAATGCTTTTTTGGGCCATAGGGCCATGCTTGAAATTCAGTTAATTGTCCTACATGGCTTTGGGAGCAAAATACCGAGCTTATAGTGAGCCGAATTATCTGTGTGGAGAAGAGTAGCCAGGTCTCACTTTGCTTCCTTCCATCTTTGTAGGACATTACCGCATTCCACAGCTACAACTAGGGAGAAGAGTAGCCGCATACGCTCATCTCCTGTACGAGATGAACGAGGTAATACAGGGCTGTATCGAGGGCCAGGTTTATGTGGGAGGCATGTGGAGAGTCATTAAGGTACTTTGATTCTTTCCCTCTTGTTTGGCTAGTTTTCAATTTTCTTAGCCTTTATGTTAACCCATTTTCTTTTACATGCAACTTTAGGCGTAAGAGTACTATCCTAAGTTTGCTCTAGCTCGCCGTTGTATATTGTGTTTATCGAATTAGAAAGATTATCTTCCATTCCACCCCTAAATTGGTAAGTTTTGATTTTGTGCCATTGTATATTGTGTCTGTCGAATGCTTTTAACCTCTGGACATTGTTTTGTTGATAAGGGCCGCAGGCCAACTTCCGGCCTTAGGCAAACATAGAGCCTTCGGAGGGCATTGATAGAGCTGGCTTCCTCATGGTAGCACTCAACTATGGAGTTTCTAACTCTAGTATACCCTCCTAAAACCATGCTGGACCTAGTGAGCTTGGATAAGCTCATGCAGTTGGCCCTAATCACAACTTTACATACATTTTAGGGGTCGTTGGTGAGTCTTGGGGTGGACTACTCTTCACTGGTTTCCAAGTTAGCTCGCCCGATGAGGAGAATCTGTCTAGAGGTATGATACTTGTCTTCATATTTGAGTATACCTTTTTGAACCTTTCTAATTTTGGGTTTCTTCTTTTTTAGAAGCCCAAAGGAGATGAGGGTCCTGATTTCTCTCATATGGACTTGGTGCTCCACTATGTGAACACCAAGGGGGAGCGGGTCAGCAAACTCGTTAGAAGGTCTCTGAGGTTGAGTCGCATGTCTACCTGAGCATGCTTACGGATTTCCCGCTAATAAGTTGCTTGATAGATGTAAGTTTTACCATCTTTGCTTTGCTGAGTTACAATGCTTTTGTTGTTTTCTGTTTTACAGCTGAGTAGGAAGAAGGTTGGAAAATTTATGAAGTAGATCAACAGCCTAAAGAAGAAGTGTATCTAACTGACCAAGAAGTTGGTTGGTCACCCTACTAAAGTAAGGGTTTTAGTTTATGCCTGATTACTTTCTTGTTTTCTCTGTTATTCTTGGTTTGATGTGTTTGGAGTTTAAGATACACCCGGCCTTGTATGTCGAGGTTGTTGAGTCCCTTAGGTTTTGATTGATAGTTTTGAATGATGACAAACAGCTAAGGGAAACAGGTCTTTGAAAGTGTTTAATACAGTTGGGGGAACCAGCTAAAATAGAACACTGTTTCCCTAGATAAGTTATTACTTATATGAGATATTTGTTGAACTAACTTGTCTTTATACAGGGAACAACTAGATGATAAATGAGCTATGCATCTAAGTTGATTTCTAAGATTGGAAGCTTGAAAGGATTTTCGATCAACTTAAAGGAAGGTCCTTGATCGATAATTAAGTTCATTCATGGAAGCTTTCAAGACTTAACGAATGCATGAAGGAAGACTACACTCAAAGAGTTATTTAGGATCTTTATGTAAATGCTCCATAGTACAACTTATATAATTGAGTATATAAAGTGCTTTTAGTATATTAAATATCGTTATGAAATTTGGTACAAGGTTTGGAACAAATTTCATAACATATTCAGCTCAGGGAACCAGGTCAGGGAACCAGGTTAACTGAACAGATTATTCAAGCTGCGGTTTTTACAAAGATTTTACAAAAAGGATATTTTCCGAAAAATATTGATTTAAGATATATCCAAGCAGCTAAACATAAGATGATATTTTTGGTTAGCTAAAAACTAGGAAGTATCTTATCCTAAATTGATCTTATCTTGTGATCAAATTAATTAGGATAAATACTTATCTTAAAATCGCATATATCTTATATGCATGATTTTAGGGTTTAGCCAACTAACCTATAAATACATCTTGCTCTGAATAATCATCGGTACAGCTCTCACGCATTTTTAATAGAGTTTGATATTTGAGAGCTAAAAGCACTAATTCAATTATTAAGTGATACACAAGAGCATAATAGTGTTTTAACGTTTTTCTCTATTTGACTTTTGAGAGTTAGATCATTAGAGAGTTCTTGATCTTGTATTAAGTCTTTGACAGAGGGGTTGAAGACTTGGTGAGTGTTTGTGAGTTCAAACACACTAGGAACTTACGAGGGTAAGTTTAAAGCACATTCGGAGTAGAGTGTGGGGTTTACTGGTTCCCGGAGTAGGGAAACAGTAGAGTGTTCTTTATCTTTATTTTTCGGAGTAGATTAATAAAGGACTTAGGATAGGAGGACGTAGGCCAGAGTTGGCTGAACCTCGTTAAATCTGTGGTGTTCTTTATTGCTTTGTTTTATTCCGCTGCATAAGGGAACCAGCACAACTGGCTCCTTACACATAATCCGAAAAGAAGTAAAAATTGCCAACGATTACTTAACACTCAATTCACCCCCCCTCTTGAGTGCCCATTGAACCTTCAATTGGTATCAGAGCCTAAGCTTCTCGAAAGAGTAACATCTAGAGGAGTTAAGAATGAGTACTCAAGAATTAAGTGCAATCGGTTATGACAACAAGACACCAAAGTTTAATGGAAATAATTATGCCTGGTGGAAGAATAGGATCCAGAATGTTATCATGGGTATTGATTATGAATGCTGGCTCGTAGTTAAAAATGGTCCTAATATCATTCTCAAGACAGAAGCTGATGGGAAACAGGTTCCCAAGAAGGATATCGAATTGGTCACTGCTGATTACAAGTTGTTGGAGAAAAATGCTAAGGCAATGTCAATTCTACAACAAGCAATAGGTGAGAACGAAACAAATCGTATCTCTGGTTGCAGTAGTGCTAAGGAGATATGGGACACCCTTGAACTTGCGTTTGAGGGAACCAGTGAGGTAAAACGGTCTAAAATCGATTTAATCATGTCTAAATACGAATTGTTTGCCATGAATAAAAATGAAAAAATCAATGATTGCTTTCGTAGGTTTATGACTATTGTTAATGATCTTAGATCACTTGGTAAAATATTTTCTGATGAGGATCTTGTGAGAAAAATTTTGCGTAGTTTAACAGATACATGGACAGCTAAGGTAACAGCAGTATATGAAGCAAAGGATCTGTCTACCCTGTCTTTAGAACAGCTGATTGGTTCCCTTATGACTCATGAGATGCTGATTGACTCTAAGTCTGAGAAGGAACCAGCCAGAGGCATGGCACTGAAGGGAACAGTAGAGGAAGAAGAAGATGAGATCAGCTTGATTGCAAAAAGATTTGAAAGATCTCTTCGTGATCAAAAGAGGAATTTCAAAGGTAGGAATTTCAAAAACACTAAAAAATCTAACTCGTCTTCATTCGTGGTGAGAAAGGACACATCATTCGTGATTGTCCAAAATGGAAGGACAAGCAATCTCAATCTGGAGATAAGAGGGCTTTCAAGAATGCCATGATAGCATCTATGTGGGGAGAATCTGACTCAGGATCTGATGAAGAAGAAGATACAACTAGTTCTGATGTTTGCTTAACTGCCTTCACAAACATCAAGGAGAACATCACTGGTCCGGGAACCAGAGGGGGAACCAGTACATTCAAGAAATGCTTGATGGCTAAGAAGGATGTACTACAAAGACATAAGGTAAACCTTGAACAAATTAGAATAGATATGCATGAATATGATAGAGAAAATATGCTTGCTTGTATAGATTCTTTATTAGATGAATGCTATAAATTAGGTGAAACTTATATAACTGGCAAAAGAGAACTAAAAGAAAAACGCAATGAATGTGAAATTACTATTGCTAGTTGTGATCACCTAGAGATGGTTTGCCATAACTTGAAAAATCAAAGTGCTGAACTAGAAGTTGAATTGGACAAGTGCAAGGTAGAACTAGAAAGGGCAAGATCTTCTGAACTTGACTATCCAAGTGATGGTGAAGAAGATCTGATCTCCTGGTTCTCCAGAGACTTATCAACTACTAGTGAAGTCCTTGATTTTTCAACAGTCATAAGTAAAGCAAATTCTTGCAATAGAACTTCTCTGTTGAAGGCCTTTGAAACATTGGCTTTCAACTTAGAAAATTCTCACAAAGAAATTGCTTCACTTAAAGTTGTTCAGTCCCCTGGTTCTCCTATTAGAACCAGCGTTGAAGTCAGCAGTATGATTAATGAATATGAAAGTACTATCTGTAAGTTACATGCTGAATTTAATCAACTAAAAAGTGAAAAGCAATCAGTAGTTATTGACATATCTAATGACCCTACGATTTTAGATCTTAACTTACAACTTCAACTTTAGAAAGTAACTTTGAGTTTTTGAAAGAGAAAAATGAGTTGTTAGTTAAAACACTTGAAACAAAAGAAAGGGAATTGCATGACAGTCATAGACATTTGGATAAGCTATTGAATGCACAAAGAACTTTGAACCATCTGACTTCATCAGGAGGAAACAAAGGAAAATTTGGTCTTGGTTATACTAGACAGAGAACCAGGACTAACTGGTCTCCCAGAGAAACCACCTGGATCACAGAATATCAGCGAGGTAAGTATGTCATAACTAAAGAGATGCACGTGTGTTTTCATTGTGGTAAGAATGGACATAAGATACATGAATGTCCAGCTAAGAAAATTAGTGCTAATAAGAATATCAAGAATGTAATGTATGTGTGGAGAAGAAAGGATAAACAAGATGTTAATGTTGTTGAAAAGGGACCCAAGTGTGCTTGGGTTCCTAAAACTAATGTTTGATTTACTCTTGCCGGCTAGAGTGAAGGGAGACACCTATTGGTATTTGGACAGTGGTTGCTCAAGACACATGTCCGGGGATAAAGATCAATTCCTTTCACTAGTGGCCTTTGATGGAGGAAGTGTCACCTTTGGGGATAACAGCAAGGGAACCATCACTGGTTTAGGTAAGGTTGGTAAGACACTTTCTAACGCAATAGATGATGTTTATTATGTTGAAGGCTTGCAACATAATCTCTTGAGTATTTCTCAATTATGTGACAAAGGTAATAGAGTTGAGTTTCAAGCCAACCTATGTCACATAGTTAACTCACAAACAGGAGAGCTTGTATGTGAGGGAACCAGGAAGCATGATGTCTACATCACCTTCTTAGATAAAATCCCTTAAGACAAGTCCATCTGTTTAAGAGCTGTTTCTGAAAATAATCAATGGATTTGGCATAAGAGGTTTGGACATGCTAGCCTAACACTTCTAAACAAGCTTAAAGCACGTGACTTAGTGGTAGGTCTTCCTAACATTAAGTACGAAACTGATAAAGTTTGTTCTGAATGTGTAAGGGGAAAATAGGTCAAAATCTCTTTTAAGCCTAAAACTGTTTTGAGTACCAGCAGACCCTTCGAACTTGTACACATTGACTTGTGTGGTCCCATGAGAGTACAAAGTCGAAGAAGTCATAGATATGTCTGTGTTATGGTTGATGATTATTCCAGGTACACTTGGGTAATGATGTTACACATAAAGGATGAAACGTTTGAAGAATGGGTAACATTGGTGAAACAAGTGGAGAACCAGCTCACCCAGAAGCTGGTCTCGATAAGATCAGACCATGGTACTGAATTTGATAACGCTAACTTTATTGATTATTGTAGGGAACATGGAGTTAATCACAACTTCTCAGCCCCTAGAACACCTCAATAAAATGGTGTTGTAGAAAGGAAGAACAAAACTCTTGAGGAGATGGCGAGGACGATGCTCATTGAGAGTGGTCTCCCAAAGAGTTTTTGGGGTGAAGCTGTTGACACTGCTTGCTATATACTGAATAGAGGTCTCATTAGACCAAAGTTAAATAAGACTCCCTATGAACTTCTTAAAGGTCGAAAGCCCAACATCACATACTTTCGTGTCTTTGGATGTAAATGTTATGTGCATAATAATGGGAAGGACCAGCTTGATAAATTTGATCCTAGAAGTGATGAGGGAATCTTTCTTGGATACTCTTCTCACAGCAAAGCATATAGAGTCTTCAATAAAAGGACTCTCTGTGTTGAGGAGAGTGTCCATGTCATTTTTGATGAATTTAACATGTCTTCTGAGATTGCGCAGGTACAACCTGATGAAGTGATTGGATTGATGGATTTCACGGGGAACCAGTATACTGGTCCCTCAGATGAAGTGCAAGCAGAGCTAGGCCTACCAAATACTCCACCAGATGATAATGATGAAGTGCCTAGAGAATAAAATGGAGAAAATGAGGATTCTGAAGGGGAACCAAGTCCTGATGGTTCCTCACATAATAGACAGGTAATGAGCTCAGGGGGAACAGAAGAAGGTACCACCCCTGAACCTGAGGTAAGTAATGATAGAGGAAACATCATGAATGTGAATCCTCCTGGTTCTTCAGAGAGAGAAGAGATTCATGAACATGCTAGTTCCCAACTTAATGAGGAAGCACAAAACAGTATTAATGTCAAAAGTTTTAGATATCAATCCTCTCATCCCACTGATCAAATAATTAGTGATATAAATAAGGGGATTCAAACGAGAAGAAGTGTCTTTCAAAACTTTTGCGCTTTCTATTCTTTCCTGTCTAATGTAGAGTCTACTGACTATAAAACGGCATTGACTGATCCTGATTGGATACTAGCTATGCAAGATGAGTTAAATCAGTTTCAGAAAAACCAGGTTTGGCACCTGGTTCCCCGTCCAAAGGAAAGATCAGTCATTGGTACTAGATGGGTCTTTAGAAACAAGTTAGATGACCTCGGTACTATAGTCAAAAACAAAGCAAGGCTAGTGGTGCAAGGGTACAATCAACAAGAAGGAATTGACTATGATGAGACGTTTGCACCAGTAGCTAGGCTAGAGGCTATTAGGATTTTAATTGCTTATGCTGCTCACATGAATTTTAAGCTGTTTCAGATGGATGTGAAGACTGCCTTCCTTAATGGATATTTGAAGGAAGAAGTATATGTGGAGCAGCCACCTGGTTTTGAAGATGCACTGTTTCCCCAGCATGTATATAAGTTGGATAAAGCATTATATGGCTTGAAACAAGCTCCAAGGGCTTGGTATGAAAGACTGTCCAATTTCTTGATGGCTAATGATTACAAGAGGGGAACAGTAGACAAGACCTTGTTCATAAGAACCAGGGGGAAACACTTGATTGTAGTACAAATCTATGTTGATGATATTTTATTTGGTGCTACTAATCAAACTTTGTGTGATGAATTTGCAAATCTTATGCAGAGTGAATTTGAAATGAGTATGATGGGAGAACTAGGGTTCTTCCTAGGGCTGTAGATTAAGCAAACAAATGATGGTATAATGATCCATCAACAAAAGTACTTAAAAGAGCTACTGAAAAAGTTTGGCATGGAGAACAGCAAAGCTTATGATACACCTGTTCCCACATCCATAAAGTTGGATGCTGATCTTAAGGGAAAAAAATGTTGAAGCTACGCTTTATAGAGGAATGATTGGTTCTCTACTTTACCTAACAGCTAGTAGACCTGACATTGTGTTTTCTGTTGGGTTGTGTGCTAGGTTTCAAAGCAATCCAAAGGAATCTCACTTGAAGGCTGTTAGAAGGATACTTAGGTATCTTGTGGGAACAGCAGATCTGTTTTTGTGGTACCCCAAAGGTAGTACCATCAATCTCATTGGATATACAAATGCAGATTATGCTGGTTTCCTAGTTGATAGAAAGAGCACATCAGGTATGGCACACTTCCTTGGCTCTTGTCTTATATCATGGGGTTCTAAGAAGCAAAATTCAGTGGCCCTATCCACAGCAGAGTCAGAATATATAGCTGCAGCTTCATGCTGTTCCCAGCTACTGTGGATAAGGAACCAGCTGAAAGATTTTGGTGTTATTTATAAAAGTGTTCCTATCTTTTGTGATAACACTAGCGCAATCAATATTTCAAAGAACCCCGTGCAACACTCCAAGACCAAACACATTGAGATAAGACACCATTTTCTAAGAGACAATGTGGAAAAAGGATTGGTGGAGATGTTGTTTTGTAAAAGTGAAGATCAAATAGCTGATATCTTCACAAAGCCTTTATGTAGAGAGTCTTTTTGTAGGTTAAGATTCCTTTTAGGTCTAGTTAGATTTTAGGCGTTGGCTTCAATTATTTCCTTCAATGATTGGTTAGAATAAGTATGCTTTTGTATTGATTATGTATATAACTATGTTGCTTACTTACAAATATTGTGTAAATAACCTTAGTGGATTATTGTTGCATAGAAACAGAAGAAGTTATTTTGAAACATGCTGAAAATAGAATGACTGGTTCAGTACAGGTACCAGCAAGAGGAAACAGCAGTTCAGCTCTGATATGTCATCCGAAAATATCTTATTTTCGGAAGATTACTATAAGATAATCTCTTTTTGGAAAGAATTATCTTATTTCAGTTATTCCTATCCTACAAAGAGGCAAATATATTTAATTGCCAAATTTATAGTTGGTTGACTCTTTTGTAAAAAGATAACTACAATTTTTAAATTTTCAATTTCTGAAATTATCTCTTCCGTTTATTTTGACTCTCAACCGGCTAATTCTTGGAAATCCTATGTCTGTGCAATTGATATAAATACACATCAACACATTGATACAGCTTCACATCACATACCTCTCTCTCGTTCAAAAGTGGTACCCTGATCACTGCTCACTCCGTTCTCATCTCTCTCAAAGCTGTGAAGCTTATCTGCTACAATGGGAAGGAAATCAACCAGGGCTCTAGCTAAGAAAAGGAAGGAGAAGACTCAAGCAAGTGAGTCCACTCAATTGAAGGAGACCTCCATCACTAAAATTAACCCTGCTCCAACTTTATCAAGCAACTCACCTCCTACCACCACAAAGAACCCATCACCAACTCCATCTCCATCTTCTAAATCTCCCTCACCTCCACCTCCCAAAAATGCACCTTTACCCAAAACCCCTGAGGCTGATGATTCCATCATCAAAGAACCTGTCTCATCTCAGGGGGACCAGCCCAAAAGCACTGAAGAATTCTTCAACACTGTTGGAGAAAGGGAAGAGGAGGAAGTTCGAAGTGAAGAAGATGATCTACAGATTATTGGGCAGAAAAAGGGGACTACAGAACCCTTGGTTCGCAGCAGAGTGACTAGGTCTTCCCTGAAAAGGATTGGCGAAGTAGTAGTAGAGGAACAGTCGATGGACTCTACTGGTTCCAAACGAAAGAGAACAGCACGGAAGTCTACAAGAGGTATGTCAGTAGAATCTCCATCTGTTGGTATGACTGATTTAGGTTCTAGGGTTGTGGTATCTGGGTGTAAAACAGAAGTTGGTTATTTTGATGAAGTTGCCTTAAGTGATGTGAAAGAGTTGTTAGAACATTAGGGTTGGATGCCTTTGTTTGATATCTGTGATGCTAATATTGATGGTGTTAGAAAGTTTTATGTGAATTTGAAACAAATGTTGGATAGATCGTTAAGTTCAGTTGTGAATGATGTTGAAGTGAATGTGTCTGTTGCAAGTTTGGCTGGGTTGTTGAATATACCTAGAGATGGTTTTGATGAGTATTCTGGAGATGGATGGCCCACACTTATAGGGGTCAGTCCAGATGAAGTGCATGACTTTGTGTTTGGAGGGAAAGTTCCAAAGAAAGCTGGAACGTTTAAAACTGGTAGCTTGAAGGAACCAGTGATGCTGGTCCTTCACTCTGTGTGTAACAAGATGATTATCCCTCGAGCACAAGGTAGGGGTTTTGTACGCATCATGGAAATGGTGCTTATATATTTGCTGATGAAAAAGATTAAGATAAATCTTCCTTCCCTAATGATAAACCATATGATGAATTGCTATAATTCATCCCACCACTCTCTTCCTTATGGTTCTTACATAACTAAGCTTCTTAAAGAGAATAATGTTTCTCTTAGTGGATCAACTGCTCTTGTAATGGTGTTTACCAAAGGTATTCTGAAACAAAAGGGGTTGATCATAAGTGCTGGGGTGTTGAAGTTTAGGGAGGAGGAACCAGTAGAGACTCCTAAGCCTGCCAAGAAGAAACAGAAGGCAGAGGAACCAGCAGGTCAGCAGGTTATTCTTAAGAGGCTGGAGAGTCAGGAAGAGAAGATAAGTGTTTTAGGGGATCAGCTCAGCAAGTTAGTGAACTTAGTGGAAGGTCTATCTACTTCGTTTATTATGAGGATGATCAAGTTAGAGAAACAGATTGCTGGTAGTTCTAGAAATGAGAAGAAACAAGTTGAGGAGGACCAGCAAGTAGACCAGCAGGAAGATGACAGTGAAGAGGAGGAGAACCAGGAAGAAACAGCTGAGGAGGCTGCCACTGAAGAAGAGGAAGGAGATGATGAAAATGATGATGATGATTGAATCTGTTCTCTTTTTCATTTAGCCTACCTTTATTATATTATATTCTGAATAACTGATTTTGTTGGACTATTTTTATTCCTCCCAATCCATGAACTTGTTTTGATATGGATTTGGGCTCTATCGTTCACTTTTGTTGGTTTGTATTAAACTATGATCTTTATTGATGGCATGGCTTAACTTTGACTATTCTGACCTTCTTTTGCAGCACTTTATTTGTATAATGGTTAATGCCATTGGATGGTTTAGCACGTTACTTTATGCATAAGATGCTACTTTTGCATATCTTTTTAATGATGCCAAAAGGGGGAAAATAGTTGAAGTTGAAGCCTAGAGTCTTTACTAGTTTAGATCGAGTCGTTTTTTGAGTCTTTTTACTTTTACTTTGACTTTATCTTATTTTCTGTTTCTGTTTAGGGAACTAGTTGACTTAACTGACTTGTTCCATTGAGTCTTGAGTTCTTGAAGTTTTTGACTACTTTCTTTTGAGTATGTTCACAGGTGCAGAAGCTTCAAATGTTTGTCATCATCAAAAAGGGGGAATTTGTTGAGTCCCTTAGGTTTTGATTGATAGTTTTGAATGATGACAAACAGCTAAGGGAAACAGGTCTTTGAAAGTGTTCAATACAGTTGGGGGAACCAGCTAAAATAGAACACTGTTTCCCTAGATAAGTTATTACTTATATGAGATATTTGTTGAACTAACTTGTCTTTATACAGGGAACAACTAGATGATAAATGAGCTATGCATCTAAGTTGATTTCTAAGATTGGAAGCTTGAAAGGATTTTCGATCAACTTAAAGGAAGGTCCTTGATCGATAATTAAGTTCATTCATGGAAGCTTTCAAGACTTAACGAATGCATGAAGGAAGACTACACTCAAAGAGTTATTTAGGATCTTCATGTAAATGCTCCGTAGTACAACTTATATAATTGAGTATATAAAGTGCTTTTAGTATATTAAATATCGTTATGAAATTTGGTACAAGGTTTGGAACAAATTTCATAACATATTCAGTTCAGGGAACCAGGTCAGGGAACCAGGTTAACTGAACAGATTATTCAAGCTGCGGTTTTTACAAAGATTTTACAAAAAGGATATTTTCCGAAAAATATTGATTTAAGATATATCCAAGCAGCTAAAGATAAGATGATATTTTTGGTTAGCTAAAAACTAGGAAGTATCTTATCCTAAATTGATCTTATCTTGTGATCAAATTAATTAGGATAAATACTTATCTTAAAATCGCATATATCTTATATGCATGATTTTAGGGTTTAGCCAACTAACCTATAAATACATCTTGCTCTGAATAATCATCGGTACAGCTCTCACGCATTTTTAATAGAGTTTGATATTTGAGAGCTAAAAGCACTAATTCAATTATTAAGTGATACACAAGAGCATAATAGTGTTTTAACGTTTTTCTCTATTTGACTTTTGAGAGTTAGATCATTAGAGAGTTCTTGATCTTGTATTAAGTCTTTGACAGAGGGGTTGAAGACTTGGTGAGTGTTTGTGAGTTCAAACACACTAGGAACTTACGAGGGTAAGTTTGAAGCACATTCGGAGTAGAGTGTGGGGTTTACTGGTTCCCGGAGTAGGGAAACAGTAGAGTGTTCTTTATCTTTATTTTTCGGAGTAGATTAATAAAGGACTTAGGATAGGAGGACGTAGGCTAGAGTTGGCTGAACCTCATTAAATCTGTGGTGTTCTTTATTGCTTTGTTTTATTCCGCTGCATAAGGGAACCAGCACAACTGGCTCCTTACACATAATCCGAAAAGAAGTAAAAATTGCCAACGATTACTTAACACTCAATTCACCCCCCCCCCCCCCTCTTGAGTGCCAATTGAACCTTCAGAGGTTATATTCTCAAGCTCCCCCTCTACTAGAACCTCGGCCCGAGGAAGGAGTAGGTTGCGCGAGCTAGTACAGAAATTATGGGGTAGGCGAGACCTCAGTTGGTTCCGTATCGACACTCTATGGGTGATTTTAGGGGCACCACCATGACAGGGAGTAGCCAGATGCCTGCTATGGACCCGTACTTCTATTAGTAGATGTATATGACGATGGGCGCTAGTGGAATGCCCTACGGCGGTGCTGGAGCAGACTTCTTTGTTGGCGAAGCTACTAGGCGGTCTCCTTCTCCACAGATAATTGTTGAGGAGCTTACAGAGGAGAGGACACCTGTGTCCCAAGTGGTCCTTGAGCTGAGTCAAGGGTTGTTAAGTCCCAAGCCTTCACTCTCCTAAATCTCCATGGCTTTCTCTAGTTTGCAGAACGGGATCCCTGTTGAGTCAGAAGACTGAGAGTTTCTAGCTTTGCTTTTTGGGGTTTTTGGTTATATTGATGTATAATATTAGATTTTTTTTATACATTTATGTCTTTTTGACTGGATCGTCTTTGCATTTGGGATATTGTACTAAACAGGTTAGTATGTTTTTGAGTTCGACTTTTATTTCATGCATTCATGCGTGTGTGCTTGTCCATGATTTGCTCTGCAGTGCAGATGATGCATGGGTCTACTATGTGACTGCAAAGAATAATGCATGTGATGCATGGCTTGCTAGATGCAATGCAATTTGTAAATATGCAAGGATAATGATTTGCAAAAATATGCCCTATTTTTGAGCTACGGAGGGGGTACTGACTCTCTCCCAACAAAAAATAACCAAAATTTTGGGAGCTTGCAAAATTTTGATTTGTTTGAGATAGTTAGTTTAATCGAGTTAGGTTTTGATTTTGATGCATGTTGGGGTTGGCATGGGTCAAAATTTAATTGGGGATAATGTATCAGGTTGCAAATGGTAGTTGGATTAGTTTTTTAAGTCTAGGTAAGGTTAAAAATTGGATCGAGGTTTAATTTGTGATTTTCGATAGGCTTAGGAATTCAGGTTTACAAAAATGAGTCGAAAGAGTTCAAATGTGCTATATGCCTAATTAGCATGACAATTAAGCATAATTTAGTTAGCTTGGCCGAGGCTTGGTAACCATGAAGGGCATGAGATCTTGAGGCGACAACGCATCAAGTCGTGTTGAGAACACATGTTGGCCATCCATCGTCGGGTTCAGGCATCGAGTGCTTGGCCAGCGCTTGTTGCTAAGTTCTAGCGTTAACCGCTGGAAGTTAGCGCTCAACTCTTAACAAGCGTTTTGCGCTAGAACTCTATGTCTGGCGCTTATCCCTTGGCTGGGTGCTTTTTGCCTATTTAAACCCCTTGACAAGATTGATCATTTCCTTGCCACTAATCACAAATTGTATTTTCTTTCCTTGTTTTTCTCCTATCACAGTGGCTTCCAAATTTATGCTAGCCTTAAATGCGTAGTTGAGCTCTTTGAGCAAGAGGTAGAAACTTGATGTTGACAAGATGTGCCTTAGGGTTCCTCCATCATTAAGGTTTGTGAAAATGGACACAAAGTTTCTTGCGGCTGCTTGTAGGTGTTGGGATTAGGTTTCCTACACTTTTAAGTTTAAGAATGACGAGATAGTGCCCACGCTCGAGGAGCTCATGGCCGCCTTGCCTCCCGTCCTAACAAGAGTATTTCCACAAGGACTTTGAGAGATATTTGGGCCTCAAGGGTAATTCCCTTGGTGATGTTGCCTTTGGAGCTAAGGTAGACTTGGAGTGCATGATTTCTCTTTTCTCTACTCCCACCCGTGAGCCAAGAGCTTAAGAATTTTACAAGAAGGCCTTGTATTTTTCTTGTTCGCTTGGTTCCTCTTTGCTAATGAGGGAAATGAGGAAGGTTATGCTTCCATCAGCGGGTTAGTGAATCATAGTGTCAGTGGAAGGAACACGAAGCCCATTGTTCTAGGCGAGCTTATGTTTGACCTAGATCTTCACCATGTGGATCCTTCTTTGGGTTTCGGAGGGTGCCTACTATTCTTCATGTAAGCTCTGATTTTTACTTGATTTGATTGATTTTTTGCTTTTATTTTGTTTGTAATGTCATTAACATTGAGTTGCTTATTTGTTTTTTGCTTTTTTCTTTGAATGTTTGGTTGATGGAGAGGCTTGTCCTAGTAGCTCCCCCCCCCCCCCCCCCCCCCCCCCGAAAACGTTGCCACTTATAACAAAAAGGGTTTCACCATGCGGAGGAAACTCCTTGACCACATGACCTTGGAGGCTTGGGAAGCCTAGTTTGCGGAGGGAGAGTTCATCATAAAGTGGATTATCCCATGGTTAAAGGTTGTTGTGATGACCGGTATTGAGAAGGGGTACATTGTGAGGATCTTAAGTCTCTTGGTGTTGACTTTTTATACTCTGGCCCAGATCTTGAGGCAATTTGGGCGGAAGCAAGTGGTTCCAAATCACGTACAAATGGAGCGACCCAAGAGCATACCTCTTAAGGAAGAGCGGGTCAAACTATGGGAGTTGTATTGGAGAGTAAAACCGATGTGGTATTTTCAAGATTCTCCTCAAATTACTATGCTCTCCTGGAGCTATATGACTTGGATGAGGGAGAATAGTGGGAAAGTCAAAATACATGAGTCTTCCTTATCCAAGACCAAATATTGAAACCTAAGCCCCCAACCATTTAGGACTGCTCATGTGTGCGGATCGTGACACCTAAAGGACCAATTGGGAAAGAGAGTGAAATCAATTCATGATAGGTTTGGCAAGTAAATAGTCTTAGGAGGCAAGGCTTTTATAAAGAAATGAAAAAGAGTCTTTCTGTTTAGGCTACAAAGACCGCTTCTTGCTTTGTCTCATTATAATTAGACTTTTTCTTTATTTAAACTTTTCAAGAAGGCGTTAGGCCATAAATTTAGAATCTTATGTAACCTTTGCTTATTTTGAAATAGAATTAAGTTTTCTTTGAATTTTATTAAGCCAATTTACATGCTTTACACAATATTTACGAACTTAAAACTGATCATTAAGACCGAATGAGCCAATATGATCCCGATAGAACACGGCTAAACCTATTACAAATTTTAGATACATTTAGGATCTAGATAAGTATTAAGCTCTACAAATAAGCGCATTTATGCTTGATGCGGAGCCCTTTTGCTCGGCACTCGAAAAAACCAGACCATGTCGGAGCTGTATGTTGACGATCGAGGCTTGGGCGCTTGACGCTCAACACTCACACCTTGTGCTTGGAATTTTCACACTTACAATGAAGGAGACCGGAGCTATTTTGGCTAGCACTTGGGGCTTGGGCGCTCAGCGCTAGATTTTGGGCGCCTGGTGCCATACTTTGGCGTTGATGAGTGATATTTATGTCACTCATTTGCATCTTCCAAGCAGAGTTTTGTATTCTTTTTGGCCCATGTTCGTCCTATTTTGTCCCATTTTGCATCACTATATGAATGGTTTAGGCTTAGGGGCTTTCTTCATGTTCTTATCGTGTTTTCCATGATTTTTCGATATCTTTTCTACTTTTATGCGTGTTTTTGTGGCTCGATGCAAGTATTCAGTTGGCGTGAGCAAGACAACCGTGGAATAGGAGTACACAATAGAAAAGTCGAGAAGAGAAGATAAGAGGTCATTCAAGAATTGAACCAAGAGGCCTCTCAAGAGAAGAAGGCCTGAGCGGCCGCTCGACTAAATGGAAATTGACAAATAGAGAATTATGAACGGGCATCGAGAGGAAAGCAAGAGGGTGCTTAAGACCTAAGCGACCGCTCATGGTTGAACTGAGCGGCCACTCAGTTCACTTGAATCCTGATATTTAGCTTATGAGCGAGCGCTTGACTCTGAACTGAGCGCCCACTCAGCTCTATTTTGGCGATTTCATGCTGAACTCAAACTCTTTTAATGGGGATATGCAAAGGGCAGCAGGACACGAGACATTCATTCATTCATTAGCACATAGTTTTAGCCTAGTTTAGTCTTTAGATAGCATAGTTTAAGGTTTTAGTTTTCCATCACAAAATTTCTTAGATTAGTTGAAGAATTATTCTCGGTTTTTTTCTATTATCAACGTATGCGCATCAAAATTGAATAAACTAACTACTCATAATTAAAATTAACAAACATTGCAAAAATTGAATAAACTAGACATACTACCAAATTCACAAACAAAGATTAACTACTACACAATAAACATGAAATCAATAAACATAAAACAAAAAAAATAGATGAAAACTACCAAAAATAAAGCGAGAGAAAGTGAAAAAAATATTGATATATAGATAAAATTCTGAATAGGAGCAACCAATGTTTACTACAAATACGAATTTAAAGTTAATAAATAGGAGAAGAATAACTTAGATAACGATAACAAAAGACATAGTATGTTGGAACTAGGACATACTCTTCAATATACAGAATTAATAATAAACTTGTCCCCAACTCTGATTTACTCTATCAAAGTTCGTGTAATATTCTCCTTCACCTCAGGTTGGTTTATCAAGCAGTGTGTGCCACAAATCAGTTGTGGACATAATCACCCATTCATCCTTAGTGAGTTGATCCAAGCTATTATACTTAAGGTGCAGAATGGACACTTGATGATGTAGTTAAGTGGAGTGGCAGTGTGAGTTTTTTTTACCAACTCACTTATCTTTTAAAGATTTTTGTGTTTTCTGTTTATTCTTGTTTTCCAGGGGAATTCAGGTAAATTTTACATGGATGGTGTTATTTTTCAGGCTAATACAACAAAAGTTGAAGTTCGCTTTCTATCAAAAGATGCAGGACAATTAGAAAATGCACATGGTATGTCAGGTGTTTTTTAGAATCTTAGTGGCCATTTGATGACAGCTTTGCTTGCAATTGTTTTCCATTTTCCAATACATTTAAAAAATCAAGGGGTAACAAGGAACCTTGCATCTAAAAAATGGGGACTTTCTGATTCTGAGTCCGATGAAACATTTTTGTATTTCCTACTAAACTGGGCACTTTTTAATGGACCATGAACACTTTTTTAGGGGAGAATTTCAACTTTCTTTTCATAGGTGTACCAGTACTTTTAAAATAATTATCGACAGGAACTATGTTTTGATTAAGTTAAAACTTTCAGTAGCTCCGTAAGATTGAGATTATTTGGTATCTTTGGATTTTTCTAGTGATTACTCACCACTCTTGTACCTTGTCCAAGTATTGAAGTGTTGGAATTTTTGGCTCATGATCCAATGTGGCTTCAGAGAAAAGAGTGGATCATCTCACTTGATTTGAGGTACTAGGCTGTCTGGAGCATTGAGCTGAAGTGAGTTTTTGAATTTTACTGTAGGATTTATCTGCAAGCTGATTTTTTTTTTCTGTCTAGGTCCTTTACAACAGATGGTAGATAAGGGAAAGGCTACATGAAACTCTGTTGTTGTGATGTATGAATATCTGTAGTTGTCTATATAGAACACCTCAACTTCCTATGGTCCCTCCCTCGTTTTAATAGACTATGGCAGGTTACTTGCTATTTAACAGCTTCAGAGTCTTCTTGTCTAGCGCTGAAAACTGACAGGGACTGTAACTTGATTCCATTGACAGCCTGTTTAATAGGCGTCAATACTTAATTCTATCGAGTTTATAAGTAATTTTGTATGGATATCCCATGGACTTTATATGTTACGTTGAATGATCCTCAAGTCCTCACATACAACTGCATCTCCCAGTCTTCATCAAACTCTCTTAGCTAAGCTTATTATGTCATTACATCTAACTTGCATATTGATTGCATGCTTCTTCATGTACTCCCTACTTAGCTAGCAGTTTTAGTGGAGATTGTAACAATGACTAAACATGAAGAACTTTTTTTTTTTTTTTGGAAACATGCCACCGTATGCTTGAACATGCCATTCTTGGTTGGTCAAAGATCAACATAATATCCTTCAAAAAATATCACATTCTACATTTAATTATTGCAATATTATGAATATCAACCAACTGGGCACATGTTTCTTATTTTATGTAGTGAAAAGAATGAACCAGAAAATCATTCTTATCTAATAATGTTTTGGCTATGTGAGACATAATTAAATATGTTTAATATATGTCTGAAACCATGTTATAATCTATGTCTAATAGCATAAATATGTTTAATAGTATATAATCCATTGTTCTTGAACAAGTATGAATGAATAAGAGCATATTTAGACATAGATTATAGCATATTAAGAAATAAATATGTTTTGACATAGATTATAAAAACACCTTAGATAAAGATTCATAGTATAGAAACCATGTTTGTCAGAAAGACGAGATAAGCCTTACCAAACAAGTTTTGTGAGTTTGATGCCTTGTGCATTAACAACTGGCACTTCAAAAATACTACCTTCCACTGTCAACACTCTGCTGGAAAATAAGCTAAGAGTTTAGATCTTCATGACTCATGATCTGACTTCAAAAGATACCTGGAAAGAAAAGAATTAAATGAGCAATAAATGATTTAGTGTCAAGTTAAAACATAAACATCTGCTCAGTTCATCTTGACACACCTAAAGAATCAATCTTGCATAACAAGTTGAGAATTCTTTCAAATTAGAATAGCAAGAAGTTTTATAACAGATTAGAACAAACTTGCAAAACCCTAGTAGTACCAAATGTACAATGTGTTACATTGTACAACAAATCTTTTTTGAATAGTTCTGCTTAGAAATAAACAATTCTGCTTACAAATTTTTCTTACTAATGAAGGTTGTATGTTGAATCTGAAAAAAATATGCACAAACATCACATGAGTCATTGTTGAGTCAGAAAAAAGATATGCACCTTTGTCCTAGTGGTCTATTGAACATCAACTCTACAAGATTATATGTGTACTCTAAAGTCTCGTTCTAGAGGTAAAAACTTCAGCAGAAATCTGAGCTGTGGCTATTGTTAAGGGTTATGTGAGTTCATGATAACCACAATGCTAAGTAGAACTGAAAAGCAGAACTGTTCTATAAACCATGCCATTATGGTTGCTAAGAGTTATGTACTTTATTTGTTTGATGACAGCACTGGCTAATATGGTTGCTAAGAAAGCCTATGGTTGATAGATTACCAGTTTAAAAATGCCTTCAGATCAATTATCCATATTATTGGTATGCAACTTTAACCGACAAAATTGCCATGAAAAGAAATATTTTTTTACAACATTAATACAATTAACTAGAGAAAGTAGTAAGTGTTTCTACCAAAAGTTGCTAACTATGTGACAATTTAAGGCTAAGATCGTGGAACAACTAGCTATGCTTAACAAGGGTTGGATTGACAAATATCACATAAAGAAAAGTTGAAATGCAAACAACACGATAGATTGGTGATGCGAAAAACCCAAATTGGGAAAAATTGCGAGGGCTTAATTAGGTCGCCTTTCCAATATTTTAAGGACTAAGTCTCAATGATTACTGATTACATGTGATATTTGACAAAAATGTAAATTTGAGATGAATAAGACTTGTAATCAAAGACTAGCTCTCTGCTTAGTGTCAAATAGTGGACTTTAATGTTGTAGCTGATCCTTGCTAACATTCTCTTTTTATACATCACTCTTTCCTTATTTTTCAATTCAAACGTCAGTCAAATATGTAATTGTTTCCTTCCTATTTCCATGTCATGTGTATCCACTCGTTGCCGATTCTTGGTGCTTACCCCACATATAATTCAAGTGCAAAATTAATAGGGAATGGGATAACCGTCGAACTTCTTCTAACGAGTGTCCAAATTCAATGCACCATCACAATTTTATTTGAACACGTAGCCAATAACTGTCATCCTTCAATGTCGCTTGCCTAATGTTCTCGACGCGTCACTTAACAATGCATCGCAATTCAAATTTTTAAACTAGCCATTACACCCGAGGCAATTGCCATATTCAATACAACCTTCAATTTTCTCTTGGTCTATTTAAAACAAGAGCCATTATGTAGCACGTCACTTTTGCTAGTTTCTCTCGAACACACCTCCGTCTCCTCGAATCTTTCCTGTCAGCCACGCCAGTTAATTTTCCTTTCTTAATCTTTTCATCTTCCAATTCATCAATTGCTCATGGGTTAAAAAACCCATATCTACTAGGGGGGCTCATTTAGGGTTGTTGTAGTAGAAAATAAGAAAAAGACACAAGACAAAGGAGAGAAAAGAGTCCTCCAAAAAGTAATGGCATCTGAGAGTAGCACCATCCAGACATACGAAGATATAGAATCTTTCAAATTATTAGCTGGGTTAATCGGGGTAGAAATTTATAGAGCCGCTTACCGGCTTATCTCCGACTGTCCCGACAAATGTATTGCAGTATACCCTCTTCATGAATGTAGGCAGGCAAGCCTTAGTGTTGCACTTAGGAGTGAATGATAGGGGGTGGACCAAATGTTACATGTTCATCCCCAAAGCCGGTCTGGGAGCAGACTGTGCTTGGATTACGATCGGTGGCCCTTGCGTCCCAAGTATGCTTCTTCAGTATCGTGTGACATTCTCTTGAAACATATCATTGATTTGTTTCTTACAAATTTTGATTTGCAGCCCTAGAAGTAAAGGTCATCAAGTCTAATCCCGATTCAGCCATCCGTACTTATGCATTCTTAGGGATTGATCGTTTGTTTCAAGACTGTCGCATCAAATTTAGGATACGAGTCAAACTTTTTTCCTGAGGAAGGGCATTCCTCAAAAGGAAAGTCAATTGTCTCCATTTATGATTCTATAGATATTTCTCCAGCACCAACCATGTTATAACCTACCAGTTACCGTCTAACTTGTTTTTCTATTTTCTTTTTACTCGTGACGTCTCATAAGGAAAAATAGGGGTTGTTGGACAAGTGGCACCAGGGCTCCTGCTCAAAAAATGTCTGAGCTAAAGATGTGGGAGCACCTGCGTGCCTATAAAAGAAAGAATGGTTCGCAAAGATGAGTCGGGAATTAAACACCTAAACAGGGAGAAATCTAGGGGATTGTTTCTTATCTACTCTCCAGCATAGATCTTACTAATCAGGCCAAGTCGAATAGGTTTGGAAAGGGTTGCAATGTAGGCTAGGATCAAGGTAGGGTAAAATTTGGAGATGTGGAGTTAAAATAGAGGAAAATAAGCGATCCAAGGTAATAAAACCAAGGACAACTATGACTTTCGACAACAATGCCACTCCCAAGATCCTCAAGGTACGCAATAATGAACTCTAATACATTACACCAACCTTATTCTCAAAATTTTATCTTCTTCTTTCTTTTCTTTTCTTCTCTTTTTTTTTCTGTTCTCTTTTTTTTCTTTGTTTTCTTTTTTTCTCTTTTTTTCTTTTTTGTGTTTTTCATGCTTTTTGTACTTTTCATGCAAATGTTTCTGAAATATACTAAGAGTAATGTATGGAGTCATATCATCCAACAACCACTTTTCAAACCGAAATCCTAGACCGCAGTGCAACGGACACCAACTTCTCTATGATCACTTGACTATCCTCTAGGTAAAGAGAGGGGACATTTGGCTCATGTGGAGTTAAATAGTGTGGCTACAAAGAAAAAGGTAAAGGTGCAAACTTGGCTTAACCTAAAGTCAATTAATATTCATGGTGGCAATTTGGCCATGTGGCTGTAACTATAAATGTGTTATTATCCCTAACCTTTAGAAAAGCAGACTATGCTGGAGGAGAATAGATACAATTCTTAAGATTCTCTGACTAACACTCAATAATACAGGGCTCACAATGGAGTCCTACAAGATTCAATCCTAACTAGGCTAGTCGAAATGCGCCTCAATAGGTAGTCATCCAAACCACATACCAAGCAAGCTCAGATCCACCAAGTTAAGTGGAAAACAGTCGATAAACTAAGACCCAAAATAGGCACAGGGCTAGGGAAACACGAGTTTGCATATAACCATTGTAAAGTGCACGACTGAAGCTTGCATGCTTGTTTCAAAAAATTTCTCTCGTCTCTTTTTTAATTTTTTTTAATTTTTTTGAGCATATGAAGGAAAAAGAAAAGCAAACAAAAATATAAATAAATAAGCAACTTTGGATTTTCAAGCGAGAGCGAAAAATCATACCAAGAAGTAGGTGAAAAAGTACATGGAACTCATTACAAGGATGAGAGAAGAAGGACCTGAAAACAACACCAAGAAGAAAAACCAAACAAAAAACAACACAAAACTACACAAAAATAAAACCAGCAGCAGACAGGGCAAAAGACATGCAATAAAATGATGAGTAGTGGACAATGGATACCCCCCCAAGCCAGGCTAAAGCCGTCCTTGACGCTAAGGGAGTCCTGTAGGTCTAAAACTAATCATCTCCAATGAAACCCTCATCCCCCTAGTCATCATCCTCATCTTCCTCTTCCTCCCCACTCGTGTAGTCCATCCCATAGTCATCAAAAGCTCTTCTAGGAGCTGGGGGGGGGGGGGGGGGGGGGTGAAGTTGTTGAACCTACGCCTACCCACACGCAACCGGTCAAACCCATGACTTAAGGATATTTCATTATAGTTGTCATGACGGGGATACCAGGAGGGAGTGGACATGCTTTCGCCGACCATGTGGGAGTGGTAGGCTAGGTCATACCACGAGTAATTGGTCCGTTCAAAGTTTTGCTCAAGGTGATCAAGTCGGGCGGTGTGATGGGCCTAGGTGGTGAGGACCTGGTCAAGTCTGGCCTCTATGCGACCTAGGGAGGACATAATATCATATTCATCCTCGAAATCATCATGTTCAGGTAAAACTGAAGTGGAGGCCCGGGGACGATCACGCATAGATAGGGTGTGAGGACGAGGAGGGGGTCTAAGAGGGGGCTCGACCGTGTATGTTAGCACATCGCCATCTAAAAGGTACGAGTCCCTAAATTGCAAGAGGGGAGGTAAGTTTGGAGAGGGGAGGGGAATGGCGCGGTCTTTGAGGTACCGCCATAGCAGAGGTTCAGTAAAGATAAAGCCATCCCTTACGAGACACTGCTCGTGGAGGGTGGTGGTACTGGCAAATCTATCACTAAATTCTATTGGATTAATAACATTTAGGAATTCAGCGATGCGCTATACATGCCCCCCAACACATTAGTCAGTTTTAACATCAAGGGTGGATATGGTGTTCAGAAACTTCCATAGTGTCATTGGAATACTAATTTGTGTGTCATTGTGCGGTTCAAGGTATTGGTGCAATATGTGCACTTCTTGGTTTCTAACTAGGTGAGGGCTAGGGGAAGGGAACAGTGTCTCCCTAGCAAATTTGAAGAACATTCTTAGAACTGGGTGTTGCACATCAGAAGCATAAATATTCCTATTCGGATAAATAAGCCGGCCAGCAATCTTAGGCCTTAATTTAGAAACACGAGCATTATCCGGTTGTTTATCCAGAATAGGCTCATTGGTAAATCCAAAAACAGTACAAAAGGCAGCATAATCAAGGAAATAGGTTGCATTTCTTAACCGGAAAAACAAATGCAACTTATTCTCACGCTGACATGGGCTAATAGAACTGAGAAACTCATAAGTTAAAAGCTTGTGAGTTGGGTGCCACAAGGTTATCTAGTTCTGAAGGCCACATGCCGTCAATAGTTCAACAAAGTTTTCATATATACCCATACACTATAGAATTGAAAGATCTAAGTATCGGGTAGAGTTGATTTTGCATACCTTTAACCATTAAAAGCGTTCAAATTTCTCCAACGATACGAAGACCAGCGTCCTATATTCTTCGTCGAACCAGAGTTCTTGACCCGGGAGACATTGATTCTCCGGTTGTGGTTGAGAATCAGTTGGTTGTTCGTCCCATGTAGCACTTGAAGAGGATCCTTCCCCTTGTTTCTTTGATCGTTTGAAGGGATTCCTTAAGCTCCTGTGTGGTTCCATGGTGGTGGATTGATGTTTATGAAGGAGACGGAGGAATGGTAGTGAAAATGAGTGAGTGAGAATGAGTAAACCGTGCTTGAGCATTTTTAAGAGTTGTGAGTGATTTGTGAGAAAACCGTGGAAAATGAAGGGGTATTTATAGAACTGGACCTCCATTCAACCGAATGGAGCTTAATTCAGCCGAATGGACCTCCATTCGCCCGAATGGAAGCCCCTATTCGGTCGAATTTTGAAGGATTTCTCAGCTATCTTCGCTGTCATTCTCCCAAATCTCCTTAATATTTGGCCGAATGGAGTATCCATTCAACGTTCCTAGAAACTCTTGCCCAGTTTCGTCTCTACCTCCATTCGCCCGAATTGATTACCCATTCGACGTTCTCAGAAACTCTACCAATCTCAAGTGTGAGTTTACAATCCAGGTCCATTTGCCCGAATGGAACATCAATTCGGGCAAATGTAATGGTTTTTCGATATATTATGCCAGGAATAATCAAAGGATATGTACTCTCTCAAACCAAAAATGTTACAATGATTACTTAGCGAGAAAATTCAAAGAAAAATGGGTTACCTCCCGTAAGTGCTTTGTTTAACATTGTTTAGCTCAACGTAGACGGGGCCATAAATTAAAAACAATACGAAACAAATACTGAAGCGAAACTAACTGCTTCAAACCCAACAAAACTCAAAAGAATGATGATCCAAAGTTCAGATATTTGTTATATACCAATGATTACACCAATCATTCAACTTCAACATCATCTAACCTTATGCGCTTGACATTGGTTATTTCTTAAAGGCTACTTTCATGGAAGAGTTTTAGCCGATGTCCATTCACAATGAAACTACCTCCAATTATTACTCCTTCATAACTATTGGTATGAATTGAGTAAACGGTAATGTTCAAGTCTTAATAACGAGGTTACTTGACTTTGTTCAACAGATTAGTATTTAAGAAGGAAATCAAAGGATTAAAATTACAATATAAAAGTGGTTGATTTTGTATTTGTGATGTATTTCATGTGTGTTCTTTGATAAATTAGAAACCAGTGATAACTACAATAAAACTCTAGGCTAGTACACGTCTAGAGTATTAGGGCTTCATAGGGTATTATCTGTGGCTTTTGCTTGGAGGGCATGATCAACGATTTTTTCTTTTATGAAGTATTAAACTTAAATTGGGGTTAGTTGAGATATCTTCTAGCCTTGGTGACAGAGTCGCGCCTGTTTACCATCTGACATTGTTTTTGATGCCCTCTGATAAGAGAGCATGGGATTTATATAATTATTTTGATGTTCTTGATTGGGACATAGGGAGAAACCTTGTCAGTTGCTTAATCTAAATTATTAAGTAAATAAACTATGAGTTAATTTGAGTAAAGGAATGTGTTAAATGATTAGGTATGCCATGTATTTTATTATTATAAAGTCACTATATTTCATTATATTTTTATAACATTTATGTGCTTAGTTTTTCTCATCACTATGCTTTGTGTGTCATCTTTTGGTCATGGCATTTGCCTTCTAATGACCCTGTAATGATCTAATATTTACACTTATAATTTTAGGGAGCATATTTCTGATAGGTTTTGTATGGATGTGTATCTATTGTTGGTATGAGTGGAGAGAGCTATTTCCTTGCTGTATTGATTTAACGTCTTTCTAAACATTTGAAACTTTGGTTTGGTTTCGGATTTAGGATGTTTCAAAATTTTAATAAGGGCCTTAAGGTTCCAATCTGTATGGTTAATTGAGTTTGGTGTTTTGAAGTTTAATTTGAAAGTTTTATATTTTCCGCTACAAAATTCTGATTCAAAGTCTTAGCATTTAAACACGTGGCGGTAGCACTTCTATAGTACTCTTGAGGTTATGGTTTTTGAAAAGAGAGAATTATCGAGGTCTTATATATTTGTTGTGTTTTTGTGTTTAATATGTGTGAGTAGTCTTCTAGTCTAGGATTTTGATGAACCCTAATATTGGTTTGGCATAGATAAACCTTAAAATTGAAACGCCAAATTGTTATTCAATTCTTTTAATCTATGATTGATTTTAATGTCAGTAAAATACTAGACATAATTGGTTAACGGCATGGATTAAGTTCAACAACAAAAGTTGGTCCATAATCTAATTTAGAATCATAGGTTAAGATATGAGTATCAATCATGACAGTATATGTCATAAGCATTAAGACCTATTAGATGTCGTGTTTAATTTCTTTCTATGCATGGTTCCACGAAAGTAGGCTTAATTGCATTAATGGGAAGCTATTGATACTCGAAAGGTATCTCGAGTATTGTTTAGTTGTCTTAGGAATTGTTTAATTAATTTAATTCGAGGGGTTGGGTGCAAAATCTATGTTTATCCATAATTGTGGGGATTCGTTATCCTAGATGTTTTTAATATATTGATCGCAGTCTTAGCTTTTATTTGTTTTCTAGTTTTAGTTTATAATCCTCTTATTTTCAATCCTTGCCTAGTAGAAGTAAAACCGTAGATAGTCTAATCAAGTCGATAGTCTATTGAGATTTCGACCCTATTTACCCGAACTGTATTTATTTAGGTAGCTAGGTATCTTTGATAGGGTTGCGATAGCCCAGTCAATAAGATATGATATTGTGAAAGAAATTATTAAAAAGATATTGAGGTCTAATATGGGTTACTTAGGAAAATAAAGTTAAGTGTAAAATAGTGAGAAAATATTAAAATTTATTGTGTTTAAAAAATAAGGCTTTAACCCCTCAATTTTTTTCCCTCTAGGTTCTTTTCCTTGGAAGGGCATCGTCTAGCATGTTCTAGGTTTTTCTTCTATGTCGAAGCTATCATTTCTTGTATCTGTGAGTTATCTTCATTAGGGATTATCATGAGTATGCCAAGAGGGATGCCATCATCGTTTTAATCGTCCTAGGAGGAAGAGGCGAGCACTGATGTAGATGAGTGGGGAGTGGAGGGCAGAGACGAGGAGGGTTCAAGGGTTTCCTTGAGCGTGATGGGAAGGTTATGGATGGATTGCATCGTCAACACAAAGGCCATGATCTCAACGTTGAGAATGTCTAGAATCTGAGACACAGATCGGAGGTGAATCCTATTGATCAAAACAATTTTATTTTTCAGTTTGCTCATTGGAAAGACAAGGAGAATTTTACAGCCATGGCACTTTGATAGACATGTGATTATCCTTAAAGAGATTACATGGGTAGTTAAACCATATGATGTACGCTTATATTTGGTTCCTTTATGGGTGAGGATATATGACTTGTCACTTATGGGGAAGGGAAACGAGTCGAATGCAAGGATGGTAGGAAAAAAGCTGGGAGATTTTTTGGGATGGGATAAGTCAGATGCAGGTAGGTTATCGAGATCTATGAGGCTGAAGATTGGGGTAGATGTAAGGAAGCCACTAATGAGTATGTTGTTGTTTAAGGTTAAAGTGGAGGTTGTGGAGGTTAAAGTCAAGTATGAGAGGTTGCCATTATTCTAGTATGTATAATATTAGGTCATGGTGAAAAAGATTATAGTGAGACCCAGGCCATTAGGAAGTTTTGTGAGGAGTTGCATGCTTCCCCTTAGAAGAGTACAAGTAAGCTATAGAAGGCTTGAATTGGGAGAAGGAAATATGGGTGAGAAGAAAAATCTTGGTGACTAGAGAGGAGGCTATTTGAGTGGAGGAATTAATGAGGGAGTAAGGAGGGAGTTGGGAGTTTTACAGAGGTGGTTATTAAGGAGGGTGTTGGGGTGAGGACGTTGTTGCATAGGAGGGTTAGTGAGGTAGAGCTAACAGGGTCTGCACGGTGAGGTCCTAATACTGGGGTAGGGGAGTTGATCAATGGAGAGGTGAGGAGTGACAATAGAAGAGTTGCGGTTGGGGAGAAAAAGAAAGAACAAAAGCATAGGAAACCCCAAAATGTCCTAGTAGGGTTGAAAGGAAGCGATAAGTTATAAACCATGATAAAAGGAGGTGTTCAAAGGAGGGGGGAAAGAGTATTGGGGATAAGGGGATAAGTGGTCCTAGTGTTGGAGAGATGAGAGGGGTGGAGGAGGTGTGGGAAGAGGATAATGCGTATAAGGGAAAGATAAATAAAGGGGATAACATAGCTAGGGAGGAGTTGGGCTCGGGTATAATGGATCTTTTTGAAGTAGTTATGGCAACCCTTGGACAGTTGAGCTCTCAAGGATAAATGCTGGAGAGAGTAACCAAATTTTATTTTTATTATGGAAAGAAAGCTAGAGGGCAAAGAGTTGAAAGGTATTTGGGGGGAGATGCAATTTTTCAGAGGGGTTATGTGTAGGGAATAGAGGGAGGGCAGGAGGGTTGGGTTTATAGTGGAATGATTTGGGCATCAAGGTGATATCGTTCTCAGAGCATCACATTGCGGTGGATATTTTGGATAGTGAGGGGAGGGCTGGATGGAGGGGCGTTGGAATATATGGGTGACCAGAGACAGTAAATAAGTATAAAACTAATTGATTAAGAAGCTAAAGAACGAGTGTAGTATTTCTTTACTCTTTTTTAGAGATTTTAATGAAATAGTGAGGATAGAGGAGAAGGAAGGAGGAGTTCTAAGGGACGAACGATGTGTGGATGTGTTTAGAGATACCATTGATTATTGTAGTTTAGTTCATTTAGGCTACCAAGGGAGCTGCTATACTTAGGAAAGAGGAAGGAGTCCAACAACTTTAATTAGAGAAAGGCTGGATAGATTTTTAGCAACCCCATAATGGATAAACGTTTTTCCTTAGATAAAGGTGATTCATCTACCTCGGTATAAGTCAAATCATAATCCTATTTCTCTTTGAGGTAATGTGGTTATCTAATGAGAAGTGTACTGAGGTGGTGAGGGGGCGTGGAATAAAAGTAAGAATAATCCAATTGTTGATAGGTTGGAGAGTTTTCGCGTACACTATCGAGATGGGCAAAGCAGAAGTTCAGTGATATAAATAGGAATATCCAACGAAAGAGAGGGGAGCTAAAGCATATTTTGGAGGGTGTTATGGATGGGCAAGCTATGCAGCAAGGCAGAGAAATTTCTATGGAGTTGAATGAGTTATATAGATTAGAGGAATCATATTGGCACTCGAGAGATAGAGTCAAGGAGTTGCAGGATGAGGACAAGAATACCGCTTATTTTCATCGCAAGGCGAGTCAAAGACGCAGAAGATATTCAATAAAGGGGATTGAAGATGATAGGAAGGTTTGGTGTACTATTGCGGAGAAGATTGAGGATGTTGTGTGTGATTTATTTAAGGGGTTATTTTCTTCATCTCGGCCTGAGGGATTTGATGAGGCGTTGAGGGGGGTTAGGAGTCTAGTTACTACGGAGATGAATGAGTTGTTGTATCAGATTCCTATGAAGGAGGAAATTAAGGAGGCACTGTTTCAGATGCATCCAAATAAGGCTCTAGGGCCGGATGGGCTGAGTGCGTTGTTTTATCAAATATTCTTGCATATTTTAGAGGAGGACGTGGTTAGGTTTGTTCTGAGTTGGTGGAGATGGGAATGCAGTTTGGAGGACGCAAATAGAACATGTATTGTGCTGATTCCTAAGTGTAGGGAGCCGAGAAAGATGAGGGAGTTTAGACCTATTAGTCTTTGTAATGTGTTGTATAAGGTGGTATCGAAGTTGATGGCTAATAGGCTAAAGGTTTTGCTCCCAATTTCAGTTTTAGAGAGCCAAAGATCTAAAGTGCGTTTGTCCCTAGTAGATTGATAATGATAATGCGTTGATTGCTTATGAAATTTGTCATAGTATGAAAGGAAGGAAGGAGGGTAGAAGGGGCATAATGGCTTTTAAGCTCGATATGAGTAAAGCCTACGATAGAGTAGAGTAGGTCTTTCTAGAGAAAGTTATGAGGAAAATGGGTTTCTCTTTGAGTTGGGTCGAAAGGGTGTTGAAGTGTTTATGCAATGTCTGTTTTTCATTTAAAATCAATGGGATGGTTATGAGCGAGCTTCAACCTAATAGAGGTCTAAGGCAGAGGGATTCAATTTCACTGTATTTATTTCTGTTATGCGCTAAAGGTTCCTCCGGGTTGCTTATTAAAGCAGTAAAAAATAATCTGATTCATGGAGCTCGGATCTATAATGAGGCACTGAGAATTTCTCACTTGGTCTTTGTTGACGATAGCATTCTGTTTGCGAGAGCTACCTCTCAGGAATGTTCCAGGATTGCTGATATAATTAGGATATATGACGGAGCATTAGAGCATAAAATTAATTTTGATAAGTCAGAGGTTACTTTTAGAAAACAAGTGTCTTTGGGCAGAAGAGAGGAGATTTGTAGAATGTTGGGGTCACTGAGGTAGATAAACATGAAAAATATCTTAGACTCCCTACTATAATGGGTAGATCTAAGAAAGCGGTGTTTAGGTCCATAAAGGAGCGTGTCTAGAGTAAAATGATGGGTTGGAAAGAGAAGTTTAATCAAGCTCGGGGAAAGAGATATTGATCAAAGAAATGGTCCAGGCTAGTCCTACTTGCGTAATGAGTGTTTTAAAACTTCCTGATGGCTTAATTGATGAGATTCATTCATTGATTGCCAACATCTGGTGGGGTAATAAGGATGGGGCTAGGAAAGTGCATTGGGTGTCTTGGGAGAAATTGTGCATACCAAAGGCTATGGGTGGAATGGGCTTTAGGGATTTGAAGGTATTTAATCTGGCGTTGTTAGCAAAGCAAGGGTGGAGACTAATGAAGGATCCTAACTCTATGTTAGCTAGGATTTTAAAGGCTAAATACTTCAAGAATTCTAGTTTTGAGGAAGCAAGAAGGGGTTTTAATCCTAGCTATTCCTAGAGAAGTATATGGGGTGCAAAAAATCTACTCCTAGAAGGGATGAGATGGAGAGTGGGCAACGAAAAGAGGATAAGAGTTTGGAGTGATGTTTGGCTCCTGATAGAGAGTGGGAAGTCATCTCCTTGGAGACACAGCTTGCATGATGAAGAGTTGATGGTGGCAAGGCTGATTGATTATGGAAATGTCAGTTGGGATGTGGAGAAAGTAAAGGCTACAATGGAAGTTGACGATGCGAGTTGGGTCCTAAGTGTTCCATTATCGTCATCTTTCCTTGAGGATATAAGGCACTTGAGCCTGAATAAAGATGGAGTGTTTACTGTAAAATCAAGTTATTAGTTAGGAAAGGTTGGCATTGCTAAAAGCTGGGTGTGCTATATAGGGAGGAGGAGCAGAAGTGCTGGAGAAAGATTTGGAATGTACAGAGGCGGACACAGGATTTTTTATCTGCTGAGTCACAATCGATAATCAAATATGTTCAAAGAGTACAAAATACAACCAAATGTTCAAACAGTACAAAATACAACCAAATGTTCAAATAGTACAAAATACAACCAAATGTTCAAAATAATACTATAAAATACAACTAAATAGTAATACAAACATATTACAATAGTTCTCTATGAGTTTTCATATTTTGATATCGATTTATGATATCTTCCAAGCTAACATTCAAAAACAAATCATTCTCCAAGTAAGTAATCAAACAATCATTCAACATTTGAACTCCCATGCTAGTTCGTAGTTTGTCTTTCACATGTTTTATGCCAGAAAATACCCTTTCCACACTTGCCGTTGCGACGGGAAGAAGCAACACCAACTTCAAAAGTAAATATACTCTATCATGAGTTTCATACAATCCCGTTTCAACCAATTTGATTGAAAGCTCACTAAGACCCTTCAAATTCCAAAATCTTTCATCTCCTCTAACAGCAACAATGTAATTATCAAGTGTATGATCAAACCACATAAATTCTGAAATTGGAAATTCATTAGGATAGAATTTCGCAAGCTTAATCAATTTTTCCTTATCAAACTTAGAAAATCGATCCACATGACTCAAAGAAGACATACACACAAGTAATTCTTTAGTTATTTTGGGAAATCGATTTTCAAGTTCTTGCAATTGAAGATCAATAACACCAAAAAAAACTTCAACTCGAAAATGATGTAGATTAGACACTTGAGGGCCTTTACCTCTAAACAACCTCCTCCCTGGAACAACATATTTATCTTCCATATCTGGAACTGCAATGTCATAGTCATTAATAAAAGAAGTGACCTTTTCCATATGAGAATCCCATCCTTCATCTCTCAGTTTTTGCAAATTAATCTTGGTTACATTAACCATGGCCATTGCATTCACAATGTCCTGCTCTTGCTTTTGTAAGGCCACATTTAAGTTATTTGTTATCCCAAATATACTCACCATCAAGTGTGCCACAAATACAAAATCAACAAATTTGTAAGTGTTTAAGCTCTATTAGAATCTAGTGCATCAGATACTTTTCCAATATCATCAAGAGAACCAAGGATTACGGGGTATAAATCAAGCACATTCAAGATTGTCTTGAAGTGAGATCCCCAACGAGTATCACAAGGTCTACCTAATCCACGTTCTTGATTTAAACCTGAACCCGTTTCAAGTTCACCTAGAGACAAAGCTTCCACCACTCTTTGAACTTGATTTCCACGAAGAAACTCTTTCCTCTTTGGTGAACCCCCCACAAAATTCAAGAGAGGTGCAAGTACATCAACAAATAACCAAGCATAATCTGAATTCCTTTTAGCAAGTACAACTTGAGTCAATTGGAGTTGGTGAGCAAAGCAGTGGACAAAATAAGCTTGTTTACACTCATTCTCTATAAGAGTCCTAAGACCATTAATGGAACCTTGCATATTACTTGCCCCATCATAACCCTGACTCCGTACTTGAGAGAAAGACAAAGAATGCTCCATTAATAAGGATTCAATAGCAGTTTTGAGAGTCAAAGAAGCAGTGTTTACAACATGCACAACACCAAGTAAACGCTCACACACTTTTCCCTTTTTATTAAGATATCTCAAACAAAGAGCCAACTGTTCCTTGTCAGAAACATCAGCAGACTCATCAGCTAGGATAGAAAACAAACCACCATCAATATCTTCAAGCATTACTTTAGTTGTTTCCTTTGCACATGCATTTATGATGTCTTTTTGGACTTTTGGAGAAGTAAGTTGACAATTACTAGGAGCATTTTTCAAAACAACTATAGAAAATTCAGGATTACCTTTGGAAATAAGGGCCAAAAGTGAAAGAAAGTTACCTCTTCTCAAGGAACTTTCTTTTTCATCATGACCACAAAAAGGCAACCCTTGGAGTAAAAGCCATTGGATTGATTCAATTGAAGCTTCAAGTCGCTTCCTATATGCATTTGTACTCTCCGCTGATTGTTTTGTCAAGGCTTGTGTAATACTTGCTTTTTGTTTCTTGAATAAATCCATAGCTAACACTGCATTATTATGCGCACTCAAATGTTTACCCACATGATTTCTTATTAAATCCGATCGATTCCATGATTTGAATCCATCACTAACAAAAGCATCACCTCCAAATGCATTTTCATCCTTGAATAGATAACAAGGGAAACAATAGGCAGCATCTTTTTCCACACTATACTCAAGCCAAGTCCAAGTATCAAACCACTTGGCACAAAAGTGACGCTTTTTGCCAAAAATAGAAGTTTGAGGAAATACAAAGTCTTTGGGCTGACAAGGCTTTCTTTGAATGTAAATTCTTCTCACTAAATATCTATCATCTTTATGAAATTGACTCATCTTTCTCCTCTTTCCCGGATCTTGTGGAAGATTGGCAAATTCATATTCACTTAATCTTTCACCAAAGATTGGGGCAATAGGAGAACATTGGCCTTGTTCATTTTGAGGGGAATTTTGAGTTGAATAGTGAGATGGAGATGAATGTTGTTCACTTTCTTGAGCTGGAGATAAAATTTGTTCATTTTGTGTTGGATTTGGAAGAGAATTTGGAGTAGGATTCATTTTAGCAAAGAAGCTAGCAATGTTTTGCATTTTGTTTGGAGTGCGTTTTCTCTTCATTCTGAAAGTTGAGTAAATATTCAACTAAATCAAGCAATATTTTGATACTAATATTGAAAGTTTGAAACATATCCAATTATTCCAAACATTGAAACATATCACTAACAAAAGCATCACCACAACTTTCCGATAATCCAAACATTGAAACATATCCAATTATTCTAATTATCCAAACATGAAACATATGAAATTATGATCACATATTCACATATAAAAATATAACATATTAACAAAAATAACAATTAACAATTTAACATATTCTGATATAGTGATTAGTGATATAACATATTAACAATTACCATATAAACATATTTACATATTAACAATTACCATATTATAAAAATTTACAAATAATTGAAATAAGTAGTTAAAACCTAATTATCAAATTCAAATAAGAGTTATAAGAATAGACATTAATAGTTTAAAACATTACCTAAATACTTAATTGTGTGGATTGTGGCCTTGTGGGGGCATGGGGCAGCGGGGGCGTGCCGGCGTGGGGCTGTAGCTGTAGGGCAGTAGGCACTACCGGACTAGGGAGTAGCCGACTAGTCGAGACGCCAAGTAGGGACTGTCGGCGTCGCCTCACTCGCCTGTCGGGACTTGGGACTTCGGGAGTGGTCGTCTGGCCGAGTGGGGCTGTGGGGACTGGGGAGTCTGGCTGGGGACTAGGGACTATCGTCTGTCGAGAGTGGGGAGCGGGGAGGGAGTGGGCGGCCAGGCGGGAGGCGGGAGGCGGCAAACAGATTTGTGGAAGCAAGGAGGAAGGAGCCAAGGAAGGAACTTGGGTCTAGGGAAGAAGCTGAAGGAAGGAAGTCGGGGTCTCGGTCTCGAGGAGAATTTCTGAATTTTTTTATTTTTTTTTTTTAAAAATGCTTCACATTTTTTTTGGGCCCTGGTGAGTCATGTGACTCACCAGGCACAAGGCCCAGTTCCGCCTCTGGTAATGTAGGGGGGCCTCCTTAGCTAAGTCAGTTTGTTTGGAGAGCTAGAACAAAGCCATTGGCGGTGAAGAAAAGTCTGAGTAGGAGAGGTGTGTGTGATAACAGTAGATGCCCAAGATGCGATGAACCAATTGTCCATGCTATCTTTGTAGGCCCGCAGTCTAGGTCAATTTGGACCTCATCCGGCCAGCTTTGCAGATGTTCTTGAAATGGAGGTTGGAGGTGATTTAAACCGGATTGTGGAGGCTATGGTGCGTAAATTTTCAAAGGCTTAGCTATGTAACAGTCATGCTATTTCTCAGGGGAGGCTTCGTGGGCTGCTCCATCTATTGGCTTTATTAAGGTGAATTCAGGTGCAACGACATTCGGGGAGAGAGGTGTAGGGCTAGGAGCAATGGTTCGGGATGATAGTAGGAACATTATAGCGCTAGCTAGCAGTAGAGTTATGACGAGATGGAAGATAAACACTGCAGAAGCGATCGGTGCTTGCATGGGGGTGAAGATAGCTCAACGATTGGGAGGCAAGAAAGGTAGTCTTAGAGTGCGATGCCCTTGAGGTAGTCATGAAGGTTCGTAGTAAGAAAATGGGTTTCAACTCTATTTTTTTGTTTCTAGATGAAATTAGGATAGTGGGAGAAAGTTTTGACTTTTTTTTTTTTTGCAATCATATTAGGCGAGACGGGAATGTAGTTGCTCATTCCTCAGTTAGGCTAGTCCAACGGAGGGGTGGATATCGTACTGGTTGAAAATTTCCCTCAAAACATTGTATACCTTGCGGAGATCGATTTGCTTTAGTTTATAAAAGTTTCAATAAAAAATATTGTGTTTGAAAAATATTGTCAATTGGCCCACACAAGTTAGAAATCTGCATACATGTAAGTGGTAGCCCATTGCTAACATTTGCCTTTTCTTATTCCATTCTTCTCTAGTTTCACAATTGTCTTCTTCTATTTTTTTTTTCTTTTCCTTTTTTTCCACTCTTCTAGTTTTTATTTTTCTAATTTTTTTTTAAAAAAAAATAATGAAACAAAGTAGTTTCATAAATTATGAGGACAAAAAAATTAAAATGATGCCTTTTCCCTTCCGACTAACTCCTCTTGGATACAATAGCTGCATCATTTCTTCCTCTTCATTAAGAGGATTATTGCCATTTTTCTTCACCAAGATGATCCTCGATCATCCTCCCACATTCATGAGTCCTCTTCAAATGAGGAGATAAAAAGCTATGAGGATGTTTAATCCTCAACAATGTTCATGCTCTTATAGACTTCGACAAAATTGAGTTTAGCTGTTTAGGTACAAGCTTTGGCAGTTTCGTCTTTTTTGAATCGAACCCTTAAAACTCTTTAAAATCAACCTATACATGACTTGCTTATGACCCAAATGTAAAATTTATATTCTAATCTACACATGACCTGGTTATAATAAATGAGAGTGTACGAGTAATACTCTAATCTAAGTTGGCTGCAATCAAATTGTAACCAATCCATTCTAAGATTCCAAGACTCTAATTTACGCTCTAGTCTAAGATGACTGATCCGTAATATGTTGAACTTAAATACCACCTAACTACCTATTAACAACATAAACACTTCAACTTAGAAAAGTAACATATTCTAATCTACTGATAGTGATCCAATTTTCCCATTTTTTTATTTGAAGATCTACATGTTGACTTATTTTCTAGAAATAAATTCATGTTCCAAAACAATTTTTTTTGTTCGCTTATATGTTTGTTTTTTCAAAGCAAGTTTAAGCTGGTTCAAACTCCAAATTATCTAGTTTTTCAGACAATAATTCGAAACCACTGCATAAATCTTTAGTCCTAAAAAAGATATCCAACTATTAAAAATTACTTGGATGTAGTTAAATACCTAAAATAGCCTTCAATGAACGCATCTTTCATATGCAAATCAGATGGTGCACCATGCTCATGGTACATCAGCTCCAAAAAAAATGTACATTACGTACATGGAAAATATACATAGTACACATGTCATTTATGTGGAATGTAAAATAATGTGTACTATGTAGATTTTTCATGTACGTAATGTACATTTTCCATGTACGTAAATAATGTACATATTTTTAGAGCAGGTGTACCATGCTCCTGGTGCACCCAGATGCACTGTCCACCCGTTGTCTTTCGTAAGACACTGCTTAAATTATAGATCATGAATCCAGCAAAAGCAATTTTAATCTTCCGAAGTTAACACTTAACATCAAGTAGCTCCAAAAAGACGTGGAAAAGTTTAAGCTGGTCTACATACATTAATATTGTTTGAGCAACTCGTTTCCATTCAACAATCTTAAAAAGATTCTCATATTTCATAATTGGAGTTGCCAGAAGATGGTAATAAGATCATTAATAGACAAAAGAGACGCTGCAAAAAGTGGAGACAAGAAAGTCCAAGACTAGTATTGCCATATAACTTTACAATTTCAACTTCTATATTCCAAACGTAACCGAAAAAATGGAAGCAAGGTACACACAGATAGCTTCATGGCTTAATATGGGAGGCAATGTACATATTGAAACAAATAAATGCTTCCTTCAATCTTGTACAAAAAAATTATACAAAATCTGCACACACATGAACACCAGATACAGAAGGCCACAACAGTCCATTTGGTTATGCTGGCACTTTTTTCACTGGGTAGTGATGCAATGGTTGGTTACTTACAAACAGATCTTCACCAAAGGAGTGTTGGCAATTCAAGCTAGGGAAGGCAACAAACACCACATGCTTCAACCTTAGCCATGGAATCCCATGTATTGGAATATCCCATGTTGTGGCCAGTCTGATAATACATTCCACATTTGATATGCTATTAAAAAAACCAAAGAATTACACCTTTTGCTAAGGCTTTGATATGACAGGTATAAGGCAGTCATCATCCTCAAGATCGCTAAAGGATACCTCATCTGCAATTCCGACAGGGATAAGTCTTCCACTCTGCCCCAAGCAATCATCTTCAGGCCACTCATCACTGTCATCATCATAATCAACAAAACTCAAAACAGGTCTCTTTGATATTGGGGCATCATGTATGTTCTTATTATTTGTTTCTGCCAATGGTTGCTCATCAATAATTGACTTATCCATAAACTGAAGCTCAGTGCTAACATGTTTCTCCACATCCGAATCAAACGTGGAAGAACTAGCAGGCTCAGAAGCAAACGTCCAGGACGAAAAGGTCTCTGAATGCTCATTCTGAAAGGAACTTGGAGTACAATCATCATCAAAGTCAGCACTTATTCTACTATAAAGACCACCATGATACCATTCTGAATCTTTTTTGGTCTGCTTCTGCTGCTCTTGCATCCACTTTGCTCTGGCTTCTACAATCTATAGGATAAAATAACCATCCATTCAGTATGATATAACGAATGGATTCAGTAAAAGAAAGATCTCTAAGTACAATTCATCTAAATCTCATATGACATGATAACATAAGCATGGAATATTAGACCGAAAAATTATCATGAGGTGAGCCCCTCGTTATCAATTGCTAGAAGAACCCATCTAAATTGCAGTGAGAGAGAGAAATTGAGCATTTAATTTTTAATCACCAATCACGTAACTTACAAAGAATATAAATCAGCACTCTTGTATCACTTAACAGCAGTAACTTCTCAGTAAGGGATGGCAACGGGTCGAAGACCCGATCCAGACCCGGTAAGACTCGACCCATCTTTTAGAATCTGGGTTTGTTTTTTTAGACCCAATGGAATCGAGTCGGATATGGGTTATGGTCCAAAAAAACTAGACCCACATCCAACCCATGGACCCGCACATTTTAGAAAAATAAACTAAAACCTAATATCTATTTATAACTAAAACTAAAAGTTTCATTTATATTGTTCTGGCGTCTTCCTCTTCTACTCTTCTCCTCTCCATCCTCCATTTTCTACTCTCAATCTACTACAAGCCTCAAACTCTTTCTCGTCGCCACTCGCAGGTTACATATTTATATAATTTTGATGTATACTTCATGTATGGTGATAATAAGTGCTTTATGATTACTAACTTTTCGTCGCCACGCCCCCGCAAACATATTCAAATGTGTTTGAGAGTACTAGTTTATGTGGATTTTAAAACTAACGAGTAGCGATGCACTTGATTTTAAAAATATTGTACCAGAGTACTGTTAAGTTTAACTATAGTGCTTACTTGTTGTCCACTCATTGAACTAAATATTATTTTGCAAGTATTTCAACAATACAAATTGTGTGCTTAAGAAAGGATTGATTAATTTCTCTCATTTGACATAATAATGAAATTTACGTTCCTTTAAAACCGTTAGTCGGTAAACAACTCTAAGGTCTGAAATGCCAAAATACATCCAATTATAAAACATGTGAATAATAAGCACATAGGAATACAAATATGTTAAGAACCCATTTTGGATCCAAGACACATCCAATGGATTTTGGTAAAGGTCTAAAACTTTAGGACCCTAGGGCGAATATGGGTCTAATTTAAAAAAAAAAGGGTATGGGTCTAGGTCGAATCAAAAACTCAGCAATCTTATCCCAATGATCAATCATATAACAGAAGCAACAAGTTAAAAAGTGTAATTCATAATTGGATAAACCTAAAAGAAAAAGGATTATTATTTGAAACATTCAAAATCTAATTACATAGTAAAAATATAAGACAACAGGTAAAGTTATAAGTTAAAACAAAAGCCCGCATCACTAGAACCAGATTGTACGAAGCTGCCTCCCATAAATCCGGATTTAGTTCTTTTCCCTTTGGGGGGGGGTGATTATTTGGCAAAAGATATAGAGTTTGATTGAAATTTACTTGACAGACAAAATTTTTATTACTTCCCCATTAAGCTCTTATCCAAATGGAGAGCATAGGTAAATACACCTAAGGTTTTCAAGGAACTTGTCGGCTACAACTTTGGCACTCACTATGATGCGAATACATGCATGAAATTCTCTAAGCACATTTTACTTGATGAGCACATAACAAAATGCACCAAATTTAGATTACTTGGACATCAAGGCAAGGATGACAGCTAATTGAGTCTTAATCCCTCTAAGATTTATTATATTTTTACTAATCCTACTTGGATTAGGATTTGATAAGTTTACTAATCCTAATTGGATTAGGATTTGTGTTGTTTTGCCAAAACTAATTTGGAAGAGGTTTTGGAACATTTCACTTTTTCAAGATGAGTTAAGAAATATTTCTTCTACTAATCCTAATTGATTGGAATTTCTTTTCCTTGTTATGATATGTTTTGCTTACATAGTTTTACTATCCTACTTGGGATAGGTTTTACATGTTTTTCGACATTTAGGGGTCTTTTTATTTTCGTTAAGTAGGAGTCTTATTTCTTATTTTATGAATCCTATTAGGATCCTATAACTGTGTCTTTGCTAAGTCTATATAAGGGGGCACTTAATGTACAAATTTGCATGTTTTGAGCAATAAGATTTTTGAGTTTTACAAATGTGTATCCTTCTTGAAAGTGGTGGCTTATTCCTATATTTTTCATATTTATCAATTTTGTTTAAGTTGTTGGTGATTCAATTCAACTTAATTAATTCGACCCTTTGAATCTGTTCTTGGTGGCATGGCCTTTAGAGAATGACTTTAAAGTTAAACTTCTGCACTTGTATTTGTTCTTCTTAGATCAAACACATCACGCTAGATAGGTGATGTATAGTATATGGATGAACAACGATATTTCACAAAACTCCTTTGTTATAGATAACTATAAAAGTGATGATGATATTGATAGGGTAGCACAATCTTAATGGTACATAATTCTGGTGTCCATCTTACAGGAAAAAGGAGATATTTTATAAAATTCCAAGTAAGATGGCATATTTCAAACAAGAATAGATACTATTGCTAAATAGCGGTCATAACATTATTTGAGCATGTGATGTATTCCAATTTAAAGTCTCTCTGAATTCTAATGAACTCTAAACAATTTTAACCATGGAATTGTTTAGAAGTTAGACAAGATGCTCTCCTTACCATGCCACTAAGTGAGGGAGGTATTTTGGTGTCTCAATCAAGCAATTCCAACCTGATTCCATAACTTTCAAGAGAAAGTACATTTCAGCAGGAGAGACACATTGTTGGATCCTATCCTGGATAGCATTTCATCTCAAACATGTATATAGCTGATCAAGGGGCCAAGTCATGCCATATCTGGCCCAAATTTTTGGGTTTTATGGTCGGACTAGGTAAAAATTTTAGGCATTTCAGCATAACAGTTATCCTCAATATTTGCTAGTTAACTTTCTTTTGGATAACTACATTTTTAATTTTATCCCTCACGGTGTTCCCACACAATCACTTTTACACTCGTCTTTTTAACATACCCTTTCTTGAAAGACAATACTTTGATCCATACACTAATTTTGGTCTAATTGTCGCTTATAGAATTTTCCTTTCAACCTTAAGGATACACTTCGATCACACAATAGTCATGTAGCTGCTCTTCTATGGGTAACATCCTCATTAGTGTTTCCATTCTTTTAGAGAGCCGATCTTAGATATTTAAAACACTCGCTTACAGGCAACTCCTTGCCATTTAAAGTCACCCTATATTCAATTAACCTTCTCCTAATACTAAATTGACATTTCATATACACTATTTTACTCCTACTAATCCTTAAGATTCCAACCTTTGTCTCCATTGATCTAACTTATCATTCACCCATTTGCTAGTCTCATCCACCAACAACAAACCCTTAATCCTTAATTAGACTACATATTGTAGTTGATATCTAGCTAAATAATACAACCACCTAAAGTACCCGAATAAAAAATCTTTATTATTTATTAGATTATAAATTAGTCTATGGTCTTGGTCTCGGTCTTGAGTTACGTCCTTTGTCCTTTAAGCTTGCAATCTCCAAATTAGTAGGAAATCTAAAAGGCAAAGTAAATTCTCCAAATTTGAAGCTAACTATAGACCATAGCTCATGGAGCTAGTGGGGTTACTTGGATTATAAGATTGCTAGAAGAAATTGGAGTCAGTAATCTCAAGACGACCTAGCACTATGATAATCAATCAGAAACATAGTATTTCATGAGAGAACGAAACACATTGAGCTTGAGACAGTATTGGAAGGCCTTGTTCAATTTTGACTTATCTTCCACTTATCATATGTTCTCACCAAGATCCTACCTATTTCACAACATAACAATCTACTTAGCAAACTAGAAATGGTTTGAGCTTCACCATTTCCTAGTTTGAGGGATATTGGAAATAATATAGCAAGATCAGCACATTCAGCTCAACATAAATTCAAGCTCAACATAATTCCTTCCTGATCAGTTGGCTTCTAGAAGCAGAGGAATTATAGCTGTCCTATTCAAACCCTGATAATAGTCTCCTTGATTCAAGGAAAGTTTGTTACAGTCCTAGACAGCTGGTTGTTATAGTCAGAATGTGTCATACCTTGATTCTGATTGGTTGATCAGAATTTGCAGTATTCCTATTGGTTGGAACAGATCATCAACATTGTAATTTAACATAAGATAGCTGAGTCATCATTTCGTTATGTAAGTTTCATACAGATTCATTCCGTAATCAAGTTTTCTCTCAATAATATTTCTGTCATAGCTTGAATTTTTCAGCTATGCTTTGCCAATTTGTGCATGCTGCTGCATGAAACTTATACGTTCAACAGTTAGACTATAAATTTTATTTTAACCCTTCATCTATTATTAGAGACTACAAGAATAGGTATTGATACGATGCTAAATCAATTTGTGAATGTCAACACTTATATTGTTTCACTAGATTACCTTAATAGGTTCACTTTCACCATATATTAGCATCACACCCATCTGAGCTCCTATATAATAGCAAGACTACCATTACTGTTTCCATGATAGTTGATATCCCTAAAAACAATAAAAAAGAAGTTTAAAATCTTTTGACCCCCTAGTTATTAGCGAGCTTGCAACAGGTACACCCTGCATGGGGATCACATCACTCAAAGTGGCAGGCCAAGCATTCATAGAGTAAGTGTCATGTAACTCCCAATTGCTCAACTTTGGCAGCAAACTCATGGTAGACAGTATTCATTTGTACTTGACTTTGTCTAATCATAAAAATAATTTTAGCGAACTTGTTTTTACAATACAGCCTGATCTAGTAATGGCTTTGAAGTAGCCATCAGCATTTGAACTGATTCAGAACACTAAGAAAGGTTTAAAATATGAGTTTGATATCGTAGAGTGTCAAAAAAGGATCAACAACTAGAAGTATTATTACAAAAAAGCTAGAAGATACAGATTTTAGAGTGTAGTTGAAGCAATTAAAAGTAAAAAAATAAAGCTGATTTCCAAGTTTCAAAAAGACTAGTTCGATATTTGACATCTAATAGCTAATTGCAAGTTTGTCAGCTATTTTACTTTTTCAAACAGGACCTCAGAAGGCAAGTTTTCTAGGTTAGACCACAAATTTTATCAGACACTATAATAAACAAAATATGACAGTCCTAAGTAAAAATATGTTAGGTGTACTGTTATTATTTTTTTCATTGTAACAAATATTGTGTATTGCTAATTTGTCTAAACATGATGACCTAATCAAACGTGTTATGGTATATGAGTATATTATAAGACTTAACTTCAGTCAACCAAGCCCATTTCATGGATTGCATACTTTTGCTCTCTACTAAAAAACCACATCTTCAAGCTCTAGGTTTTAACTTCTACTGTAACTAATATATGAACATTGTTGAATTAAATGGTATTGTTTGGGGTAGGACAGCTAATTTCTCTTCCACCTGCTACTAAATTGTTAGTTCAGAGACTTCCGGCCAATAGCCAAACATCATGGGTTAATAATATCAGAAGGAATATCTCATACTTTTTGACTTCCTTTTCTATGTGCCATTAACAAACCAAAACAAAAGTACACATCTACAGCAAGGAGAGAAGGCTACTGGCAATTACAGATCATTTCCAGATTAATAGCAAATTGGAGATACATGGTCATCAAAATTCCAAAACTAGTGTCCAGATTCTTTCAAAATTTGAAAAAGACTTCAGGTTGCAACCCACTTTTACGCAAAATCAAGGAGAAACCATGGAAATTCACATTATTAACGATTCAAAGTTGCTCTTAAACCCTCAATAGAACCTTGCTCAAGAGTTGACAATAAAGGTGGACAAAGGCACTAATCTAATGTTGTGGACAATTCAATGGCAATCAGATTATATAATGTATCTCTAGACAAGATTTTCTATCCATTCCTCTTTATACAAGATTGAAGACAAAGACTGAACTAAAAACTACTTATATACTTTCAACCTCATCAATATACAAGATAAATATTTTTTCTAATATTAATATTTGACAGTTCTCCTCCAAATGCAGGTACGAAATTATGAAAATTTTAATAAAAATCAATATTTAAAAAAAATGAAAATAGACTTACCTCAGGTGTTGAAAGGAGCTCAGCATCCAGTTTATTAAGCCTTGAATGCAAAAGAACAAAATAAACTTTCCAGAAAAATCCCACGCTCATATGGGCTGGACAAAGTTCAATTCTAAGTGCTGCTAGCCTCGGTGTAAGGTGTTCAACGGCTTGAGCATGCCTTTTCTGTGACTCTGACATGGGAAAATCTGCAAGACAGAACGCCTAAATAAGTTAGAAAATTATAACATAGAGTACTGGACGTCCTTTACTTTTCAGTTCCCACGACTGATAAGATTGGAAAAAGGAAAATTTTGAGTGGAAATATGGCACCAAACATATGAACGGTCCGACATACTCTTCTACCAATATTCCATTCGTCAATAAAAACATTCAAGGGGCTAATGCAGTTGAAGTCACTATTGGTTCCCTCTCAAAGAAACAGTAAATCATTTGAAGAGATTACCGAGTATCAATCAAACCAACAAAATAAAATAAAAACAAGAACGCCCAACCTCCTCTAAGCAGTCAGAAGAATATGAACCATACAATGGATCCAAGTTCCTTATACAATTACAAAATTAATTGGACACTTGGTGGCGTTCATAAAATTTTACTTGGACATAAAAAAAATGTCTAGCCTCTTGGGTCTCATTTCTTTAAATAAGTAGAAGAAAAGTGCTAATAGATGCATCGGCATTCAACCAAAAAAGTCACTCCTCCTGAAGATTGACAATTCTACCATTACTCCAACTGTTTAAGCTTCGAATAAACTTCGCAACTTTTGAAATAAATATAGTTTGATAAACCGCCTGCTCGGTTCCCTTCTTAAACAAAAGCTTAGAAGAAGCTTCACTTTCAAAATGTATATCTATCTAGAACGACGCTGTTTTCACGATAAATCACACAATATAACTCAGCAGTTTATTAAGGCTTTCCAACAGCGAATAAAACCATGTTTCTAGTGGATGTCAACTAGCTTAGTCGATTAAAGTCTTGAAGGGTGTTACACGTCTACTTGCCGCTTGCCGCTCTCTTTAAGTAAAATAAAACCATGTATACATCGTTTCACCAAATTTCAACCTTGCAAATGCACAATGACACAATACTCGACTAGGATTCGGACATCCCAATTTACAGAAACATAATAGAGGGGTAATGAAGTTTGCATTGCAATACCTTCAGAGTCTTCCTCATCTTCAACAGGGAAATCCAACCAAGTCTCAGGATGATGCCCAATATTCCCAGCAAATGTCAACACCTCATCTGTTAATCCCACTGCTTGCTCAACCCAATCCTCCTCATCATCATCATCCTCATTTTCCTCCTCATTAACATTCTCCGATTCCAACCGACGCAAACTCGAATAAGATTCACAATCCTCCAAAACACGTCGTTTATTCAAAATCATATCCCCAATCTCCGACGATTGATCATCTTCATCGCCTGAAACGGAAGGATCGGATGATTCCGACCGATTCAACTCAGAAACAATTCGTTGATCTTGTAATTGAGGAGACGACGAAGAATACGTAGGAGGAGGAGCGAGGAACTTAGCGACGCCCCAAAGTTGACGAGTTAGGGTTTCTTTAAATTCGCTTAGATCATCCTTTACGCCGTCGAATTCTCCACTATCTCCCTCTTCCGCCACCTCATATTCCGGCGCCGGTGGAACAATACGACGGCAGTTGGCCAGGGTTTGCGGCGCAATATTGCTGATGTCATCCTCATCGTCGATGCGGAGGGAGTTGGCGATGGAGCGAGCTAGCCATGACATTTGAGAAGTTGGGTTTGAATTTGAAACCAAGGGGAATAACGAGGGTTGATTCCTTTTCCCCAAATTCCCAAGTTGATTTCCTCAGATTTTCGGACGGAAAATAGGGTCGATTTTAACTTTTTTAAATGTTTATTGTATGGAACATAATTTTTGATTTGGATGAAATTAGGGACACAATTATGATTGTCTTCTTTAATTATTTTGTTTTGGCACTGTACTATTCTTAATGATTATATTTTTGGGGGAGGATTAGGATGGAAAGGGTCCCACATTATTAATTAAATTATGTTATCGTTTTAAATTGGTGTTGTTTTGTATCATTTAGAATTGGTGTTATTTAGGACAATTTTGTCATATTTTTAAAGAAATGAACAATAGTACAATACTAGAGTGAAATATTATAACTCAATAGTCTTTTTTGTATTGATTGAAAAGTTCTTATTTAAAAAAAAGTAAGGGCTTAATATTTACCGCCCCAATTTTTATCACCTCGCTCTCATATTTGCTAAAATGCCCATATTTCCCTTTACATTTTCTCTATTCACCACCACCACCCTCCAAAATCTCAACGCCGCCGATAGCATGGCTGAACAACATCCACCATCGACGTTGTGAAGTCGCCAAAATATGCGTTAAGCGCACATAATGAGTCGTTGAACCGAGAAAGAGATAATAAACAAGGGAGATCGGCCGCCAGCGAGAAACCGTGTGAGTTAGCCCTGATTTTTTTTTTTGTATTATTTCATTAGGAATAATAGTTAGAAACAATAGTTAAGAATTATACTTTGGAATTAGATTTAATGCATACTTAAGAATAATTTATATAAGAATATGTATTGAAACAATTCACTCGTGTTTAACTCATAATTAGTAATATAGTTATGTTAGTATTATTTTGCTAGGAATAATAGTTAGAAACAATAGTTAAGAATAGTTGTTAGGAATTGGATTAACTCATACTTAACTTTCTAAGAATATGTATTGAAATAATGGTATATAAGGAATTTGTCGTAATTAGGAATTAGATATGTTACATAATTAAGAATACAATTATAGTTGATAAAATTAATTAGGTGAATATTAATTAGATTAGACTCATATTTAATATCAATTTAATCATTTAAATATATTTTAGTTATATTTAAGAATTTAGTCGTTATTGAAATGAATAGAGGGTTGCGAGGCATGTCCTTCCCAACTTCATTATCACCAACGAGTACTCTGGACAACGCTACACCCGGGCTCAAGGTGTTGACGCTCCAGTTAGGAGGATAGGGTTCAACTCTTCCTTGCTCGACGACTGTCCGAGCTTATATGTCAGGGGCTTTTGGTCCTCATCCTTTCGACAACGATCAGGGTGGAGACGACTTCCCTACTGAGCTTGACCAAGCACTTGACGAGGACTTTGTACCACGTCAATCACAGGGTCGTCGACCCAGCCCATCTCGCTCGAGGGGTCAATTCATTAGGTCGGAGACGAGCACTAGCACTAGTTCACGTAGTCACAAGCGCCTAACACCTGCAGACGAGGACTAACTTGTACATGGAGCGATGCCAGGTGGGCTGCTCGATGGTAGCATCATTTCTAGCTACTAGGTCACGTAGCACGCAGGATTTGAACTAGAATGGATAGAGGGGTGTTGAAGCACCATAGTAGGAAGAAGGCTAGTGTGTTTTGTGTCCTTGGAGGGAGGATCGTTTACCACAAGAGTCTACAGCTATTATCGATGGTACTGGAGTAGCTCACTTGATGTATTCCCTCTTCAAGCATATCGATAAGCCCTTGATTACAACGTTTACAGAAGACTACCAGCCTGACATGAGCTAGTTTCACCTCCCGTATAAAAGATAACTGACACACTCCTGAATGTGCGAGAGATTCTATGTATTCCTGTTGAGGGATGAGCGGTTTTTTGAGATGTTGGGCCTAGATGATCTATGTTATGATCTAGATAACAAACATGTTTACACCATAATGGATTGTGACTTCCTTAAGACTTGGTACTTTTACAAATAAAAACCACCTTAACAGTTAGGGGATAGCTCTAGTGACTCATTAAGTTGGTTGATTAGCATAAACTTGTCTAACTCTGTCCCATAAGAGCAAGTAGGCGTAAATAACAAATCTTCTTCCAAAAACATGGTAGCACCACCTGCTAGTTTACTCATGTTGCTTATATCACCTTTTGAATCTGAACGAGAAGTACGTACTTTTTACCCTTCTTCTATGTTATCGCTATCTTCTTCATCCCCTAGGCTAAGTTATGATGATGTCGAAGACATTTTTTCCTCGGTATCGGAAGAATGTTAAGCATAGGAAGAACCACAGGTGAGATATCAGCTGCCTCCTTGGAGAACTAGAGGAGTACAACTAAAATGATATATACCAAATTAAGATCCCCTAGAGTCGAGATATCCAATAACAAAGCTAGTGGAAATTGGAAACCTATCAAAATCTATAGAAGCATATAATGCCAATGCCTGATAGAATTTAGAAAAGATTCCAAGGACTACAACTGAAGCTCTATATAAAAAGATTTGGAAAAGGGCTATGAAGGATGAAATCAAAGCTTTGAAGAAGAATAATACTTGGCAAATGTGCATACTCCCATCAAGAAAGAAATCGGTAGGATGTAAATGTGTTTTCATTGTAAAAATAAAGATGATGGATGAAAGGCATAACACTGGTTGCAAAAGGGTAAACTCAACTTATAGTATCGATTACTCTGAGATATTAGTTCTCTCCAGTTGTAAACATCGATACTATTAGAGTATTATTCTCAATAACAGCAAATAAGGACTAGCCCTTATACTAATTTGATGTGAAAATGCATATTTTCATGGTGAGATCCAAGAAGAAGTGTATATGGAAATCCCTCAAGGTTTTTTGGCAAAATTATGAATAGATTAGGTATGCTGAGAAAGGTGTTGTAGGGGCTTGAGCAATCTCCTAGAGCTTAGTCTGGGAGATTCACAATGGTCATGAAGACACTTGGATAGTACCATAGTAACTCAAACCACACTCACTTCCTAAAGCAAAGGGGTGATATCATAGATTGTCTCATTATCTATGTTGACGATATGACTCTCATAGGAACAGTACTCAACATAAATGTCAAAGTTGAGAAAGGATTTATTTAGAGAATTTAAAATGAAAGTTTTAGGGATACTAAAATACTTCTTGGGAATTGGAGTCTTGCGTTCCAAAACAGCGAATCTTCATATCCCAATGGAAGTATACCCTAGATCTTCTAGCAGAAACTAGAATGGTTGATTGCAAGCGAATAAAGACTCTTATGCTAGTAAACCATGATCTCATGATAAACGAAGGGGCAAAAATATTAGATCAAGGCTAGTACCAAAGATTGGTAAGAAAACTTATATACTTGTCATATACTATACCATACATTACATATGTAGTAAGAGTGGTGAGTCAGCTCATGCATAAACCTCAAACTAATCACCTAGAAGGATTCTTAAATATCTAAAGAATTCATCTAACATAGGGATCTTAATCCAAAAAAATGGTCATCTTGAGATGAAAGCTCATATTGATGCAAATTAGGGGGTTACAAAATGAAAATAAGGTCTACATTAGGATATTTTACCTTAGTAGGAGATAACTTAGTGACTTAGAGGACTAAAAAGTAAAAAGTAACTGCTCTATCTAGTGTGGAGGCTGAATCCAGGGGAATAAACAAAGGAGCCACTAAAGTCTTATGACTTAGAATGCTCCTAACAAAACTTGGATTTCCACCTAACAAAGAACATCATCTACCATGTAACAACAAAGCAACAATTAGTATCTTAAAAAATCATGTTCAACATGATTGAACTAAATATGTTGAGATTGACAAACATTTTATTAAAGAGAAGTTTGAATCTAGGTTATATCTCTTCTATATGTTTGATTTGAGGATCAACTAGCTGATATCCTAACTAATGTTGTATTGATTAGGGCTTTCTATGAAGTACTAAGAAAGTTGGGTATTGGGAATCCCACTATCCTACTTAAGGGGGAGTGTCAAACTGAGAATCCTTGAAGTCAACAAATAAAGGACCACCAAAGTCAGAAGATTAGCTAGAATCAAACATTGAGGCAATCAAGGAAGAAAATTAGATTAGTGAGTCAAAGTTTACAAACTTAGAATGAACAAATTTGGAAAATGTTCCAGTATACAAACCATGCACATTATACAGATCAATACACAAAAAAATATTCTTGCTTAGAGATTTTTCTTAGTTCCTTATAAGGTCCTTAAGATTATTACAAATCATGTACAGGGAAGTTTGGTATTAAAGCGTGCTTTGGTTGGAAAAACATGTGTTTGCCTAAACCTTCAAGTGACTTCAACTTAATAGGTATTAGAATGTGGAACTATATTACCCTTTGTAAGCATCTATGGAATTTATCCCAAAAGAACGACAAGGTTTGGTTAAAACGGATCCATGAGTTATATCTTAAAGGAAGATGCATCATCTAGATGAAAGTTCTAACACCAGATTCTTGGGAGATAAAGAAATTTTTTTGGATTGTCAAGTACATACACCATATCGTAAGTGGGATTCCTATCTTACATGGTCAAAAAATTTCTATTAGAATGGTCTATGTGACTCTAAGAGGATATATTAAGAAGGTGTCATGGAGAAAAATATAATGTAACCATAATGCTCCCCCCTAAATGCATCTTTATTTGGTGGTTGACGATTCTAGGTAAACTTTTTACTTGTGACAAATTACTCAAGAGTGGTGTGTAGCTATCCCCCCAATTTGTTGTTTGTGTGATACTAATGATGTATTATTGAACATGTGTTATTTATTTTTTTCTTATTATGTTTGTGTTTTTAACATAATATCTTTCAATATTTGGGAGTTCACTGACCACCTATTGGATGATCTTTTGAGATTCAGACGTTGATTTCTAGGCATGATACAAATTTTGTTAAACATAAAGTTTATATAACAACTCTCACAATGGTGGTATAGCAGGAGGGTTAGAGATGTAAAGTACATCATAAGGCACTTGTAAAGCAGGCTTAAAACTTGGAATATTATCAGATGCTTGTTCGTAAAAAAAAAGCTGCAAGTTTTTTTTACTTTAGTAGCTTTAGTTTGTAAGGTGTTTGTTGCCTTTTTTTTCTTTTGTTAGGCTTATGTTCATGCCTCTTTTTTGTAATGTTCTATTCGGTAATAAAATTTATATTTTACCAACTAACATTTGTTCTATTTTTTCCTTCACTAGGTCTTTTTTTTTTTGAAGTGTGTGTTTTAAATTATAGAGTATATCATTTAGGACCATGCGCAGGCACCTCTACTATGGGTACTTGTAGCTTTGATGCACTAAGTCTAGCAGTTGATGTTATGACAAGGAGTTTTTTTTTATTAATTAAGTCAGTTGTTAGAAAGAGTTTTCAATCAAAATTTGTTACAATAATGCATATTTTGATAAAATTTATGTGCAAAAATACAAAATAGAAAACATAGAAGCAAATAACTAAATTTGATAACATTTCACTTAAAAATACTATCAAGTTTTAAGTCAATAATTAATTATGAGAAGTTCAACCTTAGAAACAAACATGTTACCTACGTAGCAAAAAATAATGGCAAACACAGAAATATTTAGAAGTTGTGATGGAGTTTTTGATTGAGAGGCAATGATGATTCAAGAATGAAATAAAAAAGATATTGAAAATGAGAATAAACCTTTCTTTTGATAAAAGAGTGAAATATAGGTCTCTTTCTATATATATTAAACTAATTGGACTCGAAGAACAAGTGCAATGGTAACTTATGTTATAGGTTAAATGAAAATAATTTGTCAAAGGTTATACCCCTTCCGCCCCTTGAAGTTTTCCCTAAAAATGAGAGTTTTCTACGAGAAGTTGAGAGAGAAAAGTAGTGGGATCAATTGTATTTGTTAGAGTAAAATAGATCTCTAACTCTAGTTATGGTATGAGGAAAACTAAGATGACATTAAATAAAGACAAAGAATAATTGATAAGAATAATCTAAGATTTGACCGCTCTATTAGAAATAAGTCAACTATCCATCATTCCCCATATGAAGATTTATATGAAATTCTTAATTTCATCCATTAATTCATCAATCAACCCTAATTTTATGAAAGTGATACTTGCTATTCTTGATTTCTTTCACATCTTGAGCAAAAAGTTGCTCAATTTCCTATTAAATTAAGCAAATTATTTGTGCAAGGAGAGGGAATAAGGTGGTGTTGCAGCGGAGAGTGCAACTATTGCAGCAAGGCGATAACGATAGCTAGATTGACTTTATCAGAAGCTTTACGATGGGGATCCATAAGGAAGGGGTTAGTAATGACATGGAGAGAGAAGATTCAAGGAGTATAATTTAGAAGCTTTAAATACTCGGGATGATTGTGATTTGGGAGGAAATTAAAGTCAAAGGTCAAGGTTAATTGGATAAACTCGTCTCACACAGGTAATAAGTTATCTTATATTATTTAAGAGACATAGTGAATGTGAGGCCTCCAAAAGCCAAACGGAGGTTTATCGTTGCTTCAGGTGAAAAATATAAAAAATCCAATAAATTTATTTCAGATAACTAATTAATTGTAGGTTTGGATGAAGAAAATTAAAATCAAATAGCTTCAGTTAATAAAATAAAAGAAAATGATAAATCATACAGTATGATGAATGACACTACGGAAAAAACCTACAAAACCGTATTTAAATGTGATAACTAACAACTTTAATTACGGTTTTACAAAAATTTCGTCTTCAACAAATTTGATATCCCTGAAAACCATGTCTAGTACGACTCCTCCATTCTCATCCATCCTCCTCACGAAATCCTGTTTCTTCAATTTGGTGATGGAGTATGTTCCCGAGACCATGTATCGGGTTTTGAAGCACTACAACAGTGCTAATCAAAGAATGCCTCTCATTTACATAAAATTGTACACTTATCAGGTAGGTGTTATTCTTATTTTTTTAAGATGGAAATTTTCTTTTTTGGTTTCAGTTTTAATGAGTAATTGCATGACAGATCTTCATAGGCTTGGCTTATCTGTATAATGTTCCTGGAGTTTTCCATAGGGATTTGAGCCTTAAAATATTTTGCTATGTTTTTTTTTCTATTTACCTAAAAATAGAATGGTGATTAGGAGAGTGTTATTCAACAATACCAAGAATGCTGGTGGTGGAACTTTGATGTATGTAATTAAGCATTTTATAAGATATTTATATAATCTTATGAAATGTTTATCTTAGATTTTATTAACATATTAAAGTTTGACAATGTGTGTTGGTTTGTTGATATTTTTGGTTTTTCAATTTACTATTTGAAAACCCTAGATTGTATTTGAATTTGATAATGTGTGTAAGCTCTAATTATTGGTATTTTGAATTAACTTAGTTTTTTAAAAGTTGGTTTTATTTTGGTAATGAGGTTTAATTTGTTTGGGGGTTTGATGTTTCTCTATGGGAATTTAATTATCTAAAGTTATAATGTTATAATGCAATGTACACTACTACATTTTTGATTTAATGCAACGGTAAAAAATTAGCTAATACAACGACCATTATATTACCGTTGCATTAGACAAGGCTAATACAACGGCATCATGTTCATTATATCAAAAAGTGGGCTAATACAACGGTTTTAAAAAAACCATTGTATTAGATATGCTAATCCAACGGCTCATACAACAACCACATTGTCTAATCCAACGGTCTGGGTCTAATCCATCGGTAAAATTCTCTAATCCAACGGTCTGGGTCTAATCCAACGGCAAAATTCTCTAATCCAACGGCCAAGGCGCCAAAATGAAAATTTCATTTTCTACTTCCCTCCGACCAGTTTATTTTCCCCAAATGCACTAGTCTACCCACGCATGTTCATTTCGTGATTTTCCCCCGCCATCTTCTGCTTCGAATCCCAGAACGTACATTAATTCTTCCCACTGTGTTTTTCCCCAATTCAACTTCTACCCACAGCACAGACAAACGTTAATTCTTGCCCGGCTTTGTTCTTCATAAACTCCACTTTGTTTTCCTAATTCATGATTCTACTTGCTCGAGTAAGTAACGAAGGTGGTTAAGGCGGTGTTGGTGGTGGTGGCTGAGTGCTCGAGTCTTGTATGTGGCTGATTGTTCAAATCTTGTAAGGTATACCTCAATTTGCTCCAATATTTGGTGTATTTGTGTTTAGGGTTTGGTTTTAATTTAGGGGGTGTAGATTGGCCCAATTAGATGGTATTACTGTAGTATATTGATTGGCACAATTAGGAATTGCACTCTGCACATTAGGAAATCACGACATTACACTCTGGCATCTACTTTGGTCTTTGAGAACAAATTCAGAAAAGTCACGAAACATACACTAATGTCTAATAAACTAATGTAAGTTCTCTTTGGTATTCACTCTAACGTGTGAATTTAGAATAAATTGATCTAGATGTAGGCTCATTTATTTATAAATTAATCAATATATATATGTATAGTTCTAGTAGTCTTTCCTTACCATTACAAATAAGTGGTGTATGATTTGATTGGAATGGGAAGAATGACTTTTTTTTTAATTGCAAATAAAATTATAGAAAAATATATGCCTACATTTGGTATTTATGCTTTGAAATTAGATGGATTTTTTATGTATTAATTGTGGAACCAATTGTTCTCATATAATTGCAAAAATTTTGTGACGCTTACTGGTATTTAGTTTTTGTTGATGGGTGACTCTTCAGTTGAAGTCACAGATGAGAACCGTAAAGCTGCCCAAGAAGTACTAAAAGTGGCATGTTACTAAAAGTTTGATATGGGACTTGAAGTGGCATGTTACTATATCCTACAAATTTATCATTTATGATTAAAATCAAAATGAATTGAAAGTACTAAAAGTGGCATGTTACTTCTGTTGTGACTTATATAAAATAACTCTATTAATTCTTACCCTTAGGAATGGATGGTGGAACTAAGAACTGGTGGATGTTTGCCAAATGGAGCGAAGAATATGAACGGGGAGTAGACCAATATGTCAAAAAGGCTTTTGCTACTAAGTCTCAAGGAAATCAAATTTGTTGCCCTTGTGAAATTTGTCATTTCGTTTTTGGCGTCATGAAGGTGTTGTGAGAGATCACCTAATTTGTAATGGTTTTGTTCCAAGAACAGATAAATTATCAGAGTTAGGGATCAATATCCAAAGAGAAGAAACTATTTTGGATATTGATGAAGGGTTAAACCCACATGACTCTAACGATGATATAATAGGGTTGTTGCATGATGCACGTGATGCTTTTAGGGAGGGGCCAAATGATGAGGCTAAAAATTTTTTAAGGTTAGTTGAAGAAGGCCAGGAAGAATTATATCCTGGTTCCAAAAACCATTCAAAACTTTCCTTCATGATTCGTCTTTTTATTTTGAAGTGTGATCATAAGCTAACCAATGCTGCATTTAGAGATATATTGGAGCTTATAAGGGAGGTGTTACCAGATGCAAAATTGCCTTCTTCTTTTAATGAAGCAAAAAGTGTTTTGAAAGTGTTGGGGTTGAATTATACAAAGATTGATGCATGTCCAAATGATTGCATGATATATTGGGAAGAGTATGAAAATGCAACAAGCTGTCCTGTTTGTAAAACGCCAAGATGGAAATCAAATGAGAAAGAGAATGGCATACAAAATGATAATGGAAAGATCTATAGGATTCCTCAGAAGATTCTTAGGTACTTTCCGATAAAAAAAAGGCTTCAACGACTATTTATGTGTCAAGAGACGGCGAGATACATGACTTGGCATTCCGATGGGCGTGGAAATGATCATCTTTTACACCATCCAGCTGACGGTCAAGCTTGGATAAAATTTGATTCCTTACATAAAGAGTTTGCTGATGACCCGCGCAATGTGAGGCTTGGGTTAGCCACAGATGGCTTTAGCCCATTTAACTCAATGAGCCATTGTACATAGTACTTGGCCAGTTATGTTGATCAATTATAACTTGCCTCCTTGGATGATTATGAAACCTGAGTTTTTGATGTTAGCATTACTAATCCCGGGTCCTTCTTCCCCAGGAAATGACATTGACATATATTTGCAGCCACTAATGAAAGACTTGAAGGATTTGTGGGAGTTTGGATTGGAAACATATGATGCTTCGAGTAATCAAAGGTTTGACATGCGTGTAGCATTGATGACTACCGTGAGTGATTTTCCCGCTTACGCAATGTTATCTGGGTGGAGCACAAAAGGATACTTGGCATGCCCTAAGTGTCATTATGAAACAGATTCTGAGAGATTGCCTTATAGTGGTAAGAATGTGTACAGGGCAAATCGTAGATTTTTGGATCCATTGCACCCTTGGCGTCATGATAAGAGGAATTTTGATGGAAAAGTTGAAGAACGACATCAACCTTCTCCATTGAATGGAATTGATATTGAGAATATGTTGCGTGATTTTCCAAATCAATTTGGAAAGAAGCAGAAGAAACCAAGGCATGCTGGGGATGATCCGAATCCGTGGAGAAAGATGCCCATTTTTTTTGAGTTACCATATTGGAAGCATTGTCTTAATCGTCATAATCTTGATGTAATGCATATTGAGAAAAATGTGTTTGATAGTGTCATTGGGACATTGTTAGACATTTCTCAAAAGACCAAGGATCATGTGAGTGCTCGTCGAGATTTGGTAGAGCTTAATTTGATGCCTGAGCTTCAACCAATAGCATTGGAAGATGGTAGTGAGGAATTTCCAAGATCCCGCTTTTTGATGTCATTGGAGAAAAAACGCAAGTTTTGCATGGTCTTTAAAAATGCCAAGCTTCCTCAAGGCTATGCTTCTAACATTGGTCGATGTGTGCAAGTTATAGAAAGGAAAATCGCAGGCTACAAAAGCCATGATGCTCATTTTATAATGAATTATTTACTCCCAATTGATGTGAAGACAACATTACCAGCTGATGTTGCTACTCCTTTGATAAGACTTTGTGCTTTTTTTAAAAGTATATGGAGTAAAACCCTTGATCCTCAACATCTTAGAAGATTGCAATCTGAGATAGTTGAAACTTTATGCCTACTTGAGAGGATATTTCCACCTGCCTTTTTTGATATAATGGTACATTTGCCTATACATTTGGTGAACCAAATTAAGTTGGGTGGGCCTGTGAGTTCAAGGTGTATGTATGGAATTGAGAGGTATCTTCATAAAATGAAGCAAGATGTTCGAAATAAAGCTCGTCCAGAAGGATCAATGGCAGAAGGATATCAAGCCAAAGAGTACATTGCCTTCATAGCTAGATTTTTGAAACGTTCAAGCATGACCACGCCTATGATTTCTCCTAAGGTAGGACATCCAATAAAAGGGAAAGGGAGGACTTCAAAGAAAAAAAACCGTGGACACATAATTGATCGCATTACATGGGCACAAGCACATCGTTATGTCTTATTCAATTGTGATTATGAGGAAGTTGAGAAATATATAAGGTTAGATTACCAACCAAATTGTAGTTTTTTTCTTGAACTTATTAATGTGTTTTTATTCAATCCTTGCTATTATGCCACCTAAGATTATATTTTTATTTTCCACAGCGAGCACAAGATATGCGTAAGCGCTAGAGGAAAAAGGAAATGGAATAGTGCTCAGGATCATAGCAAGGATTTTTTTGGAATGGTTTAGGGAGAAAGTTCATTTGATTCTTAACGAGGGTCAAGACACCATCCCTAACTATATCTTATGGTTATCAAAAGGGCCTTCTCACATTGCTAAAAAATACACAGGGTACTCAATCAATGGTTATAAGTTCTATACCATGAAGCGCGATGCAAATTGTGTCACTCAAAATAGTGGAGTCACTCTCACAGCCATGACACATAGCTTTGCGAGTTCTAAAGATCAGAATCCTATTGAGGGAAACGTTAATTATTATGGTTCAATAACAGAAATCATTGAAGTGTCCTACCATGGACACTTGAATGTTGTCTTATTTAAGTGTGTTTGGTTTCACTCAGAAAAAGATAATGATGATTTTGTTACAATTAATACGCATAAGACCATTTATAAAGAAGAACATTTATCTTGGCATCTCAAGCACATCAAGTGTTTTATGTAGAAGATCTTAATAGAGAGGGTTGGCATTATGCTATTCAAATCCCACCTAGAGAGCTATCAGATGGTATAGACATACAATATTAAACAATTTCTAATAAACGTATTCTCATTTATTGTTTTTTCAATATAGCTTGCACTTTTCATATTATTAACTTTTCTAGAAATAAATGTATTCTCATTTATTATTTGTGCAGATGAAGGAGAATGAAACAAAAGCTTCTACTTCCCGAAGTCGGCTTAAAGATTATGAATTACAGAGACTTCAAAACTTAAAGTGCAATGTTGAAAGAATGTCAGCCCGAGGATCAGGATTCTTAGCGAATAAGATACTTGAAGAAAAAACAAAAGTCATACTTTCCCCAGATGCAGAAGATATATCTGATGACTCTATGTCAGAGTATGATGGTGAAAATGAGGACGAAACTATGGAAGATGATAGTATTGCTTATGGAAAAAGAAAAGTATGTTAATCTAATGTGCCCTTCTATTTTCAGCTCGTGAGTTGAATCTAGTTTTATGTCATATCTTCTATTCAGGTCTGTGTTACTTGCATAGTAAATATACAATAATTTTTTGCTTTTTTTTATATAGGTCTCAAAGAAAAATCAATCTGTTCGCACACAGCAATTGGCTATTGTGGAGATGAATAGCCAGAAAAGGCATCTTATTGGTGAATTTCGTAACAATAACTCTACTGAGTATTCTAAGAAAATTCACCAACAAGAGCATCAAATCGGGTCAAAAAATAAAGGGAAAAAGAGAGCCTTTTGTTCTCCTGGTTCCATGTCAGCATACCTTGAGTTTCGGAGACGGCAAAAAGAAAACAATGAAGTGCTTGAAGAAAGTAATAGGTCTGTGCCAAATGAGAATAACGATAATGATGCACCGAATGAGAATGATCCTGATGATGGGATGAATGAGACTATTGATGGTGTTGAGACTCATTTTGAGGTCAATCAAGAATTGGACCGACAAGTTGTAGCACAAATGGAAGGAATAGACAGACAAGAACTGGAAGGTACGTTGTCTTTGTCATATCATCAAGTTGTAGCACATGTACTTAATCCATTACTGCTCCTTTTCTCTTTTCTGTATGTTCTTGTTTGGAAAGCTGGTAGAAATCTTGTTGGATAATCTGGTTGTGTTATGAGGAGCATGAGCTGGTAGGGAAAATTCTAGGTCTGTTGTGTTCTTTTTGTTGTGTTCAATTAATCTTAAGCTGGTAGGGAAAATTCTATGTTTGTTGTGTTTTGTATGTTCTGTTTGTTGTGTTCTATTGATCTTAAGCTGTAATGAGCATGAGCTACTAGATTTATTACTGGCTTGTTCACTTTAGAAAGAAACCTTTAGAAAGAAACAAAAACCCCCCTGGCTGCACAACCCCAGCCCCCTGCACAACCCCCCCCCCCCCCCCCCCCCCCCTCCCCCACTGCACAGACCTCCCCTCTGCATAGACCCCCCTCCCTCTGAAGCTCTTTTTCTCTCAAAACAGTTGCAGTATTACCATAAAGTATGAGAGTGAAGATATGGTATCATGAAAATTTGCAGGGCCTGCATAGACAAAAAACAATGATACCATCAGAAAATACAAAGTGTTTACAGTTCTAATATAATAGGTGGATGTCTGGAATCAAATTCTGAAGTATGCAGCCATACCACAACAACATACCAAGTGATTATGAATTTTGGCTCATGAAATAGTGATTATGACTAGGAGTAGGGGTATTTTTTTTTCTGTCGAGCCCCAAGAAAAAATATGCTTAAACCAAACACTACTTATAGTTTTTTGGAATTTACTGATTAGGCAAATTCGAAGCTAACTTGCTATGTCTTTTGATTGTTCCTTATTTGTAAAATTAAGTGTTTGTTATTGTTGTTATCATCAAGCTAGCCCCCCAATAGGCTGAGTAACTTGGTTGGGGTTCAGTCATGTCGCAAGCATAAGACTCAACAAAATTCAAACATAAAGACCCCCCCCCCCCCCCCCCCCTGTTCTGTTTTCATTCTACAACAAATACTGGCAGCTTCTCAATCTGTTCTATTTTCTCATGCAGCAAACATTTTCATTTGTATTTATGTCCATCTGTAGGTGCTCTCTACACAGAGCTCCCCCTGCACAGACCCCCCCCCCCTCTGCAGAGACCCCCCCTGTACAGACCCCCCCCCCCCCCCCTACACAGACCCCCCCTCTGCAGAGACCCCCCCCCCCCTCTGCACAGCTCCCCTGCACAGACCCCTGCATAGACCCCCCCTCTGCAGAGACCCCCCTGCACAGACCCCCCCCCCTCTGCACAGCTCCCCTTTGCATAGACCCCCTGCACAGCTCCCCTCTACACAGACCCCCCCTGCACAAACCCCCCTATATAGCTCCCCTCTGCACAGAACCCCCCTCCCCCCCTCCCTGCACAGCTCCCCTGCACAAACCCCCCCTCTGCACATCTCCCCTGCATAAACCCCCCCTGCACAGACCCCCCTGCACAGCTCCCCCCTGCACAGACCCCCCCTGCACAACTCCCCTCTGCACAGACCCCCCTGCACAGCTCCGCTCTACACAGACCCCCCCTGCACAGCCCCTCTGCCTTAGTGTGTCCAGCAAATTCAATCTATCTAAGTGCATAGTGTTGCTTTTCCTGCACCAATTCTTATGCTAACACATTAGTAACATCTAAGCTAGGTGTTGCTTTGCTTCTCCTATAAAATGATTTGGCTTCTCCTGTTTTGCATTTGTAGTTGTCCATCATTACTATTGCATTTATATTTCATTACTAATTTGCCATTACTTCTTTTATGGAATAAGAAATAGAAACTCAATTATCTTCAAAAGGAAAAAAGCATCGAGGTCCAACAATGCTACCTAAGGTTCATGCACGTACAAGAGAGGAACGCCAAATGATTATTCTGAACTCATTTGGTCAGCCAATTGGACCTACAAAGGAGATTGTCCAAGAGTTCAAGTTTTTTTTGGGAACCGTGGCAAGGGATTCCGAACTTGCACCACTTAATTACATTAACTTCCCAAGTTTACCCACACTCGATAAGATATGGGATTATGTCCAAGTATGTAGTGATACATTTTTTAGCATTACTCTATTCTACTTTATACGTTACTAATGTATTAGTATAAGAATTGGTGCAGGAAAAGTATATGGTTCCACATGCTGGAATAATTTGGGTGATGGATGCTGTGAACAGAGCCTGGAAATATCATAAATGCCAAATCAAGAAAAAACACTTCTATGCGTATCCTATTGATGATTTGAGGTGGAAAAATAAACCTGATACAATTTCAGATCTTCAGTTTAGAGATCTTTTGCAATATTGGCATACCGATGAGGCTAAGGTATTGTATAAATTGATTCTAATCTTTTATTCTTGTTTATTGTTATCACTACTGTTGGATTGTAATTTTCCTTAGGTAGTCAGTAACCACAACAAAGACAATCGGCTAAGGTTAGATGATATGCACACTTTGGGTCGTAAGTCATTTGCCATTCTACGCCATGAGTTGGTAAATACTATTATCTAATTATAGGCAATTTATAATCATCATTTGTCCTATATGAGGCATTTATCCTTTTCATTTAACATATATAATCATTTCAATTTTATGTATTAATTATGATTTATAGCAACAACCAGATCCGGATAAGCAAGAACCTTCCCAAGCAAAGGTTTATAAGGAATCAAGAAAAAGAAGTGATCAAAGGACATACATTACTAGTTGCGAAAAAGCAAAGGAGAAAATTGTGAGTTAGCATCTTAGATACAATTTGTATGTGTTTGTACTTATTCAATAATTAGTAACAAATTAATGTATTTACCAAAATATAGGCCAAAATTGATGCTCTAGAGTCTTCCCAACATGAAGATGGTAATAATTGTAACGATCCTTACTATGAAGTGATTCCAGCTCCTAACCGTAAAAGTCGTGTGCATCTGTATGGATCGGGTGTGAAAAAGGCAGATTTGAAGAGCAAAGATAAAAAGTCCGATTTCATATTCCCGGAGGAATTCCTAGCAAGTATGCAATCACAATTAGTCCAACAACTTGCACCAAGCATTACCACTGCTGTTTTGGCTCAAATTCGTGAGGCTAACCCTGGGATTAATCTTGTGATTCCTGATGTTGTGGTGCAAATGACTCCAAATGATGCATCTACTGCAGCACATCGTCTCAGTAACCAAAGTAGGCATTCTTCCGAATCTGGTGCAGCAATTGATCAGGTAAAAATTTTGCGTACTTTATCTTGCTTTTGAGTGTGAACAATCCCTTAACAATTGTGAACATTCCCTTTACTTAATATGTACCACAAGAATCCATAGCTGAGTGGAATCCTAATACTTCAATATTAAAATTGTCATCCAAAAAAGAATCATAATATTATAAATGTCATTATCCACTCTCATGTAGACTAATTCAAGAATAATATATGAATTCCTTTTCTTTTTACGTATAGGTGCATGATGAACTAAACAATGGAGATGTATGAAGAAACTTGATCGAGCAAAGTGAAGATTTCGCAAATTGGCAAATTAGCAAATTAGCAAATTAGCAATGTATGGAACAATATTTAATTTTGTAATGTACTTTGTTTATTGCTATAAATAAATATAATGCTACTTTTTAAACTTTGTAATGTGTGTATAATGGTACATTATATTATATATATATTAGTGCTAAATTCAATATTCTAAAAAAGTAATATAGGTTCTATCTAATCCAACGGCATAATTCATTTGTTGTATTAATTAGTTGATCTAATCCAATGACACAAGGGACCTAATACAACGGCAACTGTTGTATTAGGCTGTACCTAATCCAACGGCAAATGAGACCTAATACAACGGCATCAATAATGCCGTTGGATTAGGTACAACCTAATACAACGACAGTCGTTGGATTAGGTACTCGCCTAATACAACGCCAGCAAATGTGACGGTATATAGGCGTTGGATTAGGTCTAATACAACGGTTTTTGGAACCAAATACAACGAAATTGGCTGTTCGATTAGATTGAAAATGTAGTAGTGGTATGATTGATTATCAGTATGCCACATTAGGCTTTATTTGTACAAAGAGGATGTGAGAGGTATATGTGTGAGTAACTGGGTATGCATGCATTTAAATGATTTGCTATATAGATCGTTATTTTGTAAAATCAACCATGTCTTGACAAACCTTATCTTTAATTTTACTTATCTTAAAGGGCAAAGGAGAGAATAAAAAGCCTTAAAGGAGGGAAACTTCCTATTAGTGACAGCTACTATGTTATGGGAATTGTTGGTCCCACTCAGACTTTGAATAGTAGTGACGCTTGCATAATTCTGTATGTAATTTTCACCAAATTACATAGCTTATACTCTATTCTTATTTAAAAATATTAATCTCTATGGGTTTGTTCCCTTTTTTTGTTCTCTGTTTAAAATATTAAGCATAAGTTTGAACTATCCCTTTTGATGAGCTTAACTTTGATGTTTGCAAGTAATCTATAGTTTCTTTGCCCATATTTTGTACACCCAAAGCTTGCCTAGATTGAATGATCACCTCATCACCTGTTTGGTATAATAATTTAGACTTATTTAAGTACATTATATTGCCATTTTTGGAAGGAATGTATGAACAAATTATTTGACAAAAAATCATACGAAAATATGAAAGGTAATGAGTGATGATGTATCCTTGATATTTTATAATGGTCATGGATTATAAATTCCTAAAATAAATAACACTCCATATTTTTTGGGTAAGGAAATGATACTACGTATTGACTATTAAATAATTTGATCTTAACATATAAACATTTTCTTTTTATAACTTTTTATGAATTGGGGTTTTAGTACAAACATTAATAGGTTAAATTTATATTGAATTACCATAAAAGTATGGACAATCCTATCCTATATTATTATTTAGAGAAAAATTTTATAAAATATTGTAGAATAAATATATGAGGTTTGATTGTGTTTATGTATTGTATTTAGTATATCAACATGAATATCTAATTCAATTAGAGTTTTTTTTAATTAATCTCCATATTATGTTCAACTATAATGTCAATTATCAAACTTTTTTTCAAAGTAGTTAATAAAAAAGTATTAAACTTATATTGTTATAAATTAATAACATTTCACTTAAAAATACTATCAAGTTTTAAGTCAATAATTAGTTATGAAAAGTTCAACCCTAGAAACAAACATGTTATCTACATAGCAAAAAATAATGCCAAACACAGAAATATTTAGAGGTTGTGATGAAGAGGCATTGATGATTCGAGAATGAAATAAAAAAGATATTGAAAAATGAGAATAAACATTTCTTTCCATAAAAGAGTGAAATATAGGTCTCTTTCTATATATATTAAACTAATTGGACTCGAATAACAAGTGCAATGGTAAGTCATGTTACAAGTTAAATGAAAATAATTTGTCAAAGGTTATACCCCTTTCGCCCCTTGAAATTTTCCCTAAAGAAGAGAGTTCTCTATAATATTGGTAAAGTAAAGTTAGCGCAAGCGAGAAGTCGAGAGAGAAAAGTAGTGGGATCAAGTGTATTTATTAGAGTAAAATAGTGATCTCTAACTCTATTTAAGGTATGAGGCAAACTAAGATGACATTAAATAAAGACAAAAAATAATTGATAAGAATAATCCAAGATTTGACCAATCTATTAGAAATAAGTCAACTATCCATCATTTTCCAAATTGAAGATTTATATGAAATTCTTAATTTCATCCATTAATTCATTAATCAACCCTAATTTTATGAAAATGATACTCGCTATTCTTGATTTCTTTCACATCTTGAGAAAATTATTTGTGCAAGGAAAGGGAATAAGGTGGCATTGAAACTGGGAGTGCAACTATTGTAGCAAGGCGATAACGATAGCTGGATTGACTTCACCGCAAGCTTTACGATAGGGCTCCATAAGGAAGGGTTTAGTAATGGTATGGAAAAAGAATATTCAAGGAGTATAATTTAGAAGCTTTAAATACTTGGGATGATTGTGATTTGGGAGGGAAATTAAAGTCAAAAGTTAAGGTTAATTTGATAAACTCGTCCGTAACTAGTCATTTTACCTAGTAAAAAAGAAAGGGGTTAATAATCAAAAGACTAACTTATTTTTAGTGAATTGGACAAAGATTTAATTATTATAGTCTTATTTGTAAAGAAAATTGGGACAATTTTAAGGAATAGAGATAATATACCAAAACTAAAAATACTCAAACGGAAACTTAATCAAAATGAAGGAATTCGTGAAAACCAGTAAAACCTAATTGGAATTATATAATTCCACGAACAGTGACAAAATACCCGATGGCTTTACGAGCGAGGCAATTGCAATCCTCCATCCCATCCATCCTTCATTTCACTCCCAAGAAACTCCTGCATCCCACCTGCTTCAGAAAATTCTCTTGCTTTTCAGCCTCTTCAATGTCCTCCTCCGAGTCACCAACCCCACTCACTCACACTATCACTCTCCCGGTTCAACCCGTTGAAATCGTTGCTGCACCCGGGATCACCCCTTCCGACTTCAGGCCAGTTTCCCCCTCAATAATTATACTATTATAGTATAAAAATGTCGTCTTTCGTAGGAAATTACATTTTTTTTCACCTACTAATTAATTAATTAATTTTATGTGGGTGCAGGAATGCAATTGAGTCATCATTGTTTCAGCAATGGCTGAAGAATTTGCAGGGTGAAAATGGGGCTTTGACTAGTGGTGCTATGTCCTTGGATAAAGTTATCATTCAGGTATATGGTTATTGCTAGTGTATGCTTGACTGTGACCGAACTTCATGTTCATATTTTTATCAATGAGGTTGGAATATTTAACTTTTTTAAAAAAAAAATCTCAATTTGGTTTTTACATGAACCATAAAGTATAATACCCCTCGATTCTAAATTAGCTAGTATGTTCGTAAAAAGTTGTCACCTTTATTAACGTAGTAGTGGCTTATGATTGGAATTTTTGATACGCTGACTCAATGTAATGGCATAGAAATGAAACAATTGTTGTGAAGGGTATTGCATCAATTGGCAATGTGACAAGTTCGATGACTAGTTTTGGTGGAGGGGCTATTTTGGAATGTCTTTGGAATTTGTTAAATTTGTAAAACTTAGGATTGGATTTTTCTTAGATTTTCCATGACACTTCCAATATGAATAAGGAAGAGGAGAGGTTTGGGGGATTATAACTATTACAAGGGTTAATTAATTAGTACGAAGCTCTAAATTTTCATACATTTTCAATTGAAAAATCCTTCTGTTTGCTTGAAAGACAAGAACAAAGATCAATTGGCAATGACGCATTTCTTAGTCTTGTTGGTTGCTATTAGAAATCCATTTTCTTAGACTTTGTATGGTTTGTACCCTTGTCCTTTGAGGTCGCCCGTCCTGGGCTGATTGCATTCATAATAGTCATTTATGTTGTATATGACGGTTTGGTAATCACTAGTAGAAAAATGTTTATTTAAGCCTCATTTGTGTTGGCTGCACATTGACGCAACAATTCGATTAGGTGTGTTGCAAATAATCCAATTTGCGTCGATTGTTTAGCTAAGTGCGATGCAAATAACAGCTATTTGCGTCAGCTGTTTACTTTAAATACGACGCAAATATTTGGTTGTTTAAATAAGTGCAACACTAATAGCAACCATTTGCATTGGCCGTCTAACTAGGTAACACAAATGACTATTTTACAAAAAGGAGGATGCAACATTTGCTTCGCCTGATTAGGTAGAAAGCAACGCAAGTGAATTTGATATTTATATAAAAAAAAGAGAGCTGAACATTTCACATTTCTTATATAGAACTGTAAATGTGCAACTCTTTTATATAAATCAATCCCTAAAAAGAAACAATCATTTTAATCAAGAGACAATAACATTTAAATGTTTATTGAGAAATTATAAAATTACAGCCTAGAATCATTGAAAGATAAGACAACAAGATAAACTAAGAAGTAATATTGAAATCTAGACATCTTGATCTGACAAGGCAAGCTTTTTGCTGAAGTTCACATAGTTATAGCACCATAAGACACAATACTATGGATCACAAAGTAACAATCCCATCCATTTAGTTGTGATAGCAGTAGCATAAATCCAATCTAGCTTGATAACATTAATGTGGCAGTCTGATTGCATAGTTATCCCTTTTATGGAGCTTGAACCTGCAAATCATTCTACAATGCTGTTTACTCAATAATATAGCAACAATGACAAAAGATGATAGCATACCAATAAAGATGGAAATTTAATGAAGTACAAATAGTTCTCTAGAGTTTGACTATTCTACTGATCTAGGCTTCTAATGTGCCAATAAAGGTTGAACCCTTAAATTATACCTTAAGAACATTTAACCAATAGCAATTTGCTTTCTGTTGTTGAGAAAACAGCATTCTACTTTAACTATGTAAGAGTTACTATCCAAATAGCTATATGCTTTATGAATTGTTCTTCAGGAACAACCAAGAGGCACGATGATGATGTCAAATATTGAGAAAAAAACACTCCACAAAAAAAGCACAGCCCCACGAACAAATCATACCTTAAGAACAAAAATCCATCATTTTGATTGAATTTCTATTCTATGATTTTAAATTAGTTACTAACTTAAAGATCAAATAAAATCCCTCCTGCCAAAACCCATCATTTTGCACCAGAATGACTATGGTATGTGCGAAGCAACCCTAATCAGCTCCACAACTTTCGCAGTCTTTTAAATTACTTTACTGTATCCTTAAACAATATTTCACCAAAGCCTTTCTCCTAGAAGACACAAGGCATGAAATGTAAAATTTTACCCGGAAAATAGCGAAAATTATCACTATAACAATCAAACAATGAGCAGCAAGAAAAAAGGCAATAAGAATGAAGATATAATCACAAAACACCATTGAAGAAATTTGTTACCAATCAGCAAGTTCTATTTCTGAAAGCAAGATGACCATAATTATTTATAGGTGATAATGAAACCAGGCAGCAACTTAAGCTCCCAAAATTGAACTAATGCAAAGCAAAATCCAATAAGCTTGCTGGACCTCAAACTCAATTTGAAATACAAAGAACAGAGCTATGTCACCTCAACTTAACATCAAAAACTCGTGAGCCACTCACTTCTTGTCTTCACTAGAAATAAAAAGCCCCAGCAATCTCTCTAAAACCCCTGAATGTAAGTCTTATATCTTTGTTGCAAATTCAATAACAGATCAAACTACACTAAAATGCTTCCTTCTACTCGATGTGGCTGACTTAATACAAGTATATTGAGCAGTCAACTTCAATAGGAAAGGCTGAAGTAATGAATACCAATTAGCATACATATTTTGGCAATACTATGACTAATTCTACATACTAACTGTTTTTAGGCCAACACTAAGATAAAAAACACAGTTAAAAGTGCCGATGGAAAGCACAATTATACACTCTCCTGAGTAATGTTAAATAATTTGAAAATCATAAGAAATGTTGGCAATGATCCATAAAAAAGTACTTTTGGTCCCAGTAAGCAAGTCCTTGTCTTGTTTCGAGGATCTAATATATTGGTTTATTTAACACTACATCTGACATCACTCCAACAGTCCAACTTAAAAGCAATCGTTAGCGAATGATTATATTTTTCTCAGGAAAAGTCAAATTCCTTACCTACTTATCAGCTTGTTTGACAAAACATTGGAAATTACTTGCTAACTTAAATCGGAAATCACCCTCAGAAAAGCTAACAAATGCCATTGAAGTAAATAATTAATCATTCATAGCAAAATCACCAAATTTTTTGACAAACTTAAGGTTTCTGAACAATTTTCCCCAAATTTTGGGTCAACAATGAAATGGTTTCGTCGTAATCTTCAACTGAATCAGTTAAACCAGAAAATGATCAATATAAATCTTAAAAACTGGCATCAAAACATCAAGAATAGTGCGAGTACTTGAAGATATCAACAATTTATAGTCAGGAACTAGATCTGAATCAAACAAACAAAAATAGCTATTGAAAATGCAACAACTAAGCAAATATCTCCGTTGTTTTGCTAGTAAAATTGTTGAATTATGTAACCCGAAGTATGAAGAACAAATTCGCTAATCTTGAAGTGACGACAAAAAAAATGCAGAAGATGCCAAGATGGGGTCGAACATCTTGGAAGTTGCTGTCAAAAGTGACTGATTTTGTCTTCCACAGGCTTCACCTAGTCTATTGTGAAGGAAACTCCCTTTTTCATGCTTGGCACCCTTGCTGCAACTCCTTGACCTATCTTTATCAATCTGCAAAATAAACACTATAATGGCTTAAGAAAATGGAGAAGTTGGGCGGGGAGGAGGGGGAAAGGAGGAGTATTGAAGGTGTTGCGGAGGGGGTAGAGAGATGATGCGAGGCGAGAAAGAGAGTAGGAATGGAGGAATAGGGTTAGGGTTTTAAGTGGAGTGATTTTCTTCTATTTGTTTTGCTTGTTAGTAAAAAAGTGACAAATACTTTTTGAAACTAAATTTGATCTTTTTGCTTCACTTGTTAAACAAGGGCAATAGAGCCGATGCAATTGGGCTTTTCTTTACTAGTGATTGTAGGATAAATCTATCTATAAAGGAGTTTTCCTTGCTCTTTCTTTTCCTAATCATTTTTCCCTTTAAGAGTCTGGGGTGTTGGAACCTTTGATGCTAGTTAGAGCCGTTTACTGAAAGTATTGGTTGATATGATATCAGGGAGTGGATTATTTTGGAAAGCGCATTGGGTTTCTCAAGTTCAAGGCAGATATAACTGACAAGGAAACGGGACAAAAGGTATTCACTTATGATATTTTGTTATAACTTAACCTATAACAATCTATAGTTCAATACATTGAACCTCACCTCGTGCTTTTCTCATAAAAATCTGTGTTTAGATGGAGCAAACCCGAATGTCGTGTTGGATGTTTATTTATCATTTAGTTTTCTAGCTTTTGGACTTTTCTAGAATGCATATGCTTATTTATGGATTGGCATAGGTTCCAGGCATTGTATTTGCGCGAGGATCAGCTGTAGCCATCCTCATCCTTTTGGAGTCTGAGGGCAACACTTACGCTATTCTTACAGAACAGGTATCATTCTACTCTGAGCTATGCGATACTGTCACTGAGAGGTGATCTAAGTTGGATGAAAAAAACCATGCTTTGATTGTATTATCTACAAGTGGATTTCAACCATTGCTTGTACACATGCTGCTTAAACCCTAACTTAAATGGATATTGTCTGTGCAAGGTTAGGGTCCCTACTGGGCGGTTTGTTTTGGAATTACCGGCTGGAATGTTGGATGATGACAAGGGTGATTTCGTGGGTACTGCAGTTCGTGAGGTCTCTCTTTTGCCTCTTGCACCACACTTGGATCTTTCTCTCTTCTATATATACAGTACAAAAGTAATTAATTGTTCACGGCTGCTATTTTTTTTTTCGTATTGGCATAGTACCTATTGACTGTATGTTTTCTGAGTTGTCGCCAATGCTCACTTCCAATTAGAATTTTGGCTAGAAACTGAGTGCTCGAGATTGTGAATCAGTAGAATGTTCCATATTGACATGATTGATTGTCAATCTATTACTACGTAGTTAACAGCATTTCTGAATTTTTGTAACAGGTTGAAGAAGAAACTGGTATACACTTGAACAAAGAGGACATGGTTGACCTTACCGCCTTCTTGGATCCATCAACTGGAGGAAAAGTTTTTCCGTCTCCGGTACATTTGTCCCTAATCTATGTTTTAGGTTTAATTTGTGTCACGTGTTGTGAAATTATAATAAATGCTATACTCCCTCTTCCCTCCAAAGACATTTCATTTGCCTTGTTTTGTTCGTCCCGCAAAAAAATTTCCATTTATATTATTCTTTCTCTCTCACCTGATTAAAACAACAAAGCATACCACTATCTCAGATTTTACACTCAATACAATCACACCACAAAATAACTCTCTTAAAACTCTGCCTAAAGCAAATGAAAAGTTTTTTATGTGACAGGGAGTAATTTGGAAGTTTACATAGTGAACATGTCCTTTCTTAAAGTGTTCCACTTGTAAATTCTTCTAACTTGGAACAAATGGCCAAGTCAGAGATTTCTGCTTTCTTGTAACCCTGCTTCTAAAATTTGTCATATAATTTTTCTTTGTTAGGGAGGTTGTGATGAGGAACTCAGCGTCTTTTTGTGCAGAAAACAAGTGAAAAAAGAGGTAATTCAGCAACTGCAGGGTAGGAAAACTGGTCTTCAAGAACATGGAGAGCTTATAAAAGTGCATGTAGTCCCATATGCTCAACTTTGGCGCTTCACAGCTGATGCCAAATCTCTTATGGCCATTTCCCTTTATGAAATGGCCAAAAGAGATGGGCTATTGTCGAAATCTTAATCAATTTGAGAGTGGAAATTTCTCCCTGTAGGTGTCAAGAGCATAAACCATATCGTTAGAGACTTCTAGTCGCTCATTGAATACCTACAGATTTTGATATCACTCCTGCGGAACTATCAAGGGGTTGTGAAATTACTGCTTGTTATAGAAATTTCTAAATGTTGCTACAATCCTGTGGAAACTCTCATTGTCCCAATCGCCATGTAAATGAAACTCATTGTCTTTTATATCATTGGGACTCAGAGCTCTTTACTATTGCATGTGTTGTGATATTAATTGATAATCCTTATTTGATATTTGGGGACCAGTTCTTACAATTTGACTGACAGAAAACAATATGAACAAGAGAGGAATGACATCGTCTAGTTTAACATTATGATTACTAAGCTCAAAGCTTGTTATGAGGAATGAAATAGTCTAGTTTAACGTAGTCTAGTTCATATTTATTTATTTATTCCTTCGGTCCAAGGTATTCGTAAACTTGAAAGTATAATGAGGAATTTGACAAAACATCATACTTGATCCCTTTTTCTTTAAATATTTCACTTTTTAACGTCTCATCTCAATGGTCCTAAATTGCAAGTCACTATAGAAGCTTAGCTAGTTTTTTTTTCATCTCAATATTTCACTTTATTTCTCCAACACCAATTTTTTTCTTAACCGAAAGAAAAAAGTAAAACATATGTTACTTCCATGATTATGGATTCAGGCGTGAAGGAAAGACATTTGGTCACAAATATGACAACATATTTCTCCAAAACTTGTATACCATTCTAAAAAGAAATCACCAATCTTGATCAATGTGTAACAGACTAAGTCAAGTATGAATCCAGGGACTCAGGGAATGCTTGAAACGCAGTCCTCAGTGATGCAACACCAATACAACACAATATCTAAAGGGGAATTAGAGTTGTGAAACTCTTTCAGTTCAAAAATTTACAAGTGAACACTATTTTTGCAATGATGCTTTTGCATTGATATAAATATTTTTTTTTAAATGTTACAGATTCTAAATGATCTGAAAATGTCAAAAGAACCACAAACATATATGACCAACAAGAAACATTGAAAACAAAATAAACTAAATTACAACAAAATATTTTGAGGTCACAGAGTACAGGCACTTGTTTGTATAATTAGGTAGTGTTGTAAGCAGCATCTGCTGAAGAAGTATTCATATCATTGAGGCCAAATTCCTCGTTCTGCTCCCATGTTCTTTCATATTCTTCAACTGCCATAACATAAAGTTTAAGATACAAAAGTATAGTAGACAAATATCTTAATATTTTCAGACCTCATCAGAAATACAACCACTACAACACTACTCCACTCAGAAACAGTCGTCACATTCCAAAATTTTAAACTTAGGATGACATGGTTTTACACAATGACTCTTCAAAACTGTGTCAATTATATTCTCTCCCCTATCACTCGAAAATATAGTGGCATCTAACCATTACTATTTTAGAGGTTTGACATTGTTTTTGACTCCTTAAAGTAGTATATGCGAGCATTAATAAGTGATCTTATATAAAAAAATTTCAAAGTTCCAGACCCCTTATTCGACCTGTCAAGAGCAACTACTCAAAGAAGTATATATCCCATAATTGTGGAGGTTGAAAGTACATAACTTGCCTCATCTACAGGGTCAAATTAGCAGGAGGACCTTTTCAAATTACTAACTAAATTATTACCACATATTGACCTAAGAATAAGACTAATCAGAGCAGGAGCCATCTAGTAACCGGCAGTTAGTCTAATTCTTTCCTCTCCAGTTCATTCTTTAGACCTGCAGATTTCAGGTACAATTCATAGAAGCAAACAAAGACACAGGCGTTCCCTTTGTCTCAAGTTCTCAACTAGATGGTATAACATTTTCACTTTGCCTTATATTCTCAACTAGATTGTATCATACTCATAACTTCTTGAAATTGCATTAAAAAGCATCACTTTGTCACTATCATCACAGAAAAAAAAGAAGAGTAGGATGAACTAACTTTTTAGTTGATTATCACTCTTGAAATCATCAGTAACAGGTGCAACAAATGAGTTGGCCAGTGCATCATCAATTATTAATGTCCATGGTTCTTTAAGGGTCAAGAGCTGCACAAAGTTAATACAAAGTCCAATAAAATACAAAGCGTTGCACAAAGATTTTACGCCACTGTATTAGCAGAACTACTTAAGGTTCACTTTCCTTTTTTTTTTTTTACAAAGCACTCATAGATTGTACCTCTTTTAGTCTAGCGTGGAAATCAAGCCATTTCTGTTTTCTACCCTCTTCAAGGCTGTCTCCAAAGGTAAATCCATGTACTCTCTCCAGATCTGCACAAGTATAATTCAATCTTATTGATTTAAGTAGCACACACACTCAAAATTAAGTAAAGACACACCAATAAACCACAAAGATATTAGGGACCGACTAGAATAAGGTTGCAGAAAAACTACATAAACATAAAGTATAAGCAAAGCAAATTAATTAGAAAATCTTGCAAGATGCTACTGTTAGTCTAGAATATGAGGGGAAAGTTCCTATGTTATACATAAATTGAGTTCAGTGGTTCACCATCTTAAACGAAAGCATGTTTCAGACCAGTAGACAGACAGATTAACATGTCCAGCCGTTTTTCCGAGAAAATAAAGCAATATACTACTATTTGTCTATAAATATGAGGGTACATTTCCTATGTTATACATAAATTATGATCAGAGGTTCATCAATAACCATCCACAAAAATAGCAAGTTTCAGACTATTGAACAGACAGAATGATATGTCTAGACACATTTTCCAAGAATATAAAGTGAAGATATAACACACAAAAACAATATCTAAGAGCAGTCAGCCAAAAGGAAAGGTCTGTTTTGTCCAACAGTAGTAAAAATCGACTACAGGATCAGCTCCCTAACAAACAGGATCAGAGAAAGGCTTCAAGATAACAGATGTGCATCACACATTTGTATCAAGTATATTCAGATGTACCTTAAGTGAAGCTTGAGTAGTTAAAGGGTTCCAGATATGAGAAGTAATTGCCAGAGATTTTAAATAAACATCGCACAGGCACTCCTAGCAAGTCTCAACACACATTTTATAGCACAGACACATCTAACTATGCTATTTATAGATGATGCAGAAATTGCAGTAACAAAGATTTATCTTTCTTGAATCAAAATGCAACAGAATATTACTCACTTTCACAAACTTTGGTCACCAAACCTTCAACAGTTGTCACGATGCCTCCCAAAGTGCCGCTACCCAGCTCCAAATCAACTTCTGGGATCATAACACTGGCACTACCTGACTGTTCACAAGTCGATGAGTTGTCAGAATGCTCATACAACAAGGGAAATAATTCCAGACAAGTGATATGTAGTAATTGTAAGGTAGGTAGTTCAGTATGGAGCCGGTTACAAAAAGATCCTCAAAATATTCAAGTACTCAAGTCAACAGAATAAATTGAGTTGACAAAAAGCAGTTGCTTTAAAGCCCAAACAACTCCAATGGTAAGCAGGGGGAAAGGTAGCTGAAAGCCTATAACCATGAAGGAACACAGGCTAAAATCCAATTCTTAAGAGACATTTTACTTTATTTTATTTTTGCTTAGGAGCCACTTTTCATATAAGTAATCAACTAGCCAAAACCAAAGAAATGGAGTCTGTTTTGTGTCAAAATATAATGGAACAAACCTTAATCACATCACGGTTAAGATCTTTGGCATACTTAATGCAAACTGTGGTCCGCTTTGCTTTATCAGAAATGCTACCTCCAGGCTTCAACTACAATAATCAACTATGTTAGGGCTTCAGAGAAAACGTAAGTAGAAACAGTCACCTAAAAAAAGAACTTAAGTAAATTCAGAGAGGAACAAGTATAGACAAACCTCTGAATTACGGTAACCGCATTCATCACAAGTTGATGCCATAACAATTACTTCTTTGAAGTATGGGATGTCTGTCTTTTGTAAAGGATAACAAGAAAAGAACACACTCAATCATAACCGTTGCTATTTATTTTTCCACCTATTTGTGCATGTAAGCATTCTTCTTATATCCATCAGAAAATTCCACAAAAAGGCATGAACAAGGGAAGAAAAAAAACAATAATTTGTGCAGGCTTATAATCACAAAAAACAATACTGTTTTTGGAAGAAGGATACTGGTTACATACATTTTAGTCTCGCATTTAGACGCACATGCTCCGCATGTTGACGGGAAAGTCATCACCTGTCAAAGCATAAGATGAACTAAAATTATACGTCCTACATCATCCACATTTACTTTTTCTCTTTTGCCTTGATTTTTGTGCTTTAGGAAGGGATAGTTTGATGGATACCTCTTCTGGCGCAGTATAGCGGCATAAGGCATCAACTATTTCACTTGAATTACCCTGTGCTATAGCTCGGTGTGCAGCCATAGCTCCAACTGCTCCATGTGGTTCCCTAGCGACCTGGTCATCAGGATGGTTAGCTGTTACTGCCATTCCTCCCTCAGAATCTCCAGATTGAGAAGAGTTAGCAAGAAAGCCAAGTGCTGCCTGCTGTTCAGAACTTCGATCATAGAACTGGAGGGACATAGATGGATCTAGAGATGGAGCATGCCTGAATCAAAATAGTTCATGTCAACATTAAACAACAGCAAGAAAGGGAATGAGTCCAAGGAAAAGTAAGAAACCAACCACCCTAACCCAATTAGTAACACATTTTTCTTAAAAAAAAAAAAAAAAAACAAGCAGAGTTCAGAAGGGGAGAAAGGAAATGCAGTAAAAAAAATGAACAATCAGGGGAGGGGAGCATTAAAAGTCACATACGGATTCTCAATATAGCTATTGCCTGCAGGATCATCCAGAATAAAAGTAAAGGAAGAATTTGCAGTTGCACAAGCCCTCAACTTCAAAAGAAATTGGTCTATTGCTTCAGTAGTTTTAGGATCAATTTTCTACACAAATAAAATAAGTCAGAAAAATATTCACAAGATATGCGGCAACAATTACAGAATGCAGCTGCAAACAAACCCTTCGTTCTTCTTGAAGTGCCTCCAATTCATTTGCAGCTCGAGTCAATATCCCTTCTAACTAAAACAGAAAAGTAAAGGTTGGTGCAAAGAAAGGCTGGAGTGGTAATGACACGAAATAGCAGTACAAGTCATAGAAACTTTAGAACAAGAGTAATAAATCCCATCTCAACTCTCCAGTAACTGTCATTTCTAACCCAGGACAAGACTAAATAATTGAGCTTCACAGTAAATTACAAGCAACTTATCATAACCACACTAAAATACATGGGGGGCAAAAGTTACATGTAGTCAATATCCAAATTCCACATGTATATGAGACCAAAGAAACATACGAAAATGGCCTAATCTTATCCAAATTATTAAGGAATAGCAAGAAGCTACCAAACTCAGGACTCATTGCAACAAACCACCGAACTGGTCTAACACAAATGTGGACAAACCATGTCTCTTTCCTCTTTTTCAACTCTTGACCTCACCCTATAAATGTTTTACACGGGCTACTTGAGACTCCATCTTTTTCTTTTCAAAATACTCTATTTGTGGCTAAAAGTTAATATGAAGCAGTGGACTTGCAGAAACAAATAAAATGTTCAGTGCTCACAGCATATAACACAAGAGAAATCACAACTTACAGTTGACAAGCTCCCACGCTGAGCCTCTGGAGGAATCTCAAAATCCAGTTCAGGAATCTGCAGAGAAACCATTCCATGTTAGGAAAGATAGAAAGAATTTCTTTTGCTGTGAAGTTCAAGAAGCAAGACATTAGACCAATACACTCCAAAGAGAAGCTGGCCAAACTGTTAACCAAAAACTTTGGTGTGTTGAAGATTGAGCTGAAATGGACTGCCGGGAATCTTGAAATACCCAGTAACATCCACTAAACTCGTATCACATTTCACTTCAGTTACCTCGAAATAAATCTACATGGCTACCTATCAGGAAAATACGGTCTCACAGCCTCCAATATATAGAGGCACTGAGTTAGGAAGGACTTCATCTCCAGATTATTTTTTAAAAAAGCACTCGCTTAAAAAGTCATTAGAAAATATGACTCCATTGCACTTTCCACCAGAGGCAAAGATAGCTTAGGATTATGAAAGAACAAAGGGAATATCTTTACGGGGGAGGGACGGTAAAAGTATCTATATTAATGGATGACGGAGAATAGGTGTAAGAGAATCAGTCAAATCAAAACACATTTGCACTAGACATGGGGTTAGCCACCTAATCTCAAGTACAACAAGCGAAGGTTAACACTACAAGCATCAAACAAAAGGTAAAAGAGATATCCATCACAGAAAAACAGGCAAGTGAAGGAACTGCAAAACCTTTAGCAAAAAGCAACAAGGCTCGGTTGCAATCAGAAAAGAAGTTAGATGAACCTAAGAGAGTAAGTACCTTTATTGTTGCAGATTCAGATTTCACGACTTGTCGATTGAGCATCTGCAATCAGTAACAGTGAGTCCAACTAACGATTCACAAAAACGTCAACACGAAACTATGTTTTCCAAACAAAATGGTACTTAGAGAAACTTAAAAGTAAACAGCAAAATTCAAAGACAGGTAACAAACATATGTGGAACATAGACCTTCAAGTCTCCAGAAGGACAGTTTAGAGTATATTGGCATCCCTGCGGCTGTAACTCACCCGCAAACTGAACCTCGTTATTCCTGCCATGGAAATAGAATAGCAAGACAACAATCAACAAATGCCGTTCCCGCACATTACATTTACCAAAACCAAATTGAACAACAAAAGGTCTCCCACATATAAAACCACATTCTATAACAACAAAATCTCCATACTTTTCCTCAGCTAATTCTCCTCGAAAAGCCTACGAATTTACAAATAAATAATACTCGTTCATAAACACTTCCTATCATCTCAAACAGCTTATTCACTCAATAACATCTTTAGATTTATCTGAAGGTTGAAATTACCTCTCATTACAATGTGGGCACTCAAAAGCTGACAGTAAAATCTGCAACACCCAATATAGTTACAATCAATTTCATAAATTCCAATAAATTAATCAACAAATCAAACTAATAAAAATGCACAAGAACGAACCTTTCGAAAATGAGGAATTTGAGTGAGCATTAATCTTGTAGTCCCCTGTAATTTATATAATAAGAAATAAATAAAACATGGTAAAAAGTAAAAATCAAATTAATCAATGAAATACAATTTGAAATATATACGTTCTCGCCGCAACGCATGCAGAGGCTTTCAACTTCGTAAATAGGGATGTCGTCGTCTTCGCAGGAAACTGCTTCGACGACTGAGCGAACGTCGGCGATTTGGTCCTTAGTTTGCTCCATTTTATGAGTGGGAAAGTGAAAAGAAAAATAGGGTGGGAATGAGGAATGTGTTGAGAAAGCAAGAGGAGTTGAATGAAGTATGTAAGTTGTGAGACTATGTAGTTTTGAGTAGTAGAAATCTAGAATGCGGAAGATGTAACACGGGTCGGGTCGGGTCTGTTCTTTACTCTTCTGCTACTCCACAACTGCGGCGCCTTCTTACTTCTTCACTTTTCTTTTTATTGTTTCGCGACCCTTCCTAACACGTCACCAACTATAAGTAGGGGGCCGTACAGGTGACAATGGGTCCAAGCCCACTCAAGACCCGATTAGATCAGACTTATTTGGATTCAGGTTGAATATGAATTTAAATGTCCTTTGATCGAATATGGGTCCAGGTCCAAAAAATTTAGACTCGGATCCAACCCGTAGACCTGAACATTTTAAAAAAAATAAAATTAAAATTTAATATCCATTTAAAATTAAAATTAAAGATTTATTTACATTGCCCCCACTGTCTTCCTCTTCTCCTCTTATCCTCTCCATCTTCCATTTTTCACTCTACTGCAAGCCTCCAACTTTTTCTCATCGTCACTCACCAGATAACATATTCAAATAATTTTGATGTATACTTTGTGATTACTAGCTTCTTGTTGTCATGCCCTTCAAACATATTCAACTAGGTTTGTGATTGATATTTTCTGTACGATATTAAAACTTGCGAGGAGCTATTCACTTGATCTTAAAAATATTGTTACAGAGTACTGTTAAGTTTAGAGCTTTTGATTCAGTGTTGGATTTTAACTCTTGTGCTTACTTATTTTCCACTCATTGAACTAAAGATTGTTTTACAAGTATTTCAACGATATAAATTGTGTGCTTAAAAAATAATTTATTAATTTATCTCATTTGACATAATAATATAATTTATGTTCCTTTATAACACTTAATAGGTAAACAATTTTGATGTCTAAAATGCGAAAATACATCTAATCATAAAACATGTGAATAATAAACACATACAAATAAAAATATGTTAAGGATCTATTTTGTACCCATTTTAGACCCAAGACCCATTAGATCCAATAAATCTAGGTAAATGTATGAAACTTTAGGATCCAATGGATTTGGGGCAGAGATGGGTCTAATTTGAAAATAATGGATATGTATGGGTCTGGGTTTAATCAAACCCGACCTATATCCGACTTATTGCCATTTCTAACAATAAAGGACACGCATTGGATTTAGTTCATCACTTGTTTTTGTTAAAAAGACTACCTTGAGATCTCGAGTTTAAATTGGAATAAACCTAGTAATGTTCGAGTTAATTAACAATCTTAAAATTAAGAATAATTAAAATTAAGAAGATAGGGTTTGGATTTATTCCACCTTTTTATTTTGAAAATATTATCCCTTTTATGAAGCTTGAACCTGGAAATCATTCAAAAAACAGATAAAAATCAATAACATAACTAACTTTGACGAAATGATAGCATGCCAATTAAGATAGAAATTTAATGAAGTGATTTTCTTCTATTTGTTTCACATGTTAGTAAACGAGTGACTTTAATGAAACTAAATTTGGTAATTTTGCTTCACTTGTTAGAACATGAAGCAATAGAACTGATGCAAATGGGCATTTTTTTACGAGTTGTAGGAGTGTTTCTTGCTCTTTCTTTACCTAATAATTATTCCCTTAATGGTGTGAGGTGTTGGATTACATCCTTTTATGCTAGTTAGAGCTGTTTACTGAAAGTATTGGTTGAGATGATGTCAGGGAGTGGCTTATTTTGGAAAGTGCATTGGGTTTCTCAAGTTCAAGGCAGATATAACTGACAAGGAAATGAAAAAAGGTATTTGCTTCTAATATTTTGTTATAATTTTAGCCTATACCAATCAATAATAATTCAATACATTGAACCTCACCTCGAGCTTTTCTCATAAAATCTGTGTTTAGAGGGGGCAAACCAAAACGTCGTATTGGATGTTTATTTATCAGTTAGTTTTATAACTTTTGGACTTTCTCGAAATGCATATTTTTATTTATGGATTGGCATAGCGAATATGAATGTGTTCGGAAAAAGGTAAAATTATTTAATTGCTAGTGAACTATGTTGCACTTATACGAATATAAATACTGGTATGGATATGGAAACAGGAAAGTATGGATACGGAAACAGGAAATCATATGTGAATCAGATAGGGATCCAGGCACTATGTTTGAGCGAGGGCCAGCTATTGAGGGCGACACTAGTGCTATTCTTACATAACAGGTATTATTCTACTGTGAGCTATGTGATACTGACACCGAGAGATGATCTTAGTTGGATGAAAAAAAAAACCATGCTTTGAGTTGTGTGTATTATCTTCAAGTGGATTTTAACCATTGCTTGCTTGTACACATGCTGCTCAAATCCTAACTTGAATGGATATACTTCAAAGTACAAAACTAATTAGTTATTCACGGATATTATTGTTTTGTTTGTACTGGCATACTACCTATTGACTGTATGTTTTCTGAATTGTCACCATTGCTCACTTCCAATTAGAATTTTGGCTAGAAATTGAGTGCTCTAGATTGTGAGTCTGTAGAATGGTCCATATTGACTACTCCCTCTGTTCTTATAAATTTGCCCCATTCACTTTTGTCCACTTTTTTAAGAAAAGAAAATAAAGTAGTGCCACATGAAATTCCACTAAACTTAATTGAGCAAAGTCAAAGCTGATTATTGAATAAATTAGAGCTGTCAAATAAAGTAGTGGAGTCAAATTCAAACATTTCAGCTTTTAGAGCTGTCACTTTTTACAACTTTTGGAGCCAAATTACAACTTTTGGAGCCAAAATTTGCAAGTGGAGGTGTCCCACTGTACAAATGTTTTGAGCTGTCCCATTCTACAACTTTTGGAGCCAAATTCAAAATTTTGGAAGGTGCTGAAACTGAAATCCCATGCCACTTTCCAGAAGCAAAGAGTTGGAGCCCACAATATAAAAGGACAGAAGCAAATAGTAAATACACAACCATAAATGCATCTCACTGTTCCACTAAACTAGGGCCATCATGGAGATTAACCCCACTTACTCTCAGATTAATTCATCATTGAGTGTACCAACAATGCCATTTACTGAAGAGACAGACCTGCCAGATTCATTCCTTCTCACAACAAATTTCAATGGCAACAGTCACAGAACATTCTCAGAGGCAACAAACAGAACATTCCCAGAGGCAACAAACATAACATTCCCAGAGGCAACAAACGGAACAAGACCAGAGGCAATAAACAGAACATTCCCAGAGGCAACAAACAGAACAGGACCAGAGATAACAAATAGAACAGGTCCATAAGCATCAGATGGCCTTGAAAGACCAGAAGATGCTGATCTTCAACAAGGGACAACTTACCAAGGTACGTTATCAATGCCTGAACAACCAACACATGCAACCGTAGGGACAATGACAAGAAGAAAGGATATGAGTAAATCTGAAAGACTATCGCATGATACATCTCTTAGAAAATAGCAAAAACCTTAAGTTAGCACATTGTGAGATAGGAAAACTAGCATTATCATACAATTGTAGTAGGTGGACAATTCAAAGAATTTGGAGAGCTGTCAAGAAGAGCATAACTAATGCAGAGAATGGTGATAGGAAAACTGACATTATCATAGTAGGTGGACAGTTCAAGGCATTACAAAGGAAATATTGGCAGAAAATGAATTCAACTAGATGAAGAGCAATTACTGGCAATCCCACTTAAACATAGAACTAATATAAGGTCACTTGCCAAAGCACTCAACATAAATACAACCTCAGTTCATAGATTCATCAAAGAAGGGAAGATAAGGAGACACAGTAATGCAATCAAGCCCACATTAACTCTTAAGAATAGAAAACAGAGGCTTTAGTGGTGTATGTCTCAAGTGTAATACGTGAATAACAACCCACAGTTTCATGATATGCATAATGTAGTCCATATCGATGAAAAGTGGTTTTTATATGTCCAAAACAAGGGAATCATTTTATTTGGCACCATTAGAAGCAGAACCACACAGACATACAAAGTCTAAGAGGTTCATAATAAAGATAATGTTCCTTACAACAGTAGCAAGACCACAGTTTTCAGAAGATGGGAGTTGTGTCTTTGATGGAAAGATATGTTGTTGGTCGTTTGTAGAAAAAACACCAGCTAAGAGGAAAAGTGTGCATAGAGAGGCAGGGACCATGGAATCAAAGCCAGTAAAAAATATCACCAAAGCTGTCATCAAGCAGATGATAATAACCAAACTCATACCAGCCATCAAAAGCAAGTGGTTATTGGGGGAAAATGGGCACATATGGATTCAATAAGACAATGCTACACCCTATATTCTAAATTCAGATGAAGATTTTAAAGAGGCAACAAACTCAGATGGGTTCAAGATTGAATTGGTGTTACAACCACCTAATTCACCAGATACAAATGTTCTAAATTTAGGTTTTTTAGAGGAATACAAGTCATACAACATGATCAAGCCCCTAGGACAGTGGATCAACTAATAGAGGCTGTGGAGTATGCTTTCAATGCTTTTGAGCCTCTATTACTAAATCATGTTTTCTTGTCACTACAGTATATGATGATTAAAATAATGAAACATAAGGGGGGAAACAACTTTAAATTACCACATGTTGGGAAGCAAAGAATGGAAAGAGAGGGAACTTTGCCTACATCAGTGGATGTGCCTACTGAACTCATCTTACAATGTCAAGAAACAATTCAGGAACAAGAAGCAGAGCTATATGGAAATACAGGATCTAATAGATAGGCCAACAGTGAACAACAAGCCAATGCAACTTACTTAACACAAATAGAGGAGGATGAACTCATTGCAATAGAACTAGAAGACATGATGCAAGGTCTAAGTATGTATTAGTTCAGTTGTTTTAAGCTCATTTTGTCTTTTTTGTAAGCAACTCAACATTCATGTATCATTTTGGTATCCTATTACAAGCAATGCATGTGAAATGTTGTTAAGCAACTAAGTTCCTCTCAGGAATTACAAATTCTCATCACATTAGTAAACACCAAAGCATGAAACACAATCACACAATACCCAAGTCCTTAGAATGATTGGTGGCACATGGCATCAAAACACTTTAGGGCAAGACTAGGAAACTTGAAATCATAGACAGCTCAATCGTTATGGAGAATAAATCTCTCAGATAACACTTTAATCATAAGTACTCCTAACTACTGCCCTAAAATGTTGACTCCCTATATGCCTCATCAATCAAGAACCAAGGGACAAGGGAGGGGATCATGTCTTAATTATTTAGTGTAAACACATGTAACTATAAATAAATTTCACATCATAGAGGAATGCAACAAATCTAAGAACCATAACTTACCAAATGAAGCAAACTCATAAGAACAGAGGAATGCAATATTACAGAAAAACAATAAGAACATAGGGAGTACAAGAACAATATGGAAACACAATATGGAGAGCATATCATAAGATAAATGACACAATATGGACATCACATAGCATAGCATAGATTACAAGCAGCATATCACTGCATAAATGACACCATAACATTGCATAATAACAACAGTAAGCATAACTGGAACATGGCATAGCATAGATGTAACAATAAGAAGGACAACAATAAGCATAACTGGAACATAGCATAACATAGATGTAACAACAAGAAGAACAACAGTAAGCATAATTGGAACATAGCATAGCATAGATGTAACAACATAGCATAGCACAGAACATATAGTCACAAGAACCCGAATAAATATACTCCCTATACAACTACAACCCAAATACTCCCTGTATAACCCAAATACTCCCTGTACCCAAATAAATATACCAAAATACTCCTGGTACAACTACAGCCCAATTACAACAACCAGTACTTAGTCACAACAACCAGTACTGAGTATGAACAAATGTTCGAACAAAATTCACAAATAACCCAAATACAACAACAACCAGTACTCAGTCACAACAGAATTCACAAATAACCCAAGATAATACTCAAATAAAAATAGTACAACTATAACCCAAATAAATATACCAAAATACTCCCTGTACAACTACAACCCAAATACAACAACAACCAGTACTCGGTCACAACAATCAGTACTCAGTATGCGCAAATGTTCGAACAAAAGTCACAAATAACCCAAATATAGCAACAACCAGTACTCAGTCACAAAAAAAATTCACAAATAACCCAAGATAATACTCAAATAAAGCCAATGCAACTACAACCCAAATGTTTGAATTCATAAATTACACAAAGAAACACCATCACTGTATGCGCAAACAAAAGAAACTCAAATTGAACAACATAGAAATCAAGAGTAAATGTTCGAATTCACAAAAAAAGGCATGCTGTCACAAAAAAATTGAACCTATTGAACACGACATAAGCCCCAGGAAAAATTGAACAAAATCAAATCAAGAAAACGACATAAACACCGAAAATCAACCACAAGGCCTTAAGAGCATAAATCAAACAAGGAACCGAGAAAAGCAAGAGCCAAGGAGGAGTTCTTATCTTGGGTTTCTTGAAATATTCAGGAAGCAATAACCTTAGCATGTCGTCACTAGGACTAGGGACGTGATTAGGAGGGACCCATTGCTCATCCTCACTATCGCTGACGGTGAATAGTCCCTTAGATCTGGACCCATTGCTTTTAGAGCCATCAAACTCACCCCTAAAGTGAAGATTCCTCTCCACCCTCCCTCCATATCGCCTCCGGTACTCCGGTGTGGTCCACATCGCTTCTGGGGTTTCCAGAACCACCAGATTTGGTGGATAAAGGGGCACAGATGGGGTGGTAATTATCGGTGGCGAAGGAATGGAGGGAGTAGGACTAGAACTAGGTACAATCGTAACTTGGTGCACCGTAGATAGAGGAGGAGAAGGTGATGGTGGAGTTTCGGGTACAAACTCCGACCAATCACAAGAATCAGAAAAATACGAATCTCCCATGCCTCCACTAAGGGAGAGTGAATGAAGATGATGTTGCTGTCAACAAATGGGGGTGAGGGTTATGCTACAGTAGAAGGATGGCTTGCAATAGAGGAGTAGATCTAGGGTTCAACCGAGCGAAAATGGAGGACGAGGCACGAAGACGGAGGAAGTGAAGCTAGGGTTAGGGTAAAGTGAAGGGAAGGGTTATCACAAGGGCCGAAGTTAATAGCCCACCCAACAACACTTACCCCATCTCCCAAGGATTAATTTAAGAGATTAAATATGGTCCAACTTACCAAGAAAAGAAATGGAGCAATTTTTTACATACAACCCAAAGAGGTAAATGGGGCAAATTTATAAGAACAGAGGGAGTAGATTGTTTGTTAATCTTTTACTCCGTACTTAACAATATTCCTGTTTCCGAAGTGGACTTCCAAATATATATGGTTTACACAGTATAAACTTATTTGACAGGATGAAGAAGAAACTAGTATACACTTGAACAACGAGGATATGGTTGACCTTACAACCTTCTTAGATCCATGAACTGGAGGAAATTTTTTTCCATATTCGATAAATTAGTCCCTAATCTATGTTTTTGGTTTAGTTTGTGTCAAGTGTTATGAAATTATTACAAAAATGTTATTACTCTCTCTCCGTCCCATCAAAGACATCTCATTTGCCATGTTTTATTCATACTGCAAGAAACTTTGCATTTATATTATTCTTTTTTTCTCATCAGATCAAAACATTAAAGCATACTTAGCAACTATTTTAGAGTTTTTATTCACCTATATTCAATACAACTCCTTCACAAAAAAACTTTTTTAAAACTCTATGCATAAAGCAAATGAGAAGTTTTTTGTGAGATGGAGGGAGTATTCTGAAAGTTTACAAAGTGATCATATCCTTTCATAAAGTGTTCCATTTATAAATTCTTCTAACTTGAAACAAGTGGCCAAGTCATATCTTTTTTCTTTCTTATAACCCTACATCTAAAATTTATGTCACATAATTTTTCTCTGTTAGGGAGGTTGAGATAAGAAATTCAGCGTCTTTTTGTGCCGAAAACAAGTGAATAAGCAGGTACTTTAGTGCCAGAACATGAAGAGCTTATAAAAGTGCATGTAGTTTCATATGCTCAACTTTGGTGCTTCATAGTTGATGCCAAAGCTCTTATGACCATATATTACCGGATTGCCCTTTATGAAGTGGCCAAAAGAGATTGGCTATTGTCAATATCTTAATCGATTTAGGAGGGGAAAATTCTCACTGTAGGTGTCAAGAGATGGGTTGCTGCCCCTTAAGGATTATCTCCTAATATGGTATGTTTTAATCTTATACTTTAGCATGAATATTTCTACATTTCTTTAAAGATCATTATTGAACATTCACAACCTTCACACACGTAAATAAAATGCATTCATATCATGTACATATATATTAATCCCACTTTAGTATATTCCCTTAAATATTGTAATCAAATTCATGACTTTTTTTCCTATCAGTATTATTTCTCAATATTACGAGTCCTTACAAAAAAAATGACCAATTACACACATGATACATCTACTTTTATGAAACACATGTAATCCTAGTAATATAATATCTACTTAACACATAGTTTAGATAACATTTACCTTTAGACACGTATACAAAATGCATTCTTTTCATGTCTTTAAAGGTTTTACTGTTTTATATCTTTTTGTTTTTTTGAACAAGTCTTCTTGTGATCCAACATTTATATTTTCCCACCTTGTCGGAAGACAAAAGGGGGAGAATATTTATGTATTATTTATTTAAAGGGGAGAATATTTTTGTTTATGCATTTTATTCTTTGACGTTTGTATATAATGTTTTGTCTTCCATCAAGGGGGAAAGTGAAGACTCCACCTTGATTACTAACGTTTTTATGTCTAATGATGGAAGCCAAAATGCAAAGTCAAATAGAGTTGAAAACATGATGGAAACCAAAATGCATAGAGTTGACAATGTGTTAGAAGTAATGGAAGCTATAATGCAAAGCTTTATGCATTCTGTCAAAGGACGAGAATACAACATTTGAGCCACGTCTTCAAAAGCTTGAGCCACGTCTCAAAGCAGTCAGCAAAATTCAAACACTTTGTCAAAGGATAAGAATTTTCTAATTGCCTAAATCTTGTGTTTTTATCCTTTCCTTGTTTCACTTATTATATTCTCTAACCTAACTTATTTAGACATGATTTTACTATCTAAGATATCTCTTAATTTCAGCAATTAAGTGATGCTCATATATGTTGAAGATTATTCAAGTTAATTTTGGTAATTACCAAAACTCAAGCATTGTGGTTATGGAAAAAAAAATATGTTGAAGCTTCAAGGTGCAGCAAATAAAGTAGAAATATTCTGCTGTAAAATATTCAAATGATATTAATCTTCAACAGCCAAAATGAACAAATCTCTACAGCCATATTGGAGGAAATCTTGCTGAAAGTGTTGAAGGCAAATCAGATTTTCAGCAGCCTATTTTGATCCTCCTTTCAACGGCTTGAAATCAAGTTCAGTATATATTCCAAGCTTTGAAGTTGAAGAAAGGTTGAGACGAGTGAGACACAATGAGACAAAAAGTGAGATAAGAACAAAAGCTTTAATCGTGAATTTCAGTCACAAGCTACATCAACAAAGCTTCATTATTTTCTCTCTAGTTCCATAAACTTTATCTTGTATTTAGATTAAGATAAAATCAAAGTATAATCTCTTGAGTGTTTAAAAGAATATTTTGAGAGAGTGTTATACTAAGAGTATACCCATAATACTCAAACGTATAGAAAAATAGAGAGAGTTTTTTATTACTAGGATCTGAGATGCTTAAGTGTAGCTGGGGTGCTATGGAGTAGAAGATGGGGATTAAGATCTTCTAGGGTGCTTTAGGTCTCTAAGGGAAGTAATAAAAGAGCGAGTTAAATCGTAAGGGTTGGACAACCCTAGGCGGAGACGTAGGCAAATTAGTTGACGAACTTTGTATCAAATCTTCGTGTTTTGTCTCATCTTATTTCTGTCTTCATTGCTTACGTTTTATGTTTGCTTCGCTCATTAATCAAAGCAGCGAACAGTCAAAGCCTGAGCAAAAGCCTTTGAAACCAATTTCAAGGCTTTGACATCTAGTTTCAAAGATAATCCTTAATGCCTATATTTCGCCTTTGAAAGTCAGTTTAAGACCTTGAGATCCTGAACGCGAAAATCGGTTATACTCTATTCACCCCCCCTCTAGAGTATAATTAATCCTATTCCATCTCCCTATTGATTCTTCAAAAAGTATATGAGTTTGTTAAGGAGTGAGAATACATATAGGGAAAGAAGCTATATACATCATTATCTACGAAATTAATACAAAGTAAACTTGGGAGAGAATCCCTACCTCTCAAAAATAGAAATTGATGACTTGGCTTGAGTGTGACCTTTTGCAACCTCGTTCTATCCAATACCACATGCGGATCCCTAGCAGTTGGTATCAGAGCGGACGATTCTGGGGAGGATCTAATGATGGCGCCAACGCATTCTCAGAGAATGGACAAGTTAGAGAAGGATGTGGAAGCATTGTGCATCCAAATCACAGTGAAGATGGAGGAGGTAGTAACTTAAATTTCCCAAATCGCGACCATTTTACGACAAACTCGAACTTCATAGGAGCAATTGATAAACCAATTGCGTGAAGAGCAACATCTATTAAGGGAGGAGTTGTTAAACCAACCTATACCGTCCCGACCACTGCCCATGGAGGAGATGGAAGGGATTAACAACGAAAATAGGTAGGGAATGGGAAGTGTAGAGAGTTTGGAGAGTAAAGAAGATTGACTTGTCTCTTTTCAGTGGAAGTAACCCGGACGGATGGATACTTAGGGCGGAGCGGTACTTCCAATTTGATTGGTTGACTGAGGATGATCAGCTAAGAGCAACAGTGGTTTCTTTGGAGGATGACGCACTTCTATGGTATCAATGGGAACATAGACAAAGGCCTATACAACGTTGGGAGGAGATGAAGGGATTATTGCTTTGATAATTTAGGGTGGCTACGATGGGAACCCTTCATGAACAATGGCTAGATCATCGGCAAACAACCTCAGTGTATGAATACTGGAGGAAGTTCATAGAGCTCATGGCTCCTCTTGACAATGTTCTAGAAGAAGTAGCTAAGGGTCAATTCATTAATGGGTTGAGAGAAGGGATAAAAGCAGAGGTACGAGTACTAGGCCTAGGTCATTAGACCATGCAATGGACTTGGCCTAAAAGATCAAAGAGAAGCAGTAGGTAATGGGAGAAGAGGAGTGGATTTCAGTAGAACTAGACCTCAGAGCCAAATGGTGCCATACTCTAGATTCAACCCATTCCAACAAGGCTTTGCCTTTAGTCCTAATCCTCCATCATCTCAAGTCAAAGGTCTCTCTCCCTCATTAAATTCCCTTTAAATTTTTAATCCATCCCATTCCCACACCTTACAAGTATCTGGAGCCTCAGTCAACCAATACCACAAAGGGGGGACTCTTGGAGGAAACTTTCATGGGGGATTTAGGCGTCTCATGGAAAGGAAGTTATAGGAAAAAGGGAGTTGGGTCTATGATTTTGGTGCGATGAGATGTGATCAGCGAACCACCAGGAAAAAGAAGGGAGTTGAGTGTGCTGATGGAATATGAGGAAGAGGATATATGGGATCAAGACGAAGTGGAGGAGACTTAGGAAGAGGGTGATGTGAATGAGAAAAATAAATTGAGAATGTTGGAAACATCACTAAATTTGGTGGTGGGTATCACTAACCCTAAAACTACGAGATTGAAGGGACAGATCAATGACTGTAAAGTGATTGTGATGACTGACCTTGGGGCTATACACAATTTCATCTCTAATGCTATAGCCGAGAGGATTGGAGTACTAGTGACTAGATTAAAAACTGTTGGGGTGTCTTTGGTAATCAAAGAAGCTGTACAGGGAATAGGGGAATGCAAGTAGGTGGAATTACATCTACTAGAGTTGATAATCATGGAGGACTTTTAGACTTTATCACTTGGAAACTCATATATCATATTAGGTATTCAGTGGTTAGAAAACTTAGGGACAATGCCTACCAATTAGAAAATGCAGACACTAAGCTTTAATGTGAATAGGCGATCATTGACATTGCAAAGGGATGCTTCTCTAAGGCGATCCCAAGTATCCCTCAAAGCTATGGTGAGAACATTGAAGAAAGTGAGAGAAGGGTACTTGGTAGAGTTCAACCACCTAGATGCAGTAAAGGGTGAGAGGCAAGAAGGGGAGGAAATACCTGAATATTTGGGTAAGGTATTACGACATTTCAGGAAAGTTTTTCAGCTACCAAAGGGACTTTCTCCAATTTGGGGTAATGAGCATGCAATAATTCTTGAGGAGGGGACTAATCTAGAGAATGTTTTCCCCTACTGATATTCACACATTTAGAAGATTGAGATAGAGGCCTTGATTAATAATATGTTCCGAGCAGGGATAATACAGGATACAAGCCCCTTCTCTAGCCCGGTACTCCTAGTAAAAAAGAAGGGCGGGTCATGGAGGTTTTGCGTGGACTATAGGGCTTTGAACAAGGAAACCGTCCTTGACAAATATCCAATTCTGGTTATTAATGAGCTGCTTGATGAGTTACACAATGCCAGCGTGTTCATTAAACTAGACCTCAAGGTCGGGTACCATCAAATAATGGTCAAAGAGGAGGATGTCCCTAAAATGGCCTTTAGAACACATGATGACCACTACAAGTTCTTGGTCATGCCATTTAGATTGACTAATGCTCCAACCACATTCCAAGCCTTGATGAATGAGGTGTTTTGCCCACACCTAAGGAAGTTTGTATTGGTGTTCTTTGACAATATTATGGTTTATAGTGCTAATGAAGTCGAGCATGCATGCCATCTATCACAAGTTTAGGAGCTACTTCTCAACCACAAGCTCTATGCTAATGAGAAGAAGTGCGAGTTTGGAAAAAATCAAGTGGTGTATTTGGGACATTTTATTTCCCATGAGGGGGTGGTACTAGATCACACTAAAATTAAAGCTATGATAACGACCTCTACCTAAAAATCTAAAGGAGTTAAGAGGATTTTTGGGCCTCATAGGTTACTACAGAAAGTTCGTAACCAAGTATGTAGAGATTACAGATCCCTTAACTAAACAACTCAAACGTGACAACTTCAAATGGACTGACTAGGCCACCAGGGCTTTTGAAGCTCTCAAAACAGCAATGGCGAGTGTGTCGGTGCTTATAATGCCCAATTTTAATAAAAATTTTTGGTTGAAGCTGATACAAGTGGCTTTAGAGTTGGGGCAATATTATCTCAAGATGGGCATCCAATTTCTTATTTTAGTAAGGTGCTAGGAGTCAATGCAAGGTCTAAATTCATTTATGAAAAAGAATTGTTGGCACTGGTTTTGACTGTCAAAATATGGAGGCATTATTTATTGGGGAGGAAGTTCACCATCAAATCTGACCAACAAAGCCTTAAGTTTTTGATACACCAAAGAGAGTTTGGGCCAGAATATCAAAAGTGGCTATGCAAATTGATGGGATATAACTTTGACATTATGTACCGAGCAGGCTCTATTAATAAGGTGGGAGATGCTTTATCTAGATAGCATGTTGGTAGTGTGGAGTTGAGTTCTATGGTATGTGCCAAGGGGGTGCAGTAGGAAGAGCTCTAGGTTGCTATAAAGGGGGATACTTTTATCTTTCACATTAAGAAGGACCTCCTAGATAGGAAGGGAGCTCCTAAGGGTTATAACTTAGAAAACAGTGTGCTTAAATACAAAGGTTGCTTTGTCATACCAAGTACTAATGTAGTGGTGCAGTCCCTATTATAAGAGTACCATGATCCTCGAATTGGTGGACACGCAGGGGACTTCAAAATGTATCAAAGACTAGTTGCGGAGTGGTTTTTTCTAGGCATGAGAAGTGAAGTAACTAAGTATGTGCAAGCGTGTGCGATTTTTCAATAGCAAAAGCACTCCTCTCTCTCTTCCTTGCTGAGCTTCTTCATCCCTTGCCTATTCCAACACAGGGTGGGGAGGACACATTACATGGGGTTATAACACCCTTTCTTTTCTTCCAAACTTGCTAAGGTTTTCGTGAAGGAGGTGGTGAAACCATGGGTTCTAAAATCTATTGTATTAGATAGGGACAAGGTATTCATGAATATCTTTTGGAAGGAATTGTTTAAACTCTAAGGGACTACCTCAAAAGGAGTATAACATACCACCCTCAGCCTCATGGCCAAACTAAGGTGGTAAATAAAGGGACAGAGACATTCTTGAGGTGTTTTATCATCGGTAAGACTATAGTCCAAGTGGTTACCTTAGGCTGATTATTGCTATAATAGAACATTTCATTCAGCCATTAAATGTTCCCCCTTCAAGGTGGTTTGTGGAAGGGAACCCTAGGTTTGAGAAATGTTCCACTACAATTAGTCTTTAAAGGAACAACTGGTAGAAAGGGATATAATCTTGGATGATTTGAAGGCACACTTGATTAGTGCGCAGCAGAGGTTGATTGCTCAAGAAAATGCCCATAGGAGGGACATAGAATACAACGTAAGTGACTTGGTTTATCTAGAGCTCCATCCTTATAGACATTAGTCAATGGTATCTAAACCCTTTGAGAAACTAGCTCCATGTTTCTATGGTCCTTTTGAGGTGTGCCAAAAGATATGAAAAATTTCCTACAAGCTCAAACTTCCTCCACAAGCTAAAATTCATCCTATATTATGTGATGTCACCATAACTCTACAAGGAGGCAGAGCCAGAGGAAGTATTGGGAGTAAGAAAAAATCCTCCAAAAAGTCCTACTACCACTGACGTTCTCATTAAGTGGAAAGACTTGACAGCGGCAGAGGCCACCTGGGAGAATTACCAGTCCATTAACAATAATTTTCCCTTATTCCACCTTGAGGACAAGGTGTCTGTTTAGGCCCAAGATAATGCTAGGAATCAGTTGAAACCTCTCATCACACAAGTCTACATTCGAAGGAAGGGGAAATGAGGCATCTCAACAACAAACAACTAGGTACATTAGCTCATCAACAATTTGGCATTATGGACTAAGGAAGAGAAGAATATAGAATATATAGATAGAATTACATATAATCAATAAATAAGCATTGTACTGAGTTGGTTACAAAGTTGGTTAGGAAAGTATACGAGTTTGTTAAGGAGTGAGAATACAAATAGGGAAAGAAGCTATGTACATCATTATCTACGAAATTAATACAAAGTAAACTTGAGAGAGAATTCCTGCCTCTTGAATACGGGTACTAGTGGCTTGGCTTGAGTGTGACCTTTTGCAACCTCGTTCAATCCAATTCCAACCATAGATGCCTAGTAATGTTCTATATTAGACATTGTACCATTGCTTTCTCCATAAATTATGACATGACCATTATACTCAGTTCCTCCTCTTGCTGTTCCTAGACCTTTGGGAGACAACTCTCCTCTACTTTTTGCTCAAGATTTAGTAGTTTTTCATAGATAGGCTTCACTATTTCTCTTATATCAGTTTTATGTAGTCACTTGATCGAATAGTCTCCTATAAACCATCTGGAATATGATTACTGCATCAAAGATGCAACAAAACCAGTTAGCCATCATCTACATAATTTAGAGTATCTAAGTTAAGCTGCTCAAAAGACAAGGCATGCTAAAATATAAGGCATTCAATGATTAGTATGAAACTTGAAAACAAACCAATCACGCCAAGTTGTGTTAGAGTTCTAAGTTCTAACACTTGCAACTGTTGATCCAACTTGAAAACAAACTAATCATGATATGATGTGTTAGATTCCTAAGTTCTAATACTTATCATATGCTGAACCAACACTTAAAGCAATGAAGATTCATTGCACTACTATAAGAGATTAATCAATTCCAAATACCTCGTTAACAAGGGAAGTAAAAAACAACCTATTGAAGAGTTTTGATTTTCCGCAAACCTATTGAAGAGTTTACTTTGTGCTAAAAATGTGCATCAGGTGATCACAAAACTTATGGGTCGGGTCAAAGAAAATGCAAAATGGACCGGGCTAAAAAAGATGTAAAATGGGCCAAATTCGTCCAAATAGAGTTTAATTCTATATATGGAGGGTGATAGTCTGTTTGTATCATCTCTAATCTTTAACAATGGACCATTGACAAGCAAATGACAATCATTTATTACTTGATAGTGTTTAAAAATCTTAAAAACTATTGGCTCATTATTGATCCGACTTGACCCTTTAAAGACTTAATAAAACACGACCCTTTAAAAGATCGATCCAATCAAGCTCATAATTTATTAAACCATTTTATAAATCGCCGGTTAGTACCCTTTATTGAGCCTCTCTTATTTGAACATATCTACTTTGCGCTATTGGAATTATTCATAAACCCACTGTAAAATCAAATTGGGCCAACACGTCTCTACTCTTATTATGACTTATAATATTGAGATATACATAGGAAATATTTGACTTCTTCAACTAGTCTATGTTCCACGATGTATGGGAGTATAGGACTATGCAAAAGACCTCAAGGGTCGTAAAGGTAGGTAGGGAATGCAGCTACCTGATACATGACAAAATAGGAACCCTTCAGATTAGATTTCAGATATTAGGAAAGTCTAGATTTTAGAGTTCAGACCCATCAGTTCACTGTCTTCTTATCTTACACAGTTACACACATGCGATGTTGATACTTATATATCTCTATCTTGAGATAACCCCCTCACATTCAATAAACCTAAGGACTAAGTCCATATCTAAACTGGTAATCAAGGTGAGGAGATGTCACACTCAAGCTTGAAGACATCTATAGTCGCAATGCTTTGTGATTCATAAAGGAAAGGTTTTTCTATATCACTAAGTATATTTCTATTGAGAAAAGTTTTCCATAATCAAGACAGAAAAAGAGATTCAACCAATGTCCTACTTGACAATTCATATACAACACAGAGGAAATTGATACTCACCGAACCTCATCATGAATTGCATTAAAAAGTTTCTTGGCTTGCATATTTTCTGCACCCAGACAATTAAGTACAGTAGAATTTAATTTCTGAACATGTTGTTCCGCAAGTCTTGCAACAACCAGCAAGTCTTAGATGAAGCCATATTTGAAATGCAGCAAAGTTTGAATGATCACATTTAAGGCTTTCTAACACTTGATAACAAGAATTTATAAGCAACTCTGTGGAACACAAGTAAAAGGTAACTTAATTGGATGTTACAGCAGAATGTTCACAAAAACACTTCTTAAATATGCATGTGCTCATAGTGGGCCATATTAAGAGACATCTAAAGGAGAATGTGTCTATCAGTTTCCATAATAGTAAACATAGAAAAAGGAAGTAGAACACCATATTTGACCATTAGTAAAAGTGAGAGGACTTAGACAGTTTGATAAAGCTAATACTTGCTGTAAATCACATTGTTTTTCATTATTGAATCAGTGTTTACAAATTTGATATTTATAGCTTACATAATATAGTTGATCTTCGGTAAATCTCTTATTAATCTTATCTTATCTTATCTATGTATGTTTATCCTTTAACTTATGCTAATCTTTTCCTGTATTTTATCCTATTTCGAATCTTATCTCTTCAACACTCCCCCTCAAGTTGACTGTGGGACTCCACACATTCAACTTGCTCAGCATTTTTTCAAAGACAACACTACTAACTGCTTTAGTTAGAATATCTGCTAACTGTTCACTTGACCGAACACACGGAAGAGATATAACCCTTGCATCCAATTTCTCCTTAATAAAATGTCTGTCAACTTTTACATGCTTTGTTCGATCATGTTGGACTGGATTCTCCGAAATACTAATTGCAGCTTTGTTGTCATAGTGTATTTCACAACTACCTTCTTGAGGAAACCCTAGTTCTAAAAGTAATTTTCGGAGCCACAAAATTTTTGCTACTCCTTTCGCAATGCCCCGAAACTCGGCTTCTGCACTTAAGGTTGCAACCACTTTCTATTTTTTACTTCTCCAAGTCACCAGATTTCCTCCAATTAGAGTAAAATATCCAAAAGTTGATTTTCTGCTGTCTCTGTCGCCTGCCAAATCAGCATCAGTATAAGCTTCTAGTGTCAAATGACCATTCTTCCGAAACATCACCCCTCTCCCTGATGTTCCCTTTAAATACTGAAGAATTCTGAGAACTGCTTCCATGTGCTGTACTTGAGGTTGATGCATGAATCTACTTACTACTCCAACAGCATATGCAATATCAAGTCTGGTATAAGACAGGTAAATCAGCTTACCTACCAGTCTCTAATATTGGGCCTGATTTGTAGGCTCACTATCTTCCCTTATCTGCAACCCATGGTTTATAACTATTAGAGTTTTTGCCGGCCTACAATTTAGCATTCCAACCTCAGCCAATACATCCAAAATATACTTCTTTTGAGATATAAAGATGCCTTCTGTAGATCTAAGCACTTTCACCCCTAGGAAATACTTAAGCCTAACTAAATCCTTCATTTCAAATTCTTGAAACAATTTTTCCCTTAGTTGACCAATCTCCTCTTTATCATTTTCAGTAATAATCATATCGTCAACGTATATGATAAGACAAGTTATCAAGCTTCCTCTTCTCTTTAGGAACAAGTTATGATCAAAATTGCTTTGTGCAAAACCAAACTTCTTCATTGCTACTGTAAACCTGCCAAACCATGCTCTAGGTGATTGTATCAGTCCATATAAGGCCTTTTTCAACTTACATCCTTCTCTTGGTAAGAAGTTTTGGGAAAAACTTGGAGGAGCCTCCATGTACACCTCTTCTGTAATTTCCCCGTGTAGGAATGCGTTCTTTACATCAAACTGATGTAATGGCCAATATTCGTTTGCTACTACTGAGAAAAGTACCCTAATAGTGTCCATTTTTGCAACTGGGGAGAAAGTCTCTGAGTAATCAACTCTATAGATTTGCGTATATCCTTTTGCAACCAATCTTGTCTTGTATCTCTCAATGCTTCCATCAGATCTGTACTTGATTGTGTACACCCATCTATACCCCACGAGTTTTTTTCCTTGAGGAACCTCACATTTCTCCCAAGTCTCGTTTTTAACCAAGGTATCAAATTCCTCCTTCATCGCCTATGCCCATTCTTTGCTTCTTCTTGCTTCTTCCATTGTCACTAGGATTTTTCCTGAGTAAACTGCAATATTAAAGCATACTGTAGTTATGGATAGTCCATTTTTCTCCGATGATCTCATTGTAGGATATCTCGTATTTTTGGGCTCATATGAAGGGTCATACCATTTGGGAGGGATGCCCCTAGTACTCCTGGGAGGCAGCTGGTATTGATTCACTTGAGCCTGCTCTTCTCCTTCATGCACCATCTCACTAATGTCTACCAGGGGAATTATGTTAGAACAATGATTTTCATAGATATTTACCTCGTTTACCTGATGCTCATTTCTGGGAGATGTTGGTGGTGGTACTGGAGAGGGAGTGGCTCATCTTCATTCGAGATATTATATCCATCATTATCATTTGTAGGCACCTCATCATTCTCTGTATAGGTGTCAGTCTTCCTTTTTCCAGTATACCTTAGTAGCCAGCTTAGGTCGTCACTCTTGTTAGTATTCTCCCCCTGACGACAAAGTTGGTAATAAAAGAATGTGTTTTCAAGGAAATCACGGTATGCACATGATTTGTAATGGGATCATAGCATTTGTACCCCTTTTAATTTGTACCATACCCAACAAACACACATTAAACTGCTTGGGGCTCTAATTTGTGATGATTTTGTTTTTATAAGTGAACGTATACGACACATCCAAATACCCGAGGATGTAAGGAATGAAAGGATGATATTGAAAAATGACGTCCTAGTACTGTTAGGGGTGTCTAGTGGTCCAGTTTCTTAGATGGAAGCCGATTAGTGAGGTAATTTGCCATTACAATAGCTTCTGGCCAAAAAACCGCAGGTACCTTAGATGCAAACATCATAGCTCGGGTCATATCTAAGAGGGTTCTGTTTTTCCGTTCGGCTACTCTATTATGTTGTGGAGTATTAGGGTAGGTAGTTTGATGTAATAGCCCATTTATTGCCATAAAATTTTTCATATTATGGTTAATGTATTCACCCCCATTATCAGATCTAAGGATTCTGATTTTTTCTTAAAATTGGGTATGAATCATCTCATAAAATGCCACAAACATATCATAAACTTTCGATTTTTATTTCATAACATATATCCAACTCATGCGGGTACAATCATCAATGAATAACACATAATATGAAAAACCATGGTTGCTAGAATCTGGGGCAGGTCCCCATACATCAGAATGAATAATATGAAATGGTTTTCTAGTATGACTCATACTACTAGAATATGAATGTTTGTGACTTTTTGCTAAATAGCAGGCCTCACAATTAAGAGTTATGTTTGACTTAACCAAAGATGGAAAATGACGTTCTAAGTAAGCAACTGAAGGATGTCCTAACCGTTGGTGCCATAATCGAAGTTTCTCTACTTTCGAGTCCTGCCCAATAAATGCACCGCCTTTGGATATCTCATCTGCATAGTAGAGTCCATCCTGTTCAGTACCACGCCCAAGGGTCTCCCTTGTCCGAGCATCTTGTACAAAATAACCATCGGCTTTAATTAGTATAATACATTTTAAATGTTTCGTAAGCTAACTAATTGAAAGCAACTTATATGAGAGTGACGGTATGTAAAGGCAGTTAGGTAAATAGAATTGAGTTCCAAATCTAATTGCTCCCATCCCCAACACTTCCATACAATCACCATTAGCTACTTGGACTCGGATTTTATGTGGTGGTTCAAGGGTCAAAAAAACATTTTTGTCGTATGACATTGTGTTAGTCGCTCCACAGTCAAAAATCCACCGATCCTTTAGTTGGACTTGACCCATAACGTTCAAACCCTTAATTTGGGCTATATGAGTTTGGGCCTTTTTTTGGGGTATTTGGGGTATTTGTTGTGTTGGGGTGTTTTGGGTTTTATTTTGTTTGGGTTTGCTACATGTAGTGGGCTTTTGTGAGTTAGGTTAGTGGGAGTGATTGTGGAGCGTTGGATATAAGAGATGAGTGTGAGCCATGGATTTGAGGGTTTTTTGGGGTAGTATTAGGGTTAGGCTTAGATGGGGTTAAAGACATATCAGTTGGCTGGTCTTTAGGGTTTGTCACATTTACTCCTTCATTCTCTCTCTCGCCGTTTCGGTCGTGTCTCCTCTCACCTTCATTCTCACCATTTTCTGGTGTGTTCTCAGCAGCCCTTTCCTCCTCCATGACTACCGAGCTCATCAACTTCTTCCCTTCCTCCTTTCTCGTGGTACTTGGTTGTCCCCTCTTCTTGGAATCCGACCAACAGTCGGGATAGCCAACGAGCTTGAAACATCCCTCCCTTGTGTGCCGGTTTCCTCCACAATGGGTGCACTTTAAATGGGCTTTGTCCTCTTCTCTCCGGCGTGATGTTCTTGACCGGAGATTGGTGCTCAACCCACTCCCCACTCCACGCGCCGTCGTTGAAGGTAAGTGAGGTATGTTTTCTCCTCTCATGATCCCCCTCCTTGCGTTTTCTCGACGTATGGTAGAGGGTCTTGGTTTACTAGATCTCAACGATCCATGTTGAAATCTTCTTCTAAACTGACGAGAAATTGGTATAGTCTGTTTTTTTGTATGATGTTGTTGTGGGTGACCATGTCTTGTGAGCAATGCATTGGGTTTCCTGTTCTTCTGTCGAATTCCTTCCATAAGGTCGTAAGATTTCCATAGTAGAATTCTATGGAGTCTTGACCTTGTCTTATGCGATTGGCTCGGGTTGTTAAGTCAAATATTTGGAGGCCATCACCCTCTCCACCAAATACTGACTCAATGCCCTTCCATAGGTCCTTTGCCGAGGGAAAATCGAGGAACTGGTTTACTAGTTCCAGTCCGATGTTTTTGATTATCCACACTTTCATGGTGGAATCTCGTTGGGCCCATCTTTCACGTTCTGGACTGTCCTTGGAGGGAGGGTCGGCCATGATATGACTGAGCCTACCTCTTCCTTCAATTGCTAATTCCATTAGGTCCTAAATTTTGAGTATTTAATTTTTTTGCAATGTTGATTAAGTTTGTTGCCCCTTGATCAATGCTCAGTTTTGAAGTTTATCAAAAAACTCCATCAGTTGAGCAATGGTCAAGGTGGAAGCCTCAATCAGGGTTTTTTGTGGTTCACTCATCCTTAGGTAATATCTGTTATATGATGAAGCCTTTTTGGTCGGAAAATACACCAGAAAACCACCCGGCTCTGATACTAAGACAGTTTGATAAAGCTAATACTTGCTGTAAATCTCGTTGTTTTTCATTATTGAATCAGTGTTTACAAATTCGATATTTATAGCTTACATAATATAGTTGATCTTCGGTAAATCTCTTAATAATCTTATCTTATCTTATCTTATCTATGTATGTTTATTCTTTAACTTATGCTAATCTTTTCCTGTATTTTATCCTGTTTCTAATCTTATCTCTTCAGCAGACTTGTCTTCAAAAGCATAAGGTGTTCATATCCCTAACTCCTTATGACTAGGGGTATAAATAGCATAAGGACTGTTTCACAACCAATCAACCCCTACTAGTATAGAGTGAAGCCCTTTGGATAATGTTAATCCTTCAATGAAGACCATGGAGATGTCCTCCCAAACCATGGTCTGAACTAGTAAGGGCTGAAGTAACCCCGCGGGACTTTGGTTGGAGGTTTATTTTTTTGGCAGACTTGGCAGCGTTGTATGTGATTCGCTACAAATTTCCGCATGCCTTGCCAATACCAGCGGGCGACTAATCTCATATACGTCAAGGTCCCCCCACGTGGCCTCTTGCGGAAGAATAATGTTATTCATGCAGCAGAATGGGTATGAAAATGGAAGTTTTAGGGATTACAAAACTTCCCTTGTAGAGCAACCTATTTCCAACCAGTGAAAACCCATAATGTTCCTCCTGTCTCCAACTCCAGCTTGATTTGATTCAAGAAGGAATTTGTTGCCACTTTTTCCTCTAAAACACCCTAGTCAATATAATAGGTCGTTCTCATGGCTCCCAATTCTACTTTCCCTATAGTTTTTATGGAGAGGGCTGATAGGACTCAATTCAAGCCACTTATCACTATCGCCTATTATAGAAAGAAGAAGGGATAGAAGAAGGGACACAAGAAGGGATTGGTTGCTCAACCTCAACAGAACGAAGCAACTCAGAAAGAATGAAGCAAGTTAGAGAAAGAGTGAAGAGGAAGAAAGAAAGTAATAGGAAATAATTACTTGTAATTTTTTATTCACTTATGCAAACAAACCGTGTAATTGAATAAATAAAGAATCTAAGGTAGTTACAAGTTTGTTAGGAAGAGAGTATAAATATATATACATGGAGGAATATAAGGGGCATCCAGAAATACAAAGTAAGAGTAATCTTGGGAGATTTCCTACATCTCGAATAGTAGGTTGTGCTTAGTAATCTTTTTCTTTTCGTTCTTGTATTATGTCTACTCACATCAGTCCAGTCCAGCGTAAGTTCATACCAAACTTGGTATCAGAGCTGACGTGTCATGATATTAAAAAAAATTAAAATTCTAATGGCACCCACCCATTCCCAATGAATGGATCAGTTAGAGAGTGATACTAAGTCGATGCAAAACAAATTCTCGAAACAATTGGCCAAAATGATGGAGAGTTTAGAGCGTATAGAAGGAAAAATGGAGTTGGTGCGAACTGAACAAGAAACTATGATGAACCAGTTAAGGGGGAATAAAAGGCATTATGGGAGAGGATCGGGGATCACATAAAACCTCATACGGGTTCGTCTGGGGTAGGAGGGCACACAATTTCTCTTAGGGAAAGCCAAGTAGGAGGAGGAGTATCAATCACTCAAGACGAAGAAGGGGGAGGTAGCACTAATTAGAGAATCAAGAAGCTAGAGCTACCATTGTTCGAAGGAAGTAACCCCGATGAGTGGATTTTATGGGTGGAAAGGTCTTTGAGTTCTATAAGATGAGTAAAGAAGAGAGGATCAAAGCCGCCGTGGTATCCTTGGAAGGTGATGCATTACTTTGGTACCAATGGGTACACAAACGGAAGGCACTGAAAAGTTGGGATAAGTTTTTGGGGATGCTATTGAGAAAGTTTTGTCAGATTTCTCCAAGGAGCTTATACAAACAATGGTTAGACCATAGGCAAGAAGGATCGGTGGAGGAATATATTTGGAGGTTTATTGTACTAGCTTCTCCTTTGGAAGGATTGGCGGAGGAAGTTACGAAAGGCAGATTTATCACAGGGTTGAAGGAGGAGTTGAAGGCAGAAGTTAAGGTACTTGGACTCGGGAGTTTGGAGCAAGCTATGGATCTCGCACTTAAGGTTGAGGACAAACTTAGAATGGGCTAGACTAATAGAAGAATGTTTGGGCCTAAGCTGAATCGAAGCCTAGGCAACAACACCTTACCCCAGTTCCAAACCCATTCTTATAGTAGTAACAACTCTCCTCTGACCTATCAATGTGTTCCCACATACGCAAATCTCAATCAGCCACTCTTTACACTTTTCAGCGCTGCGAGCAATAATTACAAAGGGGTGGGGAGAAATCATGGAAGGGTAGGTGAGATAAGGAGGTTGAGTGAGAAGGAGATATAGGAAAAGAGAGCTAAAGGGTTGTGTTTCCACTGTGATGGAAAATGAGAATGAACCATAGGTTTGCTAGAAGGGAGCTAAGTGTTGTGATGGCTCAAGGGGAAGAAGGAGACGTCTTAGTAGAAAATGAGACGTTGGAGGGATATGATGAGGAAAGAGGGGATTCCCCTACTCATCCAATGATCTCACTTAATTTAGTGATGGGGATCATTAGCCCAAAAAATCAGAAACTTCGCAGATGGGTGAATGAGCATGAGGTGGTAGTTATGGTAGATCCCGACGCCACACACAATATCATCTCCACTCAGACTGTAAAAAAATTCAACTTAGAGGTGGTAAACTCTCAAGCTTTTGGTGTATCCCTAAGCAATGGGGATGTTGTTCAGGGAGAGGGCATTTGCAAGGGGGTGGTCTTATAACTGCAAGGACTAACGATTGTGTAGGATTTCCTTCCACTTTAACTTAGGAATTCTGATTTAATCTTGGGAATAGAATGGTTTAAGAAACTGGGTACGATGACGGCCAACTAGAAGACTCAAAAACTAAAATTTCAGGTGGGAGGAAGAACGATGACGTTACATGGTGATCCCTCTTTAGGGAGGACAAAAATATCCTTGAAGGCAATGGTAAAGACACTAAGAAAACAAGGGAGTGGATTCTTACTGGAGTTCAATCAATTGGATGGGGAAGAAGTCATGGTTAACTTGGAGATTCCAGTTTTCCTACGAGACATAATCAAAGCTTATAACTCAATCTTTAGATTTCCTTCTGGGTTGCCAACAACTAGGAAATACGAGTACGCAAGGAAGATGTGCCCAAAACCGCCTTTTAAACTCATGAAAAACACTACGAATTCTTGGTGATGCCATTCGACCTCACCAACGCTCCAATAACCTTCTAAGCCTTAATTAATGAGGTATTCAAGCCTTATCTCAGTAAATTCGTGTTAGTATTTTTTGATGATATACTTGTCTATAGTCGAAATGAGGTAGAACATGAAGGCCATTTGACATTGGTGTTGGAAACCTTGTGAAACAATGAATTTTTTCCTAATCTTAAAAAATATGAATTTAGGAAGAGTCAAATTGTGTGTCTTAGACACATAATCTCTTCAAAGGGGGGTAGCTATTGACCAATAAAAAATACAGGCTATGGTGGAGTGGTAGATTCCACAGAACGTCAAGGGACTCAGGGGTTTTCTAGGCCTCACTAGGTACTACCATAAATTCATTGTGGGCTATTGCCACAATTACAACTCCACTAACGGAGAAACTCAACAGGGAAGGGTTCACGTGGACAGAGGAAGCAACAAGAGCTTTTGAGGAATTAAAATTAGCTATGACTAGTGCCCACAAATATGTTCGTGTAGAATTAGATGCTAGCAGCATGGGCTTTGGGGCAGTCCTTTTTGCGAGGGAAGCATTCAGCAATAGTCTTTAGCAAAGTATTGGGTTTAGGGCAAGAAACAAGTCAATTTATGAAAAGGAACTAATGGCAATTGTTCTAGCGGTTCAGAAATGGAGACATTATTTACTAGGGAGGAAGTTTATGGTGAGGTTTAATAAAAAAAAGACTTAGGTATTTGATGCAACAAATAGAAAAAGGGTCAGAGTATCAACGATATTTATTAGGGTATGATTTTGAGATTTTTTTACAAGCCTGGGGCATCCAATAAAGTTACAGATGCCCTAGGCTTTTTTAGGGAGTTCTATATTTAGGTGGAGTTGGTGGCAATGATTTCAAAGGGAGTGGTATGGGAAGACATTTGGAAGGAAATAGTTGAGGATACCTTCATCTGCTAGATGAGGTGTAGCATAGAAGAGAGAAGGCAAACAGTGTATGTCTATGAATTGGAGCATGTCATTCTCAAGTATAAAGGGAGGATTATGGCACCATCCAACTTAGTTATAGTAAGGAAATTACTATATGAATACAATGACTCTCCTTTGGGGGGATATGTGGGAGATTATAAAAGATATAAGAAGTTGGCCATGGCATGGTATTGGCCGGGGATGAGATGTGAGATAACAAAATATGTTCGAGCTTGTGAGGTTTGCCAGCAGCAGTAGAAGTACTCCACACTCTCTCTAGCCAGTTTGATAAATCCCTTATTAGTGCCTAATCATATTTGGGAAGACCTATGGATTTCATAGAGGGCCTCCCTCTATCAATGGGGCTGAATGTAGTGATGGTGGTTGTAGATAGAATGTCAAAGTACACTCATTTTTTCCCCTTAGGCACCCATTTTCAGTGAAGTTGGTTGCGGGCTTATTAACTAAGAAAGTGGTTCACCTACATGGATTTCCCTCTACAATTATATCGTAAAGAGACAACGTGTTCATGAGTGTCTTTTGGACAGAGCTATTCAGATTCCATAATACTTAGTTGCATCGTAGCACTATCTATCACCCTCAATCGGATGGGCAAACGAAAGTGGTCAACATAGGGTTGGAGGCATATCTTAGATGTTTTATTAATGGAGTCCCTACGGCCTCAGCACAGTGGTTACCATGGGATGAACTTTGTTACAATACAATAACACATTCTTCTCTTGGCTGTTCACCTATGGGAGAGATCCACCCACTCTGTTAAATTATGAGACAATAAGTACCGCAGTGCAAACACTGGAGGAACAATTGGTGGAACGGGATGCTATTCTTGATGACTTGAAGGCATAAATTTTTAGAGCTCAGCAGAGAATCTCAAACTAGGTCAACAAACATAAAAGGGTAGTCGAATATGAAGCGGGGGATTACGTTTACCTGAAACTTCAACCTTATAGGAAAAAATCCCTGGCCAAGAGACCCTATGAAAAGCTTGCTCCTGGTTATTATGGACCTTATGAAATCATACAAAAGGTTGGTTCTATATCTTATAAGCTAGCACTCCTTGACATGGCTCGGATCCACCAGGTCTTTCATGTTTCAAAATTCAAGGCATCCATAGGGGCTTCACCCGTGAATCCTTGCATACCCCCCCTTGATTACTCCTGAATTGATACTAGATGCAGAGCCTAAAGCTGTCTTATCGGTGAGGAATGTAAGACATAATGATGTTATATAATTAGAAGTGTTATTCAAATAGAAGGGGTTACAAGACTTAGAGGCAACTTGGGAGAACTACATGGCAATTGATCTCAGGTTTCCATCCTTTCACCTTGAGGATAAGGGTAATAATATGACTCAATCCAAGATACATATCACTATCACCTACCATAGAAAGAAGAAGGGACAAAAAAGGGAATGGATGCTCAATCTCAAAAGAACAAAGCAACTCAACAAGAATGAAGCAATTAAGTCAAAGAAAGAGTAGAGAGGAAGAAAGAAAGCAATAGGAAATAATTACTTGTAATTTGTTATTTATTTATGCAAACAAACTGTGTAGTTAAATAAAGAAAGAATCTAAGGTAGTTACAAGTTTGTTAGGAAGAGAGTATAAATATATGTACATGGAGGATTGTAAGGGGCATCTAGAAATATAAAGTAAGAGGATTTTTCAACTGCTAAGCAAATAGCCATCAACTCTTATACACATATTTCAACTGGGCCTATGGACCTAAAATCTTGTTAAAGTATGCAATGGGTGTATAAGGATACCTAGCCCTTGTCCAGCATCTGTTTCTACTATAAATAATTTTTCCGTGACCATAGCCTTCTAGAGATGCTCAAAGGCTTCCATAGACTCTTTACTCTAGTCAAAAGCATCCTTGCGCAACTGATCGGTCAAGGGTGATGCTGTCTATGCGTACCACATGATGAATTTATGGGTGGTAACTAGGCTAAGAATCAACATAACTCTCTCTGATATTTTTGGGTATTTCCCACTCAAGCATTCTTGTCCTAGTCAATAGCTAACCCATTCTCAGAAATCACATGCCTAGATAGGCTACTTCTTTTTCCCGAACTCACATTTTTCAAGGTTGGCATACAATTAATGATTCACTAGTATTTCCAATGCCAGAGACACATATGTCATATGCACCTCCTCAATCTTGCTATAAATTAAAATGCCATCAAAGAAAAATTGGACAAAATTATGGAGGTAAGGCTGGAAGATGTTGTTCATTAATGATTGGAATGTTGTTGGGGTGTTGGTCTGCCCAAATGGCATGACCAAGAACTCAAAGTGGCCCACATGTGACCTAAAAGTCGTCTCGTGGGTATCCAACTCTTGTACTTAAATTTGATGATACCCAGATTTGAGATCCAATTCGGAGAACATACGCAATCTGCTTAACTCATCCAGTATCTATTTCTTTGTTTAGAGCCCTCTAAGCAACACAGAAACGCCAAGACCCGTACTTCTTCACGAGTAGTACTAGACTTAAGAATGGGTTGACTGATGGTTTGATGATGTTAGATGCTAACATTTCTCTAATTAGTCACCGAATTACTACTGCACACACACCGGATTACTCCCTTCCTTCCTTGAGTATGATAGCATGTTCATGCCCCCACTTAGGGGGTAACCCATTAGGCGTGGAGAATACTTTATCAAATTTTGAAATCACACTATGCAGGAACTCTGATATGATTGGTAGGAATTTGTTAGAGCTTGCCCCGTCTAAGGTCATTAGGATCATTAGTTTACATTCGAGCCACCATCCTTCTTCCTTGCACAATTTTTCTACTATAGATTTCAAAGAGACCTTTGAACAATGCATGATAGGGTCTCCTTAAATAGTGTCTCCTTATTTTGCTGGAACTTCATTAATTGGGTCTTTGAATTTGTTACCATTGGCCCAACTACTCCAACAATGAATTTTAGGATGACGTCAAAATTTTCAAGTCCCAAAAGTAGAAAATCATCCACTACATTCACCACCACCACTCGAGACAATTGCCAAAATTCAAATTTAACACTTGTAAACTATATTTTATACTCAAAACAATACAATACTCTTATAATAAGTGCAAAAAATATAAGCGGAAGAATTTCAAGTATTTCTTACTTGATTTAATAATAGTAACTCCTCAAACTTCATAAATTGTCGACATTTACAAACAAGTTAAAGACAAGATCATGCCAAAACTCTATAGTATGTCTAAAAAAAGTCCCAGAATATATAACACATATAATTTGTTAAACAAAGTAAGAAACATTGATAAGCTCGTGTGTTTGGGTGAATTTGCAGATAAAAGCTAAGGAACAATTTCCTACGATTTGAGATGTAAGGCTCTCCATGGCGAAAGTTACTTTTGTATTGCATAACCTCTCTGTACATACATTCCCTATATTTATAATTCTTTTAGCTATAACAAACTATAACTAACTCTGAGCAGATTAGTTAATACAATTATTCTCATTTCTCATTACATTCTAATATGTCTTTAAGCATAAGCTTATTGCCTTCTTGCTTTTCTTGCCTCATGCCTGCCCATTGCTTATTGGTTGTGCTTCCCCCTTACGCTGCCCTTTCTTCTTCCTTCTGTAAGTCATGTTGATCAGTACTTTAGTGCGATCTTTATCATTACCCCCGCTAAAAGTCTCACCTTGTCCTCAAGGTGAAAAGAAGGAAATCTAAGGTCTATGATAGCATATTCTTCCCATGTGGCTTCAAATTCCATTAATCATTTCCCTTTTACCAGGACTTTAAAAGTATTATGGCCCTCATAGCTTCCATTTCTCACTGCTAGAATATAGTCAGGCTCCAAATCAGGACTAATTTTGCTTAGAAGGCTTGGATTGGCAAGATGGGTTCCTAGGGCTGCCTTTAATTGAGAAACATAAAACACCGGGTGTATGCGAGCTGTAGGTGGTAAATCAAGCTTGTGGGCAACAAACCCTATTTTCTTTAATACTTCAAAGGGCCCAAAATATCTTGGAGATAACATTTCACACGGTCTTTTGGCAAGGAACTTTTGCCTATAAGGTTGAAGTTTGAGGTACACATAGTTCCCTATTGCAAACTGAACTTCCCTATGATATTTATTGGCCTGATCAACCATTCGTTGTTGGGCACGGAGCAGTTTTGCTTTCAAGTCATCAAGCATTATATCTCTTTCCACTAGCTGGTCTTCTAAGGTCTAGACAGAGGTGCTGCCCCTCTCATAGTGCAATAGCGAGGTAGGCTCCTTTTCATACACCACTTTAAAAGGAGAGAAACCCAAAGATGTATGAGAAGAAGTATTATAATAGAATTCAGCCCATTGAAGCCAATGAGCCCACAATCTTGGTACTCTATTGATTAAACATCTCAAGTATGTTTCTAGCCCTTACTCACCACCTCGATTTGACCATCGGTCTGAGGGTGATATGCAGTACTTTTGCACAACTGAGTGTTTTGAATACTCATAAATACTTTGTCCCGGTCTAACACAACTATAGATGGAAACCCATGAAGCTTGACTATATCTCGTATGAATAAATCGACCATTGACTGAGCTGTATATGGGTGTCTTAAACCAATAAAATGAGCATATATGGGTGTCAACCACTACAAGTACTAGTTCCATACCTCTTGACTTGGGCAAGGCTTCTATGAAGTCAAGGCAGATTTCTTCGCAAATTTGTGTTGGTATGGGTAAAGGGTGTAGCAAACCCACAGGATATAATATGGAGTACTTTTGTTGTTGACATATGGCGCATTATTGGACGTAGCTAGTGACAGATTTCCTCATACCTGGCCAAAACCTCTTTATACCCAATCTTTTGTAAGTCTTAAAATCACACAAATGGCCCCCAATCGGTGAATCGTGGTGCTCTTGCAATAATAGCTTCACCATGGCAGAGGCAGGAGAAATAACTACCCTACCCTTGTATTTTAGGACCCCCCTAGTCTATCTGGTAACCGTTGGGGACTAATTTCCCTCTGCCAAGTCTCTCTTCAATCTGGAGATAAAGGGATCCTGCTCAATTTCCCTTTGAATCTCATTCCGTGCTATGCCACTACTACTGATCAAGGCACCCAATTCCCCTTGATTTGAAAATCCTCAGGACAATGCATCTCCTACTCTATTTGTAATACCTGATTTGTAATAGATTTCAAAATCGTACCCCACGAGTTTGCACATCTATTTTTGATATGTAGCTCCCACCACCCGTTGAAACATTAAGAACTTCAAACTTTGTTAGTCTGTGCGTATAATGAACTGCCTTCCAAGGAGGTAATGCCTCCAATTTTGCATTGCTAGCACAATTGCTATTAGTTCTTTTTTGTAGATTTATTTATTTCTAGTATGCACCCCAAGAACTTTACTGAAGTAGGCGATAAGATGATTGCCCTGCAAGAGCACTGCCCCAATTCCCATGTTGCTCGCATTTGACTCAACCACAAAATTTTTTTGAAAATCCGATAATGCCAAAATAGGTGCCCTGGTCAATGTTATCTTCAAGGGATTGGAACCTTTAGTAGCTTATGTTGTCTACCCATACAAATCTTTTTTCAATTGCTCAGTCAAGGGAGCTACAATGGAGGCATATCCTGCTACAAATTTTCTGTAGTAGCCCATTAGTCCTAAAAAGCCCCTTAACCCTTTGAGATTAGTAGGAATAGGCCACTCCAATACTACTTGCACCTTGGATTGATCTACGACCATACCATGGCAAGAAATCACATGCCCTAAGTACGCAATTTGATCCTTGCCAAACGCATATTTCTTCCTCTTAGCATATAAGGAATTACATGCCAAAATATCCAAAACAGTTGACACGTGTTGTTGGTGCTATGCCTTCCCTCTACTATATATCAATATGTCATCAAAGAAAACAAGCACAAGCTGTCAAAGGAAGGGTTTAAAACTTCATTCATCAAAGCTTGGAATGTTGCTGGCGTATTAGTTAGGCCAAAAGGCATTAGTAGGAATTCGTAATGCCCTTCATGAGTGCAGAAGGCTGTCTTAGGAACATCTTCATGGTGTACTCGTATCTGGTGATATCCAGATTTTAAATCCAATTTCGAAAACACCGTAGCAACCCTCAACTCATCCAAAAGCTCCTCAATGACCGGAATTGGAAACTTATCTGGCATAGTTGCTTTGTTCAAGGCCTTGTAATCTATGCAAAACCACCATGAATCATCTTTGTTTTTAACTAACAAAACAAGAATAGAGAATGGAGTGAAGGATACCTGTATGATTTTATCTTTGAGCATATCATGGACAAGGCGCTCAATGTCCTCTTTCTGCACTTGTGGGTATCTATAAGGCTTAACATTGAAAGGATCAGTCCCTTCCTTTAGAATGATTGTATGTTCGTGGCCTCGTGAGGGAGGAAGTCCAGTAGGCATGTTGAAGACTTTCTAATGCGTTTTTAGTATTTCCTCCAGAAACACCGAGTGAACTTCCTTATCTAACTCCCCTGACCCCTCATTGTGGATGTGATTAAACTCAACTAAATAGCCCTTCCCTTTTTTTTCTTAATTTCCTTACCATTGCTTTTAAAGAGATCAACGATCTCCCTAGTGATGGATCTCCCTATAATACCACCTTATTTCCCTCCACCCAGAACTTAAGTTTTTGAGTTTTCTAGTTTTCCGTCATTATACCAAATTTTTTCTAGCCATTGTATGACTAGAATTTAATCAGAGTTTTCTAGTGTTAAAGGAAAGAAATCCTCAATAATCGTAAGCTCCTTTAGTTGAAGGACCACAGCCCTACACACCCCTTCCCCTTGAACCGCTTCTCTCGTTCCCAATGATACCCTAAAAGACTCTATGTAAGACACCACCACTCTGAGCCTCTCTACTGCTTCCTTGGAAATAAAATTATCAATGGCTTCCGGATCCACCATGACCACCACCTCTCGATCCATGACCCAAAACCGAATTCAATGAGATTCCCAGTTATATAGCCTCCAACTCTGTTCCACCTCCACCATCCTCAATTAGCTCTCCTATTTCCACTATTTCCCACTCTTCTGAGTCTTCTCCGTAGGACATCAAAACACTCAACTCCATCCTACTACATCCGTGATTGAGACTCCACTTACCATCACACCTGAAACACAATCCTTTAGCTCTTTTATCTTGTATCTCCTTTTTGCTCAGCCTTCGGATTTCCCCAGCTCTTTGAATTGGGTTTCCAAAATTTCTACAGTTGTTGACAGAGAGGATTGGGAATTTGTATGCAGGTTGTTAGTGGAAGGACCCGTATTTGTATGCTAGTATGACAAGGGTGACATGGAGCTTCTACAATAGAGACCCGTGTTCTAGCCAAACGTGGCAGATGATGGGCTTCTCCACCAGCTAGATCCACTAGTTTTTTTAGTAGCCCAGCCCACCTTCAGCTTATCCTCTACCTTCAAGGCTAACTCCATAGCCTGGTCTAGAGTCCTGGCCCTAGCAAACGGACCTCTGCCTTGATATCCTCCTTTAGCCCCGTAATATACCTACCCTTTGTCACTTCCTCTGGCATCCCCTCTAACGATGCTACAAGCTCAATGAACTTTCAAGTACATTCCCCTAATCTCGCTTCTTGCTGGTGGTCAAGCCATTGTTCGTAGAGAGATCCGACGGCCGTGACATGGAATTGTTGCAGTAACATCTCCCTCAACTCCTCCCAATTTTTTAGCGTTCGCCTTTTGTGTACCCACTGGTACCAAAACAAAGCATCTCCCTTAAGCAAAAACACGGCCGCCTCTAACCTCTCTTCCTCACTCATTATATAGAATTCAAAGTATCTCTCAGCGCAAAGTATACACACATCCGGATTTGTTCCCTCAAATAGGGGTATTCTAACCTCTTAAATTACCAGTTCCCTCCTTGCACTCCTCCATCTTCTCCTACGCGACTTCCCTGTTGTGGAGATGACACTCCTCCTCAACACGGTTCCTGGCATTTTAGAGATTGTAGGCGTAATAATATTTATGGGTCCGTGTAAAATTTTCTTTATCTATTTCGGGATAGTAAGTGAATGGTTTTATAATATATATTTATTTTATTTTATATTACTAATTTCATTCGTAAATTAATTTAACTATTGTGAAAAAATTATTAAAAAAAGATACATACAAAAGATATACTAATAAATAATACTTTTTTAAAGCAAACTAATCAAGTAGAGTAGAATATTGATGATATCTTTAAATAAGTGTAAATAGAATACTTATAACATCCAATAGTTGGGCGTGTCTATTGAATACTAAAGGTACATTTAGCCAATAATAAAATTGCAAAACTCGAAAAACCCGACTTTAATACCAGAAAGAGTATACATACAATACACAATATATATTTTAATACCCAAGATACTACTACATACAAACCTACCATTATTATTATACCTAATATCCATCAAGATAAAATTTTGATTGAAAAATCTTAAATTTAAGATATTGTATAATTATATGACACAATTAGATTGACACGAGAGTAAATTTATTCATTGTAAGACTCCATAAACTAAATAATTTATAAAGAATAATTTAAGGAATTAAAAAAATAGAGAATGATAATTAGAACTAGGGATAAAGGTACACATTTTCATCAAAAATTAAAACATTTAATGTTATAAATATTTTAAACTAATTATCATTAAAAATTTAATTAAAATTTTTTAAAAAATTATTTAAATACTAGTTTTAAAATTATTTTGAGGGCCCTTCCAAACCTTGGGCCCTAGGCGGTCGCACTTCTTGCCTAGGCCCAAGGACGACACTGCTCCTTCTTCGTGATGCGGTTGGGGCACTAGAGATGACTGTGTTCCCAATTTCTCCCATAACATTCTCTACTCAGATCTCAATTGGTTTATAATGGATTCTTGCTCTACCTAGTTTCTTTCCAAACACCCCTCCATTCTTTCCACCCCTTCCACCACCCTTGCCTTCTGTTCCGATAGTTTTGTATGCATCGTCTCAGCATCACTTTCAGTCTGATCTGTACGATCCGAATGAGTTTGACGGGAAATGATTTCCCAACTAGATCAAATTCCCTTGTTTGTTTGGGGAAAGGAATTGGGGGGGGGGGGGGGGGGGGGGGGATGGTCATTTCTCACACTTTAATGTCTAGGAGGAGGTATGGTAATTGATGATGGAAATTGAGATGTTTTAGAAAATGACTAAAATAAAATAAAATAAACGGAGAAGGAATAAAAGGTTATAGTTTGTATCAGGGTATTTCGCTAAATTTAATTTTATTTTCTTACCAATCCTCATCTCTAACCAAACAAAGGAATATGCAATATTTTTATGAATTCTCTTCAAACAATTCACACTCTATTTTCTATCCCAAGTGTCCCAATTCTCATTCTCACATACCAAACTCCCTCTTAAGTATGAGAAGTAGTTAGAACACTTGTGAAAATTATACTTAAGAGAAATATGCTTTGACACAAAACTACAACCTTACATTTGGGGAAGGCGGTTCTCATGCTGCTTAAGTGAGGTAGCCAACCCAAATCTAGTAAATGATCCGCCTTTGCCACAAAAAGTGTTTAAAAGGTATTTTTTCATAATAACCCAATGTATATACGTACTTGTTTATGACAATTTTTCAGAAAAGGAAGGAGAGAGGGATTCAATGGTAGTCTTAAAATGGTCCCTTCTTGCCACAAAATTCTTAAAATGGTAGTTTAATAAAAAAATAATCACGATGTAGTTTTTCACAAAAACTCAATTATTTATTTCTAACAATTTTCCACAAATCATTCCAAACGCTTTTGGCATTGAATGATCAAGCCATCTATTAATGTGGCTCAATGAATTTACCAAAAAAAAAAGAAATGGCTTAATGAAAGGGCAATTCCTCGTTTGCCTACCAATATTTAAACAAAGACATTATTCTCCAAGACAAACAAGTGAACAACAATCACTAAGTCATTTTCAAACAACCATGGAAATGACCAATAAGGCTAGAGGACTTTATTAACCCAACAACAAGCAACTCACTATCGACGCCCAAACTAATGATCCAATTCCAATCACAACAAAAAACTTCACTCTTGTTTCAGCATACATTTAAATTCACCCCACTCTTGCAGCCATATCTTAACAATGCCTTCAAATCCAATTAAATGCAGAATTCTGTCTCATTAACATTAGTTTTCTGAAACTCCAAAAAGCACAAATCATCAAAAATACTTATGGTTTGCCATTTGGGAATAGAATGGTAAGGACGTCCATTTCTTGACTTTATGGATTCAAATGACCATAACACTTTAAAATTATTTGGTAGTTTAGAGGGTTTAGTGGTATAGAGGAATGAGTTGTAAATCTTTGGGGTTAGGGTGAGTATGGAATTCCAAGGAGTTGAGGAGGAGACAGAACCCCTTTGGTATGTAATTCCATTTCAAAAATGCTTAACCAAACTAACACAACTAAGATATGAATTCAAAATTTATTCAAAAATATTGAACCAAACACCCCCTTAGTGTGAAAGTTAGGTATCCCATTTTCGAAACTAAACCGATAGATTTTTTAACCCAATCCAATCCGTTTATACTTGTGATCCAATCCGAATCAATCTGAAACTATTTTAGCTTGTCGTATCCAAACCTAAATAATTTTGGGTCTATTATGGGGCCTATTATTTTTACTAAAGCATATGTTAATAAGTTTAAAAAGGCTTTAAGTAATCCACAATCAAAGTCAAATAGTTTAAAATATTACATGCCATTAGAGTACTTCATTACAATTCCTCAAAACAAAAACACACACAATAGATATTATATGTTTCTAGGGATAGTTATTCAAAATTTCAAAATGACCGAAAGTATAGTACACTGTACGCCAATATGTTAGTTCAATTTTTTCGATTTATCAAGACTCGAACCTACTTAAACCGATTCAATCCGAAAATCCAAAATTTTCACAAGTTCAAATTCGATCTAAACTGAATTGCAAAATAATTCAATCCAAATTATTAATTCAGTTCATTTTGGATTGAATTTTGATTTTTTTCCGAATAAATTTTACCCCAACAAAACCCCCCACATAAAGTATTAATCAACCAGATTAATACAAACGCAAAATTTACACAATTCTACAATATTTATTAAGCTAATATAAACATAAAATAAATACAACATGAGAATTATATTCGTATAAAGTAAAAAACTTTGATTCCAGGGACAAGCGAGAATAATTATTTGCTAATCAAGATTAAAGTTTGAATTATAGAAAAGTAAAGTAGATGAGAAAGAGAGGGAGTTGACGGACGCTTTTGATGCGGAGACGGTCTAAGTCGCCATCATCCCTGAGCTTGGATATCACGTCTTCTGCGTTTGTCATTTTCTGAGTATATTTTTACATCTCCTTTCTAATTCCCATGTTTCTCAAGTTATCTATCTGCAACTAGGGGTGCTTATGAGCCAAGTCGAGCTCGAGTTTGGCTAAGCTTGACTAGAGCTTGAAAGCTCCTGAGCTAAAAAACGAAGCTTGAGCTCGACTCGAAAACTCAATTCTCGAGCTCGAGCTCGATTAAAGCTTATTTCAAGCTCGTTTCAAACTCGACTCGAGCTCGATTAAAACTCGATTAAAGCTCATTTTAATTTAATGTGTGACTTTTGTTTATATATCAAACCATCTTTGATATCTTAAGTATATTTTTCTATAAATATATATTATAAATAAAAATTCGAGTTTCTCACGTGCTTTTCGAGTCAAACTTTGATTTGCTCGACTTGGCTCGTTAACTTATCGAGTCGAGTTCGATCTCGAGTGAAGTTCAATCGAGTCGAGCTTTGATCGAGTTTTGACCGAGTCGAGTTCGAGTTGCTCGCGAGTAACTCAACTCAATAAGCATCCCAATATGCAACAATCCTTCTACTCTCTAGTTTGTACATGTAATTATGATGCATTGTCAACATTATTAAAAACTACTTTTACTTTGGACAATGTTTCGAGTTATTAGGTTATTCGCGGAATTTAGGACTGACTTTTTTTTTTTTTAATTATGATGCTTGTAATTTATTTATTTATAATTTTGTAATTTGATTTTTGTTACTTATTAATGTATTAATATATGGATGTCAACTTGATTAGTTGGTTAAAGTCTTATAGGATGGTATTCAAGATCTGATATCGAATCCCGTCTACATCAGTTGTTGTCTTACTGCTTGCGACTCTCTTTACCTTAAAAATATTATTAAAAGGACTTTTTTTTTGAAATTTTTTACGTTAGGTCCATTGACTAAAATTAATATATTACTCGATATTAGATCCAAAATCTGATGTTTAATACTACAATAAAAAGATTTTATCATATGAAAAATATGTGTTTATGAGTCTTATAATTAAGGTATTGTAAAAAATTTATAGATTACTTCCAACATCTCATTTTAATTGCTACATTTCCATTTCTAAAATTAAAATTAAAAAATTAAAGTATAAATTCTAATTATATTATAATTAATAATATTTTTCAAATGGGATACATCCCAATGTAAATTTTTATAATGTCAAATTTTTATAAATTTTTTTCTTATTAATTTTTTTTAAAAAAATTTAAAATTATGTCTTACTAGAGGTGTTCATTACCGGGTACCCAACCCGATTTATTTTTATTATTTTGCTTTACTAAAAAATGACTTTTTTTTTTGCTAAAAATTTAATTTTGAATAGTGAGAAGCATGATACATTTTCTATACTTTGAAATCAATTTTCTTGAGGCCAACAGTCAAGAGTCCAATACGTTAAGTACAACAAAAGTTTTGGTATAAGATTAAGGCTAATGACTCTAGGATTGGAGTTTAAGAGAAATAGACAAGTTTTGGTGCAGATTTTGTATGGATATTTTAGAGGAGATTATCTATATATGGAGACATAGTAATGTCAATTTCATTATAAAAGCCTTTCAACCATGTTTTTGTATTTTGGAAAATTTGTCTATTTTTAAAATGTCAACAAAATTGCCCTTATATGGTGTGAATTGAATTTTAATGTACAAAAATATGAGGGAAAAAATCAGTAGACTCATATCACATATATAAATACATTTGAGACTTCTGGATGACATGTCACACTGCCATAACCATATGCCTGGCCTCTCGAAGATACAACAAACGTTTTAAATCAAAACAATAATGTCTTCCTATAGCAATTTCAAATAATCCCCCATTATACTTCATATAAGGTCAATTCATACCCAACTTTTTAAACCCTTTTTTTAATGAATAATATAAAAAAAATATTAACATTTTCAATAACCATAGTACTCAAAGTGATGAGTCGATGAACAACCCTATCTCTTACAATAGTTAAAAGTTGAATATAGCGCTAAAATGGGTAGAATAAGCAATTTAAAAAGATTAAAGTAGATGGTCACTTGGAAATATATGATAACATCAAAATGTTCCCTCACGTGAAATGTTTTAAGACTAGACTTAAATCTTAACTCCGTCTTTAACCGAGTTAGAATCATCTCTAACCAGTAACCATGAATTCAAAACCACAATCATTCTCCCCTGCCTCAGAATACTTTGCAACTCTGCTTCAAGCTAGCTCAAAAACCCACAACCTATCAGTAGGGAAATCAGTTCATGCTCAGATTATCAAACAAGGGCTTCATGCTACTGTATATCTATTGAACAATCTCCTCAATTTGTATGTTAAATGTGGGTTAACTTCCAATGCACACCAACTGTTTGATGAAATGCCTATCAAAAATATCTTCTCTTGGAACACTGTTATCTCAGGATATGCTAAAGGCGGGAAAATGGGTGCTGCTAGTATCGTTTTTCGAAGAACCCCAGAACCCGATTCGGTCTCTTGGACTGCCATGATTGTTGGTTATTATCATCTGGGGTATTATGAAAATGCACTGAAAATGTTTTTGAATATGATAAGGGATGGAATTTCACCTACGCAGTATACGATCACAAGTGTTCTTGCGTCGTGCGCTCATATCAGGAATTTGAATGTTGGTAGGAAGATTCATTCTTTTGTTGTTAAGCATGGACTAAGTAGTTATATCACAGTAGCAAATTCTCTTTTTAATATGTATGTGAAGGCAGGTGATCATATAAGGGCTAGGATTATTTTTGACAGGATGAGGGTCAGGAATGTGTCGAGTTGGAACTCTATGATATCGTTGCATATGCTGTCTGGTCGTGTGGATCTTGCTCATGCACAGTTTGACTGTATGGATGAGCGTGACAATGTTTCTTGGAACTCTATTATCACGGGATATAATCAAAGGGGGTTTCATCTGGAAGCTCTCCAAGTATTCTCGGAAATGCTAAAGGGTTCTTCTCTGAAACCAGACAAATTTACGTTGGCTAGTGCTTTATCGGCTTGTGCAAGTCTTGAGAACTTGGAATTGGGGAAACAAATCCATGCATATATGGTGAGGACTGAGTTTGATATAGTTGGAGCTGTAGAAAATTCTTTGATCACGGTGTACTCTAAGTGTGGTGGTGTAGACAATGCTCAAAAGATAATACAGCAAAACGGGATTTCCAATCTCAATATGATAGCATTCACAACCTTAATGGATGGCTATGTCAAGCTTGGAGATATTAAGCCTGCAAGAGTGATATTTGACTCTCTGAAAGACAGAGATGTGGTAGCTTGGACAGCAATGATAGTAGGTTATGAGCAGAATGGACTTAATGATGATGCAGTGGCATTGTTCAGGTTAATGCTTAAAGATGGGCCAAGGCCAAATAATTACACACTGGCTGCTATGTTAAGTGTCATTTCAAGCTTGGCTTTTCTTGGTTATGGAAAAGAAATCCATGCTGTTGCCATAAGGTCAGAAGAAGTGTCATCAGTTAGTGTGTGCAATGCACTAATTACCATGTATGCCAAGGCTGGAAGCATAGGTGATGCCAGGCGTGTTTTTAATCTGTACCACCATAGAGACAGTGTTACGTGGACCTCTATGATTCTTGCTTTAGCTCAGCATGGTTTTGGAGAAGAAGCAATAGAACTGTTCGAGGAAATGCTGGCTTTGTACATTAAGCCAGACCATATAACTTATGTTGGTCTGCTTGTTGCCTGTACCCACGTTGGTTTGGTAGAGAAGGGAAAGGGCTATTACAACATGATGCAGAATGTGCACAAAATTGAACCAACTCCAAGCCACTATTCTTGCATGGTTGATCTCCTTGGACGTGCTGGTTTGCTGCAAGAAGTACAGGACTTCATAAAGAGAATGCCTATTGAACCTGACAATATTGCTTGGGGTTCTATTTTAGCATCTTGTAAAGTTCATAAAAATGTAGAGTTGGCGAAATTTGCAGCAGAGAGATTGCTTCTTCTTGATCCAGGAAATAGTGGGGCCTTTGCATCCCTTGCTAACGTATATTCTGCCTGTGGAAAGTGGGGAGAGGCTGCCAAAGTTAGAAAATCAATGAAGGATAAAGGAATTAAGAAAGACCAGGGACTGAGCTGGCTTCAATTTAAGAAGGAAGTACATGTCTTTGGTGCTGAAGATGCGTTTCACCCTCAAAGAGATGCAATCTACACAATGATGGCTAAAATTTGGGATGAGATCAAGAAAATGGGTTTTGTTCCAGATACTGATTCAGTGTTACATGATCTGGATGAGGAAGTAAAAGAACATATGCTTAGACATCATAGTGAAAAGCTTGCTATAGCATTCGGTCTTCTAAATACTCCAGACCACACTACCTTAAGAATCATGAAAAATTTGCGCGTATGTAATGACTGTCACTCTGCTATCAAATACATTTCTAAGCTAGTCCGCAGAGAAATTATTGTTAGGGATGCTGTGCGATTCCACCATTTTAAAGATGGTTTCTGCTCTTGTAGAGATTATTGGTAGTTCTGAATTCGGTGTTAGCTATGCGATCCATCATCCTTGTACTGGAGTCCTTGCAGAAGGTGATCTAACACCTGGAATGGATGTTGACAAGGCTATATTAAGATGATGAAGGAATTACAGAATCAAAATGGAAAATTGCCTTGAAGGATAAATAATTTTGAAAAAAGGAGGCTAGAGATTGAAGAGCCAATTGGTTATGAAGGTATAATTTTCTAAATCTTTCTGATTTTTCTTTGTATCTAATTGATTAGATCTTGTTGCTAAATTTTAGAAGGTTCATGCAATGATGACATTCTTTAAAACTTTAGCATTATGCTAATATTATCCTTGCCTTCTTCATGCAGGCCCCCCAATACTCTTCCCCCGGAAACAAGTTTTGCATCTGGCTTTCTTTCAGCTGCAGACATTCCTTGCAGTGCAAATTGGAGAGCAGATTGGTATGTCCTTTCATAGTAGATTGACACCAGCACTATTTTATTGTTGGACAGGAATTCCCATTAAATACTTGGAAAGTAATGGAAGGAACCTTTAGCGAGGTTGATGAAAAATTGATATGGAATTCAGGCTTGATTTTGTGGTCACTCAAGTAATTTAGGCTGTGAATTGGTGGTTGGCAAGTGGTGAAGACATACATTGGTAGCACTTATTGGCTTGCCGCTACAATGGGAAACTTGTTGCAAGGGTAAGATAATTCCACTATTGCTTGGAAATAAAATATGAGTAATTATACTGTCAATATTAGAACTGCATTCTGCTTCAGATCAATTCATGAGATAATCCTTGATCAATTATACTAATCATTAGCAAAGACTTTTCTGTTATAAACTTTAGCGTTCAAATTTCTTGTGGATAACAAATATTCTTGATGTAATGCACTTATTACAACATCCACACCTTGTTCTGCTAGATGTAGTCTCAAGCATAAAACCATGTTCAAGATCAGATCCAAAATGTATCTAAAGACTGTTGCAAAGAGTATCCTCTAAGATAGAGGAACCACCAGTCTTTTTCTGGGCTTCAGGATATCAAACTAGCAGATGTTAGGCATCTACCAAGGTGAAAAATCTGAATATTGTAAGCCTGACATGAAGCACGTTCAGAAGTCTACAGTAGATGTCTGATCAGTTTTGAGGATATTAGTTTCTACAAAGCAATCAGGTCCTTGTTTATGGTGGTTTGTCTGGAATTTGCCGACAATTGCTAGAGCTAAAGTCATGGGTTGAGGATCAAAAAGTTTGTGTTCTTACTAAATCCTCAATGTACAATTGTGCTTATTAAGTTTGCACACACTTTGGAAGGCAACAACGTTAGTGATCAAAACTTCTTGTGTGGTCTTTGCTCCTTAAGTAAACTTATTTCAGAGATACCTGCGACGTAGTCCCACTAAGTTGATAATAGAATACGGGAATCTGAAGCAGAGCTGGTCATAAAGTAATTTTACTTCTCTCCTTCCTCTTCTTAAATTGCAATAACCGTTCTTTAGAACTCCGTACTTGTTTGTAGTTGCCTACCTTATCATAACGTCTTACTTTTACCTACATTTTTGTGAATTCTATCGAAATTTTGGATAACTAGTATTGGAACATTTATAGATAAATGGACTTTTGGGAAATTATTTTCTATTTTGGTTAAATAAATACGTGTCTCTTTAAATGAATATGAATAGATATATATCTATTCAAATAAAATAGGATAAGATTCATCCATCTACGTTTGTCTATTTTTTTTTATTTGATAGGAGGGGAATGAGGTGTGAAATATATTAAAAACTTGTCTTTCTCTCTTAATTTCTACAACTTTCATTGAGTGTTCATCATAAACACATTGTCAAAATTTCTTCTTGATTTACTTTGAAGATCATCAAAGTAATTGTTTTTTCTCCATTGTATCTCATTAGTTATTTCATAGTAACCTGATAATCCTAAAGAGGCAACATTAAACTAATAGGAAAGCATATTCTCGTGCCTTTGAGTGTTGTATCTAGTCCCTTTACTTCTGAATTTTATAGCAATCTATTATTTTAATTTACATGTTGGATATGGCTCATCACTAAAGGACATGATTTTGAATTTTCAAAAGTTAGATAAGTTTGAAGGTATGGATTTAGTAGATGACAAAAGAAGATGCATTTCTTATTGACAACTTTGAATGTGGTATATGTTCTTACAACACCATGGAGAAGATGAGAACTTGGATTTTTAATAAGGAAGATTATTCTTTTACAAGTGGATAGGTGTTTCTTCTTGGAGGAGGTGTTATTTCATGGACACCTAAAAAGCAAACTTGAATAATTGACTCAATTATGGCATCGAAATTCATAGTATTGACTTTGAAGGTTTTAGAGCACTCAAGAACTAGAGCCTGACCTATTGGCTCCTCTACTTTCTTTTTCTTCTTTGTTGGAGATCTCACTTCCTCCACTGGTTCCTCTATCTTGAACAGCAGCTGATCCCCACTTATATGGTAAACACTGTAACTGGGACAGTGGAACCACTCAAGGGTACATTGTTAGATTTGAGCAGGTGGGTTATAAAAGATCCATAAGGCAAGGAGTGATGAGATGACCCATAACAGTTCATTATATGGGCCAACATTAATGCAGGAAGATTGATTTTCACCTTTTTCATCATCAGATACGTCAATACCATTTCCATTTCCATTATTCTCACAGTACCTCTACCCTAAGCCCTCGGTATTAGAACCTTGTTACACAAAGAATGCAGAACCAGCATAACTGATTCCTTCAAATTAACAGACTTGAAGACCCCTGGCTTTTTGGGCATCTTCCCTCCAAACATAAAAGCATATATCTCCTCAGGTGTGACCCCAACAAGCATAGGCCACCAGTCACCCGAGTACTTATCAAACCCATCTCCTGGTATGCTTAACAAACTTGACAAAGAAGCAATCGATAAACTTACATCAACCCCATTCGCGCATGAACTTATGGACATATCAGGCAATTGCTTGATATTAACGTAAAATTCCCTAACCCCAGACACATTGGCAGCACAAACATCAAACAACATTAACCAACCTTGATAATCAAGCAACTCCTTGAATTCAGATAATGCAGCAATATCAAAATACCCCATTTCAACACAACACCCAGATAACACTAATCTAGAATTTAAATCAATAGAACCAGTAGGAATAGATCCTACAGATTTACCTTTTGAAGCACGAGAGGTTTTAGCAGGCAACCTCTTTCTCTTGGTTCCTTGCACAGAACCAGCAGACTGTTCCTCCTAGGTGTCATCAATTTTCCTTCTTACAGAAGAACGGGTAAAACGACCACTTCTCCTAACCTTTTCACCAGGTGATCCTTCCTTGAACCCAGTAACCTCAACCTCTTCCACTTCGTCACTGTGCTCTTCAGCACTATTAACCTCCACCTCTTGACTTACAGTTTGCTGAGCTTCTGTCTCTTGTTCCCCCTGAGATGGTACAGGTTCCTTGATGACAGAGTCATCAGTTTCCGGAGGATGGAAGACAGGCTTAGGTTGTTTTGATGAGGGTTTGGTCGATTGTGGTGGTGAGGAGGATTTTTGAGGGGAATCAAGGGTTATGGTTGGAATTTTTGAAGGTGATGAAGCTACATTGGGTGATGAAGGTTCAATTAGGGTTTGTTCTTGTTGAGAGGTTGGTGGAACAACGATGGTGGTTCCTTTTGATTGAGTGGAGTCACTAGCAGACCCCTTTCCTCTTCCTTTCCTAGATGAAGCTACAGTCTTTCTTCCCATTGTGACAAAGAGAAATTGAGAATGAAGATTATGAATAGTATTCTGATGTTGAGCAGTACGCAAAAGAGAGAAGGAGAATGATGAATGAGAAGTAATGAAGCTACACAAAGGGTTGGAATATATATATATTTGAAGCACAACAAAAATATGGAAGTTCAAAAAAATGACGGTTAAACAATTTGATAAGTATGACAAGTTTTAAATTTTTGAAAAGGTAGCTATCATTGCTTGCCATAAATATCTTAACCATCCTATAAACTAGGCAAGTGATTGATTTTCCATTATCTTTATGGTAAATGACTGAAATAAGATTATTTCCTTCCAAAAGGAAAATATCTTATAATAATCTTCCAAAAATATGAAAATATTATTCGGAAGACATATTAGTGCTGATCTGCTGTTTCCATTTCCTAATACTTGATTAAAACCACCTCATCTTGTCTCTGGCAACTTAATTTATTTTCACATGTTTCTTGCAACAATGATTTTTAATCCTTTTGGGATCTTAAAACATTTACATAAAACTTGAAGGATTTTGACATAGGTATGTACACATACTATACAAGAGAATACCATTCTAACCAATCATTGAGGGAAATAGATGAAGCCAAAGACTAAAATCTAACTAGACCTAGTAAGATTCTTAAATTACAAAAAGTTTCTCTACACAAGGGTTTTGTGAAGATATCAGCTATTTGATCTTCACTTTTGCGAAACAACACTTCCACTAAACCTTTTTCTAGATTATCTCTCAGAAAATGATGTCTAATCTCTATATGTTTGGTTTTAAAATGTTGAACTGGATTCTTAGAAATATTAAATGCACTAGTGTTGTCACAAAATATAGGAACACTATTATAAACAGCACCAAAATCCTTTAGCTGGTTCCTTACCCATAGTAGCTGGGAATAGCATGAAGCTGCTGCAATATATTCTGCCTCTGATGTGGATAAAGCCACTGAGTTTTGCTTTTTAGAACCCCATGATATTAGACAGGAGCCAAGAAAGTGTGCCATACCTGATGTGCTCTTTCTATCAATAAGAAAGCCAGCATAGTCTGTATTAGTGTACCCAATAAGATCAATTACACTCCCTTTGGGGTACCACAAGCATAAGTCTGTTGTTCCCACAAGATACCTAAGTATCCTTCTAACAGCCTTCAAGTGAGATTCCTTTGGATTACTTTGAAACCTAGCACACAATCCAACAGAGAACACAATATCAGGTCTACTAGCTGTTAGATAGAGAAGAGAACCAATCATTCCTCTATAAAGTGTGGCTTCAACATCTTTTCCCTTTAGATCAGCATCTAATTTTGTGGATGTGGGAACAGGTGTATCATAAGCCTTGCTGTTCTCCATGCCAAATTTCTTCAGCAATTCTTTCAAGTATTTTTGCTGATGTATCATGGTCCCATCATGCTCATTTCAAACTCACTCTGCATAAGATTAGCAAACTCATCACATAGTACTTGATTAGTAGCACCAAATAAGATATCATCAACATAAATTTGTACTATAATCAAGTGGTTCCCCCTGGCTTTGATAAACAGTGTCTTGTCTACTGTTCCCCTCTTGTAATCATTCTCCATCAAGAACGTAGACAATCTTTCATACCAAGCTCTTGGAGCTTGCTTCAATCCATATAGAGCTTTGTCCAACTTGTAAACATGTTGGGGAAACAGCTTGTCTTCAAAACCAGGTGGCTGCTCTACATATACCTCTTCCTTCAAATATCCATTTAGGAAGGCAGTCTTTACATCCATCTGAAACAATTTCATATTCATGTGAGCAGCATAAGCAATTAAAATCCTAATTGCCTCTAACCTAGCTACTGGTGCAAAAGTCTCATCATAGTCAATCCCTTCTTGTTGATTGTAACCTTGCACCACTAGCCTAGCTTTGTTTCTGACTATTGTACCTAGGTCATCCAATTTGTTTCTGAAGACCCATTTTGTACCAATAACTGACCTATCCTTTGGTCTAGGTACAAGATGCCAAACTTGGTTCCTATGGAACTGATTTAATTCATCCTGCATTGCTAGAACCCAATCAGGATCAGTCAGCGCCATTTTATAGTCAGTTGGCTCTATATTAGACAGGAAAAAATAAAAAACACAAAAGTTTTGAAAAACATTTCTTCTCGTTTGAACTCCTTTATTAATATCACTAATGATCTGATTTGGAGGATGAGAAGATTGATATTTATAGCTTTTAAAAGAGAAATCATTTTGTACTTCTTCATTTGATTGGGAACCAGCATGATCATGAATCTCATCTATTTCTTCGGAACCAGTAAGATTCGTATTCACGCTGTTTCCATTAACATTACTTACCTCAGGTTCAGGGGAGGCATCTTCATTCATTCCCCCTGAACCCCTTACCTGTCTGTCACTTGGGGAACCATTAGGTCTTGGTTCCTCTTCTGAATTCTCGTTGTCCTTATTTTCTTCTCTAGGCTCCTCATTATCATCATTTTGTGGAGTATCAAGTGAGCCTAGATCTGCTTGCACTTCATTTAGGGGACCAGCATCATGGTTCCCAGTAAACTCCATCAATCCAATCGTTTCATCAAGTTGTACCTGCGCAATCTCAGAAGACATGTTAAATTCATCAAAGATGACATGTACACTCTCCTCAGCACACAAAGTCCTCTTATTAAAGACTCTATATGCTTTTCTTTGAGGAGAATATCCAAGAAAGATTCCTTCATCACTCCTAGGATCAAATTTATCAAGCTGGTTCTTCCCATTGTTATGAATATAACATTTGCATCCAAATACACGAAAGTATGCAATATTAGGCTTTTGACCTCTAAGGAGTTCATAGGGAGTCTTATTTAACTTTGGTCTAATGAGACCTCTATTTAAAATATAGCAAGCAGTGTCCACAGCTTCACCCCAGAAACTCTTAGGGAGACCACTCTCAATGAGCATTGTTCTGGCCATCTCCTCAAGAGTTCTATTCTTTCTTTTAACAACACCATTTTGCTGTGGTGTTCTTGGGGCTGAGAAGTTGTGACTAACTCCCTGTTCCCTATAATAACCAATAAAGTTAGCATTATCAAATTCAGTACCATGGTCTGATCTTACCGAGACCAGCTTGTGAGAGAGCTGGTTCTCCATTTGCTTCACCAATGCTACCCACTCATCGAACGTTTCATCTTTTGAATGTAGCATTATTACCCAAGTGTACCTGGAATAATCATCAACCATAACACAGACATATCTATGACCTCTTCGACTTTGTACTCTCATGGGACCACACAAATCAATGTGTACAAGTTCGAAGGGTCTGCTGGTACTCAAAACAGTTTTACGCTTAAAAGAGATTTTGACCTGTTTCCCCTTAACACATTCTGAACAAACTTTATCTACCTCATAAGTGATGTTAGGAAGTCCTACCACCAAATCACGAGATCTCCTCAAGTGATGGTTCCCTTGCTGTTATCTCCAAAGGTGACACTTCCACCGTCAAAGGCTACTAGTGAAAGGAATTGACTTGTATCCCCGGACATGTGTCTTGAGCAACCACTGTCCAAATACCAATAGGTATGTCCCTTCACTTTAGCCTGCAAGAACAAATCAAACATTAGTTTTAGGAACCCAAACATATTTGGGTCCCTTTTCAACGACATTAGGCTCTTGTTGGTCTTTTCTTCTCTAGACCCACTTCACATGTTTATTGTTCTTATTAGCAGGACACTCATGTATCTTATGCCCATTCATTCCACAATGATAACAAACATGCATCTCTTTAGTCATTACATACTTACCTCTTTTGAATTCTTTAACCCACGTGGTTTCCCTGGGGGACCAGTTAGTCCTGGTTCTCTGTCTAGTATATCCAAGACCAACCCTTCCTTTGTAACTTTTAGATGAAATTAAAGAATTCAAAGTTTCCTGTACAGTCAATAATTTTTCAACATGTCTATGACTATCATGAAGTTCTTTCTCTCTGGTTTCAAGATTCTTAATCAACAACTCGTTTTTATCTTTTAGAAAATCAAAGTCACTTTTTAAGGATTCAAGTTGTAAATTAAGCTTTGAAACCATAGGATCAATAGTCATGTCAACAATTACTGACTGCTTATCTTTTTTCAGTTTATGAATCTCAGCATACAAATCACAAATAGTACCTTCATACTCATCTATTACATCACTAATCTTAACACTGGTACCTGTAGGGGAAACAGTGAACTGAGCAGCCTTAAGTGAAACAAATTCTTTGTGTATTTCTTTCAAGTTGTGAGTCAATATTTCAAAGGCTTTCAACAAGGAAGTTCTACTACAGGAATTTGCTTTACCTATAGCTACTGAAAAATTAAGAGATTCACTAGCAGTTGATAAGTCTCTGGGGAGCCAAGAGGTCAGATCTTCCTCACCATCACTAGGACAGTCAGATTTAGAAGACTTTTCCTTCTCCAGTTCCACCTTACACTTGTCTAATTCAACCTCTAGTTCAGCTACTTGATTTTTCAATTCAAAGCAAACTTCTTCTAGGTGATCACAACTAGCAACATCAATTTCACATTCAACACGTTTTTCTTTAAGTTCTCTTTTGCCAGTTATGTAAGTTTCACCAAGTTTATAGCATTCATCTAATAAAGAGTCAATACATTCAAGCATATTATCTCTATCATATTCATGCATATCTTTCCTAACTTTTTCTAAGTTTACCTTGTGTTCGTGTAGCACATCCTTCTTTGCCATTAAGCATTTTCTTAATGTACTGGTTCCCCCTCTGGTTCCTGAGTCAGTGATGTTTCCCTGAATGTTTGTGAAGGCAGTCAAACAAACATCAGAGTTAGGTGATTCCTCATCTTCATCAGACCCTGAATAAGAATCACCCCACATGGATGCTATCATTGCATTTTTGAAGGCCCGTTTATCTCCAGATTTGGATTGTTTGTCCTTCCACTTAGGGCAATCTCGAATAAGATGTCCCTTATCTCCACACTTGAAGCAACCTACAGAAAAAGAGTTAGATTTCTTAAAGTTCTTACCTTTGAAATTCTTCCTTTGATCACGAAGAGTTCTTTCAAATCTTTTAGCAATCATGCCAATCTCATCTTCTGCTTCTTCTACTGTTCCCTTAAGAGCTGTTCCTCTGGCTGGTTCCTTCTCAGACTGAGAATCAATCAACATTTCATGAGTCATGAGGCAACCAATCAGTTGTTCCAGAGATAGAGTTGATAGATCCTTTGCCTCATATATTACTGTTACCTTGGATGTCTATGCATCTGTCAAACTGCGCAAAACTTTTCTCATAAGATCCTCATCAGAAAAGTTCTTACCAAGAGATCTAAGATCATTAACTATTGTCATAAATCTACGAAAAAGTCATTAATCTTTTCATTTTTATTCATAGCAAACAATTCATACTTAGACATAAGTAAATCAATTTTGGACCTTTTTACCTCGCTGGTCACCTATAGCCTGTTGTAGAATTGACATTGCCTTGACATTCTTCTCCAGCAGTTTGTAATCAGTAGTAACTAGTTCACTATCTTTCTTTGGAACCCTGTTTCCCTCTTCATCTGTTTGAAAATGATGTTAGGACCATTTTTGACAACTAGCCAACATTCATAATCAATTTCCATGATCACATTTTTGATCCTGTTCTTCCACCAAGCATAGTTGTTACCGTTGAACTTTGGTGTCTTATTGTCGTAGCCCATAGAGTTCAATTCATGAGTACTCATACTTGACTTCTCTAGATGTTACTCTTATGAGAAGCCTAGGCTCTGATACCAATTGAAGGTTTTAGAGCACTCAAGAGGGGGGGGGGGGGGGGTGAATTGAGTGTTAAATAGCCTTGACCTATTTTTACTACTTTTTCGATATGTGGGAGGAACCAGTTGTGCTGGTTCCTATTAGCAGCGGATTATATGTAAAGCAATAAAAGAAGACACACAATTTAACGAGGTTCAGCCAACTTAGGCCTACGTCCTCCTACCGTATGCTCTTTTATTAATCTACTCCGAAAAACAAAGAACACAGACTTTTAACTGTTTCCCTACTCCGGGAACCAGTTCACCCCACACTCTACTCCGAGTGTGCATTCGACTTACACTCGTAAGCCCTTTTGTGTTTGAACTCACAAACACTCTCCCAGCCTATCAACCCCTCTGTTGAAGGCTCTTTACGGAATCAAACTCTCCTTTGATCTTGCTTCTAAAAGCTAATATGAGAGAAAAATATAAGTTCAAATGGTGCTCTTGTATATGACTTAATGAAAGGTTTTTTGTGCTTAAGTGTGTATAATGCTCTATAGAAATGAACTCAGTTTTTTTTCACGTGAGAGACTTACGGAATTAGGTTGATTAGATGAGTTTATATATGTGATTACAAAAACCCTAGCTTTCCTAAAATCACATAATCTTTTGTGCCGCCATCTTATGTGAAGTTAGGAAAGTATTTATCTTATTTGACTTAATCATATAGATATAATCAAATAAGATAAATACTCCTAGTTTTTAGGTAACCAATATATTCTCATCTAATCTACCAGCTGCTTAATATATTTTCCAAAATAATTCTTAGAAAATATTTTTACAAAATCTTTTCAAAAATACGCAGCTTGATATTCCATTCAGTAAACCTAGTTCCCTAAACCTGGTTCCCTGAATTAAGTATGTTATGAACTCTGTTCCAACTTTGTACCAGAATTCATAACATGACTTATCACACTTAAAACACTTATATCACCTACTCATATAAGTCATACTACGGAGCACATTACATGAAAAACTAGATTAATAGTAAAGTACAAATATTCTTCTTTTCATGTAATCTACAAGACTTGAATCTTCCTTGGATGCTTCATTTTGAGCAAAGTATCTTTCTTCGAATGTCTTCGAAAGGCTTCTATGTTCCAAGTCTTGGAATCAGCTTAACTACTGCACATATAACATGATTAACATGCAATAGATAATATGTGACTGCTTTACAGCATAGCAGTCAAGGAAACAGTTCCAACTGGTTCCCCGGCAGTACATAGATCAATTCATACCTAATCATTTCCTGTAAATAGACAAGTTAGTTCAATTGATAACACAAGCAAATAATAACTTATCTACGGAAACAATATTCTATAATAGCTAGTTCCCTAACCAACTGTTTGCAATACTAATGACCTGTTTTCTGTAACTAGTTGTCATCATTCAAAAAACCTAAGGGACTCAACAGGCTTCTTGTTGCCAAGAAGCAGAATGGCTAAGGAATGTGGTGAGTGAGTTTGACTTATGGGTAAAGCCTATCTCACCTCTTGCTATACATTGTGATAGTGCATCAACAATTGTCAAAGCATATAGCAAAGTCTATGATGGTAATTCAAGGCACATTGGAGTTAGACATAGCTATGTTCGTGTTGATTACGAATGGTTGAATAACCATTGGTTTTGTTCGGTCTAATTTGAACTTGGAGGATACATTTACTAAACTGTTGCCAAGAGAATTAGTGTACGAAATGAATAAGAGGATGGGTTTAAAGCCTATTGAACAACCTAAAGTGAATGAAAAATTGATTTGACATTTAATGAGGATAATACTTCTCTTGATGGTTGGAAGCACTTAAATACATTCATCCTGAGGTTAATGCTTATATGTGCAATGGTTTAAGAGGTTGAAATAAATTTCTTAATAAATCTTTGATAAGTGCTCTATTCTAGGAACATGTTTGAAAAGATTTACCTATATGAGCTAGAATGGATATGAACACTATGGCTATGAACACTATGAATAGAGCACTATGGCTATGAAGGTGTCAAGGGTTTTAGAAACTTTGTTTTGTACTTGTGTGTGTTGTATCTTCAATAGTTCGTAGTGATTGCGTGATTCAAAACTTTGTCTATCATACAGTCAGAGTTATTGTAAAGTATATTTATACTTAGAGAAATCCAATCTTTAAGATACTACCTTTATGGATGAGTATGGTTTGTTTGCTATTATTAGAAAGTTACAAGTTTTTCAACATTTCTATAAATGGAAGGAGGATTGTTGGAACACTTAAAGAAAAATGCGACTTTTTAGAAGTTATTATCTATTTAGAATGAACAGATATGTGTCTCTTCAAATGGAGTTGAGTAGATATATGTCTCTTCAAATGAAATAGGATAAGAATCATTTATCTACGTTAGTCTATAACTTGTTTTCATTTGATGGGAGGAGAATCAATAGTGAATTACATTAAAACTAGTCTTTGTCTCTGAAATTTTCTATTGTAACTTTCATTAATGTTCATCATAAACACATTTTCAGAGTTTCTTCTTGATTTAATTTGAAGATCATCGAAGTAAATGGTTTTTTCTATATTGTATCTCCTTAATTATCTCGTAGTAATCCGTTGATCCTAGAGGGGCAAAATTAAACTAATAGGATAACATATCTCGTGCTTAGGAATATTATATCTGACACCATTTCTTCTTAATCTTGTAACAACTAGTTGCTGATTGTGAGATATATTAGAAAATGCACCTATAAAGCCTCTACATTTTCCGCTAATTATCAACATATGATATTACCCCAAAAAATTGTTGGAGACTTCTACTTGACAGTTTTTTTTACATTAAACTCAATGCATACTAATGTATGAAGTAATACTAGATTAAGGTTGATTTAAAGTAGTAGCATGAATCCTCCCTAGTAGCATCAACCACTTCACATCATTTTATTGGATTAGAGAGGATATACATTATCTTTGAGAGAACTTTTCTCTAAAATACTTCTCGAGTATCTTAAAAGCAAGCAATCGATGATCAAATGGTGTTTTCCTACAGTTTGGCAAATTCTTATTCCTTTTCCTATCCCAAAACACTAACATATATTCCCTAAAAACAGTAAGGGGGAATACCCAAGTGGTGTTTTTCAACATTTATGCAAACTCTAATGTGTGTACAAGTTGTTTTTAATCCTACAGTGTTTGATAAAGATACAAAAATATGATATAATCGGGACTCTAGACACAAGGGAACTAGATTCTATGTTCAGGGAAAAGACTGATAAGGCTCTTGGGTGAGCACAAGGTAATATTTATGCAGAATCATGGCTTTGAGTGAAAAAAGTAAAGAAAGAGAAGGGACTTAGTCGATTGTGCAGAGCACTCCCCCAAATCCATGCTAGAAATGCAAATTTTGCTTTTTCCTCGTGTCTGACCAAAAGAGAGGGACTCGGACGAGGGTGCAGAGCTCTCGTCTGAGTCTAATTTCCCTAGGCTAATTTTTAGCGCTTTCCTTATATAAGGTCGTGTAATTCTTATATATAACAAGATGTTTTCTAGGTTTGAAAAAGGCACAAAACATTAGTTTTACAATAGTTTTTCATAGCTTAGCATTACTTTCAAGCACTTTGAAGAATTCAAGTGTCCCTAGTTTTTGTAATCTACATTTCCGAGTTTGCTTTCTCTTCTTGATTCAAGTACTTATTTTCTTTTTTTATTTAGTTTATTTAATTTCTATTTATAAATCATGTCTACTTCAATTAATTTTTACATTTTTATGCTTAATATGTTTGCATAGTCCCTTAATCTAGGATTTTGATAAACCCTAATATGGGTTAGGCATAGATAAACCCGAAACCTCTATTTATAATTAAATTCCTTTAATTTATGATTGGCTTTAATATCATTAAAAGACTAGACATAGTTGATTAATGACATGGATTAAGTTCACGGTGAAAGTCGGTTCATAATCTAATTTAGAATCATACGTTAAGATGTGAGTATCAATCACGAAAGTAGATATCATGAGCCTTAAGACCTATTTGAATGTCGTGTTTAATGTCTTTCTATGCATGATTTCACGAAAGTAGATTTAATTTCATTAGGAGAAAACTGCTGATACTCGAAAGAGGTCTCTAGTATTGTTTAGGGAAGATTCGTCTTAGGAATTGTCTAATGATCAAAGTAAATTTGAAGGGTTGGGTGTAAAATCTATGTCAATCCGTATTAGTGGAGATTTGTTATCCTAGATGTTTTTAATATATTGATCACAATCCTAGTCTCTTTCCTAATAGAAATAAAACCGTAGGCAGCCTAATGAATTTGATAGTCTCTTGGGAATTTGACCTTTTTACTCGAGCTATATTTGTTTAGGTAGCTAGGTAACTTTGATAGGGTTGCGATAGCCTAGTCACACCCTTATCTTCTTCTCGATCATAGCATCTTGAGGTAAGTACTACTTATTATGAGTTACCTTCTTCAGAGTACCTATGCTAAATGTTGATAATACTAAGGACATTAATAACTTAGTACATGAAGAACTAGAAAAACCAGAAGAACCTTAGACTACCTAATCTAAATATCAACTGCCACCTCAAAGTATAAGAGGAGTACCTCCTAAATGATATGAACCAAAATATCAACCTCGATAATCAAGGTACCTTGTAACTAATCTTGAAAGGATGGGAAATCTATTTAAGTTGGTCAAAGCTTACAACACCTCAATATACTTGGAGAAAGTTCTAAGAAGCACAATTAAAGCCCTAAAAAATCAGGTGTGGAAAAAGAAATGGAAGATGAAATCATAGATGTGAAGAATAATGAAACTTGGGAGAAATGTGTGCTTCCATAAGAAAAGAAATCAGTAGGTTGCAAGTGGGATTTCACTATGAAACATAAAGCTAATGGCTTAATAGAAAGATATAATGCAAGATTGGTTGTAAAAGGTTACACTCAGACATATGGTATTGATTTTCCTGAGACTTTTTCCCCTAGGAAAAAAATAATACTATTAGAGTTCTATTCTCAGTAGTAGCTAACATAGAGTGGCCTATATACTAGTTTGATATAATGAATGTATTTCTTCATGAGGAGTTTCAAGAGGAAGTGTACATGGATATACCTTTAGGTTTTTCAGAAGAATTCTCAACAAGGGATTATAAAAACTTAGAAAGACATTGTTCTAAATAAAACAATCTCCAAGAATATGTTTTGTAGGGTTTATTATGGTTATGAACAAACTTGGGTATCACAAGAGCAACTCTGACCACACCCTCTTGCTGAAAAAGAGAAATGATCTTATAACTTGTCTCATCATCTATGTCGATGACATGATAATCATAGGGAGTAACTTAGAAGAAATATCAGAGTTAAGAAAAGAATTAATCAAGGAATTTGAATTGAAAGATTCAGGGATATTGAAATACTTCTTGGAGATAAAGGTTTTACGCTTAAAAAGGGGAATCTTCATATCTCAACATAAGCATAGCCTGAATCTTTTGGCAGAAATAGGGATGAATGACTGCAAACAAGTAAACACTCCTATGGTAGAAAATCATGGTCTCAAAATTAAAGAAGATGCAGAGCTAGCAAACTAAGGTCAATACTAAATATTAGTAGGCAAGCGCATTTATCTGTCACATACCATACCAGACATTGCATATGTTGTAGGAGTCATAAGTCAATTTGTGCATATACCACAACTTGATCATATAGAAACTGTCTTTGGAATTATCAGATATCTTAAGAAATCTACATATACTTGAATCTTATTTGATCACCTTAAGATGAAGACCTATAGTGATGCAAATTGGGGAAGTGACTAGATGTCAAGGTTTACATCAAGGTACTTTACCCTAGTAGAAGGTAACTTTGTGACCTAGAGGAATAAAAAACATAAAGTGGTGGCACTATCTCGTGTAGAAGCTGAATTTAGAGGGATAGCCAAAGGAATTGCCAAAATTCTATGGCTCAGGAAGTTAATCACAGAACTTTGTTTCTGACCCAAAGAAGAAAGCCAACTATTATGCAACAACAAAGCAACAATTAGTATCTCAAAAAACCCTGTCCAACACAATTGAACTAAACATGTTGAGATTGATAAATTTATTAAAGAAATTAAAAACTCGTAGCAAAAGTTATATCTCTCTGGTATATTCAATCCAAAGTGTGTTGAAACTCTAAAATGCCCACAGAATATTACACGTGAGTATCCTATATTATTAAATTAATAGAGAAATGTCTATTATATAAGGTTGATGGACTATTCCCCTTATTGCCATATGGTTTTAAGATGGAAATCTATTTATCTTTTTAAGTGACTCTCTTCTATAGACAAGTGTGGCCCTACCCCGTACTTAACATATTATTAGAGCTAGGTCTAATGACTTGGGCCATTATTATACTCCCGCCTAATGAAAAATGGATCTCATATATGATAGGGGAGTAAAATACTCAAGACCCATGGCACATCATAAATGAGAGAATCTTCAATTAAAAAAGACGAGGATCTCACATGTAAAGGGGAGTTTTGAAGCTTTGAAAACCCATTGAACATTACACTTGAGTATCCCATATTACTAAATTAATAGAGAAATGTCTATTATAAGGTTGAGGGACTACTCCATTTCCCTGGCTTAGCAGATGTATCATACTTAGAAGCCTGGCATACTCTGCATTTTCTCACAAATTGGCTTACATCCCGAGTTAAGCCCTTCCAACAAAAGAGAGCTTGCATTCATTTGAGTGTTTGCTCCCTCCCTAAGTGTCCAGTCTCTAGTGTGGCATGATGTCAATGTAATAGCTTCTTCCTGAGCTCCTCAATAGGTCCCAGGAAAATCTTCCCTTTTTTTCTAAGCAGACCATCATGTAAAGAAAATCTGGAATCAGATAGCTTCCCAGCAGCCAAATCTTGGTAAAGTGCTTGAATATTGTAATCTAGAGCATAACTAGCTCTAATTGAGGAAGCCAAATCAGAATCCATCACTGAAATGGCTAGCAAAAGCACCTAACTTCCTTGGACCCTAGATAGAGTATCAGCTGCAATATTTTCTTTCCCTACTCTGTATTAGATCTCATAATGAAACCCCATAAGTTTTGACAACCAAAATTGCTGAAAAGATGTGGAAATCTTATGCTGCAAAAGCCATTTTAATGCACCAGCTAAGTATTGCTCCCATTTTTGGACAGCAAAAACCATTGCAAGGAGCTCCTTTTCATAAACTGACAGCTTTTGCCATTTAGGGCCTAGAATCTTGCTAATAAAAGCAATAAGATGTTGCTCTTGTAAGAGGACAGCTTTAATTCTAGCCTTAGAGGCATTTGTCTCCACCATAAACTCCTTGTTAAAGTCGGGTACTGCTAGCACACGTGCACTGGTGAGAGCCTTTTTGAGATTTTCAAATGCTTTCTGGGCTTCTTCATTCCACACAAACGCCCCCTTCTTAAGTAATTAAATCAAGGATTTACTAATGACAGCATACCCCTTAATAAATCACCTATAATACCCAGTAAGCCCTAAGAAACTTCTTAATTCTTTTATTTAAGTCGGAACAGGCCAAGAGCTCACTGCATCGATCTTTCTTGGGTCTGTCTCTACACCTTTCCTTGAAATAAAGTGCCCCAAATACTCAACCCGTCCTGTAGCAAAGTAACACTTACTCAATTTTGCATATAATGAGTGTTGTTTCATCAATTCAAAACACTAGTAGACAAGCTTAAATATGCGGCGGGGTTTTTCGTACCATATGCGGTGTCAAAAGGCTAGCAGAAATACAGATAGCAGTAAATTAATCTATTTAATTTGCGGCGTAAAAGATACGCCTCATATTAGTTAATAATATGCGGCGTATATGACTTAGAACCGCCGCATATGGGTAATTAACCAGATTGAAAAAGAGCCTATAATTTAGGAATATGCGGCGGGTCCCAGGGACACCCGCCGCATATAAGTTGTTTTTTTTAACCGCATTAAACTGATCCCTACTATGCCAAAATTTCAAATTCAAAACCTGCTAAATTACATTCGCAATATCTGCAACCCAAGATACATATATACACATGATCCATCTCTCATATATGTGTACTAAAAGGGTGGTAAAAAAACCCATTAATTGACATCAAAAATACAATCCAATTAATAAACTTAATGTATTAAAACTACAAAATACACAAGAATAAGGTAATGTACATAATCTAAAAAAAGATATATGTCCAATACATGGCCAGTTTGTTGCGGACGACGTCGATTTCGTCGGTGGAGAAGGGCTCCTTGTTGAATACTTTGCATACCTAATATTGATTAATATATCATTAACGTGTATATAAAATACAATGTATATGAAATCGATGTATATGAAGTGTTTAGGTCACTTTCTACCCAAAAACGATCCCATTTGACCCATATTGACTCAAATCAATGCTTTTGAAGTGTTTAGTTCACTTTCTACCCGAAACCGATCTCATTTGACCTATATTGACTCAAATCGATGTAGTTGAAGTGTTTAGGTCCCTTTCTACCCAAAACCAATCCCATTTGACCAATATTGACTAAAATCGATTTATTTCAAGTCTTTAGGTCACTTTCTACCCGAAACCGATCCCATTTGACCTATATTGACTCAAATCGATGCATTTGAAGTGTTTAGGTCACATTCTACCCAAAACCGATCCCATTTGACCTATATTGACTCGAATCAATGAATTTAAAGTGTTTAGGACACTTTCTACCCGAAATCAATCTCATTTGACCCATAATGACTCAAATCGATGCTTTTGAAGTGTTTAGGTCACTTTCTACTCGAAAACAATCCCATTTGACCTATATTGACTCAAATCGATGTGTTTCTAGTGTTTAAGTCACTTTCTACCCGAAACCGATCCCATTTGACCTATATTGACTCAAATCGATGTGTTTCAAGTGATTAGGTCACTTTATACCCCAAACCGATCCCATTTGACCTATCTTGACTCGAATCGATGTGTTTCAAGTGTTTAGGTCACTTTCTACCCCCAAACCGATCTTATTTGACCTATCTTGACTCAAATCGATGCATGTTAAGTGTTTAGGTCTCTTCCTACCCGAAACCGATCCCATGTGACATATCTTGACTCAAATCATTACATTTGAAGTGTTTAGGTCACTTTCTACCCGAAGCCAATCCCAATTGAACTATATTGACTCAAATCGATGTGTTTCAAGTGTTAAGGTCACTTTCTACCCAAATTAGATCCCATTTGACTTATATTGACTAAAATCAATGTGTTTCAAGTGTTTAGGCTACTTTCTACCTGAAACCGATCCCATTTGACCTATCTTGACTCAAATCGATGCGTTTGATGTGTTTAGGTCACTTTCTACCCCAAACCAATCCCATTTGGCCTATCTTGAATCAAATTGATGCCTTTCAAGTGTTTAGATCTTTTCCTACCAGAAACCGATCCTATCTTGACTCAAATCGATGTGTTTCAAGTGTTTAGGTCACTTCCTACCTTAAACCGATCCCATTTTACCCATATTGACTCAAATCGATGTATTTGAAGTGTTTTGGTCACTTTCTCATGAAACTGATCCCATTTGATCTATATTGACTCAAATCGATGCTTTTGAAGTGTTTAGGTCACTTTCTACCCAAAACCGATCTTATTTGACCTATATTGACTCAAATCAATGTATTTGAAGTGTTTAGGTCACTTTCTACCCGAAACTGATCCCATTTGACCATTATTGACTCAAATCGATGGATTTTAAGTGTTTAGATCACTTTCTACCCGAAACTGATCCCATTTGACCTATATTGACTCAAATCAATGCATTTGAAGTGTTTAGGTCACATTCTACCCGAAACCGATCCCATTTGACCTATATTGACTCAAATCAATGAATTTGAAGTGTTTTGGTCACTTTATACCCGAAACTGATCCCATTTGACCAATATTGACTCAAATTGATGGATTTGTAGTGTTTACATCACTTTCTACTCAAAAACGATCCAATTTGATCTATATTGACTCAAATCGATGTGTTTCTAGTGTTTAAGTCACTTTCTACCCGAAACTAGTCCCATTTGACCTATATTGACTCAAATCGATGTGTTTCTAGTGTTTAGGTCACATCCTACCTTAAACCAATCCCATTTGACCTATATTGACTCAAATGGATGTGTTTGAAGTGTTTAGGTCACTTTCTTCCCGAAACCGATCCCATATGACGTATATTTACTCAAATCGATGTATTTGAAGTGTTTTGGTCACTTTTTACCCGAAACTGATCCCATTTGACCTATATTGACCCAACTCGATGCTTTTGAAGTGCTTAGGTTACTTTCTACCCAAAACCAATCCCATTTGATCTATTTTGACCCAAATCAATGTGTTTCAAGTGTTTAGGTTACTTTCTACCCGAAACTGATCCTATTTAACTTATCTTGACTCAAATCAATGTGTTTCAAGTGTTTAGGTAAGTTTTTACCCGAAACCGATCCCATTTGACCTATATTGACTCAAATCAATGTGTTTCAAGTTTTTAAGTCACTTTATACCCGAAATCAATCCCATTTGACCTATCTTGGCTCAAATCGATTTGTTTCAAATGTTTAGGTCACTTTCTACCCAAACTGATCCTATTTGACCTATATTGACTAAAATCAATGTGTTTCAAGTGTTTAAGTCATTTTCTACCAAAAACTGATCCTATTAAACCTATATTGACTCAAATGGATGTATTTCAAGTGTTTATGTCGGTTTTAACCCAAAACCTATCCCATTTGACTTATTTTGACTCCAATCGATGTGTTTCAAGTGTTTAGATCACTTTCTTCTCGAAAACGATCACATTTGACCTATATTGACTTAAATCGATGTGTTTCAAGTGTTTAGGTTACTTTCTACATGAAACTGATCCCATTTGACCTTTATTGGCTCAAATTAATCTGTTTCAAGTGTTTAGGTCACTTTCTACCCCAAACAGATCCCATTTGACCTATATTGACTCAAATTGAAGTGTTTCAAGAGTTTAGGTCATTTTCTACCCGAAATCGATCCCATTTGACCTATATTGACTCAAACTGATGTGTTTCAATTCTTTAGATCACTTTCTACCTGAAACCAATCCCATTTAACCTATATTCACTCAAATCGATGCGTTTCAAGTGTTTAGGTCACTTTCTACCTAAACCCAATCTCGTTTGACCTATATTGACTCAAATCGATGTGTTTCAAGTGTTTAGGTCACTTTCTACCCGAAACCGATAGCATTTGACCTATATTGACTAAAATCGATGTGTTTCAAGTGTTTAGTTCACTTTCTACCCGAAATCGATCACATTTGACCAATATTGACTCAAATCGAAGTGTTTTAAGTGTTTAGGTCACTTTCTACCCAAAACCGATCCCATTTGACCTATATTTTCTTAAATTAATCTATTTCAAGTGTTTAGGTCACTTTCTACCCCAAACAATTCCCATTTCACCTATATTGACTCAAATCGATGTGTTCAAGTGTTTAGGTCACTTTAAACCTAAACCTGATCCCATTTGACCTATATTGATTCAAAATGATGTGTTTCAATTGTTTAGGTCACTTTCTACCCGAAACCAATCCCATTTGACCTATATTGACTCAAATCAATGTGTTTTAAGTATTTAGGTCACTTTCTACCCAAACTAGATCCTATTTGACCTATATTGACTCAAACCGATGTGTTTCAAGTGTTTCGGTGTTTTTTTCTACACGAAAGCGATCCCATTTGACCTATATTGACTCAAATCGATGAATTTGTAGTGTTTATGTCACATTCTACTCGAAACCGATTCCATTTAACCTATATTGACTCAAATCGATGTGTTTCAAGTGTTTAAGTCACTTTCTACACAAAACCGATCCCATTTGACCATTTTTGGCTGAAATCCATGTGTTTCAAGTGTTTAGGTCACTTTCTACTCCAAACTGATCCTATTTGACCTATATTGAGTCAAATTGATTTGTTTAAATTGTTTAGGTCACTTTCTACCGAAAACTAATCCTATTTGACCTATATTGAGTCAAATCGATGTGTTTCAAGTGTTTAAGTCACTTTCTACCCAAAACCGATCCCATTTGACTTATCTTGACTCCGATGTGTTTTAAGTGTTAAGATCACTTTCTACCCAAAACCGATCACCTTTGACCTATATTAACTCAAATCGATGTATTTCAAGTGTTTAGGTCACTCTCTACCTGAACCGATCCCATTTCACCTATATTGAGTCAAATTAATTAGTTTCAAGTGTTTAGGTCACTTTCTACCCGAAACCGATCCCATTTGACCTATATTGACTCAAATTGATGTGTTTTAAGTGTTTAGGTCACTTTCTACCCGAAATGGATCTAATTTGACCACTATTGACTCAAAATGATGTGTTTCAATTGTTTAGGTTCTACCCGAAACCAATCCTATTTGACCTATATTGACTCAAACCAATGCGGTTCAAGTGTTTAGGTCACTTTCTACCCAAAGCCAATCCCGTTTGACCTATATTATCTCAAATCGATGTGTTTCAAGTATTTAATTCACTTTCTACCCGAAACAGATCCCATTTGACCTATCATGACTCAAATTGATGTTTTTCAAGTGTTTAGGTCACTTTCTACCCAAAACTAATGCGATTTGACTTATATTCACTCAAATCGATGTCTTTCAAGTGTTTAGGTCACTTTATACCCCATACTGTTCCCATTTGACCTGTATTGACTCAAATCAATGTTTTTCAAGTGTTTAGGTCACTTTTTCCCAGAAACCGAACCCATTTGACCTATATTGACTCAAATCAATGTGTTTCAAGTGTTTAGGTCAATTTCTACACAAAACCTATCCCATTTGACTTATATTGACTAATATCGATGGGTTTTAATTGTTTATCTAACTTTCTATACGAAATCGATCCCATTTGACCCATATTCACTCAAATCGATGTGTTTCAAGTGTTTAGGTCACGTTCTACCCAAAACCGATCCCATTTGTCGTATATTGACTCAAATAAATGCATTTGACGTGTTTAGGTCAATTTCTACCCGAAACCGATCCCATTTGACAAATATTGACTCAAATTGATGTGTTTCATTTGTTTAGGTCACTTTCTACCCGAAACTAATCCTATTTGACCCATATTGACTTAACTCCATCCTTTTAAATTGTTTAGGTCACTTTCTACACGAAATTGATCCCATTTGACCTATATTGACTGATGTGCTCATTTTAGAGTACGTTTACTACCTCATTTTAGTGTCGAGTCTCGTGCTTTTATATTGGTTTTATGCACATTACATTCAATTTTACCTTGATCTTGTCCTCGAGCTGCTTTTAGGTTATTTCAGGTGATCTCGAGGATTTCAAGGTAAAATGAGACGTGTTTGAGGCTTTGACACTTCTATCAAGAGTTTGGATGAGCGTATCATAGCTTGGGCATGCGTTCCAAGTCACTCTCGAAGATCCCATAAACTCTAGAAGCCACTAGACACTTCAAAGGAGCTGTTCAGCAAGGTTTAGGTTCAGATTCGACCGAATCTGACATCCATTCGGTCGAATGGTGGACAGGGATTCAAGCACATAAATCAAGCTCTCGGGAATAGCCGAATGAGAAGTCATTCGGTCGAATCAAGGCCCATTCGGCCGAATGGGTACACTCCTTCGGTCGAATGGTGGACAGGGTCAGAAAACTCGAGGTTTCAGATATGGGCAAATGAAGAATCATTCGGCCGAATTCACCACTCATTCGGCCGAATCTACACTACATTCGGCCGAATACACCACCCATTCGGCCGAATCCTCCATACATTCGGCTGAATGGAACCTGTGTCCGACTATCTTGGTTTTTTCTTTAGTCGGCGCTCGAGGGTTTTTTCTAGGGTTTTACTACTGTTGTCCCTAGGGTATAAATACCCCTTTTCTTTATACATAACCTTCATGCCTACTTTGAGAGCTCTTGTGCCTCAACCTATAACATCACTTTAAAGCTTTTCATTTCTTTCATGCATTAGTTTAGATTTACAGCTTTCGTTGTTCTCGTTTTCAAGCTTTGTATTTCGGATTCGGTTTCTCTTTCATTCAAGCAGTTTCATTTATGCAAGGTATTGTTTCTTTTCTGTTTTAGTTCGTTTAATGCTTTCAAGTATTGTTTTTCTTAATTTCATTCCTCTAGCTATTATCATTGTTTCGTTTACAGTTTTGATAGAGTAGTTGTCGGTTTGGTTATAGTTCTTCATTTTTCATTCTCTTGTTCATTGCATTCAATTCGTTCATGATTTCAATCATGTCCTTTATCATTTTGTATGCCCTAGTTGTTATTACTATGTGTGAGTAGTTTTCTTAGGGGTTTGATTGGTGAAACCCTAGGTTGGCTTATTCTTCTTGCGTAGAGTTAGGATTTGAGATTGTTAATGGTTGATTGATTGATATTCGATGCGAATCTTGTCCTGCCACTGCTTTGGAGACATAGGGCGATTATAGGTTGTTCGTGTGATTTATAGGGTCACAAACTTCCTCTCGTCATCTTGAGTGTCATGATTCATTGTTGACTGATTTCTCCTAATTTAGCGTATTGATAGTTCAGTTGTCCTTCCTAGGGTGGAACTGATCTGTCCCCGTTTTCCTCCCATAGCATATTATTGTTTTAGTTCTTGTTTTACTTTTCTGTCATTAGTATAGTTCTATCACATATCCAAATAACTCCTTTACATCAAGTCTAAAAGCTATCGCCCCTTGTCCTTGTGGTTCGATCCCCGACTTACCACTACACTAGTTGTAGTAGAATTAGGGTGTTTATAAATTTAGTTTGCATAACTATTCTTTTAGTTAAGCGACCTAAAAGAACGGTTATCAAAATGGCGCCGTTGCCGGGGACAAGGCGTTGTGTTTAGATTATAGTCTTGGTGTAATTCATTTTTGTTTTATTTATTTTATTGTCCATTAATCTGCTTGTCAGTACATACGCTTGGTCTCTACTGTTGTTTGCATGCCATATAGCACACATAGATGAAATCAACAACTAGAACCATACGACCCTGAGGTTCAACGCAGCAAACAGAGAATTCCAACCCGAACCTCGTTTCAACCAAATACTTCCAACCCCCCTACACCACCAATGGACGAAAACCACCAACAACTTTTTGGTCAATTTGGGACACCTGGGTCCCAAGAATTTCAAGGAGATGTAGTGTTACCCATAGCCCCGAACCCTTATCACATACATCCTCAATTCACCCGGATGGTGAAAGAGACCCCTTTTTGCGGTTTGAGAAATGAATGCCCTCTCCAACACTTGGAGGCATTCGCAGATATTTGCGGTCTCATACCTCCATGCCCCAATAACCCGGATTTTGTACGGATGCATCTATTTCACTTGAGTTTATCTGGTGATGCTCGGGATTGGTATAAATGCCTGGAGCCCAACTCAATCATTAATTGGGCTGAATTAAAGACAACATTTCTAGAAAGGTTCTATCCCACAGTTCGAACGCAAGATTGGCATAAGAAAATTGCGTCATTCACTCAAGAGGATGATGAGAACCTTAGTGCCACTTGGAGTCGGTTTAAGAGAATGATAAGAGCATGCCCCCATCATGAGTACGGGGAGACCCATCTCAATAAATTCTTCTATGATGGTCTAAATGACTCCACCAAGGCACTCCTAGACTCGGCTGTTGGTGGCCAACTTTCGAAAGTCCCATGCAATCAAGTGAGGGCTAAGATTGAGGAGGTTGCTAAAATAGCTCTTGGGGAGGAGCAAGGGGTAGTGGATTACCGAGAGGAGGGATGGATTCAAGCAACTTGGACACGATTACTTCAAAAATCGAGGCTATCATGGATAAGAAGCTGTCCAAGTTCAAATACGCCCAAGGTAGCTCCAATGTATCATCGGTTAAAGAGACGCCCTTTTCATGTAGAATCTGTCGGGGCACCAATCATGATACATCATATTGTGGGGGTGCAGATTCTGAGCACATAGCGGCTGTTAACTACGGGGGGTATAACCAAGAAGGAACCCCAATCATGAACTATGATGGATACGGGTACAATCCCGACTATGTGGCAGCTGTGGGATATGGTGGTCAAAACCAAGGGTTTTCTCTGCAAGGTCCTTACAATAACCAACCCTTTAGACCTACCTTCAATCCAAATTCTAGCCAAGGAAACTTCTCCCAAGGGTATAATTCCAACAATCAAGCGATTGGGAGTTTTCCTAGGCCGAATGGGAATAGGCCATACCCTCCAATGCCAAGACCCATCTATCCATCTATACAGCCTCAACCAAACCCGCCTCCAACTAATGAATTCCTTTCCACACAAGTGAACTCCCTTGCGCAGCAAAACCAAACCCTCTTGCACATCAACCAAACTTTGATGAATCAAATGCAACAACTTCAGGCGCAACAGAAGTCGTTTGAATCACAGCTTGCGCAGATGGCTAGTCCACCCCCACCATTGCCATTTCCTTCTCACCCCCAACAAAACCCATCCACCCAGCCTCCACCACAAAACTCTCCTAACTCTAACCCTAAGCATCACACCTGTAAGGCGATCTTCCTAGGATCTGGAACCTCACATCCTTCTCCAGCTGTAACCAATGGAGATGATTTAGGGGAAGATCCCTTGACAGGTAGTGGTTATCTAAGAGAAAATGAGCACAAGGAGAACCTTGAGGGAAGAGAAGTAAAGGAGGGTGGTGAAGAAATTGAGGGGCACAATGTCAAAATCAATGGGTATGAGGGGAAGAAGAATGATAAAGCTGAGAGATGGAGGGAGATACAGGAAAGGAGGAAACTCGAGCGTCAACATGCTCTGCCTCTACCTTTTCCTTACAAAAAGGTAGAGAAGCAACTTTAAGAAAAGTTTCTTAAATTCCTAGAGCATATGCGGCAGCTTAAGGAACAATAGAAAGCTTGAGGGCGAAGTGATTAGTTTTCCAAAGCAAGTAAGTGCCATCATTCAGGGCACGTGGGCAAAGAAAGAAAAAGCTAGAGGACCCTTTGTGCTCCCAGTCACCCTTGGAAAACTCAATTCTAAGGGAGCACTTGCTGACCTTGGGGCCTCCATTAGCCTAATGCCGATGTCCATCGCCAAGAAACTCACTTTCGACCTCAAGCCATCAAAGAAAACAATCCAGCTGGCCGACCGTAGTATAAAATTGCCATGTGGGGAGTTTGAGGACCTTCCGATCCAAGTAGGGAACATAGTAGTACCATGTGACTTCGTGGTGCTTGATATGGCCGAGGATCCTTATACTCCTCTCATCTTAGGGAGGGATGCTTTGAAAACTTTGGGTGCCTTGATCGACTGTGAATTAGAAACTATAACCGTCAGAGTAGCCCAAGAGAAGGTCGTGTTTGCCTTTTCTAAGTCTTCAATGGAACCCATGGTCGAGCGGATTTGTTCCTTTGGGGTGGTCAAGAAAGACGCTGCGAAAGAAGTCGAGAGGTGTAGTGCTTCTGTTGCTCCAATGACAGCTGAGGTGTCGGATGAGGAAGACGCGCAAAAGCGTCCTATTTTTGGGGTTGCAAATGGAATTGCTCCGCCAATGGAGACGTACTATAATTCTGAGGGAACTGACGAGCCAGCCCATAAATGGAAAAGGGCTAGAAAAAGAAAAAAAAGACTGATGGCTCCACCCTGGCTTGGGGGAGCCCCGCATTCTAACCCACCTCCAGATGACCCTGGTTCTCCATTGCTTACTTCCGCCACTGCGGTTCGGTGGAGAGTTTTGACTCCCCATGCTGGAGGTGATGGTGATGCTAGGAGTGAATCCACTCCTATGGCAGGTATAATTTCTTTGTTTTCTTTTTTTTTTGTATAAATTTATGCCTAAATGTGTCGAACTTACCGACGTTAAACAAAAGTACTTAGGGGAGATAACCCGGTGTTTGTTTTGTTTGTTTATTTGTATAGCAACAGCTTCCATAATGCTGATCTTTCTCCCTTTTGTTTCTTCTCTCCCAAGTGCCGGGACGGCTCTTGAGCTGGCTTGGGGGAGGGTCCTTGTGTTTTCAAAGCTTCAAAAGATCAGCATTATTGAAAATATTACCTTGCTTTTTGTTTTAGTTTTTCTTTGCATGTCTAGGTGTATTAAGATTAATGTGCTTGAGTTATGAAACTTACATGCTAGCTCCTAACGTGTACATTATAATGGTCTTATGCATACTCATGTTTTTCCTAGCCTTGTGCCTGTTTTGGGATCGAATGATTGATTGTTTTCCACCTAACTTGGGGGATCTGGTCCTGCTTGGTTTATGGCTTGGATGACTACCTTTTGAGGCACATTTCGACTAGCCTAGTGAGGATTGAGCCTTCTAGGACTCCATTATAAGTCCTATGTTATTATGTGCTAGTTAGAGAGTCTACGTATTGTGTCCGTTCTCCTCCAGCATAGTCTTCTTACCTAGAGGATAGTCAAGTGATCACAGTGAAGTGGTGCCCGTTGCATTGTGGTGAAAGATTTTGGTTTAAAAAAATCATTGTCATATGATATGACTCTTTACATTACTCTTAGTTTATTTCAAAAGCATCATCTTGAAAACAAAAGAAAAACATCAAAAAGAAAAAGAAAAGAAAAAGAAAAATTCGAGAATAAAGTTGTTGTAATGAGTTCATTTATGTGTATCCAGAGAATTTTGGGAAGTGGCGTTGTTTTTGGAAGTCGTAGCCATCCTTGGTTTGATTACCTTGGATTGTTTACTATCCTCTATTTGAACTCCTCATCCCTAAATTTTACCCTACCTTGATCCCAGCCTACATTGCAACCGTTTCCAAACCTGTTAGACTTGGCCTGATTAGCAAGTTCTGTGCTGGAGAGTAGATAGGATGCAATCCCTAAGATTTCTCCTTGATTGAGTGTTTAATTCCCGACTCATCTTAAGTCGGACGATTATGAGCGAAACACGTACCATATTAAACACACGAGCGTACTAGAAATTTCCCACATCTTTTGGGAAATAGCATGGGGAGCGTGGACTTGTGACCTCATTAGGTAGTGGGTGGCATGGCCTGTGTTGTAGCTTTTCCAATGATCCCGAGTCTGTGGAAAACGTTGTTTATCTTGGTATTATGCTCTTTTGAGCCCATTGTACTTGCACACCCATGGCTACGGAAGAGTTTTGCGCGTACACGGATGCCATTGTCCTGTTTCCCGCTCACCTTGCTTTTCATGAGCTTTGCTCACGGTGTTTCCTTGCTAGTTCTTTTGCTAGGGTCTAGCAAAGGTTTGGCTTGGGGGAAGTTGATGTGCTCATTTTAGAGCATGTTTACAACCTCATTTTAGTGTCGACTCTCGTGCTTTTATATTGGTTTTATGCACATTACATTCAATTTTACCTTGATCTTGTCCTCGAGCTGCTTTTAGGTCATTTCAGGTGATCTCAAAGATTTTGAGGTAAAATTAGACGTGTTCGAGGCTTTGACACTTCTATCAAGAGTTTGGATGCGCGTATCATAGCTTGGGCATGCGTTCCAAGTCACTCTCGAAGATCCCATAAACTCTAGAAGCCACTAGACACTTAGGATTTGAGATTGTTAATGGTTGATTGATTGATATTCGATGCGAATCTTGTCCTGCCACTGCTTTGGAGACATAGGGCGATTATAGGTTGTTCGTGTGATTTATAGGGTCACAAACTTCCTCTCGTCATCTTGAGTGTCATGATTCATTGTTGACTGATTTCTCCTAATTTAGCGTATTGATAGTTCGGTTGTCCTTCCTAGGGTGGAACTGATCTGTCCCCGTTTTCCTCCCGTAGCATATTATTGTTTTAGTTCTTGTTTTACTTTTCTATCATTAGTATAGTTCTATCACATATCCAAATAACTCCTTCACATCAAGTCTAAAAGCTATCGCCCCTTGTCCTTGTGGTTCGATCCCCGACTTACCACTACACTAGTTGTAGTAGAATTAGGGTGTTTATAAATTTAGTTTGCATAACTATTCTTTTAGTTAAACGACCTTAAAGAACGGTTATCATTGGCTCAAATCGATGTGTTTCAAGTGTCTAGGTCACTTGCTACCCGAAACCGCTCCCGTTTGATCTATATTGGCTCAAATCAATGTGTTTCAAGTGTTTAGGTCACTTTCTACCCCAAACCGATCCCATTTGACCTTTATTAACTTAAATCGATGCATTTGACGTGTTTAAGTCACTTTCTACCCCAAACTGATCCTATTTGACCTATATTGAGTCAAATTGATTTGTTTCAATTGTTTAGGTCACTTTCTACCCAAAACTAATCCTATTTGACCTATATTGAGTCAAATCGATGTGTTTCAAGTGTTTAAGTCACTTTCTACCCAAAACCGATCCCATTTGACTTATCTTGACTTCGATGTGTTTTAAGTGTTAAGATCACTTTCTACCCAAAACCGATCACCTTTGACCTATATTAACTCAAATCGATGTATTTCAAGTGTTTAGGTCACTCTCTACCTGAAACCGATCCCATTTCACCTATATTGAGTCAAATTAATTTGTTTCAAGTGTTTAGGTCACTTTCTACCCGAAATCGATCCCATTTGACCTATATTGACTCAAATCGATGTGTTTTAAGTGTTTAGGTCACTTTCTACCCGAAATGGATCTAATTTGACCACTATTGACTCAAAATGATGTGTTTCAATTGTTTAGGTTCTACCCGAAACCAATCCTATTTGACCTATATTGACTCAAACCAATGCGGTTCAAGTGTTTAGGTCACTTTCTACCCAAAGCCAATCCCGTTTGACCTATATTATCTCAAATCGATGTGTTTCAAGTATTTAATTCACTTTCTACCCGAAACCGATCCCATTTGACCTATCATGACTCAAATTGATGTGTTTAGGTCACTTTCTACCCGAAACTAATGCGATTTGACTTATATTCACTCAAATCGATGTCTTTCAAGTGTTTAGGTCACTTTCTACCCCATACTGTTCCCATTTGACTTGTATTGACTCAAATCAATGTTTTTCAAGTGTTTAGGTCACTTTTTCCCTGAAACCGAACCCATTTGACCTATATTGACTCAAATTAATGTGTTTCAAGTGTTTAGGTCAATTTCTACACAAAACCTATCCCATTTGACTTATATTGACTAATATCGATGGGTTTTAATTATTTATCTAACTTTCTATACGAAACTGATCCCATTTGACCCATATTCACTCAAATCGATGTGTTTCAAGTGTTTAGGTCACGTTCTACCCAAAACCGATCCCATTTGTCGTATATTGACTCAAATAAATGCATTTGACGTGTTTAGGTCAATTTCTACCCGAAACCGATCCCATTTGACCAATATTGACTCAAATTGATGTGTTTCATTTGTTTAGGTCACTTTCTACCCGAAACTAATCCTATTTGACCCATATTGACTTAACTCCATCCTTTTAAACTGTTTAGGTCACTTTCTACACGAAATTGATCCCATTTGACCTATATTGACTGATGTGCTCATTTTAGAGCACGTTTACTACCTCATTTTAGTGTCAAGTCTCGTGCTTTTATATTGGTTTTATGCACATTACATTCAATTTTACCTTGATCTTGTCCTCGAGCTGCTTTTAGGTCATTTCAGGTGATCTCAAGGATTTCGAGGTAAAACGAGACGTGTTTGAGGCTTTGACACTTCTATCAAGAGTTTGGATGAGCGTATCATAGCTTGGGCATGCGTTCCAAGTCACTCTCAAAAATCCCATAAACTCTAGAAGCCACTAGACACTTCAAAGGAGCTGTTCAGCAAAGTTTAGGTTCAGATTCGACCGAATCTGACATCCATTCGGTCGAATGGTGGACAAGGATTCAAGTACATAAATCAAGCTCTCGGGAATAGCCGAATGAGAAGTCATTCGGCCAAATCAAGGCCCATTCGGCCGAATGGGTACACTCCTTCGGTCGAATGGTGGACAGGGTCAGTAAACTCGAGGTTTCAGATATGGGCGAATGAAGAATCATTCGGCCGAATGCACCACTCATTCGGCCGAATCTACACTACATTCGGCCGAATACACCACCCATTCGGCCGAATCCTCCATACATTCGGCTGAATGGAACCTGTGTCCGACTATCTTGGTTTTTTCTTTAGTCGGCGCTCGAGGGTTTTTTCTAGGGTTTTACTACCGTTGTCCCTAGGGTATAAATACCCCCTTTCTCTATACATAACCTTCATGCCTACTTTGAGAGCTCTTGTGCCTCAACCTAGAACATCACTTTAAAGCTTTTCATTTCTTTCATGCATCAGTTTAGATTTACAGCTTTCGTTGTTCTCGTTTTCAAGCTTTGTATTTCGGATTCGGTTTCTCTTTCGTTCAAGCAGTTTCATTTATGCAAGGTATTGTTTCTTTTCTGTTTTAGTTCGTTTAATGCTTTCAAGTATTATTTTTCTTAATTTCATTCTTCTAGCTATTATCATTGTTTCGTTTACAGTTTTGATAGAGTAGTTGTCGGTTTGGTTATAGTTCTTCATTTTTCATTCTCTTGTTCATTGCATTCAATTCGTTCATGCTTTCAATCATGTCCTTTATCATTTTGTATGCCCTAGTTGTTATTACTATGTGTGAGTAGTTTTCTTAGGGGTTTGATTGGTGAAACCCTAGGTTGGCTTGTTCTTCATGCGTAGAGTTAGGATTTGAGATTGTTAATGGTTGATTGATTGATATTCGATGCGAATCTTGTCCTGCCACTGCTTTGGAGACATAGGGCGATTATAGGTTGTTCGTGTGATTTATAGGGTCACAAACTTCCTCTCGTCATCTTGAGTGTCATGATTCATTGTTGACTGATTTCTCCTAATTTAGCGTATTGATAGTTTGGTTGTCCTTCCTAGGGTGGACCTGATCTGTCCCCATTTTCCTCCCATAGCATATTATTGTTTTAGTTCTTGTTTTACTTTTCTGTCATTAGTATAGTTCTATCACATATCCAAATAACTCCTTTACGTCAAGTCTAAAAGCTATCGCCCCTTGTCCTTGTGGTTCGATCCCCAACTTACCACTACACTAGTTGTAGTAGAATTAGGGTGTTTATAAATTTAGTTTGCATAACTATTCTTTTAGTTAAACGACCTTAAAGAACGGTTATCATTGGCTCAAATCGATGTGTTTCAAGTGTCTAGGTCACTTGCTACTCGAAACCGCTCCTGTTTGACCTATATTGGCTCAAATCAATGTGTTTCTAGTGTTTAGGTCACTTTCTACCCCAAACCGATCCCATTTGACCTTTATTAACTTAAATCGATGCATTTGACATGTTTAAGTCACTTTCTACCCGAAACTAATCCCATTTGACCTATATTGACTCAAATCGATGTGTTTCAAGTGTTTAGGTCATTTCCTACCTTAAACCGATTCCATTTGACCTATATTAACTCAAATCGATGTGTTTGAAGTGTTTAGGTCACTTTCTTCCTCAAAATAATCCCATATGACCTATATTTACTCTAGTCGATGCTTTTGTAGTGGTTAGGTCACTTTCTACCCAAAACCAATCCCATTTGATTTATCTTGACCCAAATCGTTGTGTTTCAAGTGTTTAGGTCACTTTCTACCTGAAACCGATCCCATTTGACCTTTCTTGACTCAAATCAATGTGTTTCAAGTGTTTAGGTCACTTTCTACCCGAAACCGATCCCATTTGACCTATATTGACTGAAATCGATGTTTTTCATTTGTTTAGGTCACTTTCTACCTGAAATCGATCCCATTTGACTTTTATTGAATCAAATCGATGTATTTCAAGTGTTTAGGTCACTTATTACCTGAAACCGATCCCATTTGACCTATATTAACTCAAATCGATGTATTTTAAGTTTATAGGTCACTTTCTACCCGAAACTGATTCCATTGGACCCATATTATTTCAAATCGATGTGTTTCAATTGTTTATGTAACTTTCTACCCAAAACCGATCCCATTTGACCTATATTGACTTAAATCGATGTATTTGAATTGTTTAGGCAACTTTCTACCCGAAACCGATCCCATTTGACCTATACTATCTCAAATCAATGCATTTGTAGTGTTTAGGTCATTTTCTACTCGAAACCGATCCCATTTGACTTATATTGACTAATATCGATGTGTTTCAATTGTTTATGTAACTTTCTACCTGAAACCGATTCCATTTGACCTATATTCACTCAAATCGATGTGTTTCAACTATTTAGGTCACTTTCTAACCGAAACCGATCCCATTTGACCTATATTGACTCAAACTGATGTGTTTCAATTGTTTAGGTCACTTTCTACCCGAAACAAATGCCATTCGACCTATATTGACTCAAATCGATGCGTTTCAAGTGTTTAGGTCACTTTCTACTGAAACCCGATCCCATTTGACCTATATTGACTCAAATCGATGTGTTTCAAGTGTTTAGGTCACTTTCTACCCGAAACTGATCCCATTTGACCTATATTGACTCAAATTGATGCATTTGTAGTGTTTATGTCACTTTCAACTCCAAACCGATCCCATTTAACCTATGAAGGTTTTAGAGAACTCAAGAGGGGGGGGGGGGGGGGGGGGGGTGGGGGGTGGGGGGTGAATTGAGTGTTAAATAGTCTTGGCCTATTTTTCTTACTTTTTCGATCTGTGGGAGGAACCAGATGTGCTGGTTCCTATTAGCAGCGGAATGTATGTAGAGCAATAAAGGAAGACACACAATTTAACGAGGTTCAACCAACTCAGGCCTACGTCCTCCTACTCTATGCTCTTTTATTAATCTACTTCGAAAAACAAAGAACACAGACACTCAACTGTTTCCCTACTCTGGGAACCAGTTCACCCCACACTCTACTCCGAGTGTGCACTCGACTTACACTTGTAAGCCCTTTTGTGTTTGAACTCACAAACACTCTCCCAGCCTATCAACCCCTCTGTTGAAGGCTCTTTACAGAATCAAACTCTCCTTTGATCTCACTTCTTAAAAGCTAATATGAGAGAAAAAATATAAGTTCTAATAGTGCTCTTGTATATGACTTAATGAAAGGTTTTTGTGCTTAAGTGTGTATAATGCTCTCTAGAGATAGACTCAGTTTTTTTCACGTGAGAGACTTATGGAATTAGGTTGATTAGATGAGTTTATATATTTGATTACAAAAACCCTAGCTTTCCTAAAATCACATAATCTTTTGAGCTACCATCTTATGTGAGTTTAGGAAAGTATTTATCTTATTTGACTTAATCATATAGATAGAATCAAATAAGGTAAATACTCCTAGTTTTTAGGTAACCAATATATTCTCATCTAATCTACCAGCTGCTTAATATATTTTCCAAAATAATTCTTAGAAAATATTTTTACAAAATCTTTTCAAAAATGCGCAGCTTGATATTCCATTCAATAAACCTGGTTCCCTGAACCTGGTTCCTTGAATTAAGTATGTTATGAATTCTGTTCCAGCTTTGTACCAGAATTCATAACATGACTTATCACACTTAAAACATTTATATCACCTACTCATATAAGTCATACTAAGGAGCACATTACATGAAAAAACTAACAGTAAAGTACAAATATTCTTCTTTTCATGTAATCTACAAGACTTGAATCTTCATTGGATGCTTCATCTTGAGCAAAGTATCTTTCTTCGAATGTCTTCGAAAGGCTTCTATGCTCTAAGTCTTGGAATCAGCTTAACTACTGCACATATAACATGGTTAACATGCACTAGATAATATGTGACTGCTTTGCAGCATAGCAGTCAAGGAGACAGTTCCAACTACTTGTGACCTGTTTCCTGTAACTCTAGGCTTCAGCTTCAACGTTTTTCCCCCTTTTGGCATCATTAAAAAGTATACTCAAGTAAAAATAAGATGCACAATTTATAAATGTACTCATCCATGCAGTGGCATCAACCACCATTCACGTTAAATGCTGCAAAAATAGATTAGTCAAACTAAGCATGATATAGTAGAAATAAAATTGTTTAAAACAAATACCAAACAAAGTTCAACAAATTAAAGACCCCAACTCCATATCAAAAGAACAGTTCATGGAGTGGGAGGAAGCAAACCAACATAATCAGTCACAAGAGATAGGGTCGGCAGACAAAAACAGAAAACAGAATCAATCTTCATCATTCTCATCCTCCTCTTCTCCTTTAGCATCCTGGTCTCCATCATTAGCTGGTTACTCATCTTTGTCTCCTTCCTCAGCATCATGCATCTCTTCTTCAGGGGGAGACTTTGGAGCAACAACACTCGTACCAGGTGCTTCTTGATCATGAGATCCAGCAAGCTTCTTTTCTAGATTATTAAACCTAGAACCAATAGAAGAGGATAATTCTTTGACCAGACCAATGATGTCTTTGAACAAAGTCTCCTGATCCTCCAACCTTTTCAGAACTAGAGCCTGACCTACTGGCTCCTCTACTTTCTTGTTCTTTTTTGTTGGAGATCTCACTTCCTCCACTGGTTCCTCTGTCTTAAACAGCAGCTGATCCCCACTTATATCTAAACCCTTCTGCTTTAAGATGGCCCTGGTAAACACTGTAACTGGGACAGTGGAACCACTCAGGGGTACATTGTTAGATTTGAGCAGGTGGGTTATAAAGGATCCATAAGGCAAGGAGTGATGAGATGACCCATGACAGTTCATCATATGGGCCAACATTAATGTAGGAAGATTGATTTTCACCTTTTTCATTATCAGATACATCAATACCATTTCCATTATTCTCACAGTACCTCTACCCTCAGCCCTCGGTATTAAAACCTTGTTACACAAAGAATGTAGAACTAGCATAACTGGTTCCTTCAAATTAACAGACTTGAGGACCCCTGGTTTTTTGGGCATCTTCTCTCCAAACATAAAAGCATATATCTCCTCTGGTGTGACCCCAACAAGCATAGGCCACCAGTCACCCGAGTACTTATCAAATCCATCTCTTGGTATGCTTAACAGACTTGACAGAGAAGCAACCGATAAACTTACATCAACCCCATTCACACATGAACTTATGGACATATTAGGCATTTGCTTGATATTAACATAAAATTCCCGAACTCCAGACATATTTGCAGCACAAACATCAAACAATATTAACCAACCTTGATAATCAAGCAACTCCTTGAACTTAGATAATGCAGCAATATCAAAATACCCTTTTTCAACACCACACCCAGATAACACTAATCTAGAATTTAAATCAATAGAACCAGTAGGAATAGATTCTACAGATTTACCTTTTGAAGCACGAGAGGTTTTAGCAGGCAACCTCTTTCTCTTGGTTCTTTGCACAGAATCAACAGACTGTTCCTCCTGGGTGTCATCAATTTTCCTTTTTACAGAAGAACGTGTGAAACGACCACTTCTCCTAACCTTTTCATCAGGTGATCCTTCCTTGAACCCAGTAACCTCAACCTCTTCCACTTCGTCACTGTGCTCTTCAGCACTACTAACCTCCACCTCTTGACTTACAGTTTGCTGAGCTTCTGTCTCTTGTTCCCCCTGAGATGATACAGGTTCCTTGATGACAGAGTCATCAGTTTCTGGAGGATGGAAGATAGGCTTAGGTTGTTTTGATGAGGGTTTGGTCGATTGTGGTGGTGAGGAGGATTTTTGAGGGGAATCGGGGGTTGTGGTAGGAATTTCTGAAGGTGATGAAGCTACATTGGGTGATGAAGGTTCAATTTGGGTTTGTTCTTGTTGAGAGGTTGGTGGAACAATGATGGGGGTTCCTTTTGATTGAGTGGAGTTACTAGCAGACCCCTTTCCTCTTCCTCTCCTAGATGAAGCTACAGTCTTTCTTCCCATTGTGACAAAGAGAAATTGAGAATGAAGATTATGAATAGTATTCTGATGTTGAGCAGTACGCAAAAGAGAGAAGGAGAATGATGAATGAGAAGTAATGAAGCTACACAAAGGGTTGGAATATATATATATTTGAAGCACAACAAAAATATGGAAGTTCAAAAAAATGACGGTTAAACAATTTGATAAGTATGACAAGTTTTAAATTTTTGAAAAGGTAGCTATCATTGCTTGCCATAAATATCTTAACCATCCTATAAACTAGGCAAGTGATTGATTTTCCATTATCTTTATGGTAAATGACTGAAATAAGATTATTTCCTTCCAAAAGGAAAATATCTTATAATAATCTTCCAAAGATATGAAAATATTATTCGGAAGACATATTAGTGCTGATCTGCTGTTTCCATTTCCTAATACTTGATTAAAACCACCTCATCTTGTCTCTGGCAACTTAATTTATTTTCACATGTTTCTTGCAACAATGATTTTTAATCCTTTTGGGATCTTAAAACATTTACATAAAACTTGAAGGATTTCGACATAGGTATGTACACATACTATACAAGAGAATACCATTCTAACCAATCATTGAGGGAAATAGATGAAGCCAAAGACTAAAATCTAACTAGACCTATTAAGATTCTTAAATTACAAAAAGTTTCTCTACACAAGGGTTTTGTGAAGATATCAGCTATTTGATCTTCACTTTTGCGAAACAACACTTCCACTAAACCTTTTTCTAGATTATCTCTCAGAAAATGATGTCTAATCTCTATATGTTTGGTTTTGAAATGTTGAACTGGATTCTTAGAAATATTAAATGCACTAGTGTTGTCACAAAATATAGGAACACTATTATAAACAGCACCAAAATCCTTTAGCTGGTTCCTTACCCACAGTAGCTAGGAATAGCATGAAGCTGCTGCAATATATTCTGCCTCTGAAGTGGATAAAGCCACTGAGTTTTGCTTTTTAGAACCCCATGATATTAGACAGGAGCCAAGAAAGTGTGCCATACCTGATGTGCTCTTTCTATCAATAAGAAAGCCAGCATAGTCTGTATTAGTGTACCCAATAAGATCAATTACACTCCCTTTGGGGTACCACAAGCATAAGTCTGTTGTTCCCACAAGATACCTAAGTATCCTTCTAACAGCCTTCAAGTGAGATTCCTTTGGATTACTTTGAAACCTAGCACACAATCCAAAAGAGAACACAATATCAAGTCTACTAGCTGTTAGATAGAGAAGGGACCCAATCATTCCTCTATAAAGTGTGGCTTCAACATTTTTTCCCTTATCATTATCTAATTTTGTGGATGTGGGAATAGGTGTATCATAAGCCTTGCTGTTTTCCATGCCAAATTTCTTCAGCAATTCTTTCAAGTATTTTTACTGATGTATCATGGTTCCATTCTCCATTTGCTTAATTTGCAATCCTAGAAATAATCCTAGTTCTCCCATCATGCTCATTTCAAAATCACTCTGCATAAGATTAGCAAATTCATCACATAGTACTTGATTAGTAGCACCAAATAAGATATCATCAACATAAATTTGTACTATAATCAAGTGGTTCCCCCTGGCTTTGATAAACAGTGTCTTGTCTTTTATTCCCCTCTTGTAATCATTCTCCATCAAGAACTTAGACAATCTTTCATACCAAGCTCTTGGAGCTTGCTTTAATCCATATAGAGCTTTGTCTAACTTGTAAACATGTTGGGGAAACATCTTGTCTTCAAAACCAGGTGGCTGCTCTACAAATACCTCTTCCTTCGAATATCCATTTAGGAAGGCAGTCTTTACATCCATCTAAAACAATTTCATATTCATGTGAGCAGCATAAGCAATTAAAATCCTAATTGCCTCTAACCTAGCTACTGGTGCAAAAGTCTCATCATAGTCAATCCCTTCTTGTTGATTATAACCTTGCACCACTAGCCTAGCTTTGTTTCTGACTATTGTACCTAGGTCATCCAATTTGTTTCTGAAGACCCATTTTGTACCAATAACTGACCTATCCTTTGGTCTAGGTACAAGATGCCAAACTTGGTTCCTATGGAACTGATTTAATTCATCCTGCATTGCTAGAACCCAATCAGGATCAGTCAGTGCCATTTTATAGTCAGTTGGCTCTATATTAGACAGAAAAGAATAAAAAACACAAAAGTTTTGAAAAACATTTCTTCTCATTTGAACTCCTTTATTAATATCACTAATGATCTGATCTGGAGGATGAGAAGATTGATATTTGAAGCTTTTAAAAGAGAAATCATTTTGTGCTTCTTCATTTGATTGGGAACCAGCATGATCATGAAACTCATCTATTTCTTTAGAACCAGTAAGATTCATATTCACGCTGTTTCCATTTACATTACTTACCTCAGGTTCAGGGGAGGCATCTTCATTCATTCCCTCTGAACCCCTTACCTGTCTGTCACTTGGGGAACCATTAGGTCTTGGTTCCTCTTCTGAATTCTCGTTGTCCTTATTTTCTTCTCTAGGCTCCTCATTATCATCATTTTGTGGAGTATTAAGTGAGCCTAGATCTGCTTGCACTTCATTTAGGGGGACCAGCATCATGGTTCCCAGTAAACTCCATCAATCCAAACATTTCATCAGGTTGTACCTACGCAATCTCAGAAGACATGTTAAATTCATCAAAGATGACATGCACACTCTCCTCAACACACAAAGTCCTTTTATTAAGGACTCTATATGCTTTGCTTTGAGGGGAATATCTAAGAAAGATTCCCTCATCACTCCTAGGATCAAATTTATCAAGCTAGTTCTTCCCATTGTTATGAATATAACATTTGCATCCAAATACACGAAAGTATGCAATATTAGGCTTTCAACCTCTAAGGAGTTCATAGGGAGTCTTATTTAACTTTGGTCTAATGAGACCTCTATTTAAAATATAGCAAGTAGTGTCCACAGCTTCACCCCAGAAACTCTTAGGGAGACCACTCTCAATGAGCATTGTTCTGGCCATCTCCTCAAGAGTTTTATTCTTTCTTTCAACAACACCATTTTACTGTGGTGTTCTTGGGGCTGAGAAGTTGTGACTAACTCCCTGTTCCCTACAATAACCAACAAAGTAAGCATTATCAAATTCAGTACCATGGTCTGATCTTACCGAGACCAGCTTGTGAGAGAGCTAGTTCTCCACTTGCTTCACCAATGCTACCCATTCATCGAACGTTTCATCTTTTGAATGTAGCATTATTACCCAAGTGTACCTTGAATAATCATCAACCATAACACAGACATATCTATGACCTCTTCGACTTTGTATTCTCATGGGACCACACAAATCAATGTGTACAAGTTCGAAGGGTCTGCTGGTACTCAAAATAGTTTTAGGCTTAAAAGAGATTTTGACATGTTTCCCTTTAACACATTCTGAACAAACTTTATCTGCCTCATAAGTGATGTTAGGAAGTCTTACCACCAAATCACGAGACCTTAATTTGTTCAAAAGTGTCAAGCTGGCATGTCCAAATCTCTTATGCCAAATCCATTGGTTATTATCAGAAACAACTTTCAAACAAACAAACTTGTCTTGAGGAATTTTATCCAGAAAGGTAATGTAAACATCATGCTTCCTGGTTCCCTCACATACAAGTTCGCCTGTTTGAGAATTAACTATATGACAAAGATTAGCTTGAAACTCAACTCTATTACCTTTATCACATAATTGAGAAATACTCAAGAGATTATGTTGTAAGCCCTCAACATAATATACATCATCAATTGCATTTGAAAGTGTCTTACCTACCTTACCTAAACCAGTGATGGTTCCCTTGCTGTTATCTTCAAAGGTGACACTTCCACCGTCAAAGGCTACTAGTGAAAGGAATTGACTTTTGTCCCCGGATATGTGTCTTGAGCAACCACTGTCCAAATACCAAGAGGTATCTCCTTTCACTTTAGCCTGCATGAACAAATCAAACATTAGTTTTAGGAACCCAAACATGTTTGGATCCCTTTTCAACGACATTAGGCTCTTGTTGGTCTTTTCTTCTCCAGACCCACTTCACATGTTTATTGTTCTTATTCTCACTGTTCTTCTTAGCAGGACACTCATGTATCTTATGCCCATTCATTCCACAATGATAACAAACATGCATCTCTTTAGTCATTACATACTTACCTCTTTTGAATTCTTTAACCCACGTGGTTTCCCTGGGGGACCAGTTAGTCCTGGTTCTCTATCTAGTATATCCAAGACCAACCCTTCCTTTGTAACTTTTAAATGAAATTAAAGAATTCAAAGTTTCCTGTGCAGTCAATAATTTTTCAACATGTCTATGACTATCATGAAGTTCTTTCTCTCTGGTTTCAAGATTCTTAATCAACAATTCGTTTTTATCTTTTAGAAAATCAAAATCACTTTTTAAGGATTCTAGTTCTAAATTAAGTTTCGAAACCATAGGATCAATAGTCACGTCAACAATTACTGATTGCTTATCTTTTTTCAGTTTATGAATCTCAGCATTCAAATCACAAATAGTACCTTCATACTCATCTATTACATCACTAATCTTAACACTGGTACCTGTAGGGGAAACGGTGAACTGAACAGCCTTAAGTGAAACAAATTCTTTGTGTATTTCTTCCAAGTTGTGAGCCAATATTTCAAAGGCTTTCAACAAGGAAGTTCTACTACAGGAATTTGCTTTACCTATAGCTACTGAAAAATTAAGAGATTTATTGGCATTTGATAAGTCTCTGGGGAGCCACGAGGTCAGATCTTCCTCATCATCACTAGGACAGTCAGATTTAGAAGACCTTTCCTTCTTCAGTTCCACCTTACACTTGTCCAATTCAACCTCTAGTTCAGCTACTTGATTTTTCAATTCAAAGCAAACTTCTTCTAGGTGATCACAACTAGCAACAGCAATTTCACATTCAACACGTTTTTCTTTAAGTTCTCTTTTGCCAGTTATGTAAGTTTCACCGAGTTTATAGCATTCATCTAATAAAGAGTCAATACATTCAAGCATATTATCTCTATCATATTCATGCATATCTTTCCTAACTTGTTCTAAGTTTACCTTGTGTTCGTGTAGCACATCCTTCTTTGCCATTAAGCATTTTCTGAATGTACTAGTTCCCCCTTTGGTTCCTAAGTCAGTGATGTTTCCCTGAATGTTTGTGAAGGCAGTCAGACAAACATCAGAGTTAGGTGATTCCTCATCTTCATCAGACCCTGAATCAGAATCACCCCGCATGGATGCTATCATTGCATTTTTGAAGGCCCATTTATCTCCAGATTTGGATTATTTGTCCTTCCACTTAGGACAATCTCGAATAAGATGTCCCTTTTCTCCACACTTGAAGCAACCTACAGAAGAAGAGTTAGATTTCTTAAAGTTCTTACCTTTGAAATTCTTCCTTTGATCACGAAGAGTTCTTTCAAATCTTTTAGCAATCATGCCAATCTCATCTTCTTCTTCTTCTACTGTTCCCTTAAGAGTTGTTCCTCTGGCTAGTTCCTTCTCAGACTTAGAATCAATCAGCATTTCATGAGTCATGAGGGAACCAATTAGTTGTTCCAGAGATAGAGTTGATAAATCCTTTGCCTCATATATTGTTGTTACCTTGGATGTCCATGCATCTGTCAAACTGCGTAAAACTTTTCTCACAAGATCCTCATCAGAAAAGTTCTTACCAAGAGATCTAAGATCATTAATTATTGTCATAAATCTACGAAAACAGTCATTAATCTTTTCATTTTTATTCATAGCAAACAATTCATACTTAGACATAAGTAAATTAATTTTGGACCTTTTTACCTCGCTGGTTCCCTCAAAAGCAAGTTCGAGGGTATCCCAAATCTCTTTTGCATTGCTGCAACCTGAGATCCGGTTTGTTTCAGTCTCACCTATAGCCTGTTGTAGAATTGACATTGCCTTTGCGTTCTTCTCCAACAGTTTGTAATCAGCAGTAACTAGTTCACTATCTTTCTTTGGAATCCTGTTTCCCTCTTCATCTGTCTTGAAAATGATGTTGGGACCATTTTTGACAACTAGCCAACATTCATAATCAATTCCCATGATCACATTCTTGATCTCGTTTTTCCACTAAGCATAGTTGTTACCGTTGAACTTTGGTGTCTTATTGTCGTAGCCCATAGGTTCAATTCATGAGTACTCATACTTGACTTCTCTAGATGTTACTCTTATGAGAAGCCTAGGCTCTGATACCAATGGAAGGTTTTAGAGCACTCAAAAGGGGGGGGGGGGGGGGGTGAATTGAGTGTTAAATAGACTTGGCCTATTTTTCTTACTTTTTCGATCTGTGGGAGGAACCAGTTGTGCTGGTTCCTATTAGCAGCGGAATGTATGAGAGCAATAAAGGAAGACACACAATTTAACGAGGTTCAACCAACTCAGGCCTACGTCCTCCTACTCTATGCTCTTTTATTAATCTACTTCGAAAAATAAAGAACACAGACACTCAACTGTTTCCCTACTCTGGGAACCAGTTCACCCCACACTCTACTCTGAGTGTGCACTCGACTTACACCCGTAAGCCCTTTTGTGTTTGAACTCACAAACACTCTCCCAGCCTATCAACCCCTCTGTTGAAGGCTCTTTACAAAATCAAACTCTCCTTTGATTTTGCTTCTTAAAAGCTAATATGAGAGAAAAAATATAAGTTCTAATGGTGCTCTTGTATATGACTTAATGAATGGTTTTTGTGCTTAAGTGTGTATAATGCTCTCTAGAGATAGACTCAGTTTTTTTCACGTGAGAGACTTATGGAATTAGAATGATTAGATGAGTTTATATATGTGATTACAAAAACCCTAGCTTTCCTAAAATCACATAATCTTTTGAGCTACGATCTTATGTGAGTTTAGGAAAGTATTTATCTTATTTGACTTAATCATATAGATAGAATCAAATAAGGTAAATACTCCTAGTTTTTAGGTAACCAATATATTCTCATCTAATCTACCAGCTACTTAATATATTTTCCAAAATAATTCTTAGAAAATATTTTTACAAAATCTTTTCAAAAATGCGCAGCTTGATATTCCATTCAGTAAACCTGGTTCCTTGAACCTGGTTCCCTGAATTAAGTATGTTATGAATTTTGTTCCAGCTTTGTACCAGAATTCATAACATGACTTATCACACTTAAAACACTTATATCACCTACTCATATAAGTCATACTACGGAGCACATTACATGAAAAAACTAGATTAACAGTAAAGTACAAATATTCTTCTTTTCATGTAATCTACAAGACTTGAATCTTCCTTGGATGCTTCATCTTGAGCAAAGTATCTTTCTTCTAATGTCTTCGAAAGGCTTCTATGCTCCAAGTCTTAGAATCAGCTTAACTACTGCACATATAACATGTTTAACATGCACTAGATAATATGTGACTGCTTTACAACATAGCAGTCAAGGAGACAGTTCCAACTACTTGTGACCTGTTTCTATAACTGTTTGTCATCATTCAAAACATCAAAACTTAAGGAAATCAACAACCTATATTGACTCAAATCAATGTGTTTCAAGTATTTAAGTCACTTTCTACACAAAATCGATCCCATTTGACATATCTTGGCTCAAATTGATGTGTTTCAAGTGTTTAGATAACTTTCTACCCGAAACCGATCACCTTTGACCTATATTGACTCAAATCGATGTGTTTCAAGTGTTTAGGTCACTTTCTACCCGAAACCGATCCCATTTGGACTATATTGACTTAAATTAATCTGTTTCAAGTGTTTAGGTCACTTTCTACCTCAAACCGATCCCATTTGACCTATATTAACTCAAATCAATGTGTTCAATTGTTTAAGTCACTTTCTACCCGAAACCGATCCCATTTGACCTATGTTGACTCAAAATGATATTTTCCAATTTTTTGGGTCACTTTCTACCCGAAACCAATCCCATTTGACCTATATTTACTCAAATCGCTGCGTTTTAAGTTTTTAGGTCACTTTCTGCTGGAAACCGATCCCATTTGACCTATATTGACTCAAATCGATGCATTTGTAGTGTTTATGTCACTTTCTTCTCGAAACCGATCCCATTTAACCTATATTGACTCAAATCAATGTGTTTCAAGTGTTTAAGTCACTTTCTACATAAAACCGATCCCATTTGACATATCTTGGCTTAAATCGAGGTGTTTTAAGTGCTCAATTTCTAACACAAACTGATCCTATTTAACCTATATTGAGTCAAACCGATGTGTTTCAAGTGTTTTGGTCACTTTCTACCCAAAACTGATCGACTTTGACCTATATTGACTCAAATCGATGTGTTTCAAGTGTTTAAGTCACTTACTACCCAAAATCGATCCCATTTGACCTATCTTGACTCCAATCAATGTGTTTCGAGTGTTTAGATCACTTTCTACCCGAAACCGATCACCTTTGACCTATATTGACTCAAATCGATGTGCTTCAAGTGTTTAGGTCACTTTCTACCCGAAACCGATCCCATTTGACCTATATTGAGTCAAATTAATATGTTCAAGTTTTTAGGTCACTTTCTACCCCAAACTGATCCCATTTGACCTATATTGACACGAATCGATGTGTTTAAAGTGTTAAGGTCACTTTCTACCCGAACCTGATCCCATTTGACCTATATTGACTCAAAATGATGTGTTTCAATTATTTAGGTCACTTTCTACCCGAAACCAATCCCATTTGTCCTATATTGACTCAAATCAATGCGTTTCAAGTGTTAAGGTCACTTTCTACCCGAAGCCGATCCCATTTGACCTATATTGACTTTGATGTTTTTCAAGTGTTTAGGTCACTTTCTACCTGAAACCGATCCCATTTGACTTATATCGACTAATATCAATGTGTTTCAATTGTTTATGTAACTTTCTACCTGAAACCGATTCCATTTGACCTATATTAACTCAAATCGATGTGTTTCAACTGTTTAGGTCACTTTCTAACCGAAACCGATCCCATTTGACCTATATTGACTCAAAATGATGTGTTTCAATTGTTTAGGTCACTTTCTACCCGAAACAATTCCCATTTTACCTATATTGACTCAAATCGATGCGTTTCAAGTATTTAGGTCACTTTTTACCAACACCCGATCCTATTTGACCTATATTGACTCAAATCGATGTGTTTCAAGTGTTTAGGTCACTTTCTACCCGAAACCGATCCCATTTGACTTATATTAACTAATATCAATGTGTTTCAATTGTTTATGTAACTTTCTACCTGAAACCGATTCCATTTGACCTATATTGACTCAAATCGATGTGTTTCAACTATTTAGGTCACTTTCTAACCGAAACCGATCCCATTTGACCTATATTGACTCAAACTGATGTGTTTCAATTGTTTAGGTCACTTTCTACCCGAAACCAATGCCATTTGACCTATATTGACTCAAATCGATGTGTTTGAAGTTTTTAGGTCATTTTCTACCCAAACCCGATCCCATTTGACCTATATTGACTCAAATCGATGTGTTTCAAGTGTTTAGGTCACTTTCTACCCGAAACCGATCCCATTTGACCTATATTGAGTCAAATCGATGTGTTTCAAGTGTTTAAGTCACTTTCTACCCAAAATCGATCCGATTTTGACTAGTCTTGACTCAAATTGAAGTGTTTCAAATGTTTAGGTCCCTTTATACCCAAATCAATCCCATTTGACCTATATTGACTCAAATCGATCTGTTTCAAGTGTTTAGTTCACTTCCTACCTTAATTTGATCCCGTTTAACCTATATTGACTCAAATCGATGTGTTTGAAGTGTCTAGGTCACTTTCTTCCCGAAACCGATCCCATTTGACCTATATTTACTGAAATCGATGTATTTGAAGTGTTTTGGTCACTTTCTACCTGAAACGGATCCCATTTGACCTATGTTGACTCAAATCGATGCTTTTGAAGTGTTTAGGTCATTTTCTACCCAAAACCGATCCTATTTGACCTATCTTGACCCAAATTAATGTGTTTCAAGTGTTTACGTCACTTTCTACCCAAAACCGATCTGATTTAACCTATCTTGACTCAAATCAATGTGTTTTAAGTGTTTAGGTCACTTTTTACCCAAAGCCGATCCCATTTGACCTATATTGACTCAAATCGATGTGTTTCAAGTGTTTATGTCACTTTCTACCCGAAATAGATCCCATTTGACCTATATTGACTCAAATCAATGCATTTGACGTGTTTAGGTCACTTTCTACCGAAAACTGATCCCATTTGACTTATATTGACTCAAGTCATTGTGTTTCAAGTGTTTAGGTCATTTTCTACCCGAAATCGATCCTATTTGACCTATATGACTCAAATTGATGTGTTTAAAGTGTTTAGGTCACTTTCTACCTGAAACTGGTCCCATCTGACCTATCTTGACTCAAATTAATGTGTTTCAAGTGTTTAGGTCACTTTCTACCCGAAACCGATCCCTTTTGACCCAATTTAGAAAGTTTTCTATGTTCTGTTCTCTCTTCCACCTTCATCACATTCCTCATCTTTCCTATAAAAGAATTTGTGCCCTTACATTCTTTTTCGACTATTATGAATAAAAGATGGAGAATTTATCCGCTGGAAAGAGAACAAGGAGTCAAAGAGCTAAAATGGTTATGGAACAAAACAAAAGGGTGCGTCTTGCTGTAATTAGGAAGTGGCATTCGATAAAAGAGACTGATGAGGGTGGTAGTAGCTGAATAAAAGATTAAAATTTGAGGGTTTTGATGGATGAAAATGAAGTTGTTGTGATTGATAAAGAAGAGTCTACAATAGGGGTTAAATTTCATGAATCCAATAACCTCTCTTAAAAACTCTTCTTCATCAATCACTATAGCCTCATTGTCACCCATCAAAACCCTTATATTTTTACCTTTTACTCAGCTACTACCACCCTCATCAGTCTCTTTCATCTACTGCTACTTCCTAACCGTAGCAATACGCGACCTTTTGTTTTGTCCCATCACCATTTTAGCTCATTAGCTCCTTGTTCTCTTTTCTATAGATAATTGATAACCGTACTTTTAGGTCGTTTGACTAAAAGAATAGTTATGCAAACTAAATTTATAAACACCCTAATACTACTACAACTAGTGTAGTGGTAAGTCGGGGATCAAACCACAAGGACAAGGGGCGATAGCTTATAGACTTGATGTAAAGGATTTATTTGATATTTGATAAAATGAATCTAATGACAGAAAATAAGCAAGAACTAAAACAATGTTATACTATGAAAAGAAAATGGGGACAGATCAGTTCCACCCTAGGAAGGACAATCGAACTATCAATACGCTAAATTAGGAGAAATCAGTCAACAATGAATCATGACACTCAAGATGACGAGAGGAAGTTTGTGACCCTATAAATCACACGAACAACCTATAATCACCCTATGTCTCCAAAGGAGTGGCAGGATAAGATTCGCATCGAATATCAATCAATCAACCGTTAACAATCTCAAATCCTAACTCTACGCATGAAGAATGAGCCAACCTAGGGTTTCACCAATCAAACCCCTAAGAAGACTACTCACACATAGTAATAATAAAAGATATGATTAAAAGCATGAATAGACTGAATGGAAATGAACAAGAGAACGAAAACTAAGAACTATAACCAAACCAACGACTACTCTATCAAAATTGTAAACGAAACAACGATTATAGCTAGAGGAATGAAATCAAGAAAAACAATACTTGAAAGCATTAAAAGAACTAAAACAGAAAAGAAATAATACCTTGCATAAATGAACTTGTATGAACGAAATAGGAACCGAATCCGAAATACAAAGCTTGAAAACGAGAACAACGAAAGCTGTAAATCTAAACTAATGCATGAAAGAAATGAAAAGCTTTAAAGTGATGTTCTAGGTTGAGGCACAAAAGCTCTCAAAGTAGGCATCAAGTTATGTACAGAGAAAGAGGGTATTTATACCCTAGGGACAAAAGGAGTAAAACCCTAGGAAAAACCCTCGAACGCCGACTAAAGAAAGAACCAAAATATGCGGGAAAGAAGGCCATTCGGCCGAATGCATAGTGGATTCGGCCGAATGGGTGGCCATTCGGCCGAATGGTGTGGCCATTCGCCCAAAACAGAAGCTTGATGATTTCGCACCCTGTCCACCATTCGGCCGAATGAGTGGAACCATTCGGCCGAATGGGTCTTGATTCGGCCGAATGAGTCTTCATTCGGCTATTCCCGAGAGCTTGATTTATGCACTTGAATCCCTGTCTTCCATTCAACCGAATGGATGTCAGATTCGGTCGAATCTGAACCTAAACCTTGTTGAACAGTTCCTTTAAAGTGCCTAGTGGCTTCTAGAGTTTATGGGATCTTCGAGAGTGACTTGGAACGCATGCCCAAGCTATGATACGCGCATCCACACTCTTGATAGAAGTGTCAAAGCCTCGAACACGTCTCATTTTACCTCGAAATCATCGAGATCACCTGAAATGACCTAAAAGCAGCTCGAGGACAAGATCAAGCTAAAATTGAATGTAACGTGCATAAAACCAATATAAAAGCACGAGACTCGACACTAAAATGAGGTTGTAAACGTGCTCTAAAATGAGCACATCAATAATTTCTCCTTCTTTTTGTCGTAAAAGTTCAAAAAAGAACAGAGAACTAAGAATCATTTTATAGGAAAGCAGAGGACTATGATGAAGGCGGAAGGACAGGTAAAAGTAACAAAGGAAACCGTAAAGTTTTAAGGCCAATAATCTATCCTTATTCTCATAATTGAGTTATATTAACTCAACCAATTGCAGTAAAGTGTTTGAGGCATGATTAAGAGGGAATACAGTATTGAAGATACTCAAAATGATGAAATTATGGGCAAAAGCTCTTACCTCCTCCATGGGCATCCCACTACTACACCCGCACTCAGTTCTGCCACGTTGTTGTGCACGCTATGAATTACAAAATAAAACTGTTATCCATACTTATGATAGTATTATTTTATAATGTTTTAATTAGTTAAGAACTTACCATCAATTCTATCCATATTGATGTCTGCTTTCTGGCTCTTTCTCCTTGCAAAGTAAGTCTTTTTAGGACACTGGAAAATGGAATTGATTAGTATAAAAGTCCAACTCATATCAACCTCAGATTTTAATGTAAATATATTGATAATACTTACTAATTAATAATCTCTCTTAGCTTAGTACTACGCATTGATCGAGCCAATTTGAAGAAGTATATTTTCCCACTAGCCACAAAAATGACTAAAAACATCAAGTGTGCACTACATTATAAGAAATAAGTAATTAGCATTATATTTACATAATATATGCATTACTATATTATAAGAAATAAGTAATTAGCATTATATTTACATAATATATGCATTACTATACTCTAAATTAAATGTATAAGTAATAAGCATATGCATCACACATCAAATTCAAACGTACCGTTCGAAAACAGGGACGAAAATGAACTTCAACTTAGCTTGTAGGGCTTTTGTGAATGCGAAGTGGACGTACGTCTTTACCTCCTCGATGTTGCCATCGATTCTTACATCCGAAGTAGCCTTAGGACACAACCAACCGACTAATGAAAGTAAATCGCACGACACGCAATCATCTTGGAGTGCCCTACGGAATCATAAAATGTATTATATATACAAATTAAAAGGTTTTAAAATTGTTGCATACCTATATATTAATTGTGTATACCTCATAAAGCATTGAATAACAGAGATGTTCAATTGAGCTCCCTGTAAGAATTGGGTGATGTCATCTTTGTCAAGCCGTCTTTAGAGTAGTGGAATAAGGCTCGGTCCAATGGCACAGCAATGGTATCGTCTTCCTTCATCATGTTAGCACATTGGAGTAGCCATTTGCATTCAGGTCTAAGAGAAGTCGCTACATCTTTAGAGAGAAGAAGTTGGTTCTCTGCCATTGATTTCTTTGAGGCAGGCTCATTGCTACCAATAATGTCATTAGCTGACATCCCCTTCATCTTCTTAGCTTGTGGAGTCACCTAATTAAAAAAGAACATTTCACATCACTTCAACCATACATAAATATAAATATAGAGGAATTTTGATTAGAACTTTGATATTTACCTCACTTACGATCTTGATCAAAGGTAGAGGCCATTGCACAAAAGTACCAATTGCGTCGTTCAATGTCCATATGTAGTATTGTGGAATCGAGACCGGTAGTGCTGCTCCTTTGAAGAAGTCAGGAACAATTTCAACCTTCACCACTTCATGTCCTTCGAGTCTCGTTCCTTGGTGAGTTTTTGTGAACTGCTGACCTGACTGACCAAGGTATGCGACACCACCGGCCACATCGTATATCTTTCCCGTAGATCTTGAAGGAGTAGACGAGAACTTGTAGGACACATTATTGCAATCAACACAAGGGCAACATACCTCATCATCTCTAATGTTATTTAGGTGTTTCAACACTTGTCTACAAAACTCCTCAACTCCATTCATGAACTCTAACGAAGCACGATTACCATACATCCATTTTCGCTCCATAATTTGTGTTATGCCCTATTTAACATGTCAGAGATTAAATAACAATCTAATCTATACTCAATTTACGCGTAGTTATATATATAATTGCACCTAAAGGGTTCTCAAGTAGCTTACAGAAAATAAGGTTAAGCAAAGTCCATAATGACCCACAAACACTCACTCTATAGTTTAAGTTACTAAATTCTTATAGCGATATTATTTCTATTCTATGCTTTGTAAAGCACTACAAATTCTACAAAAAATTTGGCAGAGTTTCCTTTGTAAATCCAACATTTCCCAATTTTGAAAATAGATTTTCAAACCTATTTATATGAATTTATATACAACCACTACCAACACACAATGCCATTTACTAATTCATATACATTACCAAATCAATTTCTACTAATTCATATACGTACTAATCCATATGCGTTAACTAAATCAATTCAAACTAATATACATAACCAATTCATATATTACCATAATCCAATTCTTATTACTATACACACTGATTAAAATACAATACCCCATTCAATCCCTAATAAAACTAATTCATATACATTATCTAATTCAATTCCAACTATTATACAAAATACTATATATTCCAAATGCCAAGTGAATTCTATGGTCAAACACTCCCCTATTAGGTGGCAGCTCAACTTGTTCCTAAAAAATACAAGAATAAGTATCTTTAAGTTATTTAAGGTCAGGCATCTCATCTTTTTCCTCACTCAATTGCACTAGATAGGTAGGGCCAGAGTATTCTGCCTTATTGGCTTGAATTAGACAAATTTAAGCAACTTCTTGAAGGAGTTTGGCAGAAGGATTTCTCTCACACACCTTGAGCTTTTTGCTGGGCATACCCTTTAGCTCTATCCATTTCTTATCAACCCAAAATCGCATGGTCAACTATCTGAAATTCCAAGATATGGACCCCAATGTACTGAGCCATTGTACCCCTAAAACCATATCACAACTGCCAAGAGGAATAAGCATCACATTAGTGCTAAGGTATGTCCTCCCAAAGTCCAAGAAAACCCTCTACACACTAAATCACACATTAGATGATTACCATCTGCCACTATCACTGGTTGACCTGAGATCTTTTCCACAGTTCACCCTAATTCCTTGGCCAAGTGCTTATTAACAAAAGTTATGTATACTGCCATAGTCTATGACTATGACTTGCACTCTCATTGTGTAAAAGGTTTGGTTTCCAAATAAAGCACTAAGTGATATGTGAGGTTCTTCTTTTGTCACTTCATCATTTTCCTCCAAGGCTACAATTGCTGCATCATATTCATCCAGGCTTGGAATTTCAATTGTGAATAATTGGGGTTCTCACTAGTGGTTTCTATTGTATGGAGCATCATAATAGTAACATAATCCCCAAGCGATTTTTTCTGCCCTCACCTCTGCTGGAATATATATTGGTTTTTGAAAAGGTTTAGTGGGTTGTGTATTTAAGGGTTTAGAGGAAGGAAGAGGGAGCATGGGTGGTTTGTATGTGTTTAGATTAGTGTTGGGTGGTGTATATTTGAGTTTAGGTTGATTAGTAGAATGTAAGGTAATGGATTCATCTTGGCAACAAGCATATTCAATGGCAGCTGCTATGCTTTGAGGTTTAAGTGCCCTTACAAAAGGTCTTAGTCTAGGTTTAAGCCCCCCAATAAAAATATCTAAGAGGTATTTTTCAGGTAACATGTATCCAGCCTGAACTAAAATGGACCTCAAGTTCTCAAAATCATCTACATACGATTCAATCTATGTTGCTAAAGTTTATTAAACTCCTCTACTATATTCACCCCTTGTTCCTCCTTAAATCAAGCATTGATATCAATAAAAAAAGTCATGTCAGTCTATCACATTCCTAGTAGCTAGATTACTAGCCACCCAATTTTTAGCTTTGCCTATCATGTTCAACGAAGCTAGATTAACTTTCTGTTCATCTGGGATATTGCACAAACTGAAATACTTGCAATATTTTCTAATACAAGTTCAAGGATTCTTACTATCAAATGTAGGGAAGTCCAATTTAGGATTGTACTCCAATCTTGGAAGATTTCTACGTTTATCCGGTTTTTGATTTCTCAATTATATCACATTGTCTCTCAATTGTTGCACCATCAGTAAGATTTCATTAAACTTATGAGCTGAAGCTGAGTTTTGCACTTCCAGACAATGCACCAGTGTTGCTAGTTGTGCCTTCATTATTATGACACGAGATGACACCGTCGGGGCCATAATAATCGTAGATCAGAGGGCAATCAACAGTGGCTCTAATACCACTTGATAGGGGGGGTTCCTAGAAACTTGCAGATAGCCGAGTTCAATGCAATAGTAATCAAACCCAAGGAATACTGAGAAGAGAGGGAGAGAAACAAAATAGAGATAAAGGGAGAAGTTGTTAATATTTTTCTTGCAATTGTCTACTAATGATTCATTCCCTTTTTAAAGCATTGCACGTACCCACCCTTCTTATAACATATTCCTCTATTTTTTAACAAACTCAAAACAAACAGACGTTTCTACTCTAAGCAAAACAGAAAAAGACAAAGTTTGTTATTTGCAACTAATTCTCTTTACTTAAGTAAATTTGTATGATTTCCTTCCTTATCAAAAAATAGATAGGAAGCTTGGTGGATGGAAAACAAAATATATATCTCTAGCTGGGAGAATCACTCATGCTCACTCACCTCTTTCTACGAGGGAAAATTATTCAATGCAAACAACAAAGATACCTAAATATATTTGCGATGAGATCAACAAGAGTAGAAGATTTATTTGGGAGGAGATATGAATAAAAAAAAGAGTCCATTTTATCTGATGGAATACAATCCAAAAACTTATTGATAATTGTGGGCTAGGTATATTCAGCTAGAAAAGCTAATGCTACTTTCCTTGCTAAACTTGGTATGCCTTCTTACTGAACCAAATCCTCTCTAGGATTGAGTGCAATAAAGCAAGTTTGGGAAAAAAATAGGAGGTTAAGCAAGATCCCACAAATTCTTTTTGGGGAATCTTTGTACATGGTTAGAAGAGAATCTTGTGGTGCATAACAAAGGAGCAAATATATTTGGCCTTCTTACTTTGGTATCACCTCGTTTTGGATTTAGAAGTGGAGAAATAGTGTTGTATTTGATCAAAGGTATCAAATACCTATGGAAAATATTAAGTGAGATTTGATGAGACTACAAGAGCAATAAACAAGCATAATGAACACTCAAACTTATGGCTTATTGTAAAGCCTTTAAATATGAACTTATGGCTTTGATTAGAGGCTTGGAGCTTGCAAAGGAACTTCACATCGGCAATCCCATTGTACAAATAGATAACAAAGACTGCTTTTAAGCCATCACTGAAGCTATTGTAAGACGAGATGATTACACTCATTTGATAAGTGATTGCCAAGAAATCATAGCGTTGATGGAAGGAGAAATCCGCATTACTCATGTCTATCGAGAAGGATATAGGGTGACAGATTGGCTTGCCAACAAAAGAGTGCTCTAAACCTCCAAAATTTGCTTCATTAGTGAAGCCCCACTAGATCTTATTAGAATCATGGAAGAAGACGTTAGAGGAGTTGCTTTGTAGTTTCTTGTTTGGTGTCTTTCACCTCCTTTACATATAAAAACACTTAAGGTTTACTCAAGAACTTAAATTATTATGTGGGAGAAAATAGGCCCACTGGTAGAGAAACGTTCAAATATTGCGGTTTTCTACGCTTATATGCTGCGGTTATTGAGGAGAAGCACATATAGACGAAGCACTTGGGATATATGCAAATGTTGCGGTTTTTTGACGCAACAATAAAAGTCACAAGTGTTGCGGTTTTTCTAGAAAACCGCAGCATTTAATTGTCCAAATGTTGAAACTTTCTAGAAAAACCGCAGCACTTATGTAGTTTCTTTTTTTGAAAAAATTATTTTTTTTAATCTAGAACCATTAACTGTTGTGGTTTTTTGAAAAAACCGCAACACTTGATGGTTCAAGTGCTGTAGTTTTTCCAGAAAATCGCAGCAATTAATGGTCTCAGATCAAAAAAATATTTAATAGGTCATTTTATGTGCTAATTACATTTAAAACTATATTATTTATAATTAATATCTCACTAAATTGTTATATTTATAAATCTAATCTAAGTTAAGTAGATGATGCAAATTTAATCTAATTCAAGCTTTAATCGTGAATCTAATCTAATCTAAGCTAAGAAGATCAATTGCTTTAACCAAATCATACTAACTGCAGTATTTTCCTAATTGATTGTGTTTGGTTAATAGTAAAGCATTGAAACCTTTGAGTTTTATGATTATTTGTGTTACATTTTCATAAGTCTATGTTTAATTTCCACAACAATTGGTATGAAAGCAAGAATATAGGCATAAATTTGAAAATCAAGCATTTGACGGGTTATTTTGCCCCTATGAATTTAAGGTATGGGTTAAAGCAATTGACCAGGTTTTTCTAGTTCAATTCATATTTATATATATATATATATATATATATATATATATATATATATATATATATATATATATATATATATATATATATATATATATATATATATATATATATATATATATATATATATATATATATATATATATATAATGCTTTAGTGATTTATCATTCACAAATAATGCAATGCATTGGTGGAAAGATTTATAAGTATGTAATATATATTTGGTTACAATTGAAATTTAAACTCGAGAAAGAATTTATGTCAAAGATTTACAAAGAAAATAGGGACTTCTACCGTGAAGAACGAACTAAACAATAAGTATTTTCTAGTAAAAAAATTTAGTATGAAAATGACATAGAATCTAATAAAACTCATTGAGTCAATGAAGGTACCATTGAAGGTGAAAAAAGAGTAGGTCAAGGAAGAAATGCTTTTAACTCTATTGGAAGAATCAAAGAATACGAAACTTGATATTTTTCGTGAAGAACAAGAAAAACATTTTGATCCTTCGACTGATTTTGTACTTGTGCAAAATGAAATCTTTGAAATCCTTATATATGTAGACACATATGTTAAAATGGAAAAATGTGTAAAAATATTCTATAATCTTTTTTGAGCTGCGACTAAATCGATTAGTTTGTACTTTAGGGTGGAGGTTAATAAATACTCCCTCGGGTCCCTTAATTTTTGCCCCATTTTTATTATAAAGTCAAAGTTTAAAGAATTTGACCACAAATTTTCATATTGCTATAAGAAATAATATATTTAAGTGGGATCTTATTAGATGCATCCCAATATAAATTTTTAGAATATCAAGTTTTCATAATTTTTTGCTTAACGGATTCAAAGATAAAAACGTTTCAAATAGTATATTATAAAACGCGAAAAGCCAAATGGGACAAATAATTCAAGACAAAGCGAGTATCTTATTTTTTATGATAAGTTCAAGAAGATCAAGACAAATTTATACAGATTGTTTCAAATATTTATTCTATAGTTCTAAAATTTAGTATCGATGTTCTAAAACTTATGTTCTATTATTCTAAACTATTGTTCTAATGTTCTAAACTTTTTTCTATTGTTCTATACTTCTGTTTTAATTTTCTAAACTTTTTGATCTAATGTTCTAACTTCCATTCTATTATTTTAAAGATTTGTTCAATCATTCTAAACTTTTGTTCTATTGTTCTAAAATATTGTTTTAATGTTCTAAAATTCTATTCTATTATTCTAAACTATTATTTTAATGTTTTAAACTTCCATTCTATATATTGTTCTAAACTTTAGTTTTATTATTCTAAACTTTAGTTCTATTGTTCTAAACTTCAGTTCTATTGTTCTAATGCACTAGTCTCCAATTCTATTATTCTAAACTATTGTTCAAATGTTCTAAACTTCTATTATATTATTCTAAAATTCTATTCTAATATTTAAAACATCAGTATTTGACATTAGAACACTATTATTAAACTTTAGAATATCTGTATTAGACCTTAGAATAATAGAATAAATATTTAGAATATACATGTCAATCTTTAGAATAATAAAATAGAAGTTTAGAACAATAGAACAAAATTTTAGATTATTAAAACAAATGTTTGGAATATTAGAATAGAAGTTTAGAACAATATAACATAAATTTAGAACATTAAAACAATAATTTAGAACAATATAACAGAAGTTTAGAACATTAGAACAATAGAACAGCAGTTTAAAACAACATAATAGAACTTTAGAACAATAAAATATAAGTTTAAAATAGAACATTAGAACAGAAGTTTAATACAATAGAACATACATTTAGAACATTCGAACAGAAGTTTAGAAGAAATGTTTTGAAGAAAGTACAGCTGAAATGATGTTACAAAATGTAAAGTGTACGAGAAACTAGGTAGTTTTTTCTTGTGGTTTTGCAAAAAGTGGTTTTTGTCTCAGTGTGTTTTAGAAAATGTGGATACGTGTGTTAGTTTTTTTTTAAATCAAAGATGTGTGTCATTTTTCTTAATATTTACGCTTTTGTCATTTTATTTCAGTGAAAGCTCATCCGTTGAATTTGGGGATTGAATGGTGTAAGATGTGTTCTTATTTGCTAAAGGGTTCCTTTATAAGTTTACACATAAAACTACCCCTATATAAATAAATAAATATATATATTTCGTATGTCAAATAAGAAATAAGAGTATCATATCTCTCCTTATTTTACCATAGAAAAACTAATTCTAAACTACTTCAATTTTGTTATTTACGAGTACTAAAAAGAACATTGCCCAAATAATAATAAAATTATTGTTGAAAAAGAATTATTGATCACTGATTAAACCGGAGAGGGAGCAAGAATCTGTAAGACCCCGTGGGGAAGGGGTCCACCGAGAGCGTGCCTTTGTTAAAGGGCCAGCTGAGCAATTTTGACTAGTTTCAATTTTAGTTTGGTTGGACCGTTGGTCTAAACTCTTTTCTAGATCCTTTTGCTTTACTTAGCCACCTTGGAGGCCCTCCACACCCCTTCAGCTCCTCCATTAATCTGACCGATGGCTTTGAGCCTTTGAGATAGAAACCTCTTGGTAAACATTTTTTTACCACTTTAAATCTATTGCTCCATTTGGATACAATTAAAAATATTATTCACATCAGATATTTTTTTATTATATGGCTCCTCAACACTAGACTTTTTATGCTTTTTTTAGGATAATCTAATTACTTTTATTACCATTTTTAAATGTCGTTGGATAATGTTGTTTTTACAATTAAATTTGCGAATAAGTTCCCTATGTAAATTATAACTGAAAAATAATAATTTTTTTTCTGTAAAATCATACTTTAGGTACCCCTTTATTTCAAATGTTCTTTACACTTTCATTTATGCTTATTCATAAATTTCTACACATTTTTAGTTTATTCCTATAATGAGATAATTATTTAAATCACTTAATCATCAAATAATCCACTACTTGTGACCATGTTTACAATATTCCTCTATTAGATTTGTTAATCTCTCCTCTTATTAAATTAATTTTACAATATTATATTTTTTTCTCTCTTATACATATACATAGAACCTATTGTGAGTCATACTTTATATAGGTTTTCAAATATATGATAAATATGAAGAAAATTAAAGAATAAAGAAAATATAACCATTTATAGTAAAATACCATATTCAAGCTAAAAACCTTTTTCCATAGCATTGTGTATTATGTTGACAAATGATGAGAAAATTAAAATTAAAGTGAATCTTTTTCTTGAATTGGATCATTTTTAGTTCAAGGGTACTATTGTCAAGAATACCTTGTAAGCCATATTGTAAAAAAAAAAAAAAAAAAAAAAAAAAAAAAAAAAAAAAAAAAAAGAATACCCTGTAAGGTGATAGTTAAAGTCAATTCTACAGTAATCAATTGGGTACGGATTTCAAATGAATTGAAAAAAAAAAGTATTTTGTGTGTTTTTGATGTATTTGCGCGCACAAATTCAAATGACAAATATTGAAGCCCGCAAGCATTAGTGCAAAAGAAAACATTCAAAATTAAATTAAGCATGTGTTCAAGTGCTCAACACTATTTTATATGATTCAACTTCTTCTAAAAATAACGTAGAAGTACTTCGTATATTATTATTATTATTATTATTATTATTATTATTATTATTATTATTATTATTATTATTTAATTTCTCAAGAAGCAAAAGTCATACAAGACGACATCGTATAGAGTTATTTGGCTAACATAAATCCTAGATAGATAAAATGATAAACGACAATATGAACTAATTAAAAATCCTAATATATAAAGTTGTGTAATTGCTTCCCTATATTCTCCCCTTCTTTTAAGAAACTTTAACCTCGAATCTTGCTAATACCTGCGATCATATCATGAATACGAATCAAGTGTATTTCCTCACTTGTTGTGCACATATTTTGGCATGTCCAAGATTTGTCAAAAGTAGAAATCATCATCCAAAATTTGTCTTGATGTTTTTGAACTTATCATAAAAAATAAGATACTTGCTTTGTCCCTAATTATTTGCTCCATTTGACTTTTCGCCTTCTATAATATACGATTTGAAACGTTTTTATTTCTAAATCTGTTAGGCAAAAAATTATGAAAACTTGATATTCTAAAAATTTATATTGAGATGCATCAAACAAGATCCTACGTATTTAAATATATTATTTCTTATAACATCATGAAAATTTTTGGTCAAATTTTTCGAACTTTAACTTTATAATAAAATTGGGGTAAAAATTAAGGGACAAAGAGAGTATTTATTAACCTCCACCCTAAAGTACAAACTAATCGATAGTCGTGGCTCAAAAAAGATTATAGAATATTTTCAAACATTTTTCCATTTTATTATGTGTTTTCATATATAAGGAATTCAAAGATTTCATTGCGCACAACTACAAAATCAGTCGAAGGATCAAAATGATTTTCTAGTTTTTCACGAAAAATATCATGTTTCGTATTCGTTAATAGCATTATATATACATATATATCTATGAATTGAACTAGAAAATTTTGGGAGCCCGTTCAATTGCATTAACACATAACTTAAATTCATAGGGGCAAAACAACCCATCAAATGCTCGATTTTCAAATTTATGCCTATCTCCATCTTCGATCACATTCCAAAAAGCTATATTCTTGCTTTCATATCGACTGTTGTGGAAATTAAACCTAAATTTACCAAAATGTAACGCAAATAATCTCAAAACTCAAAGGTTTTGACGGTTTATTATTATCCACAAACAATCAATTAGGAAACTACAACATTTAGTATTATATGGATTTAAAAAAACTCAAGTTCAAGAAAAAATCTCAAATGTAAAATAATCAATCTTTATATGATATGAAATTGCAAAGGCCTATAGATAACATAAACGGTAGAAAGATCTAATTGGAAACTAATAAACGAAACTAAACTCTAATTATGTTAAAACAAAATAAGTCACTAAAACTAATAAAAAGTTCCTAATACATAAAATGGCCTACTGTAAAACTTAAGTGCTTTTTATGCAAAGGAGGTGAAAGACACTATAACATAAAAAAAAAAAAAAAAAAAAAAAAAAAAAAAAAAACCTACGAAGCAAAGAAAAAGAAAACAAAAGCTAAAGAAGAATGTTGTGGAGAAAGCAACTCCTCTAACGTCTTCTTCTATGATTCTAATAAGATCTAGTGGGGCTTCACTAATGAAGCAAATTCTGGAGGTTGGGAGCACTCTTTTGTAGGCAAGCAAGTCTGCCACCCTATTTCCTTCTCGATAGACATGAGTAATGAGGATTTCTCCTTCCATCAACGAAATAAATTTTCGGCAATCACTTACCAAATGAGTGTAATAATCTCATCTTACAGTAGCTTCAGTGATGGCATGAACACAGGCTTTGTTATCTATTTGTGCAATGAGATTGCCGATGTGAAGTTCCTTTGCAAGCACTACGCCTCTAATCAAAGCCATAAGTTTAGCCTTGAAGGCTTTGCAATAACCAAAATTTTCCGTGAGCGCTAGATTAACCTACTCGAGCTATCTTGAATGGTTTCTCCTTCTCCACTTGGCCCAGGAGATCCCTTAGCAGCTCCATCTATATTTAGCCAACCTTTAGTTGGAGCTTCCCATCTGATGAATGCTTCTTGTTTCTTCTGTTGACCTAAGTTTGAGTGTTCATTTTGCTTGTTGATTGCTCTTTTAGTCTCATCAAATCTCACTAATGCTATTTTCTGTAGGTATTTGATACCTTTGAAGAAATACAACACTATTTCTCCACTTTTAATTCCAAAGTAGGGTGATACCAACGTAAGTAGGTCAAATATCTTTGCTCCTTGTGTTATGCACCACAAGATTCTCTTCTAATCATGTTTGAAGATTCCCCCAAAGGAATTTGTGGATCTTGCTAAACCTCCTATTTTTTCCCAAACTCTCAAAACATGGAGTATATTTTCAATTTGATTACAACATATGAGACACATTGGATTAGGAGATACTCTTAAAAATATTAATAAGAGTTTTGAAGGATTTTATCCTGGCCTACTAACCATAAGAATTCTCTAATTTGGGCTTGTATAAGGGATTTCCAAATTAATTTCCATATATCTTCAGCAAGTTCATCATGTTTGGGTATATTCAAAAAAAGGCCACAGTTGAAGCATTGCCATGTGGGTAACCCTACTCACAGGAAGGCTAGCGTTAACCTTTCCGACCCTTTATGACCTAAAAAATAAGCGCTAACTGGGAGGCAAATCATTTTTCTAACTTTTTTTCTTTAATTTTTATGAATTTTCCTTGGTTTTGATAGGTGACTTTAAATTCGTGTGTGTTTTTGTGTTTATTTTGTAGGTTTAAGTCATGGTTGATCCTTTATGGTTTGCGTTGAGTGTTTTTGGTGCTTAGAATCGTGTTTGGAGTCATTGGGAGGATTAGGGAGATAAGTGTACATGAGATTTCTTCTAATAAAAGGCTATTTTTCTGAGGGACTCGATCGAGTGTCAAGAGCACGATTGAGTGCCCTCGAGAATCGCTTAAACAGTGTTTTTGGCAGAATGGGTGAAAAGTCGAGAAATCTTAGGGAATCAAAAGTGGTATTCGAACTCGATTGAGTGTCATGCCATTGGGTCATTTTTCAGGGACTGTCCTATTGAAGCCTAAACCTATTTTGTATATATTAGGGTTATTTTGTACGATTTTAAAGGAGAGCCTAGGTTATGTTAAGCATAATATTAGGGTATTGCAGTAGTTTTATAGCAAGTACTCCTTAGTTTAGCATTAGATCTCTCAAAACTCTCTCATGAGGTACTGTACATATATCATGAGTTTTGAAAATATAGAGAAAAGGTGTTGTACATTGGCAATTAGAGTACAAAAAAGTTTTAATAAATTACACTTTTGCCATTAAAAAGCTTAAACATCTTGGGTCATTAGATCTTTTAATTAACATGGGAGATGAGTTTTTATATACACAAGAGTTCTCATATAGGCATATGGTTTTCACATGATCCCATATATATATATATATATATATATATATATATATATATATATATATATATATATATATATAATTATGGGAGTATTTTGGATTTACGTAAGAAGGAAAAATCCTAAATCTAGAGTATTTCTAAATATTTTTGCGGTATAGTGGACATTCATGTAACACTCTAACTTGGAGGTCTATTATATAAAACAAAACCTTATTAAAACCTTATTAAAACCTTATAAGGAAAACCTAGTGGAAAACACTGTATGAGGATAGCTAAAAGTAGCATAACCAAAACTTAACAACATGCTCAATTAATAGGGTACTAGTGGGGGAGGACCCTGACCGGGCTATCACTACCCTATCAAAAGTAACCTATTCACCTAAATTAGTGTAGCTCGAGTAAGTAGGGTCGAAATTCCAAGAGACTATCGTATTCTAATGTCGCCTAAGCTAGTACTAAATTATATAAGGAGTGTCACAAATAATAAGGATTATATTATAAATATTGGCTAAGCTAATCTAGGCTAAACACAAATTATTGCTAAACTTAGATTACTGATATGAGAAAAGCATCTAGGACAACGAATCCTAATAGTATGACTTTGACATTGATTTTTATCTTAATCTTGCGAATGCAATACATAAAGTAATTCCTAGAACAAATGCACCCTAAACAATACTAAGGATCTCTCTCGAGTATCAATAGCTTTCTCCTAAAACAATCCTACTTACTCTCGTGGATTCATGTGATAGCAAGACATTAAGAACAACATTCCAAAGGTCCCAATGGTCATGATGTCTACTTTTGTCATCATCAATCACACCTTAACTAGTGGTTCTAATGTAGATTTTGAATCGACTCTCGCCATGAACCTAATCCATGCCATTAATCAACTTCGTCGTCTAGCCTTTTAATGGAATTAAAGCAAATCAAAGATTAAAAGAAGTATTTTTATGCATTTATATTTGGGTTTTGGGATTTATTCAATAACTAAGCCATACTAAGGTCACTTGGTGATCCCGACTCACGCAAGGCCTTCTTCTTTCCCCAAACTTTGAGAGATCTAATGCTAAACTAATGAGTACTTGCTGCAAAACTAATGAAAAACCCGACACTTTGCTAAAAATAACCTAGGCTCTCCTTTAGAACTGTGCAAAATAGCCCTAATATATACAAAATAGGTTTGGGCTTCAATAAGACATTCGCTGAAAAATGACCCAACGTGAAGGCACTCAATCGAGCTCGAATGCCACTTTCGATTCCCTTAGATTTCTCGACTTTTCACCCATTTTGCCAAAAATACTATTTTAGCAAATCTTGAAGGCACTCAATTGTGCTTAACACTCGATCAAGTCCCTCATAAAAATAGCCTTTTATTAGCATAAATCTCATATACACTTAGCTCTCAAATCGTCTCAAGGAATCCAAACACAAACTAAGCACCAAAAACACTCAATGCAAACCGTAAAGGATCAGTATGACTTAAACCTACAAAAAAAACACAAAAACACACACAAAACTAAAATTCACCTATCAAAACCAAGGATAATTTAGAAAAACCAAAGGGATAAAGTCAGAAAAATGATTTGCCTCTCGTTAAGCACTTGTTTTTTGGGTCATAAGCTCGACCCCTCTACTTTCAACTTATTGATGATGTAGGGTCAAAAAAGGTTAGTGTTAGCCTTCCCGTGAGTAGGGTCACCTATGTGGCAATGCTCACTACCCAAATCACCTACAGTGTACTAACACTGACTCACGTCATGCCCTGTAATACCACAGCCTTCACAAGATGCTACCACAATAGGTTTTCTATGTATCTTCACCAAACTTTTAGTAAGAGCATGCATGGAAGCTATAAGCTTTGAGATATCTGAGTTTGCTGATGAAGAAGATGACTTCTTTCTACAATCTACCCTTGAAGAACGTGAAGTCTCAGTAGCAACCATCTTTTCAATTGGTGCTAGAGTACCCTGTGCATTGTTTATATGGATATTACCCCTTAAATCTATATTGATGTACAACTTGGTATCATGTTGCAAACCTTTATAAAATATCTGAAGCAATAGACAATCCGATAATCCATGATTAGGACAATGTTTCATTATCCTTTTAAACCGTCTCCATGTCTCATGGAGTGACTCGTCATATAACTACTAAAAGTTTTTGATATAGGCTCTCAACTTAGCCATCTAATCTTAATCCAAGAACTTCATGAGAAATCCTTTTGAAAGCTTATCCAGTGTATCAAAAGTACTCGAACCTTTATCTCTAAGCCATTCACATGATGTATCCCTTAAAGAGAATGGGAACAACCTCAACTTCACAACATCTTCAAAATAATCCTTCATTTTCATCGTGTCACACTTCTCTAAGAAGTTCTCAATGTGTGAAATAGGGCACTATATAGGGTGTCTTGCAAATGCGTCATTAGAGACAAACTGAATAACCGCCTGCTTTAGTTCAAATTCCACAGCTGTAACCTATAGCCGAGAAATGCTTAACGTCATTTGAGGATAAGGGATACCATAATCTAATAAGGTTTTCAAAGGCGGGGTTACAACCATATTTCTCTGCTTCTTTTACTTCTTTTTCTGTTTATTTTGCTTTCGACCTGAGTTCTCAATCGTGATCTAGAGAAATAAGCTCTTCAAAACATGTACTTCGAGTGTGCATGCAAAGAAAACACTAGAAATGAAAGAGATCAAATTGACAGACACCATAGCCGAATCAACTACCTAAGAAAATTGAAATCCTAATATAAGTCTAAACTAAAAACAACAAAAGAAATCACCATTAGTCCCTGACAATGACACCAAATTTTTATCAGGTTGTCCCTATCTTATCAAAAGTAACTTATTTACCGAAACTAGTGTATCTCGAGTAAGTAGTGTCAAAATCCCAAGAGACTATCGTATTCTAATGTCTCATAAGCTAGTATAAATTCTTTTAGAAGTGCCATGAACAATAAGGATTATATTCTAACTATTGGCTAAGATAAACTAGGCTAAACACAAACAATTTCTTACCTTAGATTACTGATATAAGAAAAGCATCTAGGACAACGAATCCCCACTAGTATAACATAGATATTGATTTCTATCCTAATCTTGCGAATGCAATATATATAGTAATTCCTAGGACGAATGCACTCTAGAATATACTAAGGATCTCTCTCGAGTATCAATAGCTTCCCCCTAAAGCAATGCTACCTATACTCATGGGTTCATGCAATAGCAAGACATTAAGCACAACATTCTAAAGGTCCCATTGGTCATGATGTCTACTTTTGTGATCATCAACTACGTCTAGCCTTTTAATGGAACTAAAGCAATTCAAAGATTAAAAGAAGTATTTTATGAATTTGAATTTGGGTTTTAGGATTTATTCAATAACTAATTTATACTAGGGTTCATCGAGATCCTAGACTAATGAACTACTCACGCATAGTGCTAACAAAATCAACACAAACAATAAATGAAGCCATAGTCTATGCTATAAATATATAAAAATGATAATAGATATCAATACTAGAATAAGAATAGGAATTAAATTACAAAAGTACTGAATTAAATAAACCCAAATTCATCCACAACTCTAGAGTAGAATTCTGAAAACTTAAATGCAAGTAAAGACCAAACAATAACAAAACTAAAGGAAATTGGGAGAGTTTTGAGAGATCTAATGCTAAACTAAGGAGTACTTGCTACAAAACTAATGAAAAACCCTAATACTATGCTTAACATAACCTTGGCTCTCCTATAGAACCGTGCAAAATAACCTTAATATATACAAAATAGGTTTGGGCTTCAATAGGACACTCGTTGAAAAACGGTCCAATGGGAAGGTACTCGATTGAGTTTGAATGCCAATCGATCGAGCCCTTCTTCATTTACCAAATTTTGAATAAGGTTAAAATTGGTTTCTAAGAGGAAACTTGATCGAGTATCTTGTATTTCTTCACTTTTTTCCATTCAAAGCCACTTTTAGCCAGATTTCATGCTTCCACTCTATCGAGTCCTCTATACACTCAATCGAGTCTCTTTGCTTTTCACTCTAATTTTGCTCCTTTTGACTCCAATTTCGCTCCTTTGCTTTATCCTTTAATTGGGCTCTTCTAACGTTGTATTTTTAACTTGGTTAGAGTTCTGTTCCTTAAGTCTCAAACTCGGCCAATGATGTTGAGTTTGTAGGAAACCTAAAAAGCAGCACAAACACTACAAAAACCCGTGAACGCATCACATGATGACAATTGAGCCAAATTCACCTAAAAATAATCTAAAATACAATAATCTATATCTAAAAATGACCTAAAATACCCTATAAAAACGAGTATAAATGGGACTTATCAGAACCTTTTCCCTTTCTTTTCGTTGAGAAGGAAATGTTGACTTTTAAAAAATCCATGCCCTATAATGGCTACTCAATTATCGAGTTTTCCACCAAAAACCTAGTTTTAGGTTCATATGACCCATTTTGCACCCTTACAAAGGCTCCACTAAGGAATTTATGCCTAAAGTATACTTGGCTATGTGCGCAAATGAGAAATTGAGAAAATTCGATTTGATATGTTTGTAACATTCTTAAGCTTTTGTTTAGGAATTCTTTTCATCATGTATATGATTTTCAAAGTGTTAAAAACTACACCTTAAGACATTATCTCACACAAATGTGTTGTACATTTGAGACAAATTGGGAGTGGAGTTTATGCCAAAGACCAATTAAGGCTCATGGCCTGACCTTTGATTGTAGTAAAGCTTTCCAAACCATGATATTTGGCACATACTCCTAGTGTTGTGTCATTGAGGTTGTCCTCTCACTTTGGCCTCTTTCAAGTAGTGGCTCTAACTGGATGAATATTCCTCTTAGTCATGAACTCTTTGACCGTATTGAGCCAACCTTAGTTGCATCTTAAAATTAGACCCTTGGCTACATGAAGACTTTACATCTTGCATTCATGCTATCATGCTAGTGTGATTATGTGAACTTGTTTGCACATATCTATGTTATTTGTACTAACATTAGGAATCTAGCTATGCGACACCTTATGGAAAAATTAACACCCTAAAAAATCATGTCTCATGCTTCCTTGGTCCATGAACACCAATTTGGGTCATCCCCATTTGCATGTCAAAAATGCATCACGTCCCCTCCATGTTATCATAATGCCCGCATCATGCCTCCTCTATGCCATCCGAAAATCAAACTCCACAAAAATCCTAAACACGATAAAATCTGAACATTAGCTCTCAATTATCCTAAACAAGGTAAAATCCAAACCTTACCCTTCAAATATCCTAGGCACGGTAAAATTAAACCTCGCCTCTCAAAACTCCCTAATATGGTGAAAACCTTGTTTCACTTCTCAATACCCTTTAAAAGACCCGACCTTTTATTTGGTAAAAGCTAATTTTGTAACCATAAAATTCACAAAAGACCTTATTTTAGTAAAAATAATCATTGCTTTTACCCGTTAGAAAATCCAAAAGCATGTAAGAATCACACCTCTCTTCTCAAAAATCCAACCTTAACTACAAATCCTGATCATGGTACAAGCTTATCTTACCCTAAATTTTAAAAACCCGAGTTTACCCCTAAAACCCTATCGGGTAGAATCCTGAGCTTACCTTTGAAGTTAAAATCGATAAAAACCCGAGTTTACTCCTAAAATCCAAACCAATAAAAATCTTAAGTATACCCCTAAAGTCCAAGCCAGTCAAGATTACTCCTGAATTTCTTAGCATGATATCCAAAATTTACCCCAAAAAATCTACACTAGTAATATCCCAAATTCCCAATTTACCCCTTAAATCCAAACTGAAAAAATCCCTTGTTCACGTAAGTAATCCAAATTTTTCTAGCCTATAAATTAACTCCAAACTCTATAATAGGGTTAAAACTTCAAAAATGTCCCTCCTATTTATGAATACATATGGGGAAATTCCAAAATTATCGCACCAAATCGGCTAAAAACCCTAGATTTCCCCTAAATTCTATATGGGGTGATAGTCGAAATACCCTAACAAATCGATAAATCCCAAAAATTGTGCCTGTATTTCATATGGGGTAAAAATCAAAAATTACCCCACCTACTTGGCAAAGAACCAAAAATTTCCCCTAAATTTTATAAGATGTAAAGTCCAAAATCTCCCCAAAGCACTACAAAAATCCCTTTACTAGGTAAAAACCTGAATCTACCTTTAGGTGGTGCATTTGTCACGAGTTCATTCATTTTGAGTTTTTCTCATGCATATGATTCTTTTTTGTAACGGAGGTTGTCTCCCTAAATAGGGCCATGCATCCATGCATTAGAGGTGATCATGTAGTTATTAAATTGTTATTGTATCATGCATAAGTATCATCTCTCCCATGAAAAACCACAAACAGAAAAAATCCAAACTAAGTCACCTTAGCAATTGAGACTGAATGTTTTGTGTGCAAATTTCTAAATATTTTGTTTTTCTTTAAGAGTTCATTGACTTGGGTTTGAAGTATAGGTAAGAGGTTGAGAAGAGCATCTCGGCCATAGTTTTTGCTAGTGCCAGAGCTGGCATCTCCTTCACTTCCTCTAAAAATCCATTTCCAACCTACTACACCAATGCCCACAACTTATTATATCACCAAGCTCCTAGTTGTGATCAATGGATTCACTAAGCCTCTAGAAATGATGAATTCTCATCAAGAGAAGGTCAAAAATGTCAATTCCCTTGTGAATATGGCTAAAAATTAGAGGTTAGGTCCACCAATTTACAAATAGTGGGCAATACTTCGATACAACCTCTAACGATAAGTTAAAGGAGAAAGTCAACTTGCTTGAGAAATTATTTGCTAATGACCTCCCCAAGTTCAAGTCAACTAATGATCCTTGATACCACTTGATTAGTGCCACCATGGCCATTAAGAGAGTAGATCCTAAAATATTCCTAGTAATTATCTCTTTATCTCTAGAACCCATATGCAAAAAATGGTTCTACGCCTTAAAACATAAGAAAATCGAGACTTAAGAGGATGTAACTAATACCTTTTATGAACCCGTATAGACTAAATGTTTAGTTACAAACCACTTTCAGGGAGCTAGAGGTCTTCAGCTAAGGAGCCAATAAAGGTTTCATGACCTATCTAAGTTATTGGAGGGAAATGGCATCTCAAATGGTCACATAATTGGTAAAAAACTGTCTCAAGTTTCTTTTCTAAATACAAAAGCCACATAAAGTACTTAACTCTCGAATCTTTTAAGTGTGCTTATAGAAAAGGCATTGATATTGAGGATCACCATATGAGGAATGTAGTGGTTTAAGACAGCAAGTGATGGAAAAGAAATAAACCTGAAATGAGTAAACTCTAAGTCTCTGAATGAAATTAACGTTCTTGAAGCTCCTAGGCCTTAAAACAACTTTGGAAGCAACACAAACAACTATAACAACATAAAGGGAGGTTTCTAGAACCGTCTTCGACAAGTATTCTCTAACCTAGGGATGACTTATTATGAAGCTTTTGATCTTTTATCTAGTAGTGGTTATATAGTACCTATTGGCCTAATCAAAGATTCTCCACCTAAAAGAAGGGGGTCCAAATGGGAACAAAAAAGTATTGTGAGTTCCATAGGGGGAAGGGCCATGATATCGATGAATGCATCCGCTTCAAGCACTTGCTTCAAGACATGGTCGACGAAAAAAGATTGACACTCCCTCATGGGCCAAACCAAGCAACCAAAACCATCCCCTAGCAATCTTGTCTATCTACGAGGATGGTCCTACCTACCTTTGATCCATCTTTATTAATCACTGCTATGGAGTTTTAGTCACCAAAAGTGATAATCCTGTTGTCACATGACTCAATTTAATGGAATATGGGGATTGATGATGAGGACGTCTACATAGACGAGATTAGGTTAATTGTCACCCTATCAGAAGGTATCAACCCTTATTGGTACTTGAAGAAAGCCACTAAAATTAATTTTATGACCATATATGGCAGGATTTACCCATTCTAAACATGGCACCTTTAGTGACACAATCCATTCAATGGGAGAGCTCCCTTATCAAGCAAATAAAAAAACCCAAGATAAGGATAACATATGGGAACTCATCACTACCTCCTTTGAACATCGTAATACTATATTGAATATATTAATCACGATCAATTGGAACTTCACTTGATACATTAGTCAATTTCCTTATCGCCAAACGGGAAAATATCCAAGTGCAAATCTCATTCACCAATGATCTAACATTGAAGTAAGCCAACACAATAAGGCAATTTACCTAACCGTTGTAACTTGTAACAAAAACATCCCAATGAGACTTGTTGACAACGGGCAACTTTCACTTTTGTCAAAAAGTTGGGTTTCACATAAAGGACTTTTCTCCTTCAGTTCTAGGGGTTCGATCATATGAAAACTCTTGCCCTAAGTCTCTCGAGCCAATCAACTTATCCCTAATCTTGGGACTAATCGAGAAAAGGGTGACCTTAGAAGTCCCAAACTTCAAGGCCAAGCCTAAATTCAGCATAATCAAACCTAATCTCTCAAAATTTCCTAAAAATAATGAAAACCTTGCCTCATCATTCAAAAATCTTCAAAATACCCAATTACCCCAACTTGACAAAAACTAACACTACCACCTCAAAAATCTCATAAAAATCCTAACTTTTACTCCTCAAAGAACTCTAAAAATTGGTAAAGTCTCGAGTTTACCTCCAAAATCCAAACTTGGTAAAATCTCGACTTTCCCTGAAATCCAAAATAGTAAAGTCCAAAGTTTACTTTTGAAATCCAAAATTGACAAATCTCAATTTTATTCTTAAATTCCATGGTAGTAAAATCCCTTATCTTGGTAAAACCTTTATATTACCCCTGATTTTCCCATCTAGATGAAATACCAAAATTGCCCTCCAAATTAGTAAAACACATAATTACCCCCAAACTCCTATATGGGGTAAAATTTTGATATTACCACTTTAATTGGCTAAAAACCCAAAATTACCCTTAAATTTCATATGGGATGAAACCCGAAATTACCATTAAGCACCATGAAAAGCCTTTAGCTAGGAAAAAACCAACCCTACTTTGAGGCGGTGCATTTGTTCGATTCTATGCATATTGAGTCCATCTCATGCATATAATTCATTCTTGTAATAAAGGCCGACTCTCTAAATTGGGCCATGTATCCATGCACTAGAAGTGATCATGTAGTTACATTGCATTGTAATTGCACCATGCATAAGAATGACCTCATCGGAAATTATCAACCCTGATTGGTACTTGAAGGGTGTCGCAAATGTCAACATCATGACCAAATCTAGTAGGATTCAGAATATTGTTCCAAATTTTATCACAAACATAGTACCTTCAGCAACACAACCTATTAAAAGGGAGTGTTCCCTCATTAAGTACTCAAGAAGACCCGAGCTGAGGTCAACATTTGGGAACTCATCACCACTTCTTTTAAACATCGTAATTCTCTCCTAAATGCTTTAACAAATATCAATGTTCCATTCGAAATGTCACATGAAGCATTAGTTAATTTTCTTACCTCTGAAAAGGGAAAGCCTCAAACATGAATCTCATTCTCGCATGAGGATTTGCCATTTAAAGGGATCCAATACAACAAGGATATCTACTTAACCATTTTAACATGCGACAAATATATTCCCATGACTCTTGCTGATAATGGATCCTATTGATGTGTGCCCATTTTACACCACTAAAAAATTAGGCTTTACAAAGATTTTACTCCTTCAATTCAAAGGGTACGAGTGTATGAAAACTCCCACCATCAATCGCTCGTGATAATTTGCCTATCCCTAATCTCGGGGCCAATAGAGAGAAGGGCAACCTTTCAAGTCTTGAACATCAAGCTTAGCTTTAACCTACTATTTGGGGGCCCATGTATTCATGATCTTAGGTCCATTCCATCCTTACTAAAAGAAAATATGAAGCTACCTATTTAAGGTAAAACTATCTCCATCGATGCTTCAACTGTTAAGGTCCAAGTGGTCTACATCCCACTCATCAACGTCTAGCTGCTCCCTTCAAAGACCCCAAAGGGAAGACAAATCTCTTTGGAGAAGGCTATGAGTTAACGACCCAAGAACTTCAATACTATATTGTTGAAGAAATGACTCGTAAAGACACCAAGGCTCAAGCCCAACAAAAATGTGAAGTGAAACCTTATCCCCATACTCTAATTGGGTAGTTCACTAAGGAGGGAAAGGAAGAAGTAAACAATGATTTCCCCGAACCATTTTTAAGCGAGACCATGGAAGGTTCCATACTAGCATCAAAACTTTCCACAATTGCTACTTCCTTGATGATGACAAGGTAGAAAATTCATCACATCCATCTATATGTGTGGACCACAAGGCTTTCCCATTACTCTTTGGACTCGAACAATATGAAAAAGATATCCAAAATGACTTTCCAAGGGTGCAACATTGATCCTTTCAATCTAATTGAGCTCGTTCCTAACTTGGTGCATAAATGGAGGAAGGCCTTGAAGATAACAACTCCTAGTGGTAAGAAGTTGAAGATTTGTCAACAAAAAAGGCTCAATGATAGATGAATCCAAATCTATATTTGAGTCATCTGAGTTATCCATGTTTTATAAGTCGGAGGTTAAGTCTAAGTCTAAGTCATTTGAATATGAGTGTATTGAGTTTAGACTAGTGTTAGTTGTTCCACCTAGATAAATATAAAATGCCTCCCAAAGTGAAATTAACTCCAAATTCAATCCTCTTATTTCATCCCAATCCCTACCACTAATTGCATTGTCTTTAAATAAAATGAATTAGAATTTAGCAAAGAAATTGAAGAACATGAAAATAAAACACTAATGATCAAAGAAAGTGAAATGATTAACATAGGTGATAACCAGGAGCCAAAGCTTAGCTAGAAGAACGCAACGAGATGATATAGTTGCTTACAGAATTCATCGACGCCTTTGCTTGTTCTTACAAGGATATGATAGGGATAAACAAAGATATTTCACAATATACCATTCCAATCCTGCTAAGTCAAAACCAATAAAAGAGAAGTTTAAAACAAATCATGCCTTGCTCTTATACATGAGTATACAATGTACAACCATATTATAAAGGCAAAAGAGGATATGGGAGAAACCACCTTTATAACCCAATAGGGAACATATTGATATATGGTCATGTCTTTTAGTCTAAAGAAGGAAGGTGCCACATACCAAAGAACCTCCATGACGCTTCTCCGCGATATGATGAATAAAGAGTTAGGGGTATATGTCAATATGTAGGGGCAAAAACTAATGACATGATCGTCAAATGCAAATATCATCAAGGACACCTTATAGCTCTCAAAAAATTCTTTGAACGACTCTAATAGTTCAACTTGAGGCTAAATAGCAGAAATGTTCGTTCGAGGTCACATTGGGGAAGTTACTAGGGTATGTCATTAGCTCTTGAAGTGTTCAAGTTGACCCTAATAGAAATAAGGTTATTTTAACTATGACACCGCTTAAGAATGAGAAGGAAATTAGAGGAATAGGATGAAGATTGCCAAAAGCTTTTGACCAAATCGAGAGCAATCTTCTGAATCCTCTTGTGCTTTCTCCTACATTTCATAGAATTTCTCTTCACCTATACCTTATAGTCACTGGCTCAACGGTCAAGGCTATACTCGCACAAGAGGTAAAGGGAAAGTAAAATACAATCTATTATCACAGCAAGAAGCACCTTGAGGTATGAAACCAGATACACACTCTTGGAAAGGATTAGTGTTGCTTTGATTTAGGCTACTAAGAAGCTTAGACACTACATGCTATTCCATACGATCCATATTGTATTCAAAATAGATCCTCTAAAAATCCTATTTAAGAAACCCGCTTTCAATGGATATCTGTCAAGATGGCTAGTCTTTCTGGCTAAATTAGATTTGAAATATGTCCCCTAAAAGGCAATCAAGGGATCCAATATCTTAGATTTCTAGGCCAAATCACAAACAGATGTTTTAGAAGAGAATTTTGATTTTCCTTACAAAGGCCTCCTCATATTCATAAGTGACAGTTAATCACTAAATTTTGATGATGCATCTAACAAGAAGGGGTATGGTGCAGGGATACTCCTTATTTCTCCAAAAGATGAGCATACAACCATCTCCATCAAGCTTACCTTGAGGCAACCAACAATGTTACTAAGTAAAAAGCATGCATTATGGGTTTATAATACACAATTTTGCTAGACATCAAGAAGCTTTGAGTTTTTGTGATTCCTCCTTACTAACAACCAAATCTTTGGAAAATGGAAGGTTCACACTGAAAGCCTTGCCCTTACCAAGCGTACCTTGAAATTTTAGCCAAGTAAATTCCAAAAGTTAAGCTCATGTATCTACCTAGGGATGAGAACTAATTTGTCGATGCGCTAGCTCAACTTGTTTCTATGGTCAATATTCCCACCAATCTAACATAGATGCCTCTTACCAATGAAATGAGATCTAAAGCAGCGCACATCAACATTCTTGATAATGGCATAGAGGATGGTAAACCTTGGTAAACTAATCTCCTAAAGTACATGCAAAATAAGGAGTACCCTCCAAACTCCTCTATAAAAGATCAAAGAGCCTTAAGACTCTTGGCCGCACAGTTTATTGCTCAAGGCGGTCAACTATGTAAGCGTACTAACAAGGGTATTCACTTGAGATGCATCAGTAAGAAAGAGGATGAAACCATAATAGAGTGTGTGCATAGAGATTTATGTGATACTCATATGAGTGGCTGGATGATACCCTAAAAATATCAAGATTATGATATTATTAGAATATCAAGAGGGTGGTGCTAAATAGCCTCCTTGACAAATCCTTCTTGGTGGCTTAAAACCATAGCCTTCTTCTTAGTGGTTCACATATAACTGCATGTGTGTTGCGCCATACTGCAAAACAATAAGAAAACTCCATGTTTACAAACCATAGCATAAAATAGAAAGCTCGCAAAAGTCTGGCATTTCGAATGGGCAAGACAACTAGAGCAAAGTTCAAATGCAGGACCTAAACTTCAAAAAATCAAACTCAAGGCTCCTTGACCTTGAAAACCACAATTTATACTCTAGAATTAACATATATACCAGGATAGACCTAGAGTCTCCAAACTAGATCACAATAACTACTAAGCACATCCAAAAGTTCATTGACTTTTACCAAAAAAACCAAAGTTCCTTGATTACACCAATAGCTAAATAGGCTTCAAACCTTGTACCTTTGCTAAAAAATCAAGTTCATAGATTTTAGCATCCCAATGGAGTCAATATTTACGAATTTCAATAAGAAATCAACAACTCTTGATCAGCGCCAAACAAATTTTGGCAGGAAATCGGTAACTCTTGATTAATAGAAAAGCAAGTGAATTTTCTTATTTTGAAAACCACAAAGAACTACATTCAACATTTCTTGATTGTAAACAAAAATTCAAGATTATCATCCTACCCTACCAACATGAACTAAAAATTAGAAACAACGGCTCCTTACTCATGCTCAGTGTCAAACGCCCATCCTTAAAGCTCAGTGTGAGCCTAACTCAACTAAATTGATTGTTATTGTGTAACTAATTGAAAGATTCCTTGTCTTTTACCCCTAAAGTGTGTTAGAAATTTACAAAAGCTTTAAACCAATGGAAAAAAAACCATTTGCCCCTAAAGATCAAAATTATACTCTAGGTGTCGTTTTTGAAAACGTGAAAAAGTTGGATCGATCTAGTACTACTACAATCACAATACTGCCCAGCAGAGCTGATGGCTTACTAACTTGGAACGGGATTAAACCAAAATTCTCAAATTAGGGAAAAAAGATGGGTTAGCTCCACATATTCATGGGAACCAAGACTTCAATGAGCACCTAATAAATAAGAGGTGTCCCTAGAATTGTAGGGCTACTCATAGCCCAATATATGGTTGGTTATCTTTGAATCGTAGGGCTAGTCACAACATAATATATGAAAGGCATCCCCAGAACCGCAGAGCCAGAGACATCCCTAGGAGTCCTAAATATTATTGTAACCTTGAGAGCAGAAGTCAGAATTCTAAAATGACCATATTAAGAAATAACTCCAAACATCACTAGCTATCCCTAGTAGATTTAGGCTCGAGAGAATCTTATAAATTACTAATTAAACCCCAGCAGGCCAAACTTGAGAAGATTCCACAGAATCACACAACTTAGTCTTGTTCTTGAAAAATGCCTAATTCCCTAAGGGAACCCCCATAGGCCAAAACTAGATTCCATAGTGAATCTAGACTAAGATACACCCTAAATATCACAATCTAGTCCCCTAGAGGATTAGAATGAGAGCGACTAACTAAGGCATTTAAAATCACTTGAACAACTAAGTTTCCCAACAAAATTCTTAAAAATCTCCAAGGTACTCAAAGCTTGGAAACCATAAGCTCCTTAGTGGATCCATACTCTTTTTGGCCCGAGTTCATCCTATTTTATCCTACTTTTCATCATTTTGTACATAATCTAAGCTTAGGAGCATTTCTCGTGTTTTTGTCCCATTTTCATTGACTTCCCTTTATCTTTTCTACTTTTATGCGTGTTTTCATTGCTTGATATAGGTATTTAATGTGCTTGAGCATGAGAACAAAAGAATTGAGATGTATAGTGGAAAAGTCGAGAGGAGAAGCCAAGAGGCCGCTTAGATTTTGAACTAAGAGGCCTCTCAAGAGAAAGAGACTTGAGTGGGAGCTAACTCTGTCACAAGCGGCCACTCAGTTCAATGGGAGCAAATAGGTAGAGAGCTATGAGCGGACATCAAGTGGTCTCCAAGGGGTTACTTATTGGCCTAAGAGTCCGCTCAAAGTTGAACTAAGCGGTCGCTCAGTTTACTCAAACCTAAGTTGAGACCTTATGAGCGGGCGCTTAACTATGTACTGAGCGCCCGCTTAGTCTGTTTTTCAACAGTTTTGCGCCTAGCTCCAAATCTTCTATGGGAATTGAGGATACAAAAAGGAAAAAGGATGAGGTTTTTGTGGAAGGGGAGAATAGCAGTAATTTTAGACCTAGAGATATAGTTTAGGGTTTACTTTATTGTTCTTCCAGAAAACTTTAGATTTCTCGTAGATTTTGCATCAATTTCACGTACTTTCATCGTATTTGAGATCATCTATTGTTAGACATCAATTCCTTATCAATATATTAGTATTTTTTCACTTTCTCTTGCTTTATATTTCATAGTTTCAATTTATTTTCTATTTTTGTTAATTTATGTTGGATTATTATTACTTTCTCTCTTAGTTTGTTCATCATTATTTGTGAATTTGCTAGTATGTCTCATTATTTTGATTATTTGATGTCTTCTGTTACTAGTCATGAGTAGTTAGATTAGTTAAGGAATAGGATAAAAACCCGATCCCGAGCATGGATGATGCTTAAAGTATGGATTTGGTTTCTGGATGATTTATGTGTGATTTAAACTCGAGTTTTGGTTGGAGTCTAGATTGGCCATTTAGATTTCTTCCATTTCTTTCCTAGGTCTAAGACATTGAGAAATGCATATTTAGGTAGTGACTCGATGTTAAGTGTTGTTAACTCGTATGCTATTAATTATTGATTTAAATCTATTGTGTTGCTTGTATGCTTTACAATACGATTAGGCGAGAAATCCCAATGGTAATGCCCTTTCTTGAAGATGAATGAGAGTTTGGTTTTGGTTGAAATCCCTTCCTTGCAGGATGATTAGGTTTAATTCATAGGTTAATAGTAAGTTAGTGAGCCTCATATTATCTCATTTTAAGTCTAATTCCCAGCTTTAGCTCATTCATAATAGGAATTGGTGTTGAATTCTGAACCCCTAGCTCTTTTACCTTCATAGAACAAGTTCTTTAGAACCTCAAACTAGAATTTAGTTAGATCTAATCTTAATCCTTTCTTTAGTTAGGCTAGCTTATAGCTAAACTACTAGAGTTTGGTATCTATTTGAAGCCATCACTTGTGGATTCGAGCCTTACTTGTCCATTACTCATAATAGGTGAAGTCGAGGTTTATTTGATAGTAGGTGTCATGACGATCGATATCTTACCCTATCAAATGGCGCCATTGCCAGGGACTGGCATTTAGTATCGAGTATTTAGTAGTTTTTACGAGTCTAGTTCATTTATTCTTATTTTATTTCGTTTTCTTCCTCATTTTCATTAATTTTTTATAGTGATAATTAGTGTTAACCCTTTTCTTAGTTTTGATTTGTATGCCATCAATCAAGAGCAGCTAAGCACTACCTTTATCTCTATTGAATCCTGAAAATGAACGTACTACTAGAGCTATAGGAAGAGGTTTAAGAAAAGGAGATAGCTCATTGTGAATAGAGGGAAAATAACCTAATTTTAATTCATCTAGACCTATGGATGATGGTACAAATAGACCCTTGAGGCGGTATGGAGCTCCAAGAGCTTACCAAGTCCATAGTGGTATAGTGCAATCTACTATAGAGGCTAACAACTTTGAGTTAAAGCCAACATTGATCACTCTGGTAGAAAGCCATCCTTTTAGAGGAGGGAAACATGAGTCACGTCATACCCACCTTAAGTAGTTCATATGATATTGTGATACAATAAAGGCAAATAGTGTGAATTAGGATTACATTAGATTGAGTCTATTCAAGTTCTCTCTAATAGGCAAAGCTAGTGAATGGCTTGAGAAGATGAAGCCAAATTCTTTAAGGACATAGGAGGAAGTGACTAGAGCATTCCTACATAAGTTCTTCCCACCTTCAAAGATTACTGAAATGAGGACAAAAATTACAACGTTCAGCGAAAAAGGAGATGAAACTCTATTTAAAGCATGAGAACGTTCCAAGGGTTTGATTGAGGCATGCCCACACCATCGAATAGAGAAGTGGTTAATTTTTCATAGTTTTTATAATGGACTGCCTCAGCAGAATAAGACTAGCCTCAATGCAAGAGTCGATAGAGCTATAATGAGATTTAGCCCAACCGAAGCATTCAAAGTTTTGAGCAGGTAGTTGAAAATTTTGCTGATTGGAATAAAGGTGAGAGAGTGAAGACAAAGCGAGGAGGAAGGTATGAAGTAGATTCTATTAATGTACTTTCTTTTAAGTTAGATGCAATAACTAATAAATTTAATGAAGTTGTTTTGAACTTTCCTATGTATGACATGTAATCCCTACAAGCATCTAGTTCTAATGGTCATATGCAGGTGTTATTTTGTGATGTTTATGGTGATTATGATCATAACCATATGCAATGTCATCTACTAACCTCTATAGGGAATGCACCATTAAGAATGGAATAGGTTAATGCCATAAATAATATGACCCCTAACCCCAAATTCGATCTATACTCTAACACCTTTAACCCTAGGGTGGAGAACTGACCCAAATTTTTGTTGGAGAACTAGGAAGAAATAGGGGAATGTGAACTTCAACGGGCTATGGATTATTTAATTTATGGCTATGGATTTACGGCATAATATCTATAACGCAACAATTTAATTAGAGAAATGAATAATATGCGGCATATTAGAGAGAACCCGCCACATTTTAATTTCGGCACATAATAATATGCGGCGTATCACCATCAACCCGTCACATATTGATTGAACTTAATATTAATATGCGGCGTATATCTTTACACCCGTCGCATATGTTACCTGTATTTAAAAAAATCCATTGGCATATCAGTTCTTCATTTCGCATCTTCACTTCTTCTACTCGTGTATTTCTTGCACCCTATTTCCCCAAACTTCTCCTTTCTTTTCTTAGGCCCTAATTCCCCAACCCTAATTCGTGAACTTGAGCCCTAATTTCTCAACCCCAACTCGTGAACTTAAGCCTTAATTCCTACTCGGGTTCGTGTTCTTGCCCCTCTTCAAAGCATGTCGTTTGGTTCATTGCCCTTCCCCTTGTCGTCAACTTCCCTCTTCCAAGGTAATGGGTTTCCTTTGGTTCTTTGGTTTATATGTAAATGTGGATATATGTGCATTTGTTTGTTCTAAAGAATAGTGTGGTTTATTCTTTGGTTCATTGGGTTCATACGTGCTTTTGTTTGTTCAATAAAGTACTCCCTAGACTAGTGTATATATATGTAGGTAGCATTGACATTCTCAAAGGAGAATATAAAGATAATGGGGATTCGAATAGGTTTATTATTTAGGGAAGAAATATGGATATAGTTATTAACAACAAAAGAAATCAAAGATTGTGCGATATGTTGGACATTATATCGATAAAAGTGTTTCGATAAAAGTTATTAAAAACAAAAGAAATAAAAGATTGTGTGATATGTTGGACATTATATCTTATTATAATTTTCTCTAATAAGAATTTATTATTGGACATTATATCGATAAAAGTATTTCGTCTCAACAATTTAATTTTCTAAAGATGGCTAAGCTTGGTGGGTATAATGTACATTTGATCTTACATCCATAAGTTTAGAGAATGTTTGATTATTTGGTTATGATTTCTAATATCCTATGATTCCTATCAATTCAATAGAGAGTCATGTGGCATTGTATGTTGGTTATGGTTGTATTAAAATGCATATACACAAATTTGGATATTGATTTTCAAAAATGGGAAATGTTGGGTTTACAAAGGAAACTCTGCCAAATTTTTTGTATAACTTGTAGTGATTTACAAAGCATAGAATATAAATAATATTGCTAGAAGAATTTAGTAACTTAAACTATAGAGCGAGTGTTTGTGGGTCATTGTAGAGTTTGTTTAACCCTATTTTCGACAAGCTACTTAAGGACCCATTAGCTGCAAATATATATTTATATAACTATGCGTAAGCTGAGTGTTGATTAGATTGTTATTTAATATCTCAAATAGTGCTTAACACAAATTATGGTTTGAAATTGGATGTTTGGTTATTGTGCTTCGTTGGAGTTCATGAATGGAGTTAAGGAGTTTTGTAGACAAGCGTTGAAACACCTAAATAACATTGGAGATAATGAGGTGTGTTGCCCTTGTGTTGATTGTGATAATATGAATATAGTTAGTAGTATAAGAGAGCTAAGGGACCATGTGATTTGGAGTGGGTTTAGGCAATAATGCCACGTATGGGTATGACATGGTTTAGACCATGTGAATACGATTAGTGTGGGTTCTAATGAAATTCCCATTCATCATGTTAAGCTAGACCATTATGGCCAATTAGATTCTGATAATGGTGAAGATGTTGATGCTAAGAAAGAAGATGATGGGGAGGATGAATTGAAGGATAATGACCCCGATGATGAAGATCAAATAGATAAAAAGCTTAAAGGGGTTGGGGATCAATTTGGTAGTCAATCTCGTACTTTTGAGCATTTGTGGGAGGCTGCTGAGAAACCTTTGTATCCTGAATATACTAAATACACGAAGTTGTCCTCTATATCAACTTTGTTTAAATTGAAAGTGAAATATGGTTGGACTGATACAAGTTTCACAACCTTGCCTATCCACATATTATTCAAAGAAGTTAATGTGTCCCCTTGGTTTATAGTATAATAAGATTGATGCTTGTCTAAATATTGCATATTATATCGAAATAAGTATGAAGAGTTCATTTAATGTCCTAAATGTGAGCCTAAAGTGGGGATTAAAGGTCATAGTGTAAAGGTGTTATGGTACCTTTGCATAATACCAAGGTTCAAGCATTTATTTTTTATTAAGAGCGATGCAAGGAATTTGAGATGACATGTAGAGAAGAGGAAGAAAGATAGGATGATTCGGGATCCTGCTGATTCTCCCTAGTGGAAAACAATTGATGAATCTATCAAGGCTTTTAGTAGGGAATATAGGAAGCTAAGACTTGGTCTCAGTACGGATGGAATGAATCCTTTTGGTACCTTAAGCAATCAACATAGCACATGTCCAATTTTTTAGTGATACATAATTTGCCTCCTTGGTTATGCATGAAGTGTAAGTATGTTATGTTATCGCTTCTAATATCAGGGCCCAAGCAACTTGGGAATGACATTGATGTTTATCTTGCTCCCCTTATTGAAGATTTGTAGTTGTTGTGGGATGAAGGTATATCTATATATGATGCATATGCTAAAGAGACTTTTAAACTCCGTGCCATGTTATTATGTACCATTAATGACTTTTTAGCATATGGGAACTTGTCGGGGTATAAGGTGAAGGGAAAGAAAGCCTGCTCGATTTGTGTGGATGATATGGACTAAACATACTTGCCACATTATATTATGGGAAACATGTGTATCTCATTGATGTGCTCGTTTTAGAGCACGTTTATCACCTCGTTTTAGTGTCAAGTCTCGCAGTTTTGTATTGGTTTTATGCATATTGTGCTTGGTTTTATCTTAATCTTGTTTTCGAGTTGTCTTAAGTTCATTTCAGGTACTTTTGATGATTTCAAGGTGAAATACAATACATTTGAGCCTTTGACACACGTATCATAGCTTGGGCAAGTGTTTGAAGTCACTCATGAAGATCCCACGGAGTTCAGAGAAGAGAAAAGTGAAAAAGAGGAAAGAATGGTCTCAGATTCGACCGAATCTGAGAGACATTCGATCGAATGTATGCAGATTCGACCGAATCTGAGACTCATTCGGTCGAATGAGAGGCAGTCTTCAGAGCATTTGACCCTTGGTCACTGGGAATGTCGAATGGAACTCATTCAGCATCCATTTGGCCGAATCAACATCATCATTCGAGCGAATGCTTGACAGAGATCGATCCCTCGAAGCCTCTGGAATAAGCGAATGGAAGACCATTCGGGCGAATGGAATTGTATTCGGCCGAATGAGACTTACATTCGGGCGAATGACAGTGTTTTCCTCCGGATCAACTACTTTTTAGGGCCGGCTCCTATGCATTTTAGGGTTTTCGTAGGTTTTTCTTGTTTTGTTATAAATACCCCCTTCCTCTAATGAGAGGAGGGGAGAGCTAGGTTTTATACTTTTATGCACTTTTAGTTTTCTTTAGCCTCCAAATTCTTTTAGTTTTAGCTTTCGGTTTTCAGTTTCCTCAACGCTTTGTAGTTCGAATTCTTTTCGTGGATATCAAATTGAAGCTTTTGTAAGTTTTAGTCTATTCCTTTGATCTTAATTAATTGCTCTACTTCATTTCATGTCTAGTTCTATATTTGTCGGTTATTAGCATAATTTCTGAATTGTTTTCATTCTCGCGATTTCATTCCATTTTTTTTCTGTTGCATCTTTGAATATCTTTACGTCTTTAAGCATGAATATGTGTGTGTAATTTCTTTAGGGGTTTTGATTGGTGAAACCCTAGGAAAGCTATGATCTTTATTGCTTGAGGTTGTAGAAACAATGATAATAAATAGTTTCGGAATCCGATGCGAATCTTGTCCTGCCACTCCTTTGGAGACATAGGGAGATTATAGGTCGTTCGTTGTGATTTGTGGAATCACCAACTTCCTCTCGTATTCTTGGATGTCCATGATAGTTATTATCAGATTTTCTCTAATCTATCACGTTTGGTTTTGAAAGCTTCATTCCTAGGGTGAATCCAATCTTGTCCCCGTTTCTCTCTTCTTGCTTTATTTCTCTCTACTTGCTTTAGTTTTAATTGAATTTCTAACTCCCAATAGTCCGGTTATGTTAAAAGTTAGAGTCTTGATATACCTTGTCTTCGTGGTTCGACCCCCTACTCCACTATGCTCGTATAGTTTATAGGTTGGAATAAATATTGTTTGCATAACCTGTCTTTTAGTTAACGACCTAAAACACCGGTTATCACTCATGCATCGGAGGTTCTTGAATAGGTTTCATCCTTATCATAAGAGAAATACCTTATTTGATGGTAAAGTTGAGAAACGTAGAGCCCTTATACCATTGACTAGAAGTGCGATTTATGACACTATGAAAGGAATAAATAATATGTTCGGGAAAACTTTGAAACACAGAGATGCTCAGGGGTTCTGGAAGAAACAGTCAATATTTTGAAAACTTCAGTATTGGAAGTATTTATCCGTTAGACATTGTCTTAATGTTATGCATATAGAAAAGAATGTTTGTGATGCCATCTTAGGGACTCTGTTGAATATACCTGGTAAGAATAAGGATGGTCCTAATGTCAGGAGAGATATCTAGACAATAAAGATTTGATCCAAGTTGTGGCCTAAAGACCAAACGCCTATGAATGGAAAAGGTAAATCCACATATGTTCCTCTAGCTTGTTACACTTTGTCCCGAGCAGAAAAAAGGATATTTTGTGAGTATTTGTATGGAATCAAGGTTCCTAATGGTACTCATCAAATTTGAAGAACTTCGTATCCATAAAAGATCTGAAATTAGTGGGTATGAAGTCTCATGGTTGTCATATTATGATGCAAGTGTTTCTACCAATTGCCATCTGCCATATTTTACCCAAGCATGTTAGGTATTCTATAACTAGACTTTATTCTTTTTTCAATACAATATACAGCAAGGATCTTGATCAGTCATGTTTGGATGAGTTACAGACTAATGTTGTTACGACCTTATGTCAACTAGAGATGTATTTTCCATCTTTGTTCTTTGATATTATGGTACATCTAGTTGTGTATTTGGTTCGAGAAATCAAGTTGTATGGTCTAGTGTTCCTAAAATGGGCTTATCCTTTTGAGAGATACATGGGTACTTTAAAGAAGAAGGTGAGAAACCCAGCACACCATGAAGGTAGTATAGTTCAAGGTATAATCACAAAGGACGTAGGTGAGTTTCTTAGTGAGTTCTTATCTAATGGGGAGGCAATTGGGCTATCAAAATCGAGGCATGAAAAGAGGCTCAAAGGGCACAGCACCGTGGGTTCTAAGGAGATCTTAATTCCATTCCCAAAAGAGAGATTGTCTCATTTATTTGTTTTGCACCATATCACAGAGGTTCATCCTTACTTAGAAAGGCATATGAATGACTTAAAGGTGAAGTACCCTTCTAAAGGTGAACGAGCATTGATACAAGAACATAACAACACCTTTATTGATTGGTTTCATGTCAATGTTATGCATGAATTATCTGAAATATGCCATAACATTTCTGATACAATCAAGTGGTTATCTTATGGCCCTCAAACAACTGTTCGATCTTTTGAGGGGTATGATATCAATGGATATACCTTCTACACTGAACCTCGGGATAAGAAATCAAAGTCTATTCAAAATAGTGGTGTTTCAATAGTGGCATCTTCTCGAGAAATGCTAGCTCAAATGATAAAGCACCCATTAATGCAACCTTTTCTTACTATGGGATAATTCAAGAGATATGGAAATTTAAATACTATAGCTTTAAGGTTCCTCTTTTTCAACGCAAGTGGGCAGATATCAGTCAATGTGGCTCGGTGAAGAAAGATGAATCGAATTACACTTTAGCCAACATGAGTATGATGCGTGATACGGATGAACCTTTTATACTTGCATCACAAGCTAAATAAGTATTCTACATTAAAGACACAGATAACCCTCGATGGTTTGTTACTGTCCCAGGTAAATGACAGATCCTTGGAATTGGTGATGTCACTGATGAGAAAGACTATGATGACTTTGATGACCCCCGATAGAAATTAAACTTTTAAACTAATCAATGTCATTTTCCAATGTATTAAAAAGACTTACAATGCAAGGAGAACGAGCCAGAAAGCAGACATCAACATAGATAGAAGTGATGGTAAGTTCATTAACTAATTAAAACATTGTAAAATAGTACTATCATACATATGGCTAACATTTCTATTTTGTATTCATAGAGTGCTCAACAACGGGGAGGAACTAAGTGTAGCTACTTCGTGATGCGTTTCATGCTTGACGTCCTCAACAGGTGCAGTAGTGGGATGCTCATGGAAGAGGTAAGAACTTTTGCCCATAATTTCATCGTTTTGAGTATATTGAATAGTGTATTCCCACTTATTCATGCCTCAAACACTTTGCATAGGATGGGTTGAATTAATATAAGTCGATAAGGAGCGATTTTGGGAAATTATTGGCCTTCATACTTGAAATACATCAATATGAGTCAATATAGGCCAAATACGACTGATTTTGAGTCAATATTGGCGTATTTCCCTTTAACATGCCCCAAACACTTTGAATATAATGTTTTTCTTTATTACTTTTAACTGTCCTTCTGCCTTCACCATAGTCCTCTGCTTTCCTATAAAATGACCTGGTTTCCTCTGTTCTTTTTGGAACTTTTACGAGAAAAAGATGGAGAATTTTTCTGTGGGAAAGAGAACAAGGAGTCAAAGAGCTAAAATGGTGATGGAACAAAACAAAAGGGAGCGTCTTGCTGCTATTAGGAAGTAGTAGCCGATGAAAGATACTGATGAGGGTGGTAGTAGCCGAATAAAAAATAAAAATATGAGGGTTTTGATGGGTGATAATGAGGCTGTAGTGATTTATGAAAAGTAGTTTTTAAGAAGGGTTTTTTGATTCATGAGATTTAACCCCTCTTGAAAACTCTTCTTCATCAATCATAGCAGCCTCATTGTCATCCATTAAAACCCTCAAATTTTGATCTTTCATTCGGCTAGTACCACCCTCATCAATATCTTTTATCGATTGCCACTTCCTAACCGTAGCAAGACGCGCCCTTTTGTTTCGTTCCATCACCATTTTACTCTTTGACTCCTTATTCTCATTCCAATAGATAAATTTCTCCATCTTTTTTCATAAAAGTCCAAAAAGAACAGACCCTAACAGAGCATTTCATAGGAAAGCTGAGGAATGTGATGAAGGCGAAAGAGTAGGAGAACGGAACAAAGGAAACATTATGAACTATACCATAATTCGGTCAAATAGGAGCGGTTTTGGGTAGAAAAAGACTTAAACACTTCAAATACATTGACATGAGTCAATATAGGTCAAATAGGGTGGTTTTGGGTCGATATTGGCGTATTTCCCCTAGAACATGGCCCAAACACCTCTAATAGGATGATATGAGTCAAAGTAGGTCAAATGGGATCAGTTTTGGGTAAAGAATGAGGTATTTACCCTATAACATGTCATAAACACTAGAAATAAATCGATTTGAGTCAAAATCAGTCAAATGGGAGAAGTTTTGGGTATAAAATGACCTAAGCACTTTAAATACATCAATATGAGTCAATATAGGGCAAATAGGGAGGTTTTGGGTCGATATTGGCATATTTCCCCTAGAATATGGCCTAAACACTTCAAATAGGTCAAATGGGAGTGGTTTTGGGTCAAAAATGACGTATTTACCCTATAACATGTCATAAACACTTGAAATACATTGATTTGAGTCAAAATCGGTCAAATGGGAGGGGTTTTGGTTAGAAAATGCCATAAACACTTGAAATACATTGATATGAGTGAATATATGTCAAATAGGGCAGTTTTGGGTTGATATTTGCCTAGTTCCCCTAGAGCATGGCCCAAACACTTCGAATAGGATGATATGACTCAAAGTAGGTCAAATGGGAGCGATTTTGGGTAGAAACTGACGTATTTAAATTGATTACATCGATATTAGTCAATATATATATTAGTCGGATTTGTAATTAGGACCATATGTCATAAGTTAGTGTCATATACAACGAGGTGTGGAAAATGACGTGTTTGAACTATACTTTTCAAATACATTGCATTTTATATATACTTTTATGATATGATGATCAATCTTAGGTATATAAAGGATTCAACGAGGATCCCTTCTCCACCGGAGAAATCGATGTCGTCCGTAACAAAATGGCCAAGTATTGGACAGATAACTTTTTTTTAGATTATGCGCATTAGCTTTTTGTGTATTTTATAGTTTTTATACATCAATTTCATTTATTGGGTTGTAGTTTTGATGTCACTTAATGGGTGATTTTATGACCCTATTAGTATATAAATGAGATATGGATCATCATATGTATATATGTACGTTGGTTGGTGTAATTGCAAATGTAATATAGCATGTTTGAATTTGGAAATTTGGGCGTAACAAGGATCAAATTAAAGCATACCAAAAAAACACTTATATGCGGCGGATGTCCCCAAGACCCACCGTTTATTACTCTGTTATTGCAACTTTTCATTCTGGAAAAGTAATAATCTACGGCGTCACTAAGCTTTAAACCACCACAAATTAATCATCAATATGCGGCATCACTTAGCCTAGAACCGTCGCATATTAATCATTAATATGTAGCGTATTTCTTTGTACCCGCCGCATTTTAATTATTTTTTTGCGGCGTATTTTTTATGCCACAAATTAATTTAATTAATTTGTTGCCATCCTAAATGCTGCTATCCTTTTGACGCCGCATATAGTACTAAAAAACTTGTCGCATATTGATCAATTTTTGCTAGTGCTACCAGGACAGACCTAGAGTCTCCAAACTAGATCACAATAACTACTAAGCACATCCAAAAGTTCATTGACTTTTGCCAAAAAAGCAAAGTTCCTAAATTCCATAAGTGCTTCGGTTCCTTTCAACCAAAGCAATTGGTAATTTATTGCTTCGGTTCAATAACCGAAGCAATTGTAATTTTTAAAAAATTGGAGCTTTTAAATGATTCGGCTCATATGACCGAAGCAATAGATGTAATTTAGTGTTTTTTAATATATTTTTATGCCTTTTTTGAATATAATAATAATAAAGTCTTCTATTATGTTTACTAAAGAATATACGATGTATTAAATAACTATTTCGATCAATTCATCACACACACACACACCATACATGTTGAAAAGGATGTTTACATACAAATTTCATTGATCAAATATTGTTAATTACTACTTAAGCTACAACAAAATTATGACATGTTTACAACAATTACATATCTAAGGGTTCTTGCCCTACAATATAATATCTCACTTAGCTATCGGACTTGGAAGCTTTGAAATTATCAGCCAAAATCTCTTTTATTTCGCTCACCTCCTCATCTGAGTAAGGTGTTGTTCTCAAGAAATCCTGAAAAAACGACAATTTCAAATAATAGTATGAATAACTCAAGGACCTCATGACAACGTATTATTTCTTAGTCTCGATAAATTTTGGCAAAGTTTTCCTTGTAAATTGACAATGTCCATAAAATAATATTATCCACTCTTAACCTGCCTTTAACATTAAATAATCCATAAATATAGTGCCACAACCAACATGCATATTTAGTACAACAATCCACAAATATATATAGTCCAACATATACTTCCTAAATAATTAATAAGATGTCTTTCAACTTCTTTAACTAAGTATGGACTAATCATTCAATTCTCTACATTATCATTATTTTATCAATCCTTTAAAAATCAATCCTAATACTTTATCAATTAAGATATAAAAGCCTTTCAGTTCATAGAAATGAATTTTGAAACAAAAGCCTTTTAGTTCTTGCTCCTCTTTATTGCCTCTCATTACCCATTTTTAAATTTTTTACTCAAAAATGGCAAAATTATTGTAGCAAGGACTTCGATTTCATAAGGGATTTTTAAAAACTGGGATTCGACTGCCAGAATTACATTCTATACACTGACTTATAGTTTGTGTCTCTATTTGTATCTAAAAGGTGAAACCTTTTCCATAGAAATGATAAACATAACATCACATGGAATTAACCTAAAGATTATAAAGAAGCTTGATTAAGTTGGTGTATGAGTTGTAAGTATTAGATGCGGAGAGAAAGAAGTCAGCAATTGAAGGTAGCCAGTTTGAAGAGCTAGCCATACATTTTGACACCTATACTGGTTCTTGGGACTCCCCATTCCATTACAGGGCACCTTCAAATTGGTTATATCAAGAAAAAAGACATTTAAGCAAACAGAAAATCCTAAAATCAAACTATTTTGATGTGTTTAATTTGACATTTTAGAGATGAATTAATGATCTCTAAAATAGGACCTTGGACGTACATAGCTCCTTGTGTTTTGCTATCTTTTCTTACCGGCCAGTTGCCCCTAAAAGTTATTTATATCTATATATATATAAATAATACTATGATCATATATCTATCTATCTATCTATCTATATGTATATGTATATGTATATGTATATGTATATGTATATGTATTGAGAGTTATTTTATGTCACGATCACCATCATTTAATATAATACCTCTTTATAAACTTTACGGAAACCCTAACTCCATAACTAAGCCACTTCAAAACACCATAATAGCCATTCATAAAGCAAGTTTTTGCCCAGCAAGTATAATCAATCAAAACGCACATATAGAGGCGCCATATACCACAAAAGCTACGTACATCCAGAAGAAAACCTTTTGACATCGTATAATCATCATGGGGAACACATGAAATCGAGTACAAAATAATGTGTAATTAACACACTCTCCCACAAGAAACAGTTTTAGGGTTTATGCAAATATCCCAATAATCACCTTCAATTAATGCAAGATCCTCTCTTATCCCGGTACCGAGTTTGTTAATTACGTTAATGGAATGATTTGGGCATAATTGAAGCAATTCAAGAAACGGTTTTTTACATTAATGGAGAACCAAATTGAAGCAGGCAAGATTTGGGCAGATGGAGAAGATGAAGAACCTATTGCATGCTATGTTAGTTGCAGCTAGTTTTGGGTATAAGAAGAGGCACTTGTGAATATACACGAGTTAAAATATATATATATTAATCCCATTTTTTTAAAATTTAATGCTTCGGTTTAACAATAACCGAAGCATTAAAAGTTAATGAAAATTTTAATACTTGAATGCTTCGGTTTAACAAAAACCAAAGCGTTAAAGACTTAAACGCTTCGGTTTTTGTTTAACCGAAACATTAAGTATTAAAATTTTCATTAACTTTGCTTACTGTGCTTTCACTGCTTGCCAAGATAAGGAAGGACCTACAGCTGTTATTCCATGCTCTATTTTTAGACTTCAACATCGAAAAATCTAATTATGTTCAGCTCATTGATCGGAGTTATCATATTACTAGTCTTCCTACTTTGTATGTGACACTGCTCTAAGTTTTAATTATATTGCTCTTTCAGTGGCACATTTATTGAAAACTCCGTAATTTCGTATTTAATTTGGTATTAATTTAGGGAGTGGGTGTAATATTTGGTAACTTACTTGGTTGGTATTGTCTCTTTGAAGCTATATGAAATACATAAACAACTTAATATATGAGCCGCCTAATCTACGTATATCTAATCATGTAAAATATATATCTTAATTTATATATGAGCCTAATTAAGTAATGTAATATATATATATACATATATATATATATATATATATATAGATAAAAGTTAAAATAAGAAGGGTACTTAAAATGAGAAGGATGAGAAGACATCTTGGCTTTTCATCTCCTAAATCCAACGGATGATATTTTATTTACTCATAGTGACTTTTTTTTAACTCATAGTGACAAAATAATTTTTTTCACTTATAATGACTCTTTTTATTATCATAGTTACTCTTTGTATTATTATAGTGACCATTTTTTATTGTTATAGTAACCATTTTTTTACATGAAATTTGTAGCGTTGGATCTTACCATTTGAATGGCTATCATATCTTCTTATTCTTCTTATTTTAAGAACCCTTCTCATTAGATCTCTCCTTATTCTTCTTATATATATATATATATGGAGGGATCCAATGAGAAGGGTGTTTAAATAAGAAGAATAAGAAGAGATCTTGGCCATTCAAATTGTAAGATTCAATGCTAGAGATTTTACATAAAAAATGGTAACTATAACAATAAAAAATGGTCGCTATAATAATAAAAAGAGTAATTATAATAAAAAAAAAACCATTATAAGTGAAAAAAATTATTTGGTCAATATGAGTTAAATAAGGGTCTCTACGAGTACATAAAATATCATCCGTTGGATGTAAGAGATGAAAAACTAAGATGTCTTCTCATCCTTCTCATTTTAAGTACCCTTCTTTTTTAACTTTTACCTATATATATATATATATATATATATATATATATATATATATATATAATTGTATCTAAGTATATATCTTTATTTAAATATAATCACATGTTCATATATATGTATATCTAATTAAGTAAAGTATATATATGATTGCATCTATAATTAATTATATTCCTTCATAATAAGATTTTGAAGCTATTATACGTACACATGCCTTCAAATAGAAAAAACTAAGTACGTTCGCATCAAGTTTTTTATGGTTGAATCTAGTCTATTGTTATTTAATTCAGCTTACCTAATGAGTCATAGCCCTAAAGAATTAAGCTTACCTAGTATGATATTGTCAAACCAAAAGCATTAGAGGGTATAAGTGCTTCGGTTATTGTTTAACCGAAGCATTAGAGGGTATAAATGCTTCGGTTGTTGTATAAGCAAAGCATTAGAGTGTATAAGTGTTTCGGTTGTTGAATAACCAAAGCATTAGAGTGTTTAAGTGATTCGATTGTTGCATAACCAAAGCTTTAGAGTGTATAAGTGCTTTGATTGTTGTATAACCAAAGCATTAGAGTGTATTAGTGCTTTGGTTATTGTATAACCGAAGCATTTGAGTGTATAAATGCTTTTGTTGTTGTAAAACTGAAGCATTAAATGTGTAAGTGCTTTGACTATGCATTAACCAAAGCAACTAAGGGGAAGCAATTAAAGCAATTTCTACTAGTGCGCCTTAAAATTTTGGTGTCCACTCCTCTTAACCCTTCAAATCCAATCTTTACAAGTATAGCTAAAGTCGCATAACTGACCCTTAACAATGCATTAGTGGGGGAGAGTCCCTTTCTCTTTATCTTCACTGAGAATGAAAGGTTGGGTTATTAAAGAAAATGAGTCCTCCAGTGGCGACTCACTCATCGAGTCGTCCATCTGAAACTTAATTTTAGGTTCATTTGACCATTTTGTACCCTTAAAAGGTCATTAGAAAATAACAATCCATATCTTTCATACCTTTGAGGTAACGTAAGGTATGTTTAATTTCACTCTAATTCTTGGAGAGACATGTGTTAAACCATGCCAAAAAATTTAATGTAAATGATATGTCAAGTTATGTATGATCAGCAATGTACATCAATGCCATATAGTACTTTAATAGGGAAATTTAGGACTAAGAATCTCTTTTATCTTCTTTATAAGGATGGAAAGGGTCCTTGTTCACTTCAGTGACCATACAACCATCAAGGCTGCTTAACGGATGTACTTAATCAAACCAATTCTTTTAGTGCCTTTTTTATGTTTGTCGATTGATGTAAAAGGGTTCCATTCTTTAGGTGGTCAATTTGTATCTCCAAGAAAAATCATGTCTTTCCAAGATTTTTCATTTCAAATTCTTTCTTCTAGTAATCCCTTATCATTAGAACTTCATCAAATGTTTCAATGATATTCAAATTATCTACATACACTATAATCTGTACAAATCCTGATACAAATTTCTTTATAAATATACATGGTTAAAATGGATCATTCTTATAGCCTTCATTGAATAAGTCCTCACTAAGGAAATTATACCATATATCCAGATGTATCCACGGATTGTTTTAATCCACATAGGGATTGATTCAGTTTAATGGAGTAATGTTCTCAAAAACTTGAATCTCCTACTTTAGGTATCTTAATTGATGTGGATTCCTATAAGGTGAGCTATGAGAAACCACAAGGGAATAGATTCTATGAACTCGACCACCTTGTGGAACGAACTCAATAGTTGTTAATTTCTTATACCACCTTCTAGAACTAAGTATTTAACACCTAGATCAAGACTACTTTCTAGAATTAAACTAAGCAAGGAATAAGAAATGCATAGCAGGTGTTCTTAAACACAAAGTTTGATTTCTGAAAATTTTCTATACATAAAACTGTAAATTTGATCCCCTATTCATACATGTACCTAACCGAGTTTGATTAGGACTATGACTCCTTATTTGACTCTTATTCAAACTTCTGATTAACCTATAAATACTTTGAATCAGATTAGGATTATACTAACCCAATCTAACTTAAACTCAAACTTCTAATATTTGAATTCTATCTAAGGGAATTTGAAGTTAACTAAAATACAACTTTGGAAATGAAACATAAATCCTAATTTGGCCCAACTTAGTTAAGCCTCAACTTTTGATTCCTACTTCAACTAGGAAACTTACAAAGACTCAAGTTACTAAAATAGTATACTCAAAATACAAAAATAACATAAATCTAATGAAAACCTAAGCTAACCACTTTCGCATCATTAATCCATCTGGGAGTTTTATATTAATGTCATTATCAAGTTGGCCATACAAATAAGATGTGACTACATTTATAAAATGTAAGTTAAGTCCTTCTCTCATTGCTAGACTACTAAAAAAATATGAATGTAGTTACATCCACCTTAGGAGGTATGTCTCTTCATAACCTTTGTCAGGTCTTTATGAGAATCTTTCTGCAACTAAACTTGATTTATGTCAAAAAGTTTCTCTATTTTTATTTCTTTTAAGCAAGGACCTATATATAGCAGATTGGCTTGACACATTCAAATGTAAGGATTATAGGCCTAGATCTCTATACTAGAGATTTTTATTCTTCTTCAATTGCCTCTTTCCATTTCGGCCAATAATCAAATTTTCTACATTCTATCATAGACTTTAGTTCAGGATCCTCATCATTTATAACATTAATTGCTACATTGCATGCAAAAACATTACTGACATCAATTTTATTTTTGTTCTATTTACATAATTTGTTGAGATCTCATTACTATTAGGTACCTAAATTTCTTATGTCATGTTAAAGATATTTTTCTAGAGATCATTCTAAAGTTAATACATCCTCTCTATGAATCAGAGTTCTTTTTCATTTTCGAGATCTTTGGAACCAATTGGTTTACCATGCTTTAAGCATGCTTTAAACTCATTAGCAACTTTATATGGTCTTTTAGGAACATCGCCAGTTTTCATTAGAGCATTTATAGCTAGTACATGTGACTTAGTCACTTTATTGAGGTTAGTAAATGTGATTGGAAATCAATTTCCTAAACTTTGTAGATGTATCATCTTTTGAAATTCTAATCCACATTGTTTCATGGTTAATATGAGATAATGATAATTTATTCAATATGATTTCATTTTCTAGTAGTTTATATTCTACCAATAATGTTAAAAATTTACTTGTTAAAATAACAGTCTACAGAATGAGTTGTAAAAAAAATTTCTAACAGTTGGCTCTAAATATTTAATGCTTAATGGAGAAAATATCAAAGATCTATTCCTACCCTCCTTTGAGGGTCCATCTTAAATTGTTGTGATTGAGTAACTAAACATATACAACATATCCAAAAGGTATTAGATGGGATATATTTGGTACATTACCAAAAGCCAATTCTAATGTGGAGATCATATGATAACTACATACTTTAGTACTACATTATAATATTTCTATATGCTCTATCAGATCTTTCTATAATATTTTTAATACATACTTTAGTACTTACAACATCATATATGCTCTATCAGATCTTTCTATAATATTTGCTTTAGTACTTACACTTGAATCATTCAATATCAAATTAGAGAAATATCTCTTATTTTTAAGTGTGGAGTGAGTAATTGTATTATTTATTAGGCAAAAATCTTCCCCATTATTCAATTCCAATTAAAATTGAGTAGTGCTAATATTTTTCTTAAAGAAATAAAATAGGTGTCACAAACAAAGATAATAATATGTCTAATAAAACACTCATATTAAATTATCTAAAAACATTAAAGGTATCTTGAATATAATATGGGCATAAAGTTAATAAGTACTAAATAAAATAAACATAGGTTGCTAGCTTATTATTCTTATGATTAATATTAAATTCATCTCTTAAACAATGGTGAAGAAATTAGCAACTTTCAAGTGAGTTGCATCATTGTAAACAAAGTCACCTTCGCCATCATCATAGAATGAGATCTATCTTCACTTTCTTTTCCTTTTGTTTCAGTAACTCTTGGTAAAGATCCGCAATATGCTTTGGTGTGCGATATACGTACATAGCTCCATTTACCTTAAACTCCACATTGATAACATATATTCTCCTTTTTGTCTTTTTCTTGATTATGACTATTGCTAGCTACCATCATACTTCTTGTGAGAATATGTGATTTTGAAATAACCATCTTGACCACCACAATATCCATGAGCACATTCCTCGACCATGCCCATTCCCAAAACCATTGTTGTAAGTAGGGTCCTTGTTCTTTTTTACTTTCCTATCTTGGAATACGTCACATTCACTTCAAGAAATAGAGTCATTGGGGCATGACTCATTATTTTTCCATTCAAAACTAATTTTGTTCAGCCATAAGGAGACAAAAAATTAGTTTAGAATATTTCTCAAATTCCTTTTCTCTATGTTATGTTTGCAGGACAATTGTTTGCATGAAAGGTAGAGAATGTTTTTTTCATTATTTTCTCTCCACAAACTCTAATTGAGAAGTGATTCTGAACATAGTTGAGTTGTATTCTCTAACATACTTAAATTCTAGCAATCTCAAATATAACTAATCATAAATAGTTTTTAGTAAGATTATAGTTTTTAGTGATTATACCTTTCTTTCTGATTAATACAAAGGATTTGTGGATCTTTGACAGTCAAGTGCTCAGTCGTAAGCCCTTCGTTTGTGTTGATGGCAAAGAAATATCATGGCCATAGTCTTATCTTAACTTGTAATATTATTTGCTTTAATAGTATCAACTAACCTTTTCTCATGTATTTCAACATTTAACACCCTTAACAGATAGTCATTTCTAATCATTTCTAAACTCATGTATTCAAGTTTTGCAAAATTTGGCCAGGTCATTTCGGGGCAAGCGGAGCATTTATGATTAAGAGGATGAGTCACTATGATAATAGTATCAATTAGGGCGCACGTAATTATGAAATGTACCTACCAAATAACAAGACTATAACAAAATAATGGCACAAGTTCTCGCAAGATTATATGATTCATCAAACTCACAAAACACAAAACACAAGTTCTCGCAAGAAATGTTAGGCATGCTATTTAGGGGTGTCAAATCGAGTCAACGAATCGGTTCTAGGTTGACCCATCGCGCGTCGGTTCTTATCGGGTCAATTTTGCCTATCGGGGTCAAGTCGGGTTTGGGTCAAGTCATTATCGAGTCGGGTTAAATTGGTTATTTGCTTGGTCGGGTTCGAGTCAGGTTTGGGTCGGGTTGTATTCGGGTCGGGTCAATGTCGGTTTGGGTTGTATTCGGTTCAGGTCAAGGTCGGTTTGGGTTGTATTCGGTTCGGGTCAATGTCGGTTCTAGTACAATCGGGTCGGTTCCTAAACGGGTTATAACGGGTTATTTTAGATTCAGGTAAAATCGGGTCGGTGCCTGAATGGGTTATAGCGGGTTATTTCGGGTTCAGATCAAGGTCAGTTCTAGTAAAATCAGATCGATTCCTGAACGGGTTATAGCGGGTTATTTCGGATCAAGGTCGGTTTTGATAAAATCGGACAATGATGATAGTTAATTCATAAATTGGACAATGATGATGTTTATAAGTCATTTAAAAACAAAATATTTATGAGGTAATGATCATTAAATGTGTATTATCCTATTAAACTAGTCTATAACATGCGATGTTAAGTTTATATATACATAAAAACTTGTAATAGAATTCCTCTATTTATACCAATGTGTATTACTATTTAGTTGTCGAATATAGATGATAGATGATTAGGAAAGAATTTGATACCTTAAAAGAATAAGAGATTAACTTTCAAATATAGAGATAAATAAATATTTAGCAACTTAACAAACGATCATATATTCACATTGGTATAAATAGAGGAGTTATATGAAAAACTATATTTTAGTTTTTTTATTTATTGTTATTTAAAGAGTAGAAAAATGATTGTCATTTTAGAAAAAGAAGGGCGTCTATGAGATTTATGAAACAATAAAACCCCAAATTGGAAGATTCTAATCTCACTTTTTATAGGCATAGACACGATGATTTTGCTTTTATTTGAATATTTAGTAAATCTTTTAAAATTTTTATTTTCATAAATGTACTTATTAAATAATTAAATTAATAAAAATGTTTGGTTTCAAAGTTATTAGATATTAGGTAAAAACGCATATACAGATTATTAACACATACAGTGAATTTGGGTAACGAATTGTTATGAATCGGGTTATTTCGGTTATGTGTCGGTTTCAATCGGTTTCGGGTTCTTTTTGGGTCGGCTCCGTAACGGGTCGTGTCTGTAATGGGTCGGGTCTGAAACGGGTCGGGTCTATAACGGGTCAGGTCCTTAACGGATCGGACATGGATCGGGTTCAGGTCCTTGAATATCGGGTCAAATCGGTTTCGGGTTAATTTCAGGTCGGGTTGGGTCGGTTTTCGGGTCTCACTTTTCAGGTCATAATCAGGTCGGGTCCGGGTCGATTTCGGGTAACTTATCGGGTCAGGTATGATTCTGACAGCTCTAATGCTATTGATATATTAAATGTTTTCCCATTATATGATGGCAATAAGTATCACCAGTATACTACCAACATATTACTATTTAAAAAAAATAGTATAACTCATTTGCTTCCGGATAAAAGCTATTAACTTACGAAGCAACAGTACATAGTGGATACTTGCTTGAAAAATAATCACGGTACGAATCTATACAACCTCAAGCGCATAAATCTAAGAATGCAAGATATAATAATATAGTTCGTAATGGAGTCGGTAAAGTCATTCCGCAGGAGAAACCAACAGTTCATGCGAGCTTATAAATAAACTTATATGGCTAACAACATTCAATTATTTATATAGGAGGCATCCCAATTGACGAGATCTAATATATATTATACTCAGTCGGTTAGGATTGATGCTGATAATATACTACGTATTATAAAATAAGTCAAGAAATATAAGAGAATATTGTTAAGTATTATTTAATATATAGAAAAAATATATGTACAATGGGAGTAGTTATTTCTAAAAATATCAAGATATAATATACATTTATATAATATTATATTACATAACATTTCCTTGTTATTTTAAATTTTTTAGTTTTTTATTGTTAGTATTGCATTTCCCGTACCCAAATATTGTCTCATTTGACTTTTAATTTTGTGGTATCCAAAATACGATTTTAAACATTTTATCTCCTAATTCGTAAGGCAAAAAATTATGAAAACTTGATATTCTAAAAATTTATATTGAGATGCATGAAGAAAAAATCACACTTGAATATATTATTTCTTAACAATACAAGAACATTGTGGCTTAAACTCTATAAATTGAAATGGGATTATCTTTAAAGGGCAGAAGGAGAGTAGTTATATTTGAACTGCTTATTGTATTATCATGTTTATTTTAAGTACTTGAAAGTTGGTCCACGTGAGTACACTTCCCTACTTCCAGCCTTCCAGGACGAAACGTGTGTTTGCTTGGTTGCTTCAACCTTCAAGAGGATGTCATGTGATTTTGTTTGACTATTTTTAAATTGGTACACCAAAATCTGAGTTTTCAGGACTAATTTACCCCCATGCTCTTAAACAAATTACTATTTGCAAATCGTTTCTGCTTTTAATTGTTTACACCGTATGCTGAGATCTTTTGCTCATAGCTTTTTAGCGCTATAGGTCTATAGTGTCCATATTTATTTATCTACGAATCACAAAAGTTGGTATAAATTCGATTTGACAGAGTATACACAAAATTTCTCACATAAGTTTTACCCTTTCATTACGAACACAACATGCATTATTAGATGATGACATTATGTTAATTCAGAGGGCAAACTAAGCATCAATATTCCAAAATTACATCATAGCATTAATATATATTTTTCTATATTCCCTTTTGACACTAAGTTAACTACCTACAATAATAAATTAGTAAATATATTTTTTTTAATATTTTAATATTGAGAATGTTCTCATCTTTTTTAAAGTCTATTATTTTTTAAAAAAGGAACAATGCTCTAATTCTGAGAAAAACTAGAGCATAAAATGCCTTTTTTTTATTTGTTTGGCTTTGCTTAAATTATGTAGTAACTACCAAGCACAATAATCATTGTCCAATTAAAAGTGGAACAATGCAAGTTCAATCGAATTCGGCACTATTTACAAAACATGAGTTATATTACCATAAAAATTTCTTCAAATTATGCATGAATTTGAGTTACGGATTAAATTAAATATATTAACTACAATCTACATATCTAGCTGTGAAGAAACTTGGTACAATATACGACAACTATATAGATATACAGAAAGCTAGCTAACAAATACAGTTATTGACAAGAAACCGTGCAAACTTGTCTCTTATTTCTTTGATTTTGCTAATGGTGAAAGGCTCCTCCCTATGTGTGTTGTAAACTTAATTAGAGTGACCATAGACATAATTAGAAAACAATCATCAGAATGTCATAGAAAATGGAAGAAAATTACTTTTGCATGATTGAGACATATAGTAATCTAAATGAACATAAATACCACCAAAATAAGTCCAAACCCAAAAATCGTAGCTCCAACTATTTGGGTGCTACTTTGAACCCCCAAACCCTTGTTTCTAGGGCATTCACCCATGGACCCTGCTGATCGGGAAACAAGGGTTATGCGTGGTGATTAACATATTGAAAGCATTACTAAGAATTACTTGCAACACCAAACTTAAGCTAATAGAACCTCTGACTAATTGTGAAGAGTAGACAGTAAAACATCAAACCAATCAACAAGTGGACTAGAACAAGTGAACAACCCATCTCCTATGCTAGGTTAACATTCAACCAAACCAAAATCCTAGAAAATATGTGATCCACAATAGTTAATCAATAAATAAATATTAAAGACCAAATCAAAACTGATAACCCATTAAGAATCCTAGTAGTAAACCTCCTTAAACCTTTTTCAAATTAAAAAGTATTCCAAAATTTTTGCAAAGTTTTCTTTGTAAAATGAAACTTTACAAATTTTTATATTAAAAATATTTAAAATCATCTCAATGGTTCCACAATTCAAAACACAACAATATTACAATGCCATACCACATGAATCTTTCGATTGATATCGGCCATATAATCCTATCTCCATGGTCTTACACCTACTTATATATAAGCTATGACTTAATTGCCTAATATGTTTATATAAACAAAAGAGACTAAATCGTACATAAATCTCATTATATAGTAGCCACAATCAACACAATTTTCTTGTTGTACACACTAAGTAGGAATGAAATAAAAAAAATGATTCATGTCAAAATCAAACTAAATCAACTATTGGGTTACAAACAATTTAAATTCATAAATCATGTATCTTTGCTAATTTCCATTGCTGAAATTCGTCTCTTGAATGTAATTTCTTTGTTGCACTAAACCCCGAGAACTAAAAAATTATAGGCCATATCAATGTGATATTATAGCTTAGAATGAAACTAAAACACAAGTGGTCAACTTAAAGATACTTATTCAACAAGGATTTAATAGGTAAGTTATGAGGTGTTTATAGACGTACATAATTGAAATGATATATTGTGTGAGTCAAAGGACATATGAATAGGAGCAATCAATATTGATGGTAAACACAAACTTAAAGTCAATAAATAGGAACAATAGAACTTAGATAACATTAACAAAAGACATTTCATGTTAGGTTGTACGAAAACATTCTCTTCATTTAAAGTTTTCTCCATGGATAATACCCTATAAATTTCAATAAATGTTTAACCATATTTAATAAATAAATTTAGCAAGCATACAAAACTTCAGAACTAGCTAAGTTCTATCTTATTTCAAGCCATTAAAATGAAACCCCTAAAAAATCCAATATGTCCAATGGTATAAGCCACGAAGGAATCATAGAGGATGAATTGCATAAAATGAAATTCCCAGCAAATCCACTATATCCAATGTAGAGAGAATTACAGAAAACAAAATTGCCTAAGCCATGAATTATATATATAACCAATATGTCCAATGGTGAAAATTTACTAACCTTTAATGGGAGCCTGATTATAATGGATTCGATCAAAGGCGTTGAAAGCTTGAGTGTGTGATTTATAGAGGCATTGAAAGCTTGAGGGAATGATTCATGGTGGAGATGAAAGCTTGTGTGCATGAGAATGGGAATGGGAAATAGTTACGAAGTTTAGGGAAGGGGATGAAGTGGGATAAAGAAGCGAGTAGTTTAGGAGTAGGGGAATGAAGATCGAAGGAGCTAGACAATAGTTTTAATTTTCTGAGGTTCATTTAATGCTTTGGTTCTTTTGGACCGGAGTAGCAAGTTCCATTTTATGCTTTGGTTCTCTTGGACCAGAGCAGCAATTTCAACAACTGCTTTAGTTCTTAAATGAACAGGAGCATTTAGCCTAATTTTAAAAAATTCTTAAACATCTAGTTCGATTTTATGAAGAATCAGAGCAATTGTGATGTGGTAGGTAACTTTTTCCACTAGTGTTTCATTATCTATAGAAAAGGCGGGAAATTTTTCATTTAGTGGCTGATGCATGTCTAAGATGACATTAAGATAGTTTTGTTTTAATAATAGTTATAAGTTTATTTCTCAACATCATATGAGATATCCCATCCATTCCTTATTTATTGCTTTTTAGGTTAGGCACATGCTTTAAGAGTACTTCAATGATAATGATCAAATAGGGATTTTATTATGTAAATTATTACTATTTAGGCTTGTCTATAGAAGTGGATGGGAGGGAGGTCTTCTGGGCCTTGGATTCCTTATTTCAATGAGTTATGGATAAAATATTTCTTTGTGGATGTTCATCTCCCTAAACCAAGATGGGAAGTTAGTTATGATCAATGTTATCCTAGTGGCATTAGCTTTCACATGTGACTGCTTCTAAAAAAAGATTGTCTTTAAGAATCTCAACCACCCTTTATGATTTTGGTGGAGCTCTTCCCTAGATTGAAAGAAACCCATTTACTGGAGGAGGAAATAAGTTTTATAACTGCCAAAGGAAAGTGGAAATTTGGGACTTAGAAATATTTTTCATACGAACATATCTTTGTTATTTAACCAAACTTGGATAATCCATTTAGATCAGTCGTCCTTGGTAGCCAAAATCTTGCATATAAAATATAAGTCCTCGTCTATTTCAAAAGTCTTGGATGGACCTAGACACTTCAGAATTCAATGGTGTTTAGAAGCATGATGAGAGCTGTCTTTATGATTTGGATTAGACATGAGAATTGGCTATAATAAGAAAACAAACATCAAAGGATATATCTAAAATTCATAGGATGATATTTAAATCTTATGTTCTAAGTTAATAGGGATGGAGTTTTATTGTACTTTTATGAGTGGAAAACCTTGTAAAAAAAAAATTGTGAATGGGATACGAGTAAGGTATGGAGACTCTTCGGTGCAGATACTTCCAAATAAATTTTTTACTCATATCAGCTATTTTAGAGATAAGAATTCTCTACTCTGGAGATATTTTGTCTAGGGTAATATTTCAGTTAAATCTGGCTTTTTCTTTTATGTGCAAAGAAATCTCTTCAAAAGAACACCAAAAGCCTTATTTTGAGTCATCCACTTTCTAGAAGGTCTTTTGGAGAATGAAGGTCATTGGGAAATTTTTAATGTTTGTATGAAAGCTTATTAATAGAGCTCTCTTAGTCAAGCCCAACTTAGTGTGAAGATATATTTTGCAGGATTCCATGTGTGCTCTATATCATAAGGAATCAGAATATTTAGAGCACTCTATTTTGGGATTGTGAACTCTTAAGAAGAATTTAGGCAGCCTCGTAGCTGGGTCTAAGATTTAGTGGGATGGAACATGTCTTATCAAAATGGATAATAAACATGCTCAAGTATTTCTTCAACAAAGTGGATGACAAATAGAAAAGAAAAGTTGCAAAATTGTTGATAGTCCTTCGGAGCATCTAGCTTCATAGGAATGAAGTAATCTTTTAATGATTCACCTCCAAACCCACTTTGAGTTATGACTATCATAGAGGCTTGGAGAAGAAGGAATGATACAATTCTTTTTGAAGAAGGCTCTTTGTCTTTGGTTATAAAGACTCGCCCTCATGTATTACATGTGTGGAAGTATGGCAATCCGAATAGGAGGATCTATCAAATCATGAAAAACAGATGGAGCTTGAAATAAAGCAACATAATCAAATGTAACCAACAAAATTACTATGGGCATAGGGTGGGTGTTCTCTATCTAGGATTTGAGCAGTGGGAATAATTAGGTGAAAAAGTATGAACATCTTTTCCTTTACATTCGCAACTTTTTACAATCTAGAAATTACCAGGTTTGTCACTTGGGGGACACATGGATTATCAAAATAGATAGCAAACTTGTAGTTGATGCACTGACTAATCCTAAAACGGTATAGAAGGTTATACTCATTAGTAAATGATATCCTTAACATAGATTTATCTTTTCAATTTATTTTATATACTAAAGTATCTAGGAACTTAATCTCTATAGCTCATTTCTTAGTTCCTCATAGGAAGGAGCATTAGCTTTATGTCTTATGTTCCCTTGCCCCCCAAAAAAGGAAGCAAGAAACATTAAGAATAGTGAAAGTGGAGTAATGATGTGCTCGTTTTAGAGCACGTTTACTACCCCATTTTAGTGTTAAGTCTTGCGGTTTTAGATTGATTTTATACATATTACACTTGATTTTACCTTGATCTTATCTTTCGAGTTGTTTTAAGGTCATTTTAGGTGTTTTCGATGATTTCAAGGTGAAGTGTAATGTATTCGAGGCTTTGACACTCTTATCAAGATTAGACGCGCGTATCGTAGCTTGGGCACGCATTCCAAGTCACTCTTGAAGATCCCACGAAGTTCAGAGGCCAGTAGACTCTTGAAGAAGCTGAAAAGAAGAATGTAGAGTCAGATTCGACTGAATTTGATAGCCATTCGGTCGAATGGTGGTCCATCATAGAAGCATGTGTTCCATTGTCACTAGGAAGGCCGGATGTCATGAATTCGGGCGAATGAGCATCCATTCGGCCGAATGAATGTCCCATTCGGGCGAATCATGCACAGAGAAGAAATTAAAGATTATCACCAAAGTTGCTGGAATGGGTGAATGGGGAAGAGTTCGGGCGAACGATGTTACATTCGGCCGAATGGGTCAACCATTCGGGCAAATGTACCTATTTTCTCCGGAAATTTTACTTCTTCTTTAGGCCAGCCCATAGGCCTTTTAGGGCTTCCGAATTTCTTTTATTTTAAGTTATAAATACCCCTCTTTCTAAAGAGAAGGGAAACCCTAATTCCTTAGGTTTAGCTTTATTTTACCCCAAAACCTCTCTTAGTTCATTAAGCCCTAGTTTTCCATTTTTTGTTTTCTCAACATAACTCCAAGATTTCGACTTTATTGTTTGGATTCTGATTGTGGATATTGCATTCAATCTTTATTGTGAGTATCAATCTCTTCTTTACTTTTGAATTTGTTTTATTTCAGTTAATGTTTAGCCTAATGTTTATTGCTTATTTAGAATAGTTTCTGCTTTATTTTTATTCTCGTTAGTTTCTTTTGATAGTTATTATTTGCTGTGTTTGTTTTATTGATTATCATCATGCCATACATCTTAAACATGTGTGAGTAGTTCTCTTTGGGGATTGATTAGTGAAATCCTAGGAAAAGCTATGTTCTTTATTGTCTAAGGTTATAGGAATGATGACAATAAGTAGGCCTCGAAACCCAATGCGAATCTTGTCTTGCAACTCTTTTGGAGACATTGGGCGATTATAGGTCGTTCCATGTGATTTGCGGAATCACCAACTTCCTCTCGCATACTTGGGTGTCTATTCTAGTTATTGTTTGGTTTTGTCTAACCTATCATGTCCTCTTTTGAAATCACCTTCCTAGGGTGAATCTAATCTAGTTCCCGTTTTTCTCCCTTTGATTTTCCTCTTTAGTTCATCGTGATTTATATTTTCGTCATTAGTTTTAGTTGCTTTTAAAACCAAAAAGTCTAGTTATGTTAAGAAGCGGAGTGTATTGATATCCTTTGTCCTCATGGTTCAACCCCCTACCCCACTATACTTTTGTGGTTCGTAGGTTGTTATAAGTATTGTTTGGTTTAAGGTTTAGCATAAACGACTATTAAAATCTTGTTATCAAGTAAGTAAGAGAGAAAAATAATTAAATAGTATGAGTCATTTCCTTTATATGAACCCTTTCGGTTATATTTGATTTGACGTAAAAATAAAGTATTGCAATTAATATAAAAACGAGGAAGTAACAGATTTTAATATAATGTTTATTCCTTAATGACCTCTCAGATGGAATTACCTAAAAATAATTTTCCTACCCTCTTGTATTACGATGACACTTAATCTTAACAATCTTATAAGAAGTAGGTGGAAATAAAAATGAACGACCAATTTATCAAGGCACAATAAATAGATCAAAAACATGGAACCAAATTTCATTTGAATTATTCATCATATTACAAAACACATGAGGTATAGTAACAAATAGGTAAGTCCCATGCAATGCACAATTTGATAATAAACTATTTTGTTAAATATTTTAATTATAAGAATATTTTTATTTATTGTTGAAAACTTATAAGTTTTATAGAATTAATAATAGTATTCCATATATTATAAAGTAAAGTAGAAAATTTAATTGAAATATTTTTATAATTGCTCGAATGTGACAATATGTATCGAAAAACCAAATGCTCTCAAACTAAAGTGAAATGAATAAATATGACATAATTTCATCATTATTCCTACTTTTTTAACAAAATATAATTGATCGAACATTCGAAAAAATTATAAGAATACTTTCACACAACAATAAGAATATTTTCATATATATATATATATATATATATATATATATATCTCTCTCTCTCTCTCTATATATATATATATATATCTATATATATATATATATATATATATATATATATATATATATGGCTATATTTAAGCATTACATGCATTTCTAAAGTGATATTACTTTAAAATTTTAGGATAAGATCACGCGTATATTGATGTAATTAATATTTAATATTTTTAAAACTTTCTTCTTTAAACATCTTATATATTTTCTTTTAGAGCTGAATTTAACATTTTCATTTTACAAAGAATTAATGCAGATGTTCTCATTTGAACATTGGATGTTGCGTGCAAAATTACGTGCAATTAATAAATATTACCTACTTATAGTCATCAAGCAAACAATTTTGATTACTTGCTTCATTAAGAATTACTTGCAACCCTTCAAAAGTCATCTGTTTCATTTAATTGCATTACGTGTCTAAATCGTATAGATCCATTTAAGACTAACAGATATTATTATTATTATTATTATTATTATTATTATTATTATTATTATTATTATTATTATTATTAAACGAAGGACAATTTCTTAAATTGCTTGATTAGAGCGAGCTATCTAACTTCGTGTCCATTATCTAGGAAATTTTAAAATATTACTCTATCCGTTCATATTTGTTCATCCCATTTTTTCCATTTGAAAATTTTAAAATGTTGTTCTCATTTGGAATTTTTCTATTTTCGTTTAATATTGTGATTGAGTGAAAATTTTTAGAGGGGATCACTATCCATGTAATATATATTCTATTGGTTGATTTTTTAATTATTTAATGTCATAAACTTTATAAATTTTACTACTTAGTTAATAATCAATCCACTTGTATAATTTCTTAATAGAATCTATTCTTATATTTAGATTAATATAAATTTTTTTTAAAAAATTATAATAATAATATTTAATATTATCTTAGTTTCTTCCTTAATTTCAATTAAGAAGGAAAAAAAATAGAATAAAGGGAGTAATAGTTAGAGTTCTGTGCCGACTAACATAATAATCAAAATGTTACAATTTAATGAAGCCGAGGATTTTATATATTTTCCGCGCTCATATAGAACTAGTGTTAAAGCAACCGTTGATATTTAAATAAGTCTAATGCCATTGCCAACAGCTTTGATAGTAAAATAAATAAATAAATAATGAAACCAAATAAATCATCAAGAAAAATTTGTACATAAAAAAAAAACAGCAAATCCTACCTGCTTATGGCCCCCATTTATTACCCTTTTTATCATAATTATCTTTCAAAGAAGCAAAGGTCCGAAAAAGGTAGAGAGTAGAGACGGAAATAGTCGTCGTAATTATGAGAAAATAATAATCTTATAAAATAAAATAATTACAAAAACCGGTAATCTCGGCGACAGGCTAATGTGGATACCATTGCACGTGTGGTGCACGAGTTTGCAGGTTTGACCGGCTCTATCCGGTCAATCCCCTTCCCCCACTTTCTCAGATTTCGAGGACTCTAAACCCAAAACTTAATTACTCATTTTACTCAATTATTTTTATTGCTCATAATTTTATAGTTTTTTTTTTTTGATAAAAATCTGTTCCCTTATTGTTTACATTCCACTCTCTCTCTCTCTCTCCTCATTTCCAGTCCAAGATTCTCCCTATATTTTTTTCATCAAATTAAAAGATCTCACATCCTTAAGCTTTAGGGTTTTCAAACTTCATTCAACTTTTCCCCCAATTTCTACTCAATCAAATAACAACTAGCGGCATTTTCAGTTGATTCTGATTTGTTGAATCAGATCGACGAAATGCTTCGTTTTCCGGCGCATTTAAAAAAAAAATCGATACTTTCAAGGTGTTGAGGTATTCACACCATTATTGTATTCTTTTGGGGGGGGGTTTTTTTTGAGTTAAGAGAATGCGGATGAAAAACAACTACGACATGAAGGCGACGCTTTTGACCAAAGAACGAGAAAAAGAGGTGGTGGTAGTTCAGATAACAAAAAGCACTTCTATGATAGGTATTGTTGCTTGCTATTGTCAATAACAAAAAGTAAAATCAGTGAGAAAAAAAAAGTTGGAAAACGAAAGCTGCCTTGGCCAAGTTTTTCTTTGTATTCCCACTAGCGAAGTATTGTTGTTAGATTCTTCCTATTTCCTCTTTTTCTCTCTTGAAAATGCCGATGTACCAGCCATCTAAGGTGGATGTGGGTGGTGGAGGGCAGGTGCTGGATCTCGAGACGGCGGTGAAGGACGGAATCCTAGGTGGCGGCGTCGACAACAACGGCGTGAACGGGTTGGTTACGCCGTTGTCGTTGGAGAAGTTAGATCTGAAAAAGATGGTGGAGGAGTTGGATTCAGTAGAGGTGCCTACTGTTTTCATATGTCCGATTTCGCTGGAGCCAATGCAAGATCCGGTTACCCTCTGTACGGGTCAAACTTATGAGAGGTGTAACATAATGAAGTGGCTTAGTTTGGGCCATTTGACATGTCCTACTACAATGCAGGAGTTGTGGGATGATTCAATCACTCCGAATAAGACGCTTCAGCATTTAATTGTTAGCTGGTTTTCGCAGAAGTATATGCAAGTGAAGAAGAAATCGGAGGATGTGCAAGGACGCGTGTTGGAGGTTTTGGAGAGTTTGAAGAAGGTTAAGGGTCAAGCTAGGGTTCAAGCTCTTAAAGGGTTGAGGCAAGTCGTGAGTAATCATTCTTCAGCGAAGAAAACAGTTGTGGATTATGGTGGGGTTCTGTTTTTGAGCTCTTTACTTGGTCCTTTCACTTCTCACGCTGTTGGGTCGGAAGTGGTTGGGATTCTTGTGAATTTGAGTCTTGATTTCGAGTCGAAATCGTTCTTGACTCAACCGGCAAAGATTTCGTTGATGGTTGATATGTTGAATGAGGGTTCTATTGAAACCAAGGTCAATTGCACTAAATTGATCAAGGGTTTGATGGAGACCAAGGATTTCGACCCTGAGCTTGTTTCGAGTTTGAGCCTCTTGGTGGGGTTGTTGAAATTAGTTAAGGATAAGCGTAACTCGAATGGGGTTCAACCCGGACTTTCATTGCTTAAGATGATTAGCTCACATGAGTCTGTTTGCAGTTCGGTAGTTAGCATTGGGGCTGTTCCTCAATTGGTTGATCTTTTGCCTAGTTTGAAAGCCGAGTGCTTGGAATTAGCACTCTCGATACTTGATAATTTGGCTAGTGTTGAAGAGGGGAGATTGGCTCTGAAAGCTTGTCCGAACACTATATTAAATTTGGTGAAGCTGTTGATGAGAATCTCAGAGACTTGCACTCAGTTGTCATTATCCATCTTGTGGGCTGTTTGCAAGTTATCCCCTGAGGAGTGTGCACCAATCGCGGTTGAAGCTGGCGTGGCGGCCAAGCTTCTGCTTGTTATCCAGAGTGGTTGCAACCAAGCTTTGAAGCAACAATCAGCTGAGTTGTTGAAGTTGTGTAGTTCAAATTATACCGCTACAATTTTCATTTCCAAGTGTAAACTTACAAGAACATTGCAATGAAAGTAAATGTTTGGCAGATAGCTTTTTTCTTTCATACACTCGGGTCTTACAGAGTTTCTTCAACAAACAAACTTGTTGATTTGTTTATTGTAAAGTGAAAAAAAGCTAGTGGAATGAGGTCTATTGAGGAATGTTGTGCATAAAAGAGAGGCCTCATTCCATGGATCAGTTTTGCAGCTTTCAAGTGATCCAATTATCATCAGGAAGCCTATGCTTCACATGCCACTACTTCAGAACTTCAGAATCAAGCTATACAGAATGATTTGTTGCTCGTCAATAGTTAATTTGATTATTGTACTTGATAGTGAAGAATCAGTGATGGTGATTTAGTTTAGGATTAAGCTGTAAAAATACAGGGTGACTTTCAGATTATGCTGTAAAAATTGGAATTGCAAAATTTCTATGCTTTCTTTTTGTTGTGGGTAATGATTGAGACAGTTAGCTTGACTAACATAGAAAGTCTCTTCATTAGATTCTGTAAAGATAGTCTTCAACATTTTATTAGTTCGTCTGCAATTAGAGATGTTTCACTTTTGTCTGAGAATAACATTCAGATTTTTTCAGTTCTATCTTGCTGCATCTTGTTACAATAATTTTGTCATAATTTGGCAACATGCAGATCATTATATGATAACTTTCCATCTTTCCCATTAAATTTGAAGTTATAAATTTCGCTTAATATAAAGTAGATTCAATTGGAAATTGAAGATGTGATAAAATTCAGAAAGTGAGTCAGCCTTGTCAGATTGATGAAGTGGCAAAGAGATGGTGGAAATCATTCACTGAAAACATAGCAGAAGTGATCATGGGTGTAGGATTTTTCATATATTCATTATTTCTCTTTAAAGCATCAGCATGTGTTGATGGCTGTTGTAAGATTTGTCACCAATCAGAAAGAAATGATCTCATTGTTTTTAGGAAAAATGAGGGGAAGACAAAAGAAAAAGTTGTATAGAAAAAGGATGGACAGTGGGGGAAGTGAATGAAGACTTTCTTTTGGTTTGAACAAATCATTTGCCATCTTGGTATTTCTTGCAATAATGACTACACAGTAGAAGACCCATCTAGATTCTGACTTTAAGTTGGATAGCTGTGCCCCTGTACTTCCTTTCACCTATGGTATGCTTAACAAATAACGATGGTGCTTCCGTGCTTTTTGGGTTCTAAATTTAGACATTTTACATAATTGTTTTACTTGGTAAGTTCTTAGCTAAAGAGTAGCAACGAAAGGACCGGTAATTGAGGCTATGTTATTAATTTTAACTTATTTTCATGAACTTATTGCCTCTTTAAATACTCATTTTGTTAGTCATATTTTTTTTGTCACGGTTTTCAATGTACATATTATAGCTAAAATATCTATAAAAACGTATTATAAAAATATACGAAATTTGCATATTAAAAAAATTATACTTTGAGACGAATTTAATAAGATTCCACATTAAAATATATTAACTTATATATAACAACGAAAAATCATATTTAGGCTTCTCACTTTTCAAATGAAATATTCTAAATTGGACAAATAAAAAGAAACAAAGGGAGTATATAAATGTGAAATGTGACTAGATAGATTAGACTTTATGATTTCTTTTGCTTAATGAAAACAATTTGTTATATTATATTAATAAAAAATGTGAAAATAATATATTTGGATAGTACAGGTTAAGATGATTCCAACTAGATTGACACTTAATGATTTTTCTTTTATATTTTTAACAGAGAAATATGATCAAACATTAGTTAAACCAACAAATCAGTCAACACCAGACTTGGCCATATCAGACTTTGAAAATTTCAGAACAGATTAGATTAGATAAGATGAAGAGAATATAGCCAAGTCTCATATAACTGTACTCGAAAAAATTAGCGGAATCCCGATTTTGATCCATATTGAAATTGACTTAACTAGAATGAACTAAAAATGCAAAGTATTTCTGTTTAGACTCGAAAATGACACAGTTCATGTTGTCTGAACACTAGCGAAAACTAATTATTTAATGAAACGGAAGAATTTATCTATTCGAAATGATGACTGCTGAATGTGGTCTTATCTATTAGAAAAAGAAAACGATCAGAAATGTGTAAATTATGATTTAAGTTGGGGTTTATACTTTAAACATGGACTGCTTTTGTATATATAATCTGGAAAACGAAGTTAAAGAGATCTTGAAGTTAGAATGAGGTGACTTGCACTAGCAACAGCAACAGCAACAGCAACAGCCACCAAACAATCTTGAAGTTTGAATGAGGTGACTTGCACCCGCAACAGCAACAGCAACAGCCACCAAACAATCGCAACAACAACAGAAGCAGCAACAAAAGCAACAACAGTAGCAACATTACCATTGGCGACTATGATGATTTTTGACTGCTGAAACTAATTAACCAACAATTCTTTTGACTAAAATAAATGGTTTTTCGAGAAGTGATTGGTGAAGATGTTAATAGCATTTCTTTTGGGATGAGCTCCTGCGCCTTTTCTGAAGTGATTGGTTTTTCGAGAAGTGACGTTTTTTCCACTTCGATTTTCTACCACAAGTGATTTAAAATAAATGATGGTTGATTTTAAGTAAATCAGTTTGACTCCAGATCTATCGAATATCAATGTACGTTCTGCTTGGTTTGATTTGGTAAGTTATACTCAAAATGCGAGCCTCGCGCTGGAAAGCAGGCTCACCAGAGGAAAATATGGCGAAGCCCAACCTCCAACCTACGCACTGTGCACTACACAGGCAGCATGCCCAACATTGGTGGTTGGGCTATAACTCGATTCAAATGCTCGGCCATTTGACATAACTCTCTTCCATTTTAAGGCTTCCTAGCTCAGTATTCACTCATAAACCATGAAAGAAAAAACTTCTTGGAGTTTAATTTTTTGTAGGGTCCCTACTAGAGACCCCGACATTCATAAAAAGCCCAATACCTACGTTCGAATTGTCATAAAGGTAACATATCCGCTCCGGATTAATCAACAAATAATTCAAAATCCCATATATGGAACCCAGGGAGTAGAAAACTCCATGTCCGAAAAATACACACATCCAAAACCGGAGGAGAGCTCAAGCAAAGAGTTGTAAGAATACGTCAGCCTTGCCTACATCTCTATATATATTAAGGTTCCATATATACTGAGAAAGTGCCTCATTCATAGGGACCTTCATTTGATCATTCTTAACAACGTGTATTATAATGTCAGACTTCCCTCATTGTTAGAGCTTACAGCCTCATTAGAGCATTCAACCCCCTCAAAATAATTTTTGGATCATCCGACCTTCAATTGGATACCTGAAACAACTGGCGCTTAGTCTTCCCCCATGCCTGTGCTTAGAGGCTAGAAGGGTGCCATCGTCACTCTCTGGGCAATTCAGTATGTTTGGGTTTGGGGGGAATCCGGCAAAGTGGGGTTTTGTTATAAGCTTTTAACCCCAACTTCCACGCTCGAATCAGTCGGTTGTGTACATAACACACAATTTAGTTACAATATTACCCCTTTAAACAAACTAAACTAAGAAAACAAATATACAATAAAAGCACTCCACTATCAATGGGGTGTGTGACTTAAAGCCTAACTTAGGACAACCTCATTACTTAAAATTAATTCAGCACGAGGAAGCCATGTCTTTGGCTCAATTTCCTTCCCCTTCCATGGGACAGACCGAAAATACTCCAGTGCTTTCCTTTCCGATTTCCCTAATTGTCAATCCCCAAATACTTTCTACAGAATTCAAGGTGACGTAAAGTACGCCCAGATCGAAAAGTCAATACCTTTATGTTCTTGTCAAAAGAGGTTCCTATTAGGGTTTGATACGAGAGAAATGTTCCTTGCTAAATCATTTGAAGACCATGTTATGGATAACTTTGAAATCCATACCTTTCATTTCATGGTTTGGAGTTATGGGTATCACTTAATTAATTCTTAATGATGCTAGACGTCAATTAATAAGGGAATTTAATTGATGCTTAATGATGCTGAATATGATTTTAATGAGGGAGTTTGAAGGTTGCCCATTAAATTGGCTAAGTGTTTTCGAGTTTATCTTGAAAAGCTTGAGTGGTGAAATGAGGAACCCTTCCATGCAAATTGGTAGTTCTTTGAATTAAGTTGAGTAATCCTTGTGTTAGTCCTACAAATCAATTTATTGAGTGAATAATCCTCGCAAGCATATCTCGTTTCTTTAAGAAAATATTGTGTTTGTGAATGTTTTTCTTATTGATTCTTATTGTTTACATTTGATCAAGTATTTATAGTTTTACACGGCTAAGTATTTCTCCCTAATCTCCTGAGGATTAAAAACCTAATCCTCTGTGCTTATCCTATCCTTCACTGTTATCTTTATCTTAGAGATTATCTTATGCTTAATTTATCTTATTTTTTCTACTCTCCCCCTCAAGTTGATTGTAGGATCTTGTACATTCAACTTGCATAAAACATCTTCAAATACATTTGTGGTGACTGCTTTAGTCAGAATGTCTGCCATCTGGTGTTTTGACCGTACAAATGGAAAACTCACTACTCCTGACTATAAGTTTTCTTTGATGAAGTGTCTATCGACTTTAACATGTTTTCTACGATCATACTGGACTGGATTTTTAGATATACTGATAGCTGCTTTATTGTCACAAAAAATCTAACAACCATTGTCTGGTGGAAACCCAAGTTCTATAAGAAGTTTTATGAGCCAAAGGATTTCTATTATTCCTTTCTCAATTCCATGAAATTTTGCTTCTGCAGTCGACATTGCGACTACTTTCTGCTTCTTACTTCTCCAAGTCACCAAATTTCCTCCAATCATAGTAAAGTACCCTGAAGTTGACTTTCTACTATCTTTATCTCCTGCCCAATCTGCATCAGTATAAGCTTGAAGCTCTAAATGACCATTTTTCTCGAATATTACCCCACTTCCTGGTGTCTTCTTTAGATACCACAATATTCAATAAACTCCTTCCATATGTTGACTCTAAGATTTATGTATAAACCTACTTACCACTCCTACCGCATATGCAATATCTGGTCTAGTATGAGATAAATAAATCAGCTTCCCTACTAATTTCTTATATTACACTTGGTTTGTAGATTCTGCATTTTCATCAACATGAAGTCCATGATTCACCATCATCGGAGTATATATTGGTTTATAGTCCATCATACCAGTTTCTGCTAAAAGATCAAGAATATACTTTTGTTGAGAAATGAAGACACCCCTTTTTTATTTGGACACTTTAACTCCCAAAAAATATTTAAGTCTTCCAAGATCCTTCATCTCAAATTTCTGAAATAACTTTTTGATGTGCTCGTTTTAGAGCACATTTAATACCTCGTTTTAGTGTCAAGCCTCGCAGTTTTGTATTGGTTTTATGCATATTGTGCTTGATTTTACCTTGATCTCGTTTTTGAGTAGTCTTATGTTCATTTCAGGTACTTTTGATGATTTCAAGGTGAAATACGATACATTCGAGCCTTTGACACACGTATCATAGCTTGGGCAAGTGTTTGAAGTCACTCATGAAGATCCCACGGAGTTCAGAAAAGAGAGAAGTGAAAAAGAGGAAAGAATGGTCTCAGATTCGACCGAATCTGAGACACATTCGGCCGAATGTATGCAGATTCGACCGAATGAGTGACAGTCCAAAGAGCATTTGACCCTTGGTCACTGGAAAAGCCAAATAGAACTCATTCGGGCGAATGAGCTTCCATTCGGCCGAATCAACATACTCATTCGGGCGAATGCTTGACAGAGATCGATTCCTCGAAGCCTCTAGAATGGGCGAATGGAATACCATTCGGGCGAATGGAAATGTGTTCGGTTGAATGAGACCTACATTCGAGCGAATAGCAGTGTTTTCCTCCGGATCAACTACTTCTTTTTAGGGCCGACTCCTATGCATTTTAGGGTTTTCGTAGGTTTTTCTTATTTTGTTATAAATACTCCCTTCCTCTGATGAGAGGAGGGGAGAGCTAGGTTTTATACTTTTATGCACTTTTAGATTTCTTAGCCTCCAAATTCTTATAGTTTTAGCTTTCGGTTTTCAGTTTCTTCAGCGCTTTGTAGTTTGAATTCTTTTCGTGGATATCAAATTGAAGCTTTTGTAAGTTTTAGTCTATTCCTTTGCTCTTAATTAATTGCTCTACTTCATTGCATGTCTAGTTCTATATTTGTCGGTTATTAGCATAATTTCTGAATTGTTTTCATTCTAGCGATTTCATTCCATGTTTGTTTCTGTTGCATCTTTGAATATCTCTACGTCTTTAAGCATGAATATGTGTGAGTAATTTCTTTAGGGGTTTTGATTGGTGAAACCCTAGGAAAGCTATGATCTTTATTGCTTAAGGTTGTAGAAACGATGATAATGAATAGTTTCGGAATCCGATGCGAATCTTGTCCTGCCACTCCTTTGGAGACATAGGGCGATTATAGGTCGTTCGTTGTGATTTGTGGGATCACCAACTTCCTCTCATATTTTTGGATGTCCATGCTAGTTATTATCTGATTTTCTCTAACCTATCATGTTCGGTTTCTAAAGCTTCATTCCTAGGATGAATCCAATCTTGTCCCCGTTTTTCTCTATTTGACTTACCGTTAAATTTGTCGTGATTTACATTCTCGTTGTTAGCCTAGTTGATTTTCTAAACCCGAATAGTCCGGTTGTGTTAAGAGTTAGAGTCTTAATATACTTTGTCCTCGTGGTTCGACCCCCTACTCCACTATACTCGTATAGTTTGTAGGTTGGAATAAATATTGTTTGCATAGCCTATCTTTTAGTTAAACGACCTAAAACACCGGTTATCAAAATGGCGCCGTTGCCGGGGACAAGGCGTAATATTTAGACTTTTCCGTTCTTAGCATAACTTTATTTCATTTCGTTTCTGTTTTTTTATTTTTCTTTTTGTGTGTGGTTGTCTTTGACTTAGGTGTTTACATGCCCCATAGCACGCATAGGTCAAACCAGCCAATTACACCCTTAAATCCTGAAATCCAACGTGTTAGTAGACAACGCACTTTAAAGTATACCTCACAATCTGTCCAAAACCCATCCAAATCCATAATGGCTGACGAACACCAATTGTTTGGTCAATTTGGAACTCCTGGCTCACAAGAGTTCCAAGGGGGTGTAGTACTTCCTGTTGCTACTACACCTTACCAAATACACCCTCAGTTCACAAGAATGGTTAAGGAAACACCATTCAGTGGCTTAAGAAATGAATGTCCTCTTCAACACCTAGAGTCATTCTCAGATATTTGTGGACTTATCCCTCCTTGTCCTAATAGCCCTGATTATGTGCGAATGCACCTATTCCATTTGAGTCTAGCAGGAGATGCCAAGGATTGGTACAAATGTTTAGAACCCAATTCAATTATTAATTGGGCTCAACTAAAAACCGCATTTCTAGAAAGGTTCTATCCTACGGTTCGAACACATGATTGGCATAAGAAAATTGCGTCTTTCACCCAAGAGGATGATGAGAACCTTAGTGCTACCTGGAGTAGGTTTAAAAGAATGATTAGAGCATGCCCCCACCATGAGTACGGGGAAAACCATCTCAACACATTCTTTTACGATGGTCTTAATGACTCCACCAAAGCACTTCTAGACTCAGCTGTAGGTGGCCAGCTTTCCAAAATTCCTTGAACCCAGGTGAAAGCCAAAATAGAGGAAGTCGCTAAGAATAGTGCATGGGGAGGAACTAGGAGTCAAGGATTACCTAGAGGGATGATAGACACAGCTAACTTGGACAACATTAGCGCCAAAATAGAAGCCGTTATTGATAAAAAGTTGTCCAAGCTAAGCCTAGCCGGTAGTTCGAACACCCCTCCAGTGCATGAAAAGAACTTTGCATGTGCCATATGTGGGGGTACCAACCATGATACATCTTATTATGGTGGTTCGCACTCCGAGCACGTAGCTGCAGTTGACTATGGAGGGTATAACCCAGAACAGCAGGTGATGAACTATGACGGTTATGGGTATAATCCCGATCACGTAGCAGCCCTCAACTATAGTGGACAGAGCCAAGGAGTAGGGTATGGGCAGCAACCTTCCCCGAACAACCAATAGTACAAACCTCCCTTTAACTCCAACCAAAACCAGGGAAACTTCCACCCAGGATACAACAGAAATGGTCAAGGTGGATTTAACAACCAAGGTTTCCAGGGGAACCAGACTAATGGGAACGTACCTAGGACCAATGTGTATAGACCCCCAGGGTTTCACCAAGGACCTAGAAATGGTTCAAACCTACCTTTTCCCCCTAGTCAGCCTCATCATGTGGCTCCTCAACCACAACATGGTCATGCTTCAACCAATGACCATTTAGCCTCCCAAGTAACAACTCTTGCTCAGCAGAACCAAAGTCTAATGCAAATTAATCAGACTCTCATCCAACAAATGCAGCAACTTCAAGCTCAGCAAAAGTTGTTTGAAACTCAACTGGCCCAAATGGCTAATCCTCCTGCACCAACGCTATTCCCATCTCACCCTCAACCTAACCCCTCTATACAGCCTCCACCTCAGCACCCGAACCCAAACCAGCACACTGCTAAGGCTATCCACCTGAGATCAGGGACTTAGTATAACGTCCTTCATATCCGGTTGATGCACCTTTGGTGCGGGTGAGTGATGAGACAAGAGTGCACAAAGATGAAAAAGAGGAAGAATATGGTAAAATGCCAGAGGTTGAGGATGAAAGAGGTAGGGAAGACGTCAATGCTAAGGCAGGGAGTGAGAAGCCAGTAGAGAGTGAGGAAGAGAGGAGGAAGAAAGCTGAGTAGAGAAAGAGGTTAGAACGGTTATATGCACCACCGCTTCCTTTTCCCTATTGGAAAGTTGAGAAGCAACTTGATGATAAGTTCAAGAAGTTTCTTGAACATCTTCAGAAGATGGAGATGAAAATCCCATTCCTCAATGATATGGCACGAATGCTAAAGTACGCTAAATTCTTGAAGGACTTACTATCCAACAAGAAAAAGCTTGAGGAAGAGGTAATCAGTCTCCCCCATCAAGTTAGCTCTATACTGCAAGGGAAAATGCCTATGAAGGAGCGTGATCTCGGTCCTTATAACCTCCCTGTAAAGTTGGGAAACCTTGATCCTAAAGGAGCGCTCGCCGATCTAGGGGCTTTGATCAGTCTTATGCCTCTATCGATCGTCAAAAAGCTCCCCTTTGACCCCAGACCTTCAAGGAAAACAATCCAACTGGCTAATAGAAGCATTAAAGTGCCATGTGGAGAGCTTGATGACATACCTATCCAGGTAGGAGAACTAGTGGTCCCCTGTGATTTTGTAGTAATAAAAATGGAAGAGGACCCTTATACTCCACTTATCTTGGGCAGAGCCGTTCTGAATATGCTTCGGACAGTTATTAATTGCCATAATGATACCATAACGGTAGAAGTAGCCCAGGTAAAGGTAGTTTTCAAAATCTCCCCCCTGTTAAAAAAACTTATGGTTGAGCAGGTCTGTCGCCTTGAAGAGGGCGATAGGGAGAGTGAGGATTGTTATGGGGACAAGGAAATAGAGGTTGGGTGTCAAATGAATGATGAGGATACCTCTACTATAAATGAGCCGTTGGAAGGCCGATTAGATACGACCCAGGATTCTGAAAAAGAAGCAGAGTATGAGCACCTTTGCGAGGTTGAGGAAGGTATTACATACAAGGGGGAAAGTCCTAAGCCTTCCCCCAAAGTGACTTTGAAACCTTTACCTCCTAGCTTAAAATATGCCTATCTCGATGAAGATGAAGGAAGCCCTGTCATAGTGAATTCTGAGCTTGATGACATTTCTCTGGAAAAACTACTTGTTTTATTAAGGAAATATCGAGATGTCATCGGATATTCACTAGGTGATTTAAAAGGGATCAGTCTATCCCTTGTTATGCACCGGATTCATCTTGACGATGAACATTTTTCCTCCATTGAGCCACAAAGAAGGCTGAATCCAAACATGAAAGAGGTAGTTAAGGATGAAATCCTCAAACTCCTCAAGGCCAGCATCATCTAATCAATCTCAGATAGTAGATGGGTTAGCCCAGTTCATGTTGTTCCTAAAAAGGGAGGAATGACCATCGTCGAGAATGACAGAGGAGAGCTGATCCCCACTAGAGCTACCAAAGGATGGCGAGTTTGCATTGACTATCACAAACTCAATAAGGCTATAAGAAAGGATCACTTTCCCTTACCCTGCATCGATGAGATGCTTGAAAGACTGGCCAGGCACAGGTACTATTGTTTTCTAGATGGTTACTCGGGTTTCTTTCAAATCCCAATCCACCCCGAGGACCAACAGAAAACAACTTTCACTTGTCCTTTTGGGACTTTTGCCTATAGGAGAATGTCCTTCGGTTTATGCAATGCTCCATCTACATTCTAGAGGTGCATGTCGGCTATATTTGCTGATATGTTAGAAGACTTCATGGAGGTATTCATGGACGATTTTTCTGTTGGAGGGTCCTCTCTTGACACTTGCTTGACACATCTCGAGAAAGTTTTATTAAGGTGTCTAGAAACGAATCTTGTACTAAATTGGGAGAAATGTCACTTTTTAGTTCAAGAGGGCATCGTCCTAGGCCACAAAGTGTCTTTCAAAGGCATAGAGGTGGATCCTGCCAAAATTGATGTGATAAGGAATCTTCCTGTACCTACCTCAGTTACAGGAGTACGATCCTCTCTTGGACACGCAGGTTTCTATAGGCGTCTCATCTTAGGATTTTCGACTCTCACAAAACCCTTGAATGAATTGCTTCAGAAAGATGTCGAATTTCACTTCGATGAAAGATGCCTGAATGCCTTTAAAAGGCTAAAAGACGCTCTAATATCTGCGCCCATCGTGCAAGCTCCGGATTGGAGTTTGCCATTTGAGCTGATGTGCGATGCCAGTGATATTTCTATTGGTGCTGTCCTTGGGCAAAAAAAGGAAGGAAAGCACCACGTTATATGCTATATCAGTAAAACATGGATCCTGCACAACGTAACTACTCTACAACTGAAAAGGAAATGCTGGCGGTAGTCTATGCTTTTGAGAGACTACGCCAATATCTTATTTGTTCAAAAGTTGTAGTCTTTACTGATCACTCGGCTCTGAAGTTTTTAATGATAAAGAGAGATGCAAAGCCGAGGTTGATTCATTGGGTGCTCCTAGTACAGGAGTTTGATTTTGAGTTAAAAGATAGGAAAGGTAGCGAAAATGTGGTAGCCGACCATTTGTCTAGGTTACCCGAGCTAAATAAAGACGCCTTACCTATCCAAGACGAAATGGTCGAAGAAACCCTAATGACAGCAATAGTAGTTGGGAAAGCTCCTTGGTTTGCGGATATTGCGAATTATTTAGCTTGTGGAGAACTTCCAGAGTTCGAATCAAGAGCTATGAAAAAGGCTTTCTTCGGAAAAGTCGGGAACTTCTTTTGGGATGATCCCTATTTATTTCATTCATGTGCAGACAGCATAATCCGCCGTTGTGTCGCTGAAGAGGAAGTTCCCAAAATCCTAACTCACTGTCATTCATAAGCGTGTGGCGGTCACCATGGTATAATGAACACCATTGCTAAGGTTACCACCGTAGGTTTCTATTGGCCAACATTACACAAGGATGTTGAAACTTTTGTGAAAAGCTGTGAGAGGTGCCAAAAAGTTGGCAATATCTCAATGCGAAATGAGATGCCTCAAAACTACATCCTTGAGTGTGAAGTGTTCGACTGTTGGGGAATTGACTTTATGGGCCCATTTGTTTCATCTCATGGGAACCAATACATTTTAGTAGGGATTGACTATGTGTCTAAGTGGGTGGAGGCCATTGCCTCGCCCATGAACGACCACAAAGTAGTTATTAAGCTTTTCAAAAGCATAATCTTCCCTCGATTCGGTGTTCCCAAAATAGTCATAAGTGATGGGGGTTCACACTTTGCTAAGCACGAACTAAACAAATTATTGAAAAATTATGGAGTCGTGCACAAAGTCGGCTCTCCCTACCATCCCCAAACTCAAGGACAGGTGGAAGTAGCTAATAGGGAAATCAAGAGAATTCTTGAGAAGGTGGTAAACCCAAACAGGAAGGATTGGTCTCTAAAGTTAGATGATGCTCTTTGGGCCCACCGGACATGTTACAAAACCCCTATTGGCACCACCCCGTTCCGGCTATTATATGGGAAATCCTGTCATCTACCGGTGGAATTGGAATGCAAGTCTTGGTGGGCGATCCAAACTCTAAATTTGGACCCTACCTTATTCTGCGAGAAGCGAGCCGCCCAATTACGAGAATTGGAAGAAATACGGCTTGACGCATTCCACAACATGCACATCTACAAGGAACGTACTAAGCATTGGCATGACCAACGTATCATCCAACGAGAGTTCCTTGTAGGAGATAAAGTACTGCTCTTTAATTCAAGAGCTAAGTTATTCCCCGGGAAATTAAAATCGAGGTGGTCTGGGCCATTCGAGATTTTACAAGTTTTCCCCTATGGAACGGTAGAGCTGAAAGACCATCATGGAGGAAGTTTCGTTGTTAATGGACATAGGTTAAAACTCTTCCATGAAAGCAGCCTTCACAATGTCAACACCATTGAGCTTATAAGGTTAGATGATGTCAAAGTCGAATGATTGGTATAATCATTGGCACTTATCGAGTATCGTTACTTTGAATCATCATTCTTTAGCGTTTTGTTAGGTTTTAAGTATTTAGTTTAACTTTTGTCCAAGTGTTTTAATTACCCGAGCCAAGTCGAGCTAAACGACGTTAAACAAAGCACTTACGGGAGGTAACCCGGTTTATTTAGATTTTCGTCAAACTTAATCATAGTACATTGATTGATTTTGAGAAGGCACGAGTGATTTGATCTAAGAAAGTGCGAAATTGCTTCTGTTGAGTCCCTCAGGTTCTGATTGATAGTTTGATAGTTTTGAATGATGACAAACAGCTAAGGGAAACAGGTCTTTGAAAGTGTTCAATACAGTTGGGGAACCAGCTAATATAGAACACTGTTTCCCTAGATGAGTTATTACTTATATGAGATATCAGTTGAACTAACTTATCTTTATACAGGGAACAACTAGATGATAAATGAGTTATGCATCTAAGTTGATTTCTAAGTTTGGAAGCTTGAAAGGACTTTTGATCAACTTAAAGGAAGGTCCTTGGTCAGCAATTGAGTTCATTCATGGAAGCTTTCAAGACTTGACGAATGCATGAAGAAAGACTACACTCGAAGAGTTATTTAGGATCTTCATGTAAATGCTCCGTAGTACAACTTATATAATTGAGTATATAAAGTGCTTTTAGTATATTAAATATCGTTATGAAATTTGGTACAAGGATTGGAACAAATTTCATAACATATTCAGTTCAGGGAACCAGGTCAGGGAACCAGGTTAACTGAACAGATTATTCAAGCTGCGGTTTTTACAAAGATTTTATAAAAAGGATATTTTCCGAAATATATGGTTTTAAGATATATTTAAGCAGCTAAAAGATAAGATGAGGTTTTGGTGAGCTAAAAACTAGGAAGTATCTTATCCTAAGATGATCTTATCTTATGATCAAATCATTTAGGATAAATACTTATCCTAAAATCGTATGTATATCTTATATGCATGATTTAAGGATCATATGTATATCTTATACGTATGAGGGTTTAGCTGACTAACCTATAAATACATCTTGATCTGAATAATCAAAATATAGCTCTTACGCAATTAAAAACAGAGTTTGATCTTTGAGAGCTAAAAGCACTAGTTCAATTATTGAGTGATACACAAGAGCATAATAGCGTTTAATGTTTTTCTCTATCTGACTTTTGAGAGTTAAATTATTAAGAGAGATCTTGATATTGTATTCAGTCTTTGACAAAGGGGTTGAAGACTTGGTGAGTGTTTGTGAGTTCAAACACACTAGGAACTTACGAGGGTAAGTTCAAAGCACATTCAGAGTTGAGTGTGGGGTTACTGGTTCCCGGAGTAGGGAAACAGTAGAGTGAATTGTATCTTTATTTTTCGGAGTAGATTAATAAAGTACATAGGGTAGGAGGACGTAGGCCAGAGTTGGCTGAACCTCGTTAAGTTTGTGGTGTTCTTTATTGTCTTGTTTTATTCCGCTGCATAAGGGAACCAGCACAACTGGTTCCTTACACATAATCCGAAAAGTAGCAAAAATTGACAACGATTACTTAACACTCAATTCACCCCCCCCTTCTTGAGTGCCCATTGAACCTTCAATTGGTATCAGAGCCTAAGCTTCTCGAAAGAGTAACATCTAGAGGAGTTAAGAATGAGTACTCAAGAATTAAGTGCAATCGGTCATGACAACAAGACACCAAAGTTTAATGGAAATAATTATGCCTGGTGGAAGAATAGGATCCAGAATGTGATCATGGGTATTGATTATGAATGCTGGCTTGTAGTTAAAAATGGTCCTAATATTATTCTCAAGACAGAAGCTGATGGGAAACAAGTTCCCAAAAAGGATAGCGAATTGATCACTGCTGATTATAAGTTGCTGGAGAAAAATGCTAAGGCAATGTCAATCCTACAACAAGCAATAGGTGAGAATGAAACAAATCGGATCTCTGGTTGCAGTAGTGCTAAGGAGATATGGGACACCCTTGAACTTGCGTTTGAGGGAACCAGTGAGGTAAAAAGGTCTAAAATTGATTTAATCATGTCTAAATATGAGTTGTTTGCCATGAATAAAAATGAAAAAATCAATGATTGCTTTCGTAGGTTTATGACTATTGTGAATGATCTTAGATCACTTGGTAAAATGTTTTCTGATGAGGATCTTGTGAGAAAAATTTTGCGTAGCTTAACAGATACATGGACAGCTAAGGTAACAGCAGTGTACGAAGCAAAGGATCTATCTACCCTGTCCTTGGAACAGCTAATTGGTTCCCTTATGACTCATGAGATGCTGATTGACTCTAAATCTGAGAAGGAACCAGCCAGAGGCATGGCACTAAAGGGAACAGTAGAGGAAGAAGAAGATGAGATCAGCCTGATTGCAAAAAGATTTGAAAGATCTCTTCGTGATCAAAAGAGGAATTTCAAAGGTAGGAATTTCAAAGGTAGGAATTTCAAAAACACTAAAAAATCTAACTCATCTTCAGGTTGCTTCAAGTGTGGTGAAAAAGGACACATCATTTGTGATTTTCCAAAATGGAAAGACAAACAATCTCAATCTGGAGATAAGAGAGCTTTCAAGAATGCCATGATAGCGTTCATGTGGGGAGAATCTGACTTAGGATCTGATGAAGAAGAAAATACAACTGATTCTGAGGTTTGTCTAACCGCTTTCACAAACATCAAGGAGAACAGCACTGGTCAGGGAACCAGAGGGGGAACCAGTACATTCAAGAAATGCTTAATGGCTAAGAAGGATGTACTACAAAGACATAAGGTAAACCTTGAACAAATTAGAGTAGATATGCATGAATATGATAGAGAAAATATGCTTGCTTGCATAGACTCTTTATTAGATGAATGTTATAAATTAGGTGAAACCTATATAACTGGCAAAAGAGAACTAAAAGAAAAACGAAATGAATGTGAAATTGCTATTGCTAGTTGTGATCACCTAGAAATGGTTTGCCATAACTTGAAAAATCAAAATGCTGAACTAGAAATTGAATTGGATAAGTGCAAGGTAGAACTAGAAAGGGCAAGATCTTCTGAACTAGACTATCCAAGTGATGGTGAAGAAGATCTGATCTCCTGGTTCCCCAGAGACTTATCAACTACTAGTAAAATCCCTGATTTCTCTACAGTCATAAGTAAAGCAAATTCTTGTAATAGAACATCTCTGCTGAAAGCTTTTAAAGCATTGACCCTCAACTTAGAAAATTCTCACAGAGAAATCGCCTCACTTAAAGATGCTCAGTCCCTTAGTTTCTCCACTGAAACCAGCGTTGAAGTCAGCAGTATGATAAATGAATATGAAAGCACTATCTGTAAATTACATGCTGAACTTAATCAACTAAAATATAAAAAGCAATCAGTAGTTATTGACATGTCTAATGACCCTATGATTTTAGATCTTAACTTACAACTTGCAACTTTAGAGAGTAACCTTGAGTTTTTGAAAGAGAAAAACGAGCTGTTAGTTAAAACACTTGAAACAAAAGAAAGGGAATTGCATGACAGTCATAGACATTTGGATAAGCTACTGAACGCGCAAAAAACCTTGAACCTTCTGACCTCATCAGGAGGAAACAAAGGAAAATTTGGTCTTGGTTATACTAGACAGAGAACCAGGACTAACTGGTCTCCCAGAGAAACCACCTGGATTACAGAATATCAGCAAGGTAAGTATGTCATGACTAAAGAAATGCACGTGTGTTTTCATTGTGGTAAGAATGGACATAAGATACATGAATGTCCAGCTAAGAAAAATAGTGCTAATAAGAACAGCAAGAGTCAAACTTATATATGGAGAAGAAAGGATAAACATGATGTTAATATTGTTGAAAAGGGACCCAAGTATGCTTGGGTTCCTAAAACTAATGTTTGATTCAATCTTACAGGCTAGAGTGAAGGGAGATACCTATTGGTATTTGGACAGTGGTTGCTCAAGACACATGTCCGGGGATAAAGATCAATTCCTTTCACTAGTGGCCTTTGATGGAGGAAGTGTCACCTTTGGGGATAACAGCAAGGGAACCATCACTGGTTTAGGTAAGGTTGGTAAGACACTTTCCAGTACAATAGATGATGTTTATTATGTTGAAGGCTTGCAACATAATCTCTTGAGTATTTCTCAATTATGTGACAAAGGAAATAGAGTTGAGTTTCAAGCCAACCTATGTCACATAGTTAACTCACAAACGGGAGAACTGGTATGTGAGGGAACTAGGAAGCATGATGTCTACATCACCTTCTTAGATAAGATCCCTCAAGACAAGTCCACTTGCTTGAGAGCTGTTTCTGAGAATAATCAATGGATTTGGCATAAGAGGTTTGGACATGCTAGCCTAACACTTCTAAACAAGCTTAAAGCACGTGACTTAGTGATAGGTCTTCCTAACATTAAGTACGAAGTTGATAAAGTTTGTTCTGAATGTATAAGGGGGAAACAGGTAAAAATCTCCTTTAAGCCTAAAACTGTTTTGAGTACCAGCAGACCCTTCGAACTTGTACACATTGACTTATGTGGTCCCATGAGAGTACAAAGTCGAAGAAGTCATAGATATGTCTGTGTTATGGTTGATGATTATTCCAGGTACACTTGGGTAATGATGTTACACACAAAGGATGAAACGTTTGAAGAATGGGTAACATTGGTGAAACAAGTGGAGAACCAGCTCACCCAGAAGCTGGTCTCGATAAGATCAGACCATGGTACTGAATTTGATAATGCTAACTTTATTGATTATTGTAGGGAACATGGAGTTAATCACAACTTCTCAGCCCCTAGAACACCTCAACAAAATGGTATTGTAGAAAGGAAGAACAGAACTCTTGAGGAGATGGCTAGGACGATGCTCATTGAGAGTGGTCTCCCAAAGAGTTTTTGGGGTGAAGCTGTTGACACTGCTTGCTATATACTGAATAGAGGTCTCATTAGACCAAAGTTAAATAAGACTCCCTATGAACTTCTTAAAGGTCGAAAGCCCAACATTACATACTTTCGTGTCTTTGGATGTAAATGTTATGTGCATAATAATGGGAAGGACCAGCTCGATAAATTTGATCCCAGAAGTGATGAGGGAATCTTTCTTGGATATTCTTCTCGCAGCAAAGCATATATAGTCTTCAATAAGAGGACTCTCTGTGTTGAGGAGAGTGTCCATGTCATTTTTGATGAATTTAACATGTCTTCTGAGATTGCACAGGTACAACCTGATGAAGTAATTGGTTTGATGGACTTCACGGGGAACCAGTATACTGGTCCCTCAGAAGAAGTGCAAGCAGAACTAGGCATACCAGATACTCCACCAGTTAATAATGATGAAGTGCCTAGAGAAGAAAATGGAGAAAATGAGGATTCTGAAGGGGAACCAAATCCTGATGGTTCCACACACAATAGACAGGTAATGAACTCAGGGGGAACAGAAGAAGATATTACCCCTGAACCTGAGGTAAGTAATGATAGAGGAAACAGCATGAATGTAAATTCTCCTGGCCCTTCAGAAAGAGAAGAGATTCATGAACATGCTAGTTCCCAACCTAATGAGGAAGCACAAAACAGTATTAATGTCAAAAGTTTTAGATATAAGGCCTCTCATCCCACTGAACAAATAATTAGTGATATAAATAAGGGGATTCAAACGAGAAGAAGTGCTTTTCAAAATTTTTGTACTTTCTATTCTTTCCTGTCTAACATAGAGCCTACTGACTATAAAATGGCATTGACTGATCCTGATTGGATAATAGCCATGCAAGATGAATTAAATCAATTTCAGAAAAACCAGGTCTGGCACCTGGTTCCCCGTCCAAAGGAAAGATCAGTCATTGGTACTAGATGGGTCTTTAGAAACAAGTTAGATGACCTCGGTACTATAGTCAGAAATAAAGCAAGGCTAGTGGTGCAAGGGTACAATCAATAAGAGGGAATTGACTATGATGAGACGTTTGCACCAGTAGCTAGACTAGAGGCTATTAGGATTTTAATTGCTTATGCTGCTCACATGAATTTTAAGCTGTTTCAGATGGATGTAAAGACTGCCTTCCTTAATGGCTATTTGAAGGAAGAAGTATATGTGGAGCAGCCACCTGGTTTTGAAGATGCAATGTTTCCCCAACATGTATATAAATTGGATAAAGCATTATATGGATTGAAACAAGCTCCAAGGGCTTGGTATGAAAGATTGTCCAATTTTCTGATGGCTAATGACTACAAGAGAGGAACAATAGACAAGACCTTGTTCATAAGAACCAAGGGGAAACACTTGATTGTAGTACAAATCTATGTTGATGACATCTTATTTGGTGCTACTAATCAAACCTTGTGTGATGAGTTTGCAAATCTTATGCAGAGTGAATTTGAAATGAGTATGATGGGAGAACTAGGATTTTTCCTAGGTCTGCAGATTAAGCAAACAAATGATGGTATAATGATCCATCAACAAAAGTACTTAAAAGAGTTGCTGAAAAAGTTTGGATTGGAGAACAGCAAAGCTTACGATACACCTGTTCCCACATCCACAAAGTTGGATGCTGATCCTAAAGGAAAAGATGTTGAAGCTACACTTTATAGAGGAATGATTGGTTCTCTACTCTACCTAACAGCTAGTAGACCTGACATTGTGTTCTCTGTTGGTTTGTGTGCTAGGTTTCAAAGCAATCCAAAGGAGTCTCACTTGAAGGCTGTTAGAAGGATACTCAGGTATCTTGTGGGAACAGCAGATCTGTTTTTGTGGTACCCCAAAGGCAGTACCATCGATCTCATTGGATATACAGATGCAGATTATGCTGGATTCCTAGTTGATAGAAAGAGCACATCAAGTATGGCACACTTCCTTGGCTCTTGTCTTATATCATGGGGTTCTAAGAAATAAAATTCAGTGGCCCTATCCACAGCAGAGTCAGAATATATAGCTACAGCTTCATGCTGTTCCCAGCTACTGTGGATAAGGAACCAGCTGAAAGATTTTGGTGTTATTTATAAAAGTGTTCCTATCTTTTGTGATAACACTAGTGCAATCAATATTTCAAAGAACCCCGTGCAACACTCCAAGACCAAACACATTGAAATAAGACATCATTTTTTAAGAGACAATGTGGAGAAAGGATTGGTGGAGATGTTGTTCTGTAAAAGTGAAGATCAAATAGCTGATATCTTCACAAAGCCTTTATGTAGAGAGTCTTTCTGTAGGTTAAGAGTCCTTTTAGGTCTAGTTAGGCCTTAGGCGATGGCTTCAATTATTTCCCTCAATGATTGGTTAAAATAAGTATGCCTCTGTATCGATTATGTATATAACTATGCTGCTTACTTGCAAATATTGTGTAAATAACCCCAAGAGGATTGTTTTTGCATAGAACAGGAGAAGTCATTTTGAATCATGCTGAAAATAGAATGACTGGTTCAGTACAGGTACCAGCAAGAGGAAACAGCAGTTCAGCTCTGATATGTCATCCAAAAATATCTTATTTTCGGAAGATTACTATAAGATAATTTCTTTTTGGAAAGAATTATCTTATTTCAGTTATTCCTATCCTACAAAAAGGCAAATATATCTAATTGCCTAATTTTTAGTTGGTTGAATCTTTTATAAGAAGATAACTACAAGTTTGAAATTTTAAAATAATAAAATTCCTTCTCTCAACCGGCTAGTTATTGAAAATCTTGTACTTGAGCAATTGATATAAATACACATTAACCCCTTAACACAGTCTCACATCACATCATCACTCTACTCATCTCTCTCCCGTTCAACAGTGGTGCCCTGATCACTGTTCACTTGCTCCCATCTCCCTCAAATCTGTGAAGCTCACTAAGCAACAATGGGTAGGAAATCAACCAGGGCTCCAGCTAAGAAGAAAAAGGAGAAGACTCAAGCAAGTGAGTCAACTCAATTGAAGGAGGCTTCCATCAGTGAAGCAAACCCTGCTCCAACTTCATCGAGCAACTCACCTCCTACCACCACAAAGAACCCATCACAAACTCTATCCCCATCTTCTAAATCTCCCTCACCTCCACCTCCCAAAAATGCTCCTTTGCCCAAGACCCCTGAGGCTGATGACTCCATCATCAAGGAACCCGTCTCATCTCAGGGGGAACAGCCTAAAAACACTAAGGAACTCTTCAACACTGTTGAAGAAGGAGAGGAGGAGGAAGTTCGTAGTGAGGAGGATGATCTACAGATCATTGGGCATAGTAAGGGGACTCCAGAACCCTTGACTCGAAGCAGAGTGACCAGGTCATCTCTGAAAAGGGTTAGCGAAGTGGTAATAGAGGAACAGTCAATGGACTCTGCTGGTTCCAAGCGAAAGAGAACAGCACGGAAGTCTGCAAGAGGTATGTCTGTAGAATCTCCATCTGTTGGTATAACTGATTTAAGTTCTAGGGTTGTGGTATCTGGGTGTAGGACAGAAGTTGGGTATTTTGATGAAGCTGCTCTGAGTAATGTGAAAGAGCTATTAGAATTTCAGGGTTGGATGCCGTTGTTTGATGTCTGTGATGCTAATATTGATGGTGTTAGAAAGTTTTATGTTAATTTAAAACAAATGCTGGATAGATCATTAAGTTCAGTTGTGAATGATGTTGAAGTGAATATGTCTGTGGCAAGTCTGGCTGGGTTTGAGGAGTATTCTGGAGATGGATGGCCCACACTTATAGGGGTCAGTCTAGATGAAGTACATGATTTTGTGTTTGGAGGGAAAGTTCCAAAGAAGGCTGGAACTTTTAAAACTGGTGGCTTGAAGGAACCAGTGATGCTGGTCCTTCACTCTGTGTGCAACAAGATGATTATCCCTCGAGCACAAGGTAGAGGTTTTGTGCGCATCATGGAAATGGTGCTTATTTATTTGTTGATGAAAAAGATTAAGATAAATCTTCCTTCTCTAATGATAAACCACATGATGAATTGCTACAATTCATCCCATCACTCTCTTCCCTATGGGTCCTACATAACTAAGCTTCTTAAAGAGAATAATGTTTCGCTTAAAGGATCAACTGCTCCTGTAATGGTGTTTACCAAAGGTATTCTGAAGCAAAAGGGGTTGATCATAAGTGCTGGGGTATTGAAGTTTAGAGAGGAGGAACTAGTAGAGACTCCTAAGCCAGTCAAGAAGAAACAGAAGGTAGAGGAACCAGCTGGTCAGCAGGTTATCCTTAAGAGGCTGGAGAGTCAGGAAGAGAAGATAAATGCTGTAGGGGATCAGCTCAGCAAGTTAGTGAACTTGGTTGAAGGTCTGTCCACTTCATTTATCATGAGGATGATCAAATTAGAGAAACAGATTGCTGGCAGTTCTGGACTTGAGAAGAAACAAACTGAAGAGGACCAGCAAGAAGATCAACAGGAGGATGACAGTTAAGAGGAAGAGAACCAGGAAGAAACAGCTGAGGAGGCTGCCACTGAAGAAGAGGAAGGAGATGATGAAAATGATGATGATGATTGAATCTGTTCTCTTTTTCATTTAGCCTACCTTTATCATAACTTCCTGAATAACTGATTTTGTTGAACTGTTTTTATTCCTCCCAATCCATGAACTTGTTTTGATATGGATTTGGGCCTTATCGTTAACTTTTATTGGTCTGTATTAAACTATGATCTCTGTTGACTGCATGCCTTAACTTTGACTAATCTGACCTTCTTTTGCAGCACTTTATTTGTATAATGGTTGATGCCATTGAATAGTCTAGCACGTTACTTTATGCATAAGTTGCTACTTTTGCATATCTTTTTAATGATGCCAAAAGGGGGAAAATAGTTGAAGTTGAAGCTTAGAGTCTTTACTAGTTTAGATCAAGTTTGTGGTTGAGTTTGTTAACCTACTTTATTGTATTCTCTGTTTCTGTTTAGGGAACCAGTTGGCCTTACTGACTTGTTCCATTGAGTTTTGAATTCTTGAAGTTTTTGATTATTTGTTTTTGAGTATGTTCACAGGTGCAGAAACTTCAAGTGTTTGTCATCATCAAAAAGGGGGAATTTGTTGAGTCCCTCAGGTTCTGATTGATAGTTTGATAGTTTTGAATGATGACAAACAGCTAAGGGAAACAGGTCTTTGAAAGTGTTCAATACAGTTGGGGAACCAGCTAATATAGAACACTGTTTCCCTAGATGAGTTATTACTTATATGAGATATCAGTTGAACTAACTTATCTTTATACAGGGAACAACTAGATGATAAATGAGTTATGCATCTAAGTTGATTTCTAAGTTTGGAAGCTTGAAAGGACTTTTGATCAACTTAAAGGAAGGTCCTTGGTCAGCAATTGAGTTCATTCATGGAAGCTTTCAAGACTTGACGAATGCATGAAGAAAGACTACACTCGAAGAGTTATTTAGGATCTTCATGTAAATGCTCCGTAGTACAACTTATATAATTGAGTATATAAAGTGCTTTTAGTATATTCAATATCGTTATGAAATTTGGTACAAGGATTGGAACAAATTTCATAACATATTCAGTTCAGGGAACCAGGTTAACTGAACAGATTATTCAAGCTGCGGTTTTTACAAAGATTTTATAAAAAGGATATTTTCCGAAATATATGGTTTTAAGATATATTTAAGCAGCTAAAAGATAAGATGAGGTTTTGGTGAGCTAAAAACCGGGAAGTATCTTATCCTAAGATGATCTTATCTTATGATCAAATCATTTAGGATAAATACTTATCCTAAAATCGTATGTATATCTTATATGCATGATTTAAGGATCGTATGTATATCTTATACGTATGAGGGTTTAGCTGACTAACCTATAAATACATCTTGATCTGAATAATCAAAATATAGCTCTTACGCAATTAAAAACAGAGTTTGATCTTTGAGAGCTAAAAGCACTAGTTCAATTATTGAGTGATACACAAGAGCATAATAGCGTTTAATGTTTTTCTCTATCTGACTTTTGAGAGTTAAATTATTAAGAGAGATCTTGATATTGTATTCAGTCTTTGACAAAGGGGTTGAAGACTTGGTGAGTGTTTGTGAGTTCAAACACACTAGGAACTTACGAGGGTAAGTTCAAAGCACATTCAGAGTTGAGTGTGGGGTTACTGGTTCCCGGAGTAGGGAAACAGTAGAGTGAATTGTATCTTTATTTTTCGGAGTAGATTAATAAAGTACATAGGGTAGGAGGACGTAGGCCAGAGTTGGCTGAACCTCGTTAAGTTTGTGGTGTTCTTTATTGTTTTGTTTTATTCCGCTGCATAAGGGAACCAGCACAACTGGTTCCTTACACATAATCCGAAAAGAAGCAAAAATTGCCAACGATTACTTAACACTCAATTCACCCCCCCCCCCCCCCCCCCCCCTTCTTGAGTGCCCATTGAACCTTCAGCACTACATTCGCCCGAATGATAGGTCCATTCGGCCGAATGCACATTGAACAAGAGCTAAATCCAAGTCTGGCCAAGTTCCTGATAGTGCCGAATGAAGGATCAATTCGGTCGAATAAATATAATTCTACTGAATGGAGTGTTCCATTCGGTCGAATAGATCTACTGGGAAAATTTACAAGGCTGCTGGTAACCCCGAATGAACCTAACATTCGGGCGAATGTAGTTACATTCAACCGAATATCTGCTGGATTCGGTCGAATGGGAGCGACGAATTCTTCGTAACTCTACTCCATTCGACCGAACAGGTTATCCATTCGGGTGAATGCAATACCATTCGACCGAATGTAAGCTTCATTCGACCGAATGGAAGCCAGTTCTATAAATATCAGCTCATTCCACGTAACTTCGCACAGAATTTTTTTTTACTCCTCCCACTCGGCCGACTTCCCCCACACTCTTGCTCTCTCTCAAATTCCTCTACTTTCTTGCCAATCATCATCAATTACTATGGGTCCGAGGTGAGGAACCCCTTCAAAAGGTCCAAAAAGCATGGAGAGGGTTCCTCTTGGGTGCGGCACGGGAAGCTCAACAAACCGGTTCTCAACAACCGGAGGGCCAACAAAGACTTCCCGGCCGGGATTTATGGTTCGATGAGGACCATCCTATGGTAATTTTCGTATCTTTGGAGCAATATGAGACTTTCCAAAGGCTTAAGGTACGAAAATCAACTCCACTCGTTATTTAGACCTTTCAATTTTGCAACGAATGGGTATATACGAGCAATTTGTTGCATTATTAACTGCATGTGGGTTAGAGAACTGGATAAACATGTGGCACCTAACTCATAAGCTCTTAACTTATGAGTTTCTTAGTTCCCTAACCCCGTGTCAACGGGATGGTAGGCTGCATTTGTCTTTTAGGCTAAGGAATGCAACCTATTTTCTTGATTATGCTGCATTTTGCGCCGTGTTTGGTTTCCATAATGAGCCTATTCCGGATAAACAACCGGACAACTCTTGAGTTTCCGAGTTATGACCTAAAATAGCTGGCCGGCTTGTTTATCCGAATAGAAATATTTATGCTTCTAATGTACAGCACCCTGTTTTGCGCATGTTCTTTAAATTTGCTAGGGAGACTTTGTTTCCTTCCCCTAGCCCTCACCTAGTACGAACACACGAGGTGCACATCTTGCACCGTTACCTTGCACCACACGAAGACACTGCACTAAGCCTGCCAATGACGCTGTGGAAGTTTCTAAACAACACAGCCACCCTGAATGCAACCATTGACTTATGTTTAGGGGGACACGTTTTCCGCATTGCTGAGTTCTTGAACGCCATGAATCTTGTAGAATTCGATGAACGTTATGCCAGTTCCACTACCCTTCACGAGCAATGTCTCGTGCGGGCTGGCTTTATTTTTGCGGACCCCATGCGATGGCGGTACTTGTAATGAGTGACAGTGTGAGCTATCTGTATTGAAACTTGGAATGCACAAATATTAAATGTGTAAGGTTCAATTCGGTTTGTCTATTGTCATTTGCATAGCTAAATGCGTGATGTATAGTTAGGGTGGTTGATTAAGGTAGTTTTGATGTGGTTTACATTTGGCAGAAATAATATATATAGTTAAGCAGAGTTGGACTCATCAAGTCATCATATATTTGGTTTAGGAAACTAGATATAGAGTAGAAATATTAGTTTGGAGAACTAAAAAAATTTCTAGCAGAAGGAGTTTTTGTATATCAAATTAACACTCAAATTTCTCACATTAAAACTCAACTTTCTGTTGATTCAGGGGGCTCATTGGGCCATAGTACATGTAGAGACCATAAACAAGAATTTCTGGTAGAAGGAGCTTCTGTATATTAATGCATTAATCTAGTGGAGCTTCTGAAAGAATTTCGCCTAGGGCCCTAAAAATTTCAGGAATGGGGCTGGAAACTAGCATTGTTAGTTTTGATGGATGAATTTCTTGTCTTAGGAAAGATATTTGGACTTCTTTTCAATTTTCTCAAGTGCAAAGAGTAAGGAAAATCCTTGTGGTTGACATATTTAGGTGGCTTTGACGATTCTCCAAATTTATCATCATTTCTATATACACCATGCAATTATTGAATTTTGACAAAACTTGATTTTCTCGTTCAATGATTGGATCCCCTAGAGGTGATCAAGGAAGATGATTCACAGAGCTATCCTCCTAGACAAGTAGGATTTTAAGTGGTTGGGTCATTAATAACTCACTGTTGTTGTTGTTGTAGGTGTCATCTTCAGATGCTAGAGCCTTAAGAACGTATATTTCATCATCAAATTCGAAAAGGGACTCAATTTGAGTTTCGTTCCCTATCGATTGCTCATCGCCCAGAGCGATAGATTTTTTATCACATAATATTTAATGTCAGTGCCAATGCAATAGACACGCTCAAAAGATTCAAAACCCAAGTCCTCTTATGGTTCTTGTACTCAAGTAGAAGACTTGAGATGAAGGTTCTCACAAGTTCTTTCTTAGATAGCCTTGAGACCATTTAAGAGGCTAGTTCCCTCCAATAATTCAGATAGGCCATGAACCCTTTGTTGGTGCCTTGTCAAAGAACCTATAACTTTCAGAGAGTTGTCTAAAATTGCACATTGGGTCTGTACTGGCTCATGAAGGCATTGGTGATATCCTTCCATGTCTCAGCTTCCTTGTCCTTTAGTAAGTAGAACCTTTTTTGACATAGTTATAGGGACATAGGAAAAAATACCGAGAATAATTTAGTATCTATCCCCTTGATGGCTATGATAGCCATAAAGTTGCGAAGATGATATCTTGGATCATCTATTGACTTGAACTTTGAGATGTCTTTAGTGGATAAATTCCCCAATAAGCTGATTTTCCCTTTCAGTTTATAAGGGGCTGCTTCAAAGTATTGTCCATTGTTAGTGATTTGATGGACTATACTTTCCACTATCCATGCCAGATTTTTCGGGTAGTGGGCAATCTAGATTCGCTCTAGACGGGGTTCATGCCTTCTAGAGACTTAGCTAAATCATTGACCCAAGATAGGAGTTGGTCCATTTGTTATACGACTACCATTGGTTAAGAGTGATGATGATGTTCTCTGCAATTTATGCCCAATCTTTGTACCAAAGTTGACAAACTCCTACAATAGGACATTAGACAAGACTTGACTCAGTTAGGGTTAAGTGTTTTTGGTTCTACGTCAAGAGAGACGATACACATGCATGATGCAATTGTAAGTATGATGTAACTACATGATCACCTCTAATGCATATGAATGCATGACCTAGTTTAGGGAGTCTACCTCTATTACAAAATGATTCCAGATGCATGAGACTGACTCGATATGCATGAACTCAATACACAATGCTGCATCAAGGTTAAGGCTTTTTGTGGAGCTCAAGAATAATTTCATAAATTTACCTAGCAGGGTAATTTAGTGTTTTTTCTAGTATTAGGTAGTTTTGGGATTCTACCCCATATAAGATTTCGGTGGAAAGGTTAGGTTTTTACTCTTTGGAGAGGGCGATGTCGAATTTTCATTTTTTGTTTTTTTCCATATAACTTTTTTCTAATTATTTTTCTCTTTTTTATTTTTATTTTGATTACTAGAAGAGTCTAAAAAAGAGGAGTAGCTCTTAAGAAGTGTTATTCTAAAAGAAACAACTGCTGCCCCTTTTAATCTTCATAACTCCTAAATCACTACAATCCATCTATACAACTTTCTTGTCAAAGAAATCCCACCAAAAATAAGGCGGTGAAGGTACATGTTGGGTCAATGGATATCAATTGGCTAATTTTAGAGAAATATATATAAGCTCAAGAAGGTAAAAATTTATACGGAAGATAGAATGTACAAGGGATAGGGAAATGTTAATGGTTAAAGAAGATGGAATAGGGTTCAAGAGTGCCTTTGTCTTTCCATAAGAGGTTTGGTCGCGATCTTAGGTAGGTATAGGACAAGTTCTTGATCAAAGCATGATACATTAAGGATTCTTGCCACTTAATGAAAATCATGTTGAATGCTTCAAACGATTTCCTCACCATGGGGTTGCAAATACTAATCCTAAGGATTTTACACAGCTAGGGAAAGGTGGGGTGCTTAGCTAAGGGTCATAATCACAATAGTTTCATCTACCTTAACAAAAGTCCACCATAAACTCTTTTAAATGCAATTTAAGTCTAAACCATGTAAGCTCTTAAGGTTTAGGAAGGAAAATATTAGGCTTAGGATTTATAATGGGGAACCACAACTTTGTAAGAATAAAAGAAGACTACGAAGATTGATGGCTTCCAGAGAGGCAAGTGGAGATACTAAATCTACAGGAAAAATGAGGACTATATGGGTAGCTGACTTGAAAATCGGTGATGGCTCTTGGGATAGCAAGAAATATAGAGACTATTTTGCCCTAATACGACTTAGCTAATATTGTCTTCCCATATCAATCAAGCTTAAGAGGAAGATGAGGAGGTTTGGATATTAATACAATGAAGAAACCCCATAATAAAGTGTGGATGCAAGTTCTTAAATGGAATGGAACACTCACCCCACATTAGAGTCCAAGATAAGAGTGGAATGAGAAAGAAGAAATAGCAAAGTTTTGAATTCTAGAAGGATTCAGAAAGGTACGTGAGGTTGGCCCCAAAGTGTATCTTCTTTGGGTGGAAACTTCTAAATAGATATGTGCCTACAAAGTTGAATCTTTGTAAAAGAGGAGTCACCTAAGACTAGATTTGTGTTTTTTGCAACCAGGAATCAGAGTCTCTAGGTCACCGTCTCTAGATTACCTTTTTATACAAAGCAAGTGGAGTAAGAGAATTTAGATGGCTTCCAGCCTGGGAATCAGAGTCTGAGAGACAGATCCACTAACTCATATTTGGGTGAAAAAAATGCTAGCCTATCTCATGAAGAGAGATATATTCAGCAAGAGAGTGCAAAGAATTTTCACTCATTTGCTAGAGCATTTGGAATCACAGGAATGAAGTAGTCTTCACCCTAACCTAAGCAAAGTTATGTGTATCCTTAGGGAGTTGAAGATACAAAGCGATTAGATGACCATAATCAGGCCACAATTAAGATACGGTCATAGGGATAATAAGACAAGTTAAAATCAAATCTTGGACATGGGATAAACTGCAGGGGAAGAAGCTACGAATAATGGAGGTTGATGGGCCTGAAAAAGGTTAAAGAGGAAAAATCAGACGGAATCCATTTCGGCTGGAGTCTGTTGGTCCACCATAGAGGAATAGAGGATGATAATCATGTCCTAGCTGGTGGAGAAAGAATTTGAGCTTTATCAGCAGTACATGCAAAACTCACCGCCATAAGAAAAGGTTAGAAGGTTACACTCCCAATAATTATACAAGCCTAGTTGATTAGAACAGATAGCAATCTGCAGTTAAAGCCCTTCAAAGACCGGACCTACCTCCAATAGAAGTTATAATGCTCGTAAGGGATATAATAAGAGAAGCAGGAACATTCACGTTTGTTTCCTACTTCAAAGTTTCTAGAATGTCAATGCCAAGTAGAGCTGTCAAAATCTAACCCGATCCGATAAATTGACTAAAATCGACCTGGACCTTACCTGACCTAATTATGACCCGAAAAGTGAGACACATAAATCTACCCAACCCGAACCCGATCTGTGTTCGAATTGTTACATACCCGACCCAAAGACAACTTGAAATTGATTGAACCCAATAATAATATATATGACCTGTCTTATAACCCATGATCCGATTTCAATCAACATGTTAACAAATTGAATATATGCAGAAATGTAGATAATTGACATAGATTATACAATAATACATTGACACATTAAAGATACACATCCTATACTCATTTGATACAATAATACACATTTAGTAATCATTACCTTGTAAATATTTTGTTTTGTAATGACTCACCGACATTATCATTAAATTGTCCAATTCATGGTGTAACCATCATATAAAATTAAGTTATCTCATGAGCTAACCCGAAATGATCCGAGACGAATACAACAAATAGTCAAATATCGAGTCATAAATCAAATAATAACATGTCATTAATGATCCGATGCGAACCCGATAATGCCCAACCTAAATTTCAACCAAAATTGAGGTGACTCATTACCATAGTTGACTTAACCCGAAATCTATGTGAATACAAAAAAAAACCGCTATAATCCGTTTAGAAACAGACCCGAATTGACCTGAACCAACTTTGACTCAAACTGAATATAACCTAACTTGAACTTGAACCCGAATCCGAACCGAACCCAAGCAAGCAAATAGTCGATTTGACCCGACTTGGCCCAAATTAACCCGATTTAACCCGAATCTATAGGTATTGACCCGCGATTGGTCAAACCAAATCTGACCCATGAACCCGAATTGACATCCTAGTGTAAAGGGCGGACAATCTGGCAACTGAAGTTAGAAAATGTGCCTAATTTGTATAGCTATTTTCTTTATTTCACTGCAAAAAAAAAAAAAAAAAAAATGAGAGAGGAAAAAAATGAAACCTTATCTTTAAATTTGAAACGAAAGTACGTAAATTGATGGTATCTACACAGTCTAACTTGCTTATTGTAGAACCAAGTTCTCTTTCCTAATGTTGCTCAATAGCAGTACCAATTCATATACTACTATTCGTTTATCAACTCCTACGTTAACCCATTTACGTGGGTACAAGAGCGTCTATTCGTCTTATCCAAACTCAATATGCCATTTTCCCCACTGCACATTCAAGTGCATAAGTGATAATTTCAGGAGCCCAATTGGCATAGCATTATGTTGCAGGGCAAGGAGGAGAGTACGCTATGAAGATGATGATGAAGAAGATGATGAAAGTTACGGATACAATGAAGAAATAGCTGTACTGGAATTTTATAGCCAATCAAGAAGAGATGAAGCTCTCCTTGTGACTGCTACGGTTGATGATCAAGAAGCAGAAGTTCTTATCTTTAAGGTGGTACACCCCTCAGTATAGTATAACTTCTCATGGCAGTAGTCTATGAAGTAGATTTACCTACTCCCTCTGTACAAAATTATTTGATATTTTCATGGAGAAAACTCTTTTTTTTTTTTTTTTTTTTTTTTCTTGTAGGGGTTCTCATCCTGCTTGAGCTATAAGACCTCTCCAGATCCATCTAGAAGTGTTCTTCCACAAAGAGCGAAAATTAAGTTGATAGACAGAATTAAGGGTCCTTTCAACCCCAACAACATCGAATACATTGAGAAAAGTTTGACATGGGAGACATTTAGGAGTCGTTTTGCTCCAACTAGTGAATAGACTTCTATTTTGTAAGTGAAGAATTTATTGGGAATTCATAGTCAGTAAATTTCTATTTACCGTCAGTATTATGTACTTTGGATGGTTCTATCATGGAAAAACTGTCTATTTTGAATAGATTTTTACAAGAGCATATAATTTTTTTAACCCAAAAGATTAATACAGTAAAATAGTATGCAAAATATGTATGTAAATGGGCGATTGGTAAAGATTTATGGACAATATTTAAAGATTCAAAAATTATTCTGATATATTGCTGAAAATGTCTAGTAATAAAAAAAATCAGGTTTATTTCCCATTTCAGTCTTTTCTAGCCTTTTCTACAAGAAATCTTTCTTTTGTGCAATCTAATTTGAGTGGCATCTTCACTTGATTATCACATATCCGTCAATCAGAATTCGCCTATGATCTTGGGCTTAAAATCTTCTCTAGAAGGCTGAGTGACAGCTCTAATTAAGGTCTATGCATGTCAATTATCAAGAGTCTGGTTTACAACCGAACTAGAAAAATAAATGAATTTTTGTTGCTAAATATGTTTTGCCTTCTTGAAAAGAATCCATCAAAACACAAAATTTACATGACTAGTCCCCAAATAAGTTGACATTACACGGCTAAGTGAGCCATTAGGGTTCTTCACAAAAGAATTACAATCACAATCAAATGAGCCAAACATAATTGGAGTGTAAGAAACACTTTGATTACGCCAAAAACTCAAAACATTTTCAATCTCTTACATGCATCTTATATTTCAAAATCAATGACCATTGTGAACATACTCTTCTTAAGATACCATGAATTGTGTCAGGGATGTATGTATGCGTATGCTGGTGAATTGAAGATTTTTCATTAATAGCTTGTTAATGGGGCTATTGCCATTCACTACTGCAAAGTTGGTTTTAAGGACAGTGAGAACTTGAAAGACTCGATCATATATACGTCTTCACCTGTTCCATGCCACAGCATCAATATCATCCCTCGCTGACTTGTACAGTTGAAGCCTCTTTGCTAATGATTCTCTTCTGGCCATAAGTGCAGGGTCTTCATCCAGCATGGCACTAAGTTGCTCTTTCTGCATATTGACAGACCAAAGGAATTACAAACCATGGAAAAGTATCTTATTCAACTACATTCTTCTGAAGAGAAAAAGTAAACAAGCAAAAAGCTTAACTTAGATATCAACATACTCCAACTTCTACATCGTAACAAAGCTTGTTGCCAAATTTTCCATTCAATACATATGTATCGGTAGAAACATAGAAAGTTAGCAAATGCATACTTGCAAAAGAGCTGGGCATTAGAGAAGTCAAAGAATCACAGTTTATGTCTTCTATACTTTCATGAGGAATAGTCGGGAGCTAGGATGCTGTCAGCACAAAATTGTCCAACTGTAGTATTAATCATTTGGACCTCTACATGTTCAAGAAAACGGCCTTTTTCAAAAGCTAATTTGGACAATGCTGATTCCATTTTATGCTCTGACCTACTCCAATAATGCATACAACATCAAGTGCTCATCCAAAGTACTAGAATATGCCTTTTTGTGTGGCTTTATTGTTCCTAAGGAAGTCAAGTGATCACTTACATTGCCTCTATTTTCTGTGCAACTGAAGATACGCACTATTACTTTCATACCACTGATATTTTCTCGTACCACTTTCGTTGGCAAAAATGTGTTCTCCATAAGTTAACTTGCTAAAGACTTAATAAATAAGGATCTCCACTTTCTTTGGCAAAAATGCGTTCTCCTCCAGTCAGCTAGATAAAGACTTGACAAATACGGGATCTCCACAAAAAATCAGTGTAGTATTTAAGTCACTTGTTTTCAGAAAACTGAGAAAACAGAGGGTATAAATTACGATGAGGGAACAGGAGGTGATTTATTCATGAGGTAATTGATGCAATTTTATCCAAGCCCCCTCTTATTGGTTAATAACAACCACTAAGTAACATGTTTACAACCCTGATCACCGAATAACAGGGCAAAGGAGCTTCAATTAGACATAATAATTGCTCTATCAGAGAAACTGAATCATGCACTGGGGCAAAACTTGTACAGGATTTACCTCTCTTTTCCCAATTTGAACATAGAAGTTGTTGAGAAGTGCTCGTTTTGCCTCTCGGACTTGGCAATGTACAACTGCTTTCGGAATAGAGTTCTTCAAAGTGTCACAAACCATACCGACATAAGCCGAGACATTTGATCCTGGGAGAGAAAGCAAATTAAATTTTATAGCTTTAACATAATTGAAGTTATAAACAAAGCCCATGGAAAAATTCTGTGAAATAAAAGTAGGAAACATGACTACCACAAATTAGGCCCAGATATGGATATCAGCACTTGAAGCATACATAAACTTACCAATTCTCCTGAGATGATTATCAGTGTAACGATCAGAATTTGCAGCTTGTTGGTTGCCACCATTCTTCTCTGGTTCAAGCTGAAGCTTCCTAAAAAATTCAACAGTTAGATACGTGGACTCCATCTCTACTAGACGCAAGACAGTTTTACGACTTTCATCACGGAATTTTTCTAGTGAGCCATTGGCAGCAGCAGCTATATCACTTTGAAGTGTTGGGAATCGCTTGAGCTCCTGATTCAAAGAAGACATCATAATAAGCAGAGAACACTTTGTGGCACCTAATATAAACTTGATGCATGTAATCAATCCCTTTATTAGTTGAGTAGCATGGCATATCAAGGAGTATTTTTAACTTCAATCAACAAGCCAAACTGAATACTTATCAGTATACTAAACTAAAATACATAAACATGCTTTGTACCAAGGAAATAACATTACTAGAAAAATTTACAGAAAACAAATGAGCAATCTGGTTTGTTAAATATTTGAATGGCTAATCATAAAGAAAAATACAGCCAGTAGCTGAGATGTTCAATTATAAAAGCTTACACGGCCTAGCCATGTAAGGAAGCATGTTCTGTATCCTTAACAGGGTGTGTTGCATTTAAACAGATCACTTCAGAGTTCAGATGCAACTAAGCGCCATAGCCATGTCCCACAACATGAACATGGGATGTATTTATCAGCCCCTTGATGCCAAAAATCTTAACTCCTTCATTGCACTAGTTTTCTTAGTAGTACGCTTGACAGTTGAACGCTTTAACTTAGTCTCAACTACGGTTCTCTTTATATTCACTTTTTCTATAAAATATCAATAGCTCCTTCACTGAATATTTTTGTTAGCCCACAATGAGATTTTTCTACTTACTGTCTTATGCCAGGGTGGTAAAATCTTGGAGACCAAGTTATTCAACGTTCTAACCACTTCATTTGGCTCATTAGGTTTTGGCTTTTTTAGTTTCATTTCGGAGAGCAACCTTTCTTGCTTTGATTCTGTGCAATAATCAAATATTTCTCACTCTTCCTACACAATATATTATTCCTTCCATTTTCCTATGTTATACTCACTTTCTGTTTTTATAAGTTCAATTCACTCATACTTTATAACCTTAATGCCTTTATGGCAAGTTTATATTGCTTTTTTTTCATCTCATACTCCACCTTATGGAACACTATTATATTTGATAAACTCCCTACTCTCAATCTCTCTCATCCTAAAAGTAAAAGTACCCACATGTGCAGTCCTCTTTTCTTTGGTTTCCATTGTTACAGTAAATGAGGAAAATGGAGTACCATTCTTCACATTTAAATAATCTGAAAAATAAAACTTTATCACTATTATCATAGTATTCTACACAAGTCACTTTAAGGGAAAAAAAAAAACTTCCTAAGTTGACTCCACCTTAAAACATGTTTATTAATTCATAAACATGTTTACACTTTTTTATCTTAAATTGCAACATCTCATAATATATAGAAATTTATATAAGCAAAAAAAGCTAGACAGTTTTACAACCTAATCTGTTTAGAGCCAGACTATTTGTAATATCATGGCCAAACCAATCCACAATTCCACATTCATCTTAAACAGTCCATGGCATACTCATTCCAAAAGAAAATGTATATCTATATTTCCACTTCAACAAAAAATGTCGAAAGCTTTATTTTATCCAAAATAATGATCTGAGCTTATGTTTGCAACCTCTAAGAGATATTAATTCCGGCTAATCTTAAACCCAAAAAAAAAAAAAAATTGCAGTTACTAATGAGAAAATTACGCTAGAAGACAGCACAAAAGTGTTATGCTCAAACCCTCTTTGCAAGGGACATACGAGAAAATGCTAGACCCTTGACAAACACAAAAAGCGCTTACAAGTATTATCATTTTTGCAATCCTAAATGGTTAAATATTCATGATAAAGGTTGCCCATCATCCAAGAATCAGAAGATACAATCATTTAGAAACCAACAATAAACACAGCATATGAGTATGAATTCTGTGGAAATAGCCGATACATATGCATACACACTTGTTTGTGCATGGATAGGTGTGTGGAGGGGAGAGGATTTTATTAGCTTATGTTCATATTTCTCACCAATGTCAAAGCTATTGACTTCCTGACAAGTTCTTTCAGAATCAGATGCACCTGAGAAAGACAAAACATAAAGAGTTAGTAGCAAATGATACAAAGCACCTTGCATAGCTATATCTTTAGGGATCCCACTTTTAGAGTATCCCTTTACTAGATTAAGTTCTAGAAATGATGAAAAAGGCAACATTTTAATATTTTATTTGGAAATTAAAACAAAATTAACAAAGATCATGCAAACTTTGATGCATCAATGCAAGTTTTACATACATAAAACCAATCCAATGAAAGGGCACCCAACTATGGTGATTGCTGCACTTATAGCCTGATACACAACTGAAACGCGGAACAGCAGAAGAGTCTGTTTCCTATCTAAATTTTTGACTCAATTTGTAATGATGAATACAATAGCATGGGAAAAGTAATCTACAATGCAAATTTTAAGAAATCTTGATTCTGTTTACTATAATCATAAATTCATAGTTATTGCCCAATTGTGACTTCTTTGAAGTGCATTCAATTGGAATGAAAACTGAACCAACCAAACCTTGGAAAACACATTTATGGCACAACTAATCCCCTTTTTAGATGGTACTCTTTCATAGTGATCCCAAGTAGCACTTCAATTATTCCTCTTCTCAGACTTAAGAAAAGAGAAATTTTAGTAGTGACATGAAATCACATTATATTTGGATAACAAGTATGGAATCAATATCGTGTGGCCACAAAAAGGAAAATTTTGCTCTCCAATTCACTGGTTGCTCATGATTGAAAGATGCGAAAAAGGGAGAAAAAAAAACTGTCTGACACATAGGCACGACATAAATTCACAGACATTGAGAGCAAAAATATATGAGGGAGAAAGAGAGAGGTTGAAATCTACAACCTAAAATGAATTTTCACAGTGGTTCATGAATTTTAATTGTGGTCAATTACCTCTCTAACTATTCCTAAATATAAACTGTTATGCTTAAAGCCTCATCGCATTGTTTGCTGAGATTGCCAAAATGACCACCTTTTCTGTATGCTCTACATTATTTATCAAGAGGACAAAAACATACTTCCATGAAGCAGAAAAAGGAACAGCTGATAATGGGCAGAACATACATAAAATTTCCCACCTTGGACTCTTGAACGTGCTGCATAATTATCAAGTTAGGCAAATAAGCATTACATCTAACAGGTAAAATCATCTATCTCACTAAAGGCGCTGGTTGGGAGCCTAGCCACCTAAATGGAGGTGTTTGGATTGGAGTACTAAGGAAAAATTTTCTAATTTACCTTAGATCCTGCATTCGGTTTTTCCAATCCTCTGTCCTATCTAGCCTATTCCCTACCCCCAAGCCCCTAAAATTTATCAAGACCCCAAATTTGGAATTCAAAGCTACCCCCATAAAAACCCCTGCATTCCTTAGAAACACCGCTGTTATTATCCACAATACAACCACCACCTTAACAAACTCACAGCCAAAACCAACCGCAGTTGATCCTTTGTCAGTCCTAGATCGGCCACTCAATCATCACAACCTTTACCACCACAATTCCACAAACACCTCTCATCATACGAAATTCTGTCAAAAACTTCTGTTAGATAGTTGACATGAAAACAACTAAACTAAAAACTAAAAAACAGTAGATCAAGAAAATATTTCATCAAAACTGAGAGACGATAGTGACCTACATCCCTATAGTCTGTGGTTGAATTTGACCAAAAAGGTTCCAAAACTATAATTCTAGGTATCAAATTAGACAACAAGAAGACCTATCTACAAGTTGGAGTGGTACTATGGTAAAGGAAAAGAAACTCCTAAGCGAGAAAAGATGAAGGACATAGAAAGGATTGTGCTCCTAATATTAAAACAATGGCAAAGCAGAAAGATAAGAGGACGGTCATGGTTAGGAAAAGAAACGGAGGTGGCGGAGAAGAGGCAATGATGAAGAGGAGAATAGGTGAAATTCGGCAAAGTGGGAGAAGAAAGAGAAAATGAGAATTAGTTTAATCCGAAAAATGAACCAAACATAGTATTTGGAATTGAATACCATTCCTTACTAAAAATAGATTTCCATCCTTATTCTCCATTTCTCCTTGTTTAACTCTCCTATTTTCTAACATCTATATTTCACAATATGCAATAGAATAAATATGAAATTAGGATGAACATTTTAAAGGATATCTAGTAATTATGATCAAGCTTCCATCCTTGGACAAATCTGTTGCTTTGGTTATGATATAATCACATGCTATGACTAAAACTACTGATCAAGCGACTGTTCAAATTGCAAGATTAAAGAAAAAGAAAAAATTAACATTTCCAGAGAAAATATTTACACATCATATACTCTGAAATTGGATGGTTCTGCCACAATTTGATACTTAGGTTAGCTGCCTCTTCTCTCTCAGATATTTAGTAGAATATTGTTATGTATTAAACCATGACAATATACAGTATCTACAACGTAGAAATGGACATTACCGCATCAACTGTTGCTTCAGCAGGGCCTTTAAAGTATCCAAGTGATCCATCAATGAGTCTTCTAATTCCTTGCTCAGGGGCAATTAAATGAGGTTGGTATCCATCAGCTTCTGATACAACTTTCCGGACATTTGATGTTGAGAGATGACGATCAAGAGGGAGCTTTTTCATTGCAGCGGGCAGTTGGTGGTCAAAAACCCCATAAATTCGATCACCACCAGGCCGCCTGAAAGAGTATTCTGCTTTAGAATATTGGAGCCAAGATAGATCTTCTAGAGCAAGTTGTTCTTATTTTGGAATTAGGTATAGTTCATTGATAGAAGTTTTTCTTATTTTATTCAGAAACCTATGTTAATAGAAGTTTCAATAAGATATTGAACTGACAAAATTATATAAATTCCTTTTGGTACAAATTATACAAGAACAAATGGTTAGGAAACAGAGGAAATAACATACAGAAAAGTAAAGGCAGAAATATATTCTGAGTCTATAAACAAAATAAATTATTGGAAGTTACCCTCCATCAAGATGCTCCTTGAACACTTTATCAAATGCACGGCACATTTCCAATATTGTATACAATTGGGCCTGCATATTTTGGGAGAAAAGTTCACCTCTACAAGAGCCATGAATAAAACTATAAGAGGCTTAAACTTTAGCTGGACTCAATGCTTACCCCTCCATCTGCTGCAATAGGTCTGCCAATACGGTCCAATTCAGCATTAATTTCATCAATTGTCTTATTGATAAGGGCAATGATACTTGGTATTTTCTGCCTGATTACAACTTCCAAATGCTGGTTGAAAAGAACAAAATTTTAGAATCAAGTTTGTTTGTGAAGAATTTGGGAATGAAATTGAAACAAATTTGATAATATCATGAAGCATAACATAAATTTATATTCTGACCTGTGACAAAAGTTTTGCCAAATATTCAGAACCCATTTTGTGTGACAAGTGAGAATACTCTGGGCTATGCTCAAAGTATTCCCTCTCCTTCCTACGAGCATAATTTATGTCGACATTTTTGTTGATATCAGCTTGTGAACGATTTACTATACCAACCCAAGGATTTTGCAATCTGTATGCTCTTCCTTCAAGAACCTATGTAAATGAAGCAGAAGTTCATGAAGTTTCCATTCCATGAATATGTATTGAGAATATCAATCATTCACAGAGAAGTACTTACATCTAGAGCATTAGTTCCCTGGTCCATCAGATCAAGTTTTGTTACGACACCAAATGTCCTTTCTCCTGCAAAAGGAAAAGATAGCTGGTAGCATTAAGCACTGGCCAGCGAAGAAAAGAGTTCATCTGAAAATGTGGCATCGAAATCATATTGTCGACAGAAAATAACTGAAAGCATACCAAAAGATATTTAACTTACCTGAAGGATCAACTTCTCTAGCCAGCTTTATAGCATCTGATGTGGCTATATCTTGGTTAGCAGGAGAAATAGCCAAGATAATGCAGTTAGGCTACAGAAAAAGAAGAAACATAAGTTCAAGGACTATCTACTCTACAAATTATGACATAACACAAAAATAATCCTCAAAGAGGTAGGCTGCATTTCCATTCCCATAGGCCATAGTTCATATCCTTCATCACAAATACCAAGGACATATTTATCACTCGCAACAACACAAATAGAAACATATTTACAACTAGGAAGCCTACAGTTCAACCTTACCCTCCTTCTCTGAGCCTTGAAAAGAGAAACAGAAAGAAGAAAAGTAATTCAGTGTTTCCAAGAACATAGGGTATATTGGCTCATTTGGCTGTAAAGGAGCAAAAGAAAAAGACCAAATAAGCAGCAAAACAAAGGTTGAAACACTGACATGACAAAATTACAACCTATGTACCTGACTAGACCACTCATGGCCCATCACGAAGACAAAAAACATTACTCGACATTGAAAAGGAAGACTCATGGTTAGACCATGGTCATGGAATTGAAGACTAGAGAATAATAAAGGTCTCAATGGTCCTATTTTATAGTGGTGATGATAAAAATGAAGCTCATTAAGCTGTAAGGCAACCACTAAAGACTGGATTGATTAAGATATGAATTGAGCTCACTCATCCTCTTTGGACCCTTCTTCAGCTAAAAAGTAACCCTTCATAACAGCTAAACAAGAAATGTAGCATGTTTCATGATGGCACTTTTTAAAGGTAACAAGATACAAAGGAATATAACATCATAAAAACATCCCCACTTAATCAGTCATAATTTCAAGCCATCAGAATGAATCAAACACAACCTTGTTCAAAAAATATATGGCCTACTAAAAATCCAAAAAAGGCCATAAATCTGCCTTTTCTTTCACATTTCTAAGACATTGATAAAAGTGAGACTCCTGTACCTTCTCAACATAGCTGCGAACCATGTTCTCTATGTCTTGTACAATACTTTCTTGTTGTCCCTCTGCAATAGGCCAGATAAGACACAAAAGGTAACTAAGAATATCATTATGTCAGATGATGACAGTGCAATGTCCATAAGTATATGCATACATTCTTGCACAACACACATGGTTAGAAAATTACCTACTGCAACCTTTGTGAGCCCTGGAAGATCTATAAGTGTCAAGTTCACAACTGTTAAAAACAAAGAAAGCCTTAGCAATAAATTTTAATGCAAAGGATAAAGGAAGAAAATCTTTACTTAATAACAGTGATAAAAAAAAGGTAGCAGCAAACAGAGAGTTTTTCATAATTTCGAAACAAATCTAAAATATGTGTTCCTCCTCAATTCACTTATCTTTCCAACTATAGTTGTCCTAAAAATAGCTTGCCAAGATCCACCATTTGGATAAAAGGACATTGAGCAATTACTATAGGTTGGTGATTAATAGTGTTTATAAATGGAAATAGTGGCTGCTGGATATTAAAGTGACAAGCAATATACGAACTACAATTTTAGTTAGACATAGACTGATTCCAGTTTTTATAAGTAAAAGGAGTCATATTGTTGCTAAGCAGATCAGCGGATGATATCAATTCAATATACAATAATAAGACAAAATTGAGGGAAAAACAAAGAAATGTATTTCCAATACAAATATGTTCAGAAGCAAAAATTTGAAATTATGACCTGGCATAGCATGCTCAAACTTCAAAATACTCGGTGGTATGATATAGCATAATTAAAGTAAGGTGTATCAAGTTTGTATTTAGTCTAGCTGTGAATATAAACAATGAGATAGACCACCTTAGATTATCAAGCAAAATACACTTATGAACCAAGAAATAAAGTGAAAGTTATTCCAGTAATCATTTATAATCATCATGTCATGCAGAATCCATAAAGCTCCTCTATTTCTGGCATATCTCCGGGGGGAGGATTGAATCAGCCAGAATAAGAGGTCGCGGGGGATAGACCGAAGGAATGAATAAACATCAGTGTACAAGCATACCGTTCGGAGAGTATATGCTCAAGTGAATTGGGATATTAGAGATCGCTTTTGTCTTTCCAGTTATACGATCAGTTTCATCAGCTATTTCTTTGCGAACAGCAGCTGCATAGGAAAAATAAGAAACTTTAATGACTTACAAACCCCCAAAAGCAACAATCCACAATATCTATATTGAACAGGAAAACAGTGATAATATAATGCCTCCTATATACAGCAGAGTCAAGAAGCAAGCAAGAAAAAATAGAAATAACCAGAACATGTACAAAAATCAAGCAGGAGCCAATGGGTATATATTTGACCAAGTTGAAACAAGCTTCCATGATTCTATAGTTTAAACAAGCTACATACATCAAGTCCAGGACACTCCACGTTAACATTTTGGATTATGTTCACAGGTGCAACAAGTACGTTAACACAAGAGCCTGTTAACAAGTACGGTACCCATAAATGACACTGTATTTCTAAAATGTTCAACTTCAAACCCTAGCATAAACCTTAGTGGTTCATGTATGATTACGAGAAAGGCATAGCACAAATTCAAATAGAGTAACGAATTTGCACAGCTAAGTAAAAAACAAAACAAAAGTTTCCCATTATAAACGAACTAATTTTACATAATTGAATAGAAAAGTTGTTGCAGGCCTTGCAGCACAGGATCAATAGATAAAAAGGAGTAAACTATGTTGCATTTCCACTACAATTTTACCACAATCTGAACAAAATAATAACACGCGAAATACGAACCAAAATCGGTATATTTTCTCTTGGGCGTATGGAGAAACTCAGCATACTCAGTCCCACCCTCCGTTTTGTGCAACTGTAGCACTAGGGGCCGCCTCGTGACAATACCTTTAAAGCAAATAAACAAGTAAAAAAAAATGCACGCAAACAAACATTGTAATCCAAACCAATAAATCAGATATTTCAATCCAAAGGCATTATCATTACGACATCGAAATCAAAACAATACCAGATCCTCGAGGAAGAAAATCACGTCCAACAACACTCTCCAACACCGACGATTTCCCGGAACTCTGGAATATCATTCAACATTTCAATATTTGTACAGACAATGTCAACGACATTATAAATACGATTTCCGATCAACATTATTGATGAGTATATGTTTTTATATAAATCAAAAGAGTCGGTGAACGCCGCACCTGACCGCCGACGACGGCAACAGAGGGGAGAGCTTCCCAAAGAGAGAGACCTTCGCCGCCGTGATCGCCGAGAACAGTGCAAGCTCGTTGGATTTTGTTAACCAATCCAATCAAGCTCTCCATTGTTGCCATATCTGGGATTGGAGAGATCTGAATCTGGAAATGTGGTGTGATGGGATTGGAGTGGGGTTTGAGAATTGGGTTTGAGGAGTGTGGATGAGGGGTGGTTGGAGTTGGCGCGGAGATTTGGGCAGATCCGGAGATGGAGATGGAGAATGAGTTCGTCGATGGTTGCTTTAATTTTCTCAGTTATGTCGTGTTGGTGGGGGACGAAAGAAATTTTGAACGGGTTGTAAATTTGGGTCCACGGTTTAGATTTAGGCTTTTAGCTTAACTCATCGTGTATTGGTGTTTATTGGTTTGCATTAAAGTTTCGTTTAGCAAGATATAAAATGTTTTTCTTAAAAATTGTTTTCTTTATTTTACATTGTGGTTTGGAATAAAATATATAATGTAAAACCTGTAATTTAAATTCATTATACCATATTGAAAATATTTTCCTTCAAAATTGGGAGTAAAAACATTTTATATCCATTCAATCCAAAAAAAAAAATATCAACTAATAAACAACTCACGCATTATCAACTTACGCGTAGAAATGGGTATGGGTTGTGTCGTGCCAGTCATGGATCGTGTCAGCTCATGTCTTGCCTTTTGTCGTGTTGTGCCTAATTATGGTCATATCGTGCTGTGTCGTGCTACTTTTCCCTAAAACTTGGCCGCATGGCCTAGCATGACCCAAGTGTTTGCCATGTCGTGCCTCATGCTTGTCTAATTTTTTTAACAAAAAATAAAGTATGTAATGGAATTGAAAAAAAAAAAATTTAGACAATATAAATTATATTATAAGAATATAATACCATTAAAATGATAGTAATATTAATTCTAGTAGTAATAAAATATTATTATTAATAATAGTAGGTCGTGCCTTGTGCCAAATTGGCATGTCGCTCGCGTGCTAGTGGCTAAATTTTTTTTTGTTGTATGCGGCCCACTCCACGGACAGCATACCGCGTCGTGCCACGATCGTGCTCGTGTTGTACCATGCCAAAACCATGCCTGCTCGGCCCGCGTGCCAATACGACCCATACCCACCTCTAGTCATGCATTTTTCATTTCTCATCTTCTCGGTAGCCTCTCTCTCTACTTCACACTTTCTCTCTCTTAAAAATTGGGGAAAAAATCCACAATGTTTTTTCATCTCCTTTGAGTATTATCAATTTTGTACATTTTTTTCGAATCTCTTGTTTTGATTATTAAATTATCGTACTTTATCATGAATTTGAACAAATTTTATCCATTTAAGTCAAAAATAAAAAAGAAAACCCTAGATTTCTCCCTGATTCGATTGAACCATGAAAGTTTCTCTTGAAATTTGGGCAATCAACAATTTATTTGTAATTAAAGAAATATTCTTTCTGTTAGAATTTAAAATATAAAAGTACAAACTATTACATTATACCTAGTTGATTGGTTTATCTTTTTGATTGCGAATACATTTACCTGTTTGATTGGTTTGCTTATTCGATTGCGAATACTCCTTTATAGTTAGATTAAGGTCTTTTTATAATATTGAACCATATTTTTTAGGGTTCTTTGGTTTTATGGCAATATTTTGTATAACGTAATATGTTATTAATAGATCAGAGAAATATATTGCAGATTTTAATAAAAAAAATATTTGTTGTGGCATAACAAATTTAGCTAATGACAAACAACTGTAAAATACAATGGAAAAAAGAGTTAAAAATGACAAGAGAATACAATTAGAAAATGAGTAATTGTTTTTTAGTTCAACCAAACAACGGAAAATATTTATATGTAAAATCATTTTCCATGGAACTAAACAACGGAAAAGTTCTATGAAAAATGAGTTTTTCACCGTAAAAGATTTTCCATAGAAAACCATTTTCAATACAAAACATTTTACGCCCTACTAAACGGAGCCTAAATTATATCGATTTGACTTATTTGGTTGGGTTATGTCGGATTAGGTAATTAACGGATTGGGTCAAATTGGTTATTTTCTTGCTCGTGCTCGACTCGGGTTTGAGTCAAGTCAAATTCGAATTGGGTTAAGGTTGATTCAGTCAAATCGAGTAGGTTCCTTGATAATTTATTCTAGATTATTTCAACTTTGGGTAGGTTTCAGGTCAAGTCAATTATGATCATCGATTACCTCGATTTTGTTTGAGATCCGGGTTGGAATTTATCTGGTTTGTATCGGGTTATTAATGATATGTTATTATCGATTTATAACTTGGTATTAGAGTATTTTGTTGTATTCGTCTTGAGTCATATAGGGTAATTTCGAGCTAGCTCATGTGATATTTGATTTTATATTATGGTTAATTCATAAATTGGACAATGATAATGTCGATAAGTCATTGCAAAACAAAATATTTATGAGGTAAGAAAACATAGTCAAATAATTGAATTATTAAAAATGTTTAGTTTAAAGGTTATATGAAATTGGATAAAAAAATAGGTCAGGTAAGATTAAGTCACATATATTTAGGTTGTTAACATGCAATGTTAGGTGAAATTGGGTCACGTGTTGCTATAGCCAAGTCATATCGCTTATTTTTTGGTTTAATTGATTTTGGATTATCTTTGGGTTGGGTCTATGATGTGCTCATTTTAGAGCACGTTTACAACCTCATTTTAGTGTCGAGTTTCGTGCTTTTATATTGGTTTTATGCACGTTACATTCAATTTTACCTTGATCTTGTCCTCGAGCTGTTTTTAGGTCATTTCAGGTGATCTCGATGATTTCGAGGTAAAATGAGACGTGTTCGAGGCTTTGACACTTCTATCAAGAGTTTGAATGCGCGTATCATAGCTTGGGCATGTGATCCAAGCCACTCTCAAAGATTCCATAAACTCTAGAAGCCACTAGGCACTTCAAAGGAACTGTTCAGCAAGGTTTAGGTTCAGATTCGACCGAATCTGACATCCATTCGGTCGAATGGAAGACAGGGATTCAAGCACATAAATCAAGCTCTCGGGAATAGCCGAATGAAGACTCATTCGGCCGAATCAAGACCCATTCGGCCGAATGGTTCCACTCATTCGGCCGAATGGTGGACAGATCGCAAAATCATCAAGCTTCTATTTTGGGCGAATGTCAACACCATTCGGCCGAATGGCCACCCATTCGGCCGAATCCACTATGCATTCGGCCGAATGTCCTTCTTTCCCGCATATTTTGGTTCTTCTTTAGTCGGCGCTCGAGGGTTTTTCCTAGGGTTTTACTCCTTTTGTCCCTAGGGTATAAATACCCTCTTTCTCTGTACATAACCTGATGCCTACTTTGAGAGCTCTTGTGCCTCAACCTAGAACATCACTTTAAAGCTTTTCATTTCTTTCATGCATTAGTTTAGATTTACAGCTTTCGTTGTTCTCATTTTCAAGCTTTGTATTTCGGATTCGGTTCCTATTCGTTCATACAATTTCGTTTATGCAAGGTATTATTTCTTTTCTGTTTTAGTTCTTTTAATGCTTTCAAGTATTGTTTTTCTTGATTTCATTCCTCTAGCTATAATCGTTGTTTCGTTTACAGTTTTCATAGAGTAGTCGTTGGTTCGGTTATAGTTCTTAGTTTTCGTTCTCTTGTTCATTTCCATTCAGTCTATTCATGCTTTTAATCATGTCTTTTATTATTACTATGTGTGAGTAGTCTTCTTAGGGGTTTGATTGGTGAAACCCTAGGATGGCTCGTTCTTCATGCGTAGAGTTAGGATTTGAGATTGTTAACGGTTGATTGATTGATATTCGATGCGAATCTTGTCCTGCCACTCCTTTGGAGACATAGGGCGATTATAGGTTGTTCGTGTGATTTATAGGGTCACAAACTTCCTCTCGTCATCTTGAGTGTCATGATTCATTGTTGACTAATTTCTCCTAATTTAGCGTATTGATAGTTCGATTGTCCTTCCTAGGGTGGAACTGATCTGTCCCCGTTTTCTTTTCATAGTATAACATTGTTTTAGTTCTTGCTTTGTTTTTCTGTTACTAGTATAATTTCTTTGCAATCTCTATATAACTCCTTTACATCAAGTCTATAAGCTATCGCCCCTTGTCCTTGTGGTTCGATCCCCGACTTACCACTACACTAGTTGTAGTAGTATTAGGGTGTTTATAAATATTGTTTGTATAACTATTCTTTTAGTTAAACGACCTAAAAGAATGGCTATCAGTCTATAACGGGTCGAGTTTGTAATGAGTCGAACACAAATCGGGTCCGGGTTTTTGAAAATCGGGCCAAATCAGTAAAACGTCAAGTTAGGTTGGTTTACAAGTCTCGCTTTTCGAGTCATAATCAGGTCAAGTCTAGGTCGATTTTGAGCAATTTATCGGGTTGAATCGGATTTTGACAGTTGTAGTTTTGAAATAATGCTAGTATTTTATTTTTAATTTTTTAAAATAGAGAAATAATTGGTGTTGAGTCCCTTAGGTTTTGAGTGATGACAAACGGTTACAGGAAATAGGTTACAATAAGCACTGCAAATAGTTGGCTGGAAACCAGCTGGAATTGAACACTGTTTTCCTAGACAAGTTATTACTTATTTATGTTATTCATTTAACTAACTTGTCTATATGTAGGAAATGGTTGGATGTAAATTGATCCATGTACTGGTGGGAAACCAATAGGAACTGTTTCCTGGACTGCTATGCTAAAAAGCAGTCACATACTCTTTATTGTACATTAACCATGTTACATGTGCAGTAGTTAAGTTGATTCCAAGACTTGGAGCATGGAGGCCTTTCGAACACATTCAAAGAAAGATACATTGCTCAAAATGGAAGTATTCAAGGAAGATTCAAGTCTTGAAGATTACATGAAGAAAAGAAGATTTGTACTTTAATGCTTAAATCATGTAATGTGCTCCGTAGTATGACTTGTATGTTTGGGTAAAATAAGTGCTTATAAGTGTATCGAGTCATATTATGAATTCTGGTACAAAGCTGGAACATAATTCATAACATACTCAAATCAGGAAACCAAGTTGAGGAACCAGGTTCACTGTACGGAATATCCGAGCTGCATGTTTTAAAAATACTTTTTTTAAAGAATTATTCTAAAAATATCCTAAGCAGCTGGAGATTAGATGATAATATTATGGTTACCTAAAAACTAGGAGTATCTATCTTATATGATTTTATCTTTATGATTAAATCATATAAGATAAATACTTTCCTAAAATCACGCTATTACTTGCTCATCAAGTTTACGTGATTTAAGGAAACTAGGGTTTTTGTATCCAAGTATATAAACCCATCTAGTCTCTCATATTCTGATAAGTCTCTCTGGAATTAAAAAGGAGCATATTTGAGAGCCATATACACTTAAGCACAAAAGCCTATTCATCGAGTCATATACAAGAGCACTATTAGTGCTTAAATATTTTCTCTTAATTAGCTTTTAGAAGTGAGATTAAAAGAGAATATTTGATTTTGTCAAAGCCTTCAACAGAGGGGTTGAAAGGCTGGGTGAGTGTTTGTGAGTTCAAACATAAGGGGCTTACTAGTGTAAGTCGAGCGCACATTCGGAGTAGAGTGTGGGGTATACTGGTTCCCGGAGTAAGGAAACAATAGAGCGTCTGTGTTCTTTATTTTTCGGAGTAGATTAATAAAAGAGCATAGGGTAGGAGGACGTAGACCATAGTTGGCTTAACCTCATTAAATCTTATGTTTTCTTTATTGCCTTTCGTACATTCCGCTGCTTACAGGAACCAGCCCAACTAGTTCCTCTCATAGATCGAAAAGAAAGAAAAATAGGCTAAGGCTACTTAACACTTAATTCACCCCCCCCTCTTAAGTGCTCTAAAACCTTCAATTGGTATCAGAGCTAAGGCTTCTCACAAGAGTAATATCTAGAGGAGTCAAGCATGAGTACTCAAGATCTAAATGCTATGAGCTATGACAACAAGACACCAAAGTTCAACGGAAATAACTACGCTTGGTGGAAGAATAGAATCAAGAATGTAATCATGGGAATTGATTATGAATGTTGGCTAGTTGTCAAGAATGGTCCCAACATCATCCTCAAGACAAATGCTGTGGGAAACCTGATTCCCAAGAAAGACAGTGAATTAGTATCTGCTATTTATAAACTGCTGGAAAAGAATACCAAAGCAATGTCAATTCTATAATAAGCTGTAGGTGAGAATGAAATAAACCGGATCTTAGGTTGCAGCAATGCCAAAGAGATTTGGGATACCCTCGAACTTGCTTTTGAGGGAACCAACGAGGTAAAAAGGTCCAAAATTGATTTACTTATGTCTAAGTATGAGCTGTTTACTATGAATAAAAATGAAAAGATTAATGATTGTTTTCGTAGATTTATGACAATCATCAATGATCTTAGATCTCTTGGTAAGAACTTTTCTGATGAGGATCTTGTGAGAAAAGTTTTGCGCAGCTTGACAGATGGATGGACAACCAAAGTAACAACTGTATATGAAGCAAAAGATCTATCCACCTTGTCTTTAGAACAGCTGATTGGCTCCCTCATGACTCATGAGATGCTGATTGATTCTAAGTCTGAGAAAGAACCAGCCAGAGGCACGGCTCTTAAGGGAACAGTAGAAGAGGAAGAAGATGAGATTGGCATGATTGCTAAAAGATTTGAGAGATCACTTCGAGACTAGAGGAAGAACTTCAAAGGTAAGAATTTTAAGAAGTCTAACTTCTCTTCTGCAGGTTGCTTCAAGTGTGGTGATAAGGGACATCTTAGTCGAGATTGTCCTAGGTAGAAGGACAAACAGTCCCAATCCGGAGATAAACGAGCCTTCAAGAATGCTATGATAGCATCCATATTGGGTGAGTCTGATTCAAGGTCTGATGAGGATGAAGAATCACCTAACTCTGAGGTTTGCTTGACCGCCTTTGCAAACATTAAGGAAAACAACACTAATCCAGGAACCAAAGGGGGAACCAATATATTCAGAAAATGCTTGATGGCAAAGAAGGATGTACTACATGAACACAAGGTAAACTTAGAGCAAGTTAGAGAAGATATGCATGAATATGATAGAGATAATATGATTGCTTGTATTGACTCTTTATTAGATGAATGCTATAAATTGGGTGAAACTTACATTACTGGCAAAAGAGAGCTTAAAGAAAAATGTGTTGAATGTGAAATTGTTGTTACCAGTTGTGACTACCTAGAAGAAATTTGCCATGATCTGAAAAATCAAATGGAAGAGCTAGAAGTTGAATTAAACAAGTGTAAAGTGGAACTGGAAAAAGGCAAGATCTTCTAAACCTGACTATCCTAGTGATGGTGAAGAAGATCTGACCTCCTAGTTCCCCAGAGACTTATCAACCACTAGTGAATCTCTTGATCTTTCAACAGCTAGAGGTAAAGCAAATTTCTGTAGTAGAACTTCGTTATTGAAAGCCTTTGAGATATTGGCTTGCAATCTGGAAAATTCTCACAAGGAAATTACTTCACTTAAAGCTGCTCAGTTCACTGTCTCCCCTTCGGGTACCAGCATAGAAATTAGTGATGTAATAAATAAATATGAAAATACTATTTGTGAATTACACGCTGAAATCTATCAATTGAAAAAGGGCAAGCAGCCAGTAGTTGTTGACATGACTATTGACTCTATAGCCAGTAGTTGTTGACATGACTATTGACTCTATGGTTTCAAAGCTTAATTTATAACTTGAAGCCTTAAAAAGTAATTTTGATTTTCTAAAAGAGAAAAATGAGTTGTTGACTAAGACTCTTGAAACCAGAGAAAAGGAACTTCATGATAGTCATAGACATGTTGAAAAATTATTGACTACATAGGAAACTTTGAATTTTTTAACCTCATTGAAAGGTAACAAAGGGAAGGTTGGTCTTGGATATACCAGACAGAGAACCAAGACTAACTGGTCCCCCAGAGAAACCACTTGGATTAAAGAATTCAAAAGAGGTAAGTATGTTATGACTAAAGAGATGGTTGTTTTCTATCATTGTGGTATGAATGGACATAAGATTCATGAATGTCCAGCTAGGAGGAACAATGTGAATAAGAAAAATAAACATATGGAATTCGTCTGGAGAAGAAAAGATTAACAAGAGCTTATTGTTGTTGAAAAGGAACCCAAGGATATTTGGGTTCCTAAATCTAATGTTTGATTTGTTCTTGCAGGCTAAAGTGAAGGGAAGTACCTATTAGTATTTGGACAGTGGGTGCTCAAGACACAAGTCTAGGGATAAGAAGCAATTCCTTTCACTAGTAGCCTTTGATGGTGGAAGTGTCACCTTTGGAGATAACATCAAGGGAACCATCACTGGGTTAGATAAAGTAGGTAAGACACTTTCAAACATAATTGATGATGTGTATTATGTTGAAGGCTTACAACATAATCTTTTGAGTATTTCTCAATTATGTGACAAAGGTAATAAAGTTGAGTTCCAAGCCAATCTTTGTCACAAAATTAACTCTCTAACAGGCAAGCTTGTGTGTGAGGGAATCAGGAAACATGATATTTACATTACCTTTCTGGATAAAATTCCTCAAAACAAGTCTGTTTGTTTGAGAGCTGTGTCTGACAATAATCAATGGATTTGGCATAAGAGATTTGGACATGCTAGCTTGACACTCTTGAATAAACTAAAATCTTGTGACTTGGTGGTAGGACTCCCTAACATCACGTACGAGGTAGATAAAGTTTGTTCAGAATGTGTCAAAGGGAAACAGGCCAAGATCTCTTTTAAGCCTAAAACAGTTTTGAGTACCAGCAGACCCTTCGAACTTGTACACATTGATTTATGTGGTCCCATGAGAGTACAAAATCGAAGAGGTCATAGATATGTCTGTGTTATGGTTGATGATTATTCCAGGTACACTTGGGTGATAATGCTACATTCAAAAGATGAAACATTTGACGAATGGGTAGCATTAGTGAAGCAGGTTGAGAACCAGCTTTCTCACAAGCTGGTCTCGGTAAGATCAGACCATGGTACTGAATTTGATAATGCTAACTTTGTTGATTATTGCAGGGAACAAGGAGTTAGTCACAACTTCTCAGCCCCCAGAACACCACAACAAAATGGCATTGTTGAAAGAATGAATATAACTCTTAAGGAAATGGCGAGGACGATGCTCATTGAGAGTGGTCTCCCCAAGAGTTTATGGGGTGAAGCTGTTGACACTGCTTGCTACATACTAAATAGAGTTCTCATTAGAACAAAGTTAAATAAGACTCCCTATGAACTCCTTAAAGGTCGAAAGCCTAATATTGCATACTTTCGTGTCTTTGGATGCAAATGCTATGTACATAACAATGGGAAAAACCAGCTAGATAAATTTAATCCTAGGAGTGATGAAGGAATCTTTCTTGGATATTCTGCTCAAAGCAAAGCATATAGAGTCTTTAATAAGAGGACTTTGTGTATTAAGGAGAGTGTTCATGTCATTTTTGATGAATTTAACATGTCTTCTGAGATTGCGCAGGTACAATCTGATGAAATGATTGGACTGATGAAGTTTATGGGGAACCATGACACTGGTTCTCTAAGTGAAGTACAAGCAGTTCTAGGCTCTTCTAATGCTTCACCAGATGATGATGGTGAAAATCCTAGAGAAGAAAATGAGAACAACGAGAATTCAGAAGGAGAACCAAGACCTAATGGCTTCCCAAGTGACAGATAGGTAAGTAGTTCAGGGGGAATGGATGAAGAGGCCTTCCCTGAACCTGAGGTAAGTGATGTTAATGGAAACAGCGTGAACATGAACTCTTCTAGTTCTACAGAAGAAGAAGTGATTCACGATCATGCTGGTTCCCAACCTAATGAAGAAGCACAAAATGATTTCACTTTCAAAAGTTATAAATACCTACCCTCTCATCCCCCAGATCAGATCATTAGTAACATTAACAAGGGAATTCAAACGAGAAGAAATGTTTTTCAAAACTTTTGTGCTTTTTATCTAGTGTAGAGCCAACTAACTACAAAATGGCTTTGATCGATCCTGATTGGGTTTTAGCAATGCAAGATGAATTAAATCAGTTTCATAGGAACCAGGTTTGGCATCTTGTACCTAGACCAAAGGACAGGTTAGTCATTGGTACAAAATGGGTCTTCAAAAACAAATTGGATGACCTAGGTACAATAGTCCGAAATAAAGCAAGGCTAGTGGTGCAAGGTTACAATCAACAAGAAGGAATTGACTATGATGAAACTTTTGCACCTGTAGCTAGACTAGAGGCCATTAGAATTTTGATTGCTTATGCTGCTCACATGAATATGAAATTGTTTCAGATGGATGTAAAGACTACCTTCCTGAATGGCTACTTGAAGAAAGAGGTATATGTAGAACAACCACCTGGTTTTGAGGACAAGCTGTTCCCCCATCATGTATACAAGCTGGACAAAGCATTATATGGATTGAAACAAGCTCCAAGAGGTTGGTATGAAAGGTTGTCTACATTTTTAATGGAGAATGAATATAAGAGAGGAACAGTGGATAAGACATGTTCATCAAAACTAGAGGGAACCACTTGATTATAGTACAAATTTATGTTGATGATATTTTATTTGGTGCTACTAATCAGGTACTATGTGATGAGTTTGCCAATCTTATGCAGAGTGAGTTTGAGATGAGCATGATAGGAGAATTAGGATTCTTTCTAGGATTGCAGATTAAGCAAATGGAAAATGGAATCATGATTCATCAGCAAAAGTACTTGAAAGAGTTGCTGAAGAAATTTGGCATGGAGAACAGCAAGGCTTATGATACATCTGTTCCCACATCCACTAAATTAGATTCTGATCTAAGGGGAAAAGATGTTGAAGCCTCACTATATAGAGGGATGATTGGCTCCCTACTTTATCTAATAGCAAGTAGGCCTGACATTGTGTTCTCTGTTGGATTATGTGCCAGGTTTCAAAGCAATCCAAAAGAGTCTCATTTGAAGGCTGTTAGAAGGATACTTAGATATCTTGTGGGAACAATAGATCTGTGCTTGTGGTACCCCAAAGGTAGTTCAATTGATCTTATTGGGTATACGGATGCAGATTATGCTGGCTTTCTTATTGATAGGAAGAGAACTTTAGATATGGCACACTTTCTTGGCTCTTGCCTAATTTCCTGGGGTTCTAAAAAGCAAAATTCAGTGGCTTTATCCACAGTAGAGTCAGAGTATATTGCTGCAGCTTCATGCTATTCCTAGTTACTGTGGATAAGGAACTAGCTGAAGGATTTTGGTGTTGTTTATGATAGTGTTCCTATCTATTGTGACAACACTAGTGCTATTAATATTTCAAAGAATCTTGTCCAACATTCCAAAACCAAACACATTGAGATAAGACATCACTTCTTAAGAGACAATGTGGAGAAAGTTTTGGTGGAGTTGTTGTTTTGTAAAAGTGAAGATCAGATCGCTAATATCTTCACAAAACCTTTGTGTCGAGAGTCTTTTCGTATCTAGTTAGATTTTAGGTCTTTGGCTTCAATTACTTCCCTCAATGATTGGCTAGAATGGTATTCTTTTGTATAGTATGTGTATATACCTATGTCGAAATCCTTCAAGTTTTGTGTAAATGGTTCAAGATCCCAAAAGGGTTGAGAATTATTGGTGCAAGAAACAGGTAAAATCAGGCTAAGTTACCAAAAACAGGGTGACGTGGTTCTGTATAGGTACCAGCAAAAGGAAACAACTGATCAGCTCAGATATGTCATCTGATTAATATTTTTATATTTTTTGGAAGATTACTATAAGATCTTTTCCTTTTGGAAGGTCTTATTTCAGTTATTTGACCTATTGATCAAGGCAATATATCACATGCCTAAATTTTAGGTCGGTTGAGATATTCAAGGCAAAGAATCATTGTCGAAACTGATTTCAATTTTTAAATTTTGTGCCATTGCTCTTCTTGGCTTAACCGACTTATTTTTTCCTCTCTTCTCTCCTCTTTCTGTGCTATAAATATATGATCTCTAACCCCTTGTGCAGCTCACAACTCTCATCATCATTCGAAATTCTCTCTCTTTCTTATGCTCTATTCAAAATTCTCTGTTCACAACGGTTACTGTTCATCAGCATCGTCTTCAATCCTTGATCTTCAACTGCATAATCTCCATGGGTAAGAAATCAAGCACATCCAAAAGAGGCAAGGGAAGGGGACATGCAAGTGATTCCTCACAATCTCAAGGAAACACTGATGTAACTCCTCACACTCCTCACCTCGATCAAAATCCAACCAAACCACCACCAAATTTCACCTCCACAATTTCATCACCCACAAAAGTACCAACCACCATCCTCGATCCACCATAAGAATCTACCTCACCACCAAAATAAACCCAATCAAAATCACAACAAACCGTGCTTGTTACCGATCCTTCAGAAGATGATGGTTCCATCATCAAGGAACCAACTCAATCTCAGGGGGAACATCAATATGAAGCACAAAGAACCCTAAGCCAAGAGTTGGAAGATATCAGTCAGAGTGTAGGAGATGATGAAGTAGAGATCACTGGTCATAAGGAGGGGACATTCACTAAAGAAGTCCTGGTACGTGGTAGGGTAACTCGGTCTTCAGTGAAAAAGATTATTGAGGAAGTTTTGGAGGATCAATCCACTGGTTCTGTTCAGGGAACCAAGAGGAAGTGGGTACCAGCAAGAATCCTTCGCACTACAAAAGGTACATCTGTAGAATCTCTAACTATTGGTTCTACTGATTTAAATGCTCGATTGGTTTTTTCTGGTTGTCGGGTTGAGAAGGGATATTTTGATGTGCCTGCTCTATCTGAGTTTAAAAGTTTGATTGAGTATCAAGGATGGATGCCATTGTTTGATTGTAGTGCTGCTAATGTGTCTGGAGTTAGAAACTTTTATGTGAACTTGAAACAGTTGCCTGATATGTCTGTTGGTTCTTGTGTGAATGATGTGGATGTGAGCTTGTCTGTTGCCACTTTGTCTAGCATGTTAAGGGTGCCTAGAGATGGATTTGATAAGTATTCTAGTGATTGGTGGCCCGTGTTGGTAGGGGTCACTCCTGATGAGATTTATGAGCATTTGTTTGGAGGAAAGATGTCCAAGAAACCGGGTGTCTTTAAATTTGCTAATTTGAAGGAACTAGTAATGTTGGTTCTGTATTCGTTGTGCAACAAGGTCTTGATCCCACGGGCTCAAGGAAGGGGAACAGTACGCATCATGGAGATGGTTCTGATGTATCTCATGATGAAGAGAATTAAGATTAATCTCCCCTCCTTGATGCTGGATCACATTATGAATTGTTATGGTTCATCTCACCATTCTCTACCTTATGGTTCTGTCATTACTCAATTGCTTATAGATAACAATGTTACTATAAGTGGGTCCACCGTGCCTATCACGGTGTTCACAAAAGCAATCCTGAAGCTAAAGGGTCTTGACATAAGTGATGATATGTTAAGTTTTAAGCTTGAGGAACCAGCAGAGGAGATGAGGCCCCCATCAAAGAAGAAGAAGAAGGAAGAGGAACCAGCAGGTCAGGAAATGATTCTGAAACGGTTGGAGAATCAGGAGGTATGCTGAGAAAGATAATCAGTTTGGTTCAAAACTTGTCATCTTCTTTCAGTACCAGGATGGAGCAGATGGAAAAAACGCTAGCTGACACTCAAGTTCAGATGGCTCCGGGTATAGGATCGGGTACTCCACAGACTTAACCCGAGGAAGAAGAGCCTGGTGAAGAAGATGAGGAGGATGAAGAGGAATCAGTTGCTGATGCAGATGATGATGCTAAGTACGAGGAGGAGGAAGAGGAAGAGAATAATGATGAGGAGTGATGCTGGTTCCTACTCTTGTTTCCCCTCCCCCTTATTTCTATTCTAAAATAACTGATTCTGTTGGTCTATATATTTCTCACCCAATCCATGAACTTTCCTTTTGATATGGATTTGGGTTCCTTTTGTTGAACTTTGTTGGCTTATATGGACCATTACCTCTGCTATGCTATGAATTGTTTGACTAATCTCTTCTTGCAGCATACTACTTGAATGGTGGTTGATGCCACTATATGGATGAGCACATTTAAAAATTTGTGCACATTACTTCTACTTAAGAGTAATTTTTAATGATGCCAAAAGGGGGAAGTAGTGTACCAAAGCCTAAGATAGTTTAGGTTGTGTCAAGTAGTCAGTTTGATAGTTAGTCTATTGTTCATTTGAGTCTTGAGTTTGTTGCTTGTACTCAAACCTATTTGAGTACTTAATTGGAGTTTTTCTATGTTTTTAACTTGATTGGTTGCAGGGACTTCAATTAGTTTATCATCATCAAAAAGGGGGAATTTGTTGAGTCCCTTAGGTTTTGAGTGATGACAAACGGTTACAGGAAATAGGTTACAATAAGCACTGCGAATAGTTAGCTGGAAACCAGCTAGAATTGAACACTATTTTCCTAGAAAAGTTATTACTTATTTATGTTATTCATTTAACTAACTTGTCTATATGTAGGAAATGGTTGCATGTAAATTGATCCATGTACTGGTGGGAAACCAGTAGGAACTGTTTCCTGGACTGCTATGCTAAAAGCAGTCACATACTCTTTATTGTACACTAACCATGTTACATGTGCAGTAGTTAAGTTGATTCCAAGACTTGGAGCATGGAGGCCTTTCGAAGACATTCGAAGAAAGATACATTTCTAAGAAAAGAAGTATTCAAGGAAGATTCAAGTCTTGAAGATTACATGAAGAAAAGAAGATTTGTACTTTAATGCTTAAATCATGTAATGTGCTCCATAGTATGACTTGCATGTTTGGGTAAAATAAGTGCTTATAAGTATATCGAGTCATATTATGAATTCTGGTACAAAGCTGGAACAAAATTCATAACATACTCAATTCAGGGAACCAGTTTGAGGAACCAGGTTCACTGTACGGAATATCCGAGCTGTATGTTTTGGGAAAAATAAAAGATTTTGTAAAAATACTTTTTTTAAAGAATTATTCTAAAAATATCCTAAGCAGCTAGAGATTAGATAATAATATTATGGTTACCTAAAAACTAGGAGTATCTATCTTATTTGATTCTATCTTTATGATTAAATCATATAAGATAAATACTTTCCTAAAATCACGCTATTACTTGCTCATCATGTTTACGTGATTTAAGGAAACTAGGGTTTTTGTATCCAAGTATATAAACCCATTTAGTCTCTCATATTCTGATAAGTCTCTCTGGAATTAAAAAGGAGCATATTTAAGAGCCATATACACTTAAGCACAAAAGCCTATTCATCGAGTCATATACAAGAGCACTATTAGAGCTTAAATATTTTCTCTTAATTAGCTTTTAGAAGTGAGATTAAAAGAGAACATTTGATTTTGTCAAAGCCTTCAATAGAGGGGTTGAAAGGCTAGGTGAGTGTTTGTGAGTTCAAACACAAGGGGCTTACTAGTGTAAGTCGAGCGCACATTCAGAGTAGAGTGTGGGGTATACTGGTTCCCGGAGTAGGGAAACAGTAGAGCGTATCTGTTCTTTATTTTTCGTAGTAGATTAATAAAAGAGCATAGGGTAGGAGGATGATGTGCTCATTTTAGAGCACGTTTACAACCTCATTTTAGTGTCGAGTCTCGTGCTTTTATATTGGTTTTATGCACGTTACGTTTAATTTTACCTTGATCTTGTCCTCGAGCTGCTTTAAGGTCATTTCAGGTGATCTCGATGATTTCGAGGTAAAATGAGACGTGTTCGAGGCTTTGACACTTCTATCAAGAGTTTGGATGCACGTATCATAGCTTGGGCATGAGTTCCAAGTCACTCTCGAAGATTCCATAAACTCTAGAAGCCACTAGGCACTTCAAAGGAACTGTTCAGTAAGGTTTAGGTTCAGATTCGACCGAATCTGACATCCATTCGGTCGAATGGAAGACAGGGATTCAAGCACATAAATCAAGCTCTCGGGAATAGCCGAATGAAGACTCATTCGGCCGAATCAAGACCTATTCGGCCGAATGGTTCCACTCATTCGGCCGAATGGTAGACAGGGTGCAAAAACGCCAAGATTCTGATATAGCCGAATGGCATACCCATTCGGCCGAATGGCCACCCATTCGGCCGAATCCTCCCTTCATTCGGCCGAATGGCCTTCTTTCCCGCAGACTTTGGTTCTTTCTTTAGTCGGCGCTCGAGGCTTTTTCCTAGGGTTTTACTCCTTTTGTCCCTAGGGTATAAATACCCTCTTTCTCTGTACATAACCTTATGCCTACTTTGAGAGCTCTTGTGCCTCAACCTAGAACATCACTTTAAAGCTTTTCATTTCTTTCATGTATTAGTTTAGATTTACAGCTTTCGTTGTTCTCGTTTTCAAGCTTTGTATTTCGGATTCGGTTCCTATTTCGTTCATACTATTTCGTTTATGCAAGGTATTATTTCTTTTCTGTTTTAGTTCGTTTAATGCTTTCAAGTATTGTTTTTCTGAATTTCATTCCTCTAGATATTATCGTTGTTTTGTTTACAGTTTTGATAGAGTAGTTGTCGGTTCGGTTATAGTTCTTAGTTTTCATTCTCTTGTTCATTTGCGTTCAATTCGTTCATGCTTTCAATCATGTCCTTTATCATTTTGTATGCCCTAATCATTATTACTATGTGTGAGTAGTCTTCTTAGGGGTTTGATTGGTGAAACCCTAGGTTGGCTTGTTCTTCATGCGTAGAGTTAGGATTTGAGATTGTTAACGGTTGATTGATTGATATTCGATGAGAATCTTGTCCTGCCACTCCTTTGGAGACATAGGGCAATTATAGGTTGTTCGTGTGATTTATAGGGTCACAAACTTCCTCTCGTCATCTATTCGATGATTCATTGTTGACTGATTTCTCCTAATTTAGCGTATTGATAGCTCGGTTGTCCTTCCTAGGGTGGAACTGATCTGTCCCCGTTTTCCTTCCATAGCATATTATTGTTTTAGTTCTTGCTTTGTTTTTCTGTTATTAGTATAATTCTTTCAAATCCCATTTAAACCCTTTGCATCAAGTCTATAAACTATCGCCCCTTGTCCTTGTGGTTCGATCCCCGACTTACCACTACACTAGTTGTAGTAGTTTTAGGGTGTTTATAAATTTAGTTTGCATAACTATTCTTTTAGTTAAACGACCTAAAAGAACGGTTATCAGAGGACGTAGGCCATAGTTGGCTGAACCTCGTTAAATCTTGTGTTTTCTTTAGCCTTTCGTACATTCCGCTGCTTACAGGAACTTGCCCAACTGGTTCCTCTCATAGATCTAAAAGAAAGAAAAATAGGCCAAGGCTACTTAACACTCAATTCACCCCCCCTCTTGAGTGCTCTAAAACCTTCAATTGGTTTCTCTTGTTTTTCGGAAAAATTAGATCATTCATTATAATTCTTTGTCTTTTCCTCCAACCATTCGGCTATCCTTTCTTTCTTAGTTCTCATAATATCTCAATCAATTTGATTCTTAATATTCAAACCACAACCAATGCTCATTATTTTCTTTGCTCTTTGATTTCTCCCTATTCCTTAGGCCTTGAGCGAATGAATAGGTTAGCCTTTGAGATAATTTACAAAAGCCCTAGGGGTTTGTAGAGTATAGGGTCGATTGTTCTTCCATCAAATTTATAGAGAGAAGTAGTCTTAAGAAGTAGATTATGGCAGTAAAATTTATTGATGGGAATTATGGCAAGTTTACACAAAGCTTAATCAAAATGAAAAAAGTGGAAAAGATATTTCTCTTCCATTGCCACCATGAAGAAGAATTCTCAACTACAGGGGGGGGGGGGGGGGTGCCTAGTGCTACTCCATTGGCAATTTGATCACGTCTTGAGATGTCTAGATTTTAATGAACATTATATTTATGTTAAAGTAGAAGAGAAGCCGAAAGAATTCTCAACTTAGTCCTATCCTTTGATTTGACGATTCATCTTTGGCAGCAATTTCAAAAGGAGTTCTTTGAGTCATGGTTCAAATTCAGTTGTGATGATCGTTTGTGTTAAGTTTAAACTTTGAAGTTGAATAAGAGACCTTCATGTAGGTTGACTTCAGGTATGAAAGAGTCTTTGTATTTTATAAAAAAATGAAAAATAAGATATTATATGTGGGGCCACAGATGTATGACAACCAAGCCTATTGGGCTTAATCAAGAGGTAGGAGAGGAAAGGAAGACCATTGGGCTTACTAATTTCATGGTCTTAGAGGTAGGAGAAGCTTGGGAGACCTCTTGATACTTAGGCTTAGGCATGCATGTAGGTGGGTTGGACATGGGAGACCATTGAATGGAGGGCCTAGGGATGTGTGAGAGGTTAGTGGAGTCAAGTGGCATGAGATTTGAAGAGTCAGAGTCAAAAGCATTTCAAACTCTAGCTAGCAAGAAGAGTCTAAGATTCATCAAGCTATCGGGAGTCCATGTGCAATTCAACTTCCTTATTTATTTATCTATCTGATTTTTTTTTAAGTTAATAAGAGTTAAATGTAACTTAAAGTCCTTCATAATGGACATGCATTAGGATTATAAATAGCTAAGTTTATCTTTATGTTTTGCTGGTCAGTTTTATGCATAAGACTTCTAGTTGCTTAGGGCTTCTTACTTTAGGACTGTGTTTATCATATTTTGTTGAACTTCTTTTGTGCACTTAAGGTTTATGTTAGGCATGCACTTTAAGTCTTTTATTAGCTTTGAACTCTTGTAGGCTATCCTTATTTAAGGGTACATCCATTATATACATGAAATCGTGTCTCTCCATGTAGCGATCCGATGGCGAAACAACCCTGATGAGCGAACTTAGCTCAGGTCGAGTTTGAGTACGTGTAAACCCAAAAACACATCAAAACCAAACCCCTAAAAAGCCTCAAACTCAAACCCAATCCCAAGACACTTACCTTAGCCCAAACACAAATCTAAAGTCAAACAATCACATCATCCAAACACCCTAAAACAAACCTCCATCCGCGCAAACCCTAAAACCTGGAGCTCTTTTGCTCAACGTACTAGCATAGAGGAAATTTTAAGCTCCTAAGGCTGGGTACCAAGCAACATCCACTAGGGTATCTGACGCCCACCATGGGTGCTCAATGCCTAACCCCTCTACGTCAGATGCCCAACATTGCTCTAGCTCATCCCTTGCAAGCTTCTAATGTACTACCTCGAGCGCTTGACCCTTGACTCCATTGTCTGACGCTCAAATGCCTGAACTGGAAATGAATTTGATTAGTTGTCAAATCCCGCACCTGATGCACTATCCAGCGCTCGATGCTTTCCTAGCATTTGACGCTCGAACCTTGACGTTTTCTCAACATTTAACGCTCGAACCCAATGCTCTACGCCTTGGAAACTGACTTTTTTGCACATAAATATCCCTTCATTTGAGGACCCAAGGGTCCGCATTTTCTCTAATTCCAAGTGACGTCACTCTACCCTAATACACTCTTAAATTCAATCAAAGCCTCTCAAACATCCTTAACCCTTACCAAGGATCAATCTAAGCACATTTGATACAACAAATCAAGGAAATTTTACCCCTTCAACACATACTCAGGCAAAGACTTAAGAAAAAGAACTTTCCTCAATGCTAAACCAAGGACCCTTCTTAATCTACTATTTTCCTTTAGTGCTTTGTCTACTTCTACACCATTCACTCTCTAGTCTTTGGATCTAGTGGTTTCCATCCACTCAAGACCCTTAGATTAGAGCTAGTTTGTTATAATTGTGTGAGGTGCAAACCCCTCTCACATAAACACTTATTTCAACACTTGTGCAATCTTGATGACCATTGGATTAGAGATTTATACTTGTCGTATACATCCAAGCATGCTGCCCAAAATCCTAGCCTCATATTACGAAAATGACCTAAACACGGTAATTACCTTACCTTATCTCTCAAAATGACCAAAACACGGTAAAAATATAACCTTACCTCACAAAATGACTCAAATTGCCTCAAACACAATGAGAACCTAACCTCATCCATCAAATGTCTCAAAACTACCAAAACCTAAGGAAAATCATACCTCTCCTCTGAAACAACCCATGCCACAGGGGAAAATCATACCTCTCCTCTAAAATGACCCATGTCACTAGGGAAAATCATACCTCTCCTTTGAAATGACTCATGCAACTGGGGAAAATCATACCTCTCCTCTAAAATGACCCATTCCATCGGGGGAAATCATACCTCTCCTTTAAAATGACCCATGCCACCGGGAAAAATCGTACCTTACCTCCAAAATGTCTCATGCCTCCTTCAAAACCCCGAGTTTACCTCTGAAATGTCTCTAGCCACCGATGAAACCCTTAATTTACCTCTGATATGCCTCATGTCTCCGATAAAGCCCCAAGTTTACCTTTAAAATGCCTCATGTCCTCGGTAAAACCCCGAGTTTACCTTTGAAACGTTCCATATCCTCAGTTAAAATCTAAATTCACCCCTGAATCGCCTAGTAAAAACTTGTTTTTACCTCTGAATTGTCGCCTGATAAAATCCTGAATTTACCCCTGAACCACCGCACTAGTAAAGCCTTGACCTTCCCATCAAAATCCTATTAGGACAAAAACCTAAAGTTACCCCTTTAATCGGAAAGACTCTAATCTTCCCATCAAAACCTAGTGGGGTGAAAGCCTAAAATTGGCCCTTCCACTATAAAGGCTTTGACCTTCCCACGAAATCCTATTGGGGTAAAAATTCAAAATTGCCTCATCCAATTGGTGAAAACCTAACCTTTCCACAAAACATTATACGGGGTAGAATCTCAAAACGACCCATCATCGGAAAAAACCCGAAATTGCCTCGTGAGGTAAAATTTTGAAATTACCCTTGAGCATCACAAAAAGCCTTAACCTTGACACAGACATTATGTCTATTGAGTCCACACATATCGAGTTCGCCTCATGAATTTCGAATCATCTTTGTTATAAAGGTCGACTCACTAAATCGGGCCATACATTCATATGCATTAGAGGTAATCGTATAGTTACATTACACTTGTAAATGCATCATGGATACATGCATAGGTATCATCTCTCTCCTAATGATGACCCAAAACTCTCAAACTGAGTCAAGCCATTATCCCATGTCCTTTGCAGGAGTTCATCACTTGGGTACGAAGACTATGTATAAACTTGAAGAGAACACTCTCACCTCCACTCTCAACCAATGGCAATCGTAGAACAAATGACTCAGCTCCTAAATGCGGTTAATTATTTAGCAAAGTCTATGGAGAACATGAATGCCTGTTGAGAGAAAATCGAGAGTACCAATGCCTCATATAGTTTAGCATGGAAACAGTGGACAATACTTTGTCATAGCCCCTAATAAACTAAAAGGGAAAGTTAACCTCCAAAGAAATATTCTATTGAAGATATCCCGAAGTTCAAATCAGCAGATGATCTAAGATATCATCTTTGTTATTTCAAGGCCACCATGGCTATTAAGGGGATAGGTCCATTCCTCGTAATGTTTCCTATGTCCCTAGAGCCAATCTGCCAAAAGTGGTTTTATGCCCTTAAGGACAAGGAAATTAAGACATGTAAGGACATCACCAATGCCTTCATAAACCAGTATGGACCCAATGTACAATTGCAAACAACTCTCTAAGAGTTAGAGGTTCTTCAACAAAGCACCAACAAAGGGTTCACGACCTACTTGAATCGTTGAAGGAAACTAGCCTCTCAAATGGTTTCAAGGCCATCAGAAAGGGAACTTGTGAATACCTTTATCTCAAGTCTCCTACCTGAGTATAAGAACCATATGAAGTACTTGGGTCTCAAATCCTTTGAGCGTGCCTATAACATTGGTACAAATATTAAAGATGATCTATTAAGGAATCATATCGCTTGAAGAAATAAGTAATAGATAGGGAACAAAACTAAAATGACTCACTTCTTGAATATGAAGATGATATCAATGCTCTTGAGGCTCTAGCATCTCAAGATAACACCTACAACAACAGCAGGATTGACTCTATCGATAACCCATCCGCTTATAAACCTACTTGCCTAGGAGAATAACTCTACTAATATCACATCTCCCTCGATCATCTCCAAGGGGATCCCACTAATGAATGGGAAAATAAAATTGTCTCAAAAATCAATACATGGCACATATGAAAGCGATGATAAATCTGAAAAATCATCAAAGCCACCTAAACGGGTCAACCGCAGGGCGTACTCCTTACTCTTTATGCTAGAAATACATTATTTTTTTTCTTTTTTCCTTTTAGAATCTAAATATTTAACAGTCATATGCCAATAAAATTTTTTTGATTTATTTTCCTAAAAAAGCAAATTAAAGTTTATTTGCAAAATCAAACAGTCATAGTATGAGTTAGTCAAGTCTAAATTCATTGAGTCTAGGCTTGTGTAGGTTGTATCACATGGAGGAATGCGTAAATCTTCCCTTAATGTAGCAACCCCCAAAGTCAATAAATAAAGTTACTTTTTTTTCTATTCATTCCTTTTCTCCTACCCCAATCCCTACCAGTTGCTTTGTCTCTAAGTAACATAACTTTGAATTCATTAAAGCAATGGAAGAACTAGAAATCAAATCACCTAAATCAAAGAAACTAAAAAGATTAACAGGTGTTGAACAAGAATAAAAGCATGAGCAAAGCGGGCTAGCGCTATCCCCTAAAGAACGTATAGAGCAGACATATATAGTTATAGGCCTCCTAATTTCCTTATGAGCGGGCGCTTAGTACCCGCTTAGTGCCCGCTCAAAAGTCTCTAACCCTCATAAATTTTCTTCTAAGTGGTCTATTAGAAAGAATTTGAGCGCCCGCTCAAGTAATTTTTCAGGGCCAATTTTCCTCTTGAACGGGTGCTTGCTAACCGCTTGATGCTCACTCAAAGCTCTGCTTGCCAATTTCCTTTCTTGCATTTTTTGCTGAATGTCCTTTTTGGCACTATTTTAAACCCATACTTTCATTATTCCTCTTGAACACTTCTATCCCAACATTCTCTCATTTAAGGCTTTGACTCCCTATTGCATTGTACCTGAAACACGATTCCATGCAAAATTTATTCTAAAGCTAAAATAACAAATCTAAAAGAAAGAAAATGAATAAAAATGTTAAAAAACTTAGGTTGTCTCCCGCTAATGCTCGTTTAATGTCACTAGCTTGACATTATTCATGATTTTCAAATTGTTGAGGTCCGATTAAACCCAATTACTATAGAAATGATGCTCTTGTCCTTGAAACCTGTATTGCACACCACTATGGGGTCTCCTAATTTAAGGCTACACTTCTCTATGAGTTCATCATTTCTAAACTTTTGGTCGATTTCATCTGTTCTACATAACTTGTGAGAGCACAAAGAGGAGCTTATCCCCTTTATATCATTAATTGCATTCCCAGAAGTCCTCAAATATTCATGAGCAATTAATGATTTGAGTTGATTCACCACCATCAAGTTTGTAATTGATGATAATCGGGTACATAGAATTTTCACTAAAAAATACATCATGAGGAGATAAGAGTTTCAGTTTCACCTCAGGAGGCATAGATCTCTGTTGCACTTTCTCTTTAGCTCTTATAGGTTCTATGTGAGAGATAGAAGCACCAATAGGGTATCCACAAATTATGAGCTCTTCTTCTATAATCTCAACTTCATTTTCCACTCTTCCCTCTAAGATGAACTGTAATGCATCAACTTCAGCTTCCTAAGAAGACTTCAAAGCCTTCCTCTCCACAATGCCAACATTGAAACACTCACCTTGTGTTGATGGGTTCTTCATTGCCTTTTGGAGTTCAAATTCCACCTTGTCCTTCCCTATTTCAAAGGATATCTTGCCTTCTTTATAGTGAATAATGCTCTTGTAGTAGCAAGACAAGGTCTACCCAAAATAATAGGGGTTCGGGTGTCTTTAGGGATATCCATAAAAATAAAATCAGATGGAAAAATCAACTTCCCAACTAAAATTGGAACATCCATGAGCACACCCATGGGGTGTCTGGTACTCCTAGAAGCAAGCTATAACATTATCTCTATCTTGGACAAGGGTCCCACATTACACATCCTCTTATAAAAAGAAAGAGGCATGAGATTAATGCTAGTTCCTAAGTCACGCAAATGCATTATCAAAGGAGAGATTACCAACCTTAATTAGGATAGAAAAACTACCTGGGTCACCTAAATTAGGTGGAAGTCGACTTGAGACAACTACACTAGACTGGTGAGATAAGCTGACAACCCCTTTGATTTTTTTCCAACTGGTGGCTAAATCTTTTAGAAACTGAGAAAATGAAAGTATTTTTTCTATGGCATCTATGAATGGAATCTAAAGTGGAACATTCTTAACCATTTTCAGGAACTTCCCATATCTGTCCTCAAGCTTACCCTGTACTAGTCTATGAGGGTAGGTAATAGGTGGAATATAAGGTTGGGGAGGTGATGTAGGCTTGCTACTCTCTTCCTAAGGGTCCTTATTAGTTCTACTGTGTTCCCTCTCAAGTGCTTTCTCACTCATCCTAGTCACAAGTTTAGGGTCTTCTAGAGTCTTTCCACTCCTAGTCACTATGGCATTGACATGCTTGGTAGGATCTATTCTTTGGCTAGGGATTAAAGGTCTTGGGCCATCCTTAAGAGAATTAGCAAGTTGGATAATCTGATTTTCAAGGACTTTGTTATGGGTTTGCATTTGCCTCAGACTTTCCTCATTGTCACTGTTCTTTTTAGTGTGCGTAGGACACAAAACTCTCCATCAAAACTCTAAGTTAGACTTTTGAGGAGGTGGTTAGGTTGAGAGGACATTAGTTCTAGGTCTTGTATTGAAACCAGGTGGGTTCTGTTGGTTAGGATTTTGAAATAAGCCTTGATTTGGGTTTTGAAATCTATTCTGATTTGACCCATAATTCTCGTATCCTCTAAAACTACCCTGACCTTTGTTCTCATTGTTTTTATTGTCTTGGAAATTTCCTTGCCCCTAGTTATGAAAGTTTCCTTGGTTATGCCCATTAAAATTCCTATTTCCCTAGTTTTGCCTATTTCTCCAACCATAATCAGGGTGAGCTCTCCACCCTGGGTTAAAGGTTTTAAAGTAAGGATTGAATTTGGGGTTCAGGACTATATTATTCATGGCATTAACCTATTCCATGCCAGATAGTGTATTCCTCGTAGAGATTAAAAAATGACATTGTAAAAGGTTATGGTCATAATCACCACAAATATCACAAAGCAACACCTACATAGGAGCATTAGAACTAGATGCTTATGGGGATTGCATGCCATACATTGGAATGTTCAAAACAACCTCGTTAAATTTCTTAGTAAATACATCTAACTTAGAAGAAAGTACCTTAATAGAATATACTTTATACCTTCCTCCTCATTTGGGCTACACTCTCTCACATTCATTCTAGTCAGCAAAATTTTCGATTGCTTGCTCAATCACTTTAGATGCTTCGGTTGGGCTCAATCTCATTATGGCTCCTGCATCAAGGCTAGTCTTATTCTGCTAAGAAAGTCCATTATAAAAGCTATGAAGAAGTAGCCACTTCTCCATTCCATGACGTGGGCATACCTCTACCAACCCTTTGAATCATTCCCATGCTTCATATAGAGTTTCTTCTCCTTTTTCACAAAACGTTGTAATTTTAGTCCTCATTTCAGTAGTCTTTGACGGTGGGAAGAACTTATGTAAGAATTCTCTAGTCACTTCTTCCCACATCCTCAAAGAATTGGGCTCCATCTTCTAAAGCAATTCACTAGCTTTGCTTGTTAGAGAGAATTTGAACAAACTCAGTCTAATGTAATCTTGAGTCACCCCATTTTCTTTTACTGTATCATATTTTCTTATGAACTTCTTAACATGACTATGTGGTGACTCATATTTTCTCCTTGGAATGGATGTCTCTCCACCAAAAAGATTAGTGTTGGCTTCAACTCAATATTGTTGGCCTTTATGGTGGGTTGTACTATACCACTCTAGATTTGGTAAGCTCTAGGAGCTCCATACTACCTTAAGGGTCTATTTCTACCATCATCCATAACAAATATAGGATTAGAGAGAGTTGAAAATATGTCCTGGCTGAACTCTTCTTCTGTAGGAATATAGTTAGATGAATCTAAGTCAGCTTCTTCGCCCTTTACTTGAAATGAGCTACTTCTTGCTCTCAATCCTCTTCTTATAGCTCTAATTATATGCTCAATTTTAGGATTCAGTGAAGCTAATGGTTTTACTCTACTACTCCTGCTTGATGGCATACAAAATCAAAGCTAAACAAAAGGTTAGCACTAACAATCACATTGAAAAAGAAACAAAAGAAAAACAATGAAATAAAGTAAAGTAAAAATGAACTAGACTCATAAAAACCACTTAAAACTCGATACTAAATGCCATTCCCTAGCAACAATGCCATTTAATATGGTTAGATATTGGTTGTCATGGCACCCTACTATCAACAATACCTCGACTTAACCTATTATAAGTAATGGGGAAGTAAGGGTCGAATCCACAGGGAAAAGCTTCTAATAGCTACCAAATTTTAGCAATTCAACTACAAGCTAGCTCAAACTAGAGCAAGAATTAGGTTTAAATCTAACTTAAAGATAATGCGAGGTTCTAAAGGACTTGTTCTATAAAGGTAAAAGTGGTAGGGGTTCGAGATTCAACATCAATTCCTAACATAAATGAGCTAAAACTAGAAATTGGACTCAAAATAAGATAATATGAGGCTCACTAACGCACCACCAACCTATGAATCGAACCTAAGCATGTTGCAAAAAAGGGATTTCAACCAAGAACCAACCTCTCGGCCATCATCAAGGAAGAAGCATTACAATAACCCATTGGTTACATATATGTTGGAATTGTAGTCACACCAATGTAACATCTCTTTCTCTTCCTCTCCCTCTCTCTCTCCCTCTTGCTCTCCCTCTCTCTTAATCAAACCCCGCATCCTTCCTTTCACCCCTCAATATTTGTCACCCCAATTTCTTCAACCCCACCTTTCACATCATCATTCTCTTCGAATCTTCATGTAAAAATTGGTTGCCTGATTATTTCTCTATTCTTTTGTCAAATTATTCGAGTGGCAACTCATAATCAACTACATTTAAACCTCTAAATTTCTAGGTATGCATTTAATTTTTCTACTTTATTTGTTCAATTCTTTTTTTCTTTTGATTGGGTATGCTAAAAATCTTTAATCTTTGGAATATTTGGTGTCATAAATTTACTGGGTTTAGCAAATTTCTGGGTTTTTGATCTTTGTTAACATTAATATTTGGATAAGTGTAATTGGGTTTCTTTTGGGTTAGGGGTTTTAAATTTTAAAATCAAGATAAAATCTAGAGTTTATTAATAAATAAAAAGACCGAATTAGTGGAATTATTCAAAATTGAAATTCAGCTATAACAAAAATTGAAATTTAACAACAATTTAAAATTTAAATTTAGAAAAAGTCAACAATTGAATATGAAACTATGAATAAATTGGAAAACTAAGAAAAAAAAATAAGGATAAACTTAAAAAAAGAAGTAACCAGGAAGTTACGAAAATGTTTTATAATTTCTTTTAAAAAAAGTTACAAAAATCATAAAACTTCAGGTTAAGTGCATGAAAAAAAAAACAGAATTGAGGGGTCAAACTAAACCAAAACAAAATAAAAGAAAGAAAATTAGAGGAGAAGAAAAAAAACCAGGAAAGAATTTGGCGTAGATAGTGAGTATTTTGCGGCTGCCATTCTCACGACCATGTATAGGAAACACGTTGAGTTTGTGAAGTAATTGGTATTGCAGGAAACAGTGCCATCATAAAGTAGTCAACCTAATCTAATCAATAATATTTCAATGAACCCAATCCTGCCTTATTTAAATGGCACCATTCTATTACAACGATTCGCCGCAAAACCACTATCGTCTCCCAATTATGCTCAAATTTCACATGGTCAATCCCAGGGAAATGAAATTATTCATAATCCTAAGATTCATCACATTACTCTTACACACAAAATAAGCAATAATACCCTAAATTCCAAATTCAATAAGCAATAATTAGGAATAATCTACCAAATTTAGCAAAGTAAAATTCTCAACAAATTAGCAAAAAAATCATAATAACCTCGTAAAAATAAATAAAACAATATGAAATTCACATTTGAATATGCAATGATATGATATGAAATTGTGGTTCTTGTTGCATTGATGAGAGAAATCTATAGCGTGAGTTATTTTGTCATATCAAAGTGTGAAGAGGACTTGGGAAGGAGAGTTGTGAATTTGTTGAGAATCAAAGAAAGTGGGGATGTTGAAGTTTTCTAAATAGTTATGTATGTTTATCTTTTTTATTTTTATTTTTTGTTATCCCAAAGCTGCATTTTTTTTTTACTTTAAACCTATGATTAAATAATTAGCCGAAGCAACAATTATAAATTTTTTTTTAATTTTTTTCACTTGAAGCAATGTAAAGACTCAATTTGTAAGTTAGAGGCCTCACATTCATTCATGCTCTTAAATGATATTATAGGATTATAAAAATTATATTAGAAAATATATAATTTGAAAAAAAATAAATGTTTATGTTAATTTTTTATTTTTTGTATGATGTAAATTGAATTATTATTTAAATAATATGTATAATCATCATGATCTAAAAAATTTAAGTGAAAATAATTAATTAATTATTTAAATACTAGTAAGTAAGAAATTACTGTAGTTTTAATTACTTAGTATGGAAATTCATGTAAAGTTATTCCATTTCCTTTAATATGTATTATAATGTAGTTAAATTTTATAATGAATATTAAAATATAGTAAATAAATTATTATTATTAATTAGAGTATTATTCCAAAATTGAATGAAAATAATTTCTTAAAAAATATATTTCATAATATAATATGATTGTAGGTTCTTTATGTATTAATAAGTAAATAAGAAAATAAAATTAATAAAAATTAGTTTTTTCTAATGAATGAAATGGGAATAATTAGTATAAGGTTTAGTATGAAATTGATTAAGGGTGAGGGTGGCAAATTGTTTAATATAATTATTAAAATAATCAATTATTTTTGTACGTATTTAGTAAATTTCATTAGTTTATATTATTAAGTATGAAATTTTGTTTTTTCTAAAAATTTCAATGATCATAGTAATATGAATTAGTAAGAACATATATAGACTTAGTAACTAAGTATTGTAATCATTTGATATAAGAGCTTGCTTACAATGTGAGGTTATTTATCACCGTTAATAATTAGTATATGTTTTGATATGACATTTTGTATCTTCAAGTTGAACATTGGAGTTCCAATTTATCGACTTATTTTATTTTCATTGGTATAACTAGGAATTGATCTGTCGACCAAGGAAAAGACTTCTTTACCTGCTGTAGACTTAAAATCGTGTCTCTCTGCCTAGCGGTCTGATGACAAACCAACTCTGATGAGCGGGCTTAGCTTGGGTCGAGATTGAGTATGTGTAAACCCAAAATCACCTCAAGTCAAACCCTAAAAAGGCCCAAATACAAATTGAGCGCAAGACACTTACCTTGGTCCAAACACATAACTAAGTCACAAAAATCACAAGCTTAAGCACTAAGCAAACCCTCCTAAAACCGTGCAAAACCAAGGTTTGGAGTCTTTATGCTCGACGCACGAAGTTAACGTTAAATGCTAGAAGTGAATCTTTGCAAAGCATTTGGCGTCAAACGCCACTAGGTGTTCCACACCCAACATATATGCATCCAACGCTCACCTTCTAGGCGTCCATTCTCCGATACCCAAGTGTCTGCTTCATTTCAGCTCATCCTCCTATATGTGTTTGACGCCCAACTTTTGAGCATCACCCAAAAGCGCTCATGACTCATTCTAGGCTTTTATTTAACTGAGCAAAAGAATCCCTCTTTAAGCATCTAACCTTCAACTCAAGTGTTTGACATCCTAAGTTGGCATCTAATGCCCAAAGTCAGTGTCCAACGCTCAGGAAATCGACCTTTTTTTTTATAAATACCCCCTTATTTTATGAGAAAAGGGCTGTCATTTCTCATTTTCAAGATAATGTTACTCTGCCAAAATACCTTCTCAAACATCTTCAAATACTCTCAAGCACTCCCACACTCAAATCAAACACTAATCAAATCATTCAAGGCATTCCTCTTACCTTCTAACATCAAGCAACCATAAATTTTTCAATAAACACTAAGGACCCCTCTTAAATTTAGTCTTTACTTATTGCTTTGTCTACTCCTATTCCATTCAATCTCTAGTATTTGATCTTGGTAGTTCTACATTCATCCAAGGTACCCTTACTTGGATTAGACTATTCATTCTAATGATTGTGGGAAATGTAAAACTTTCTCATATGTTAGGGGTGGCAAATAGATCAAGTTGGGTCGGATTTGTGTTTGGGTCACCTACTTTTGGGTTAGCTATCCTCCAACTCGAACCCGATCCATTTAAGTTTTTTGAGTTGAAAATCCTAACCTATACCTAATCCATTTAATTTCGGGTCGGGTCTGTGTCAACCCATTTAAGTTTTTATGTCAAAAATCTCAACCCTAATCAACTATTTTTGGGTTGGTTTGAGTAGGATTTTTGGGTCAGGCCGGGTTAGTTTTTGCCACCCTAGAGATGTGGTTATTCAATAGAGTGGCTGAAAGAAAAGAAGACTTTTAGGGTTGAGATGAAACGGCTGACAAGTTAACAGTAGTATTTTAATTGTCTTTTAGGGTTTTAGTTTGTGCTGAGTAGGTGACTAGCCAAGTAATTTTTTTTAAAATCTACTTAATATAGTTTGGTTATACGTTTGGGTCGATCCAGCCTCATTTTGACCTGAAAATAATTTTGGGTTATGTGGGTCATTTTCGGGTTAGAATTTTTAACCTTAACCTAACCCATTTGATTTCGAGTCGGGTTTGTGTCAACCCATTAATGTTTTCGTATCAAAAATCTCAACCCTAATCCACTATTTTTGAGTAAGGTTTGTGTCGGGTTTTCGGGCTGGGTCAATTTTTGCCACCCCTACCACATGTACCCTTATTTCAGTTTTTATGTACTTATTTGTGAGCCTTGATCAACCAAAAAATCATCGCTCATAATGATATTTTATGATCAACTCCAATACTCTTATTTTAATGTCTCTTTTGCCAATAATCAATAGGTTAAGTCTGAAAACCCTAATATTGAGTATTCTAATCTAGAAACCATCTTCATAGAGGGTTTCCTTGTTAATATTTTATTAACCACTCTCCCTTGAATTTAACATATTTCAAGTTATTCTATGTCTCTTTTGCCTCTTTTATTTAGTCAATGATGCAAAAATTTTGACATCTCTAATCTTTCTAGACTCAACATACTTTGATTTCTATTTTTCATTCTTAAGTCATTGATGTTCTAAGGCTATACCACTCAACCTTCATGAACTAGACTATATTCCAAGTTGAAGTTCATCATGGGGAAGAGTCTCTTTAGACTCCCTTTTCCATTTGATTATGCAAATCCCTCAACTTATCATGCATCATCCTTATTGCACTATATTACATGATTCTTACCTTTGTAATGAGTATGAATGTTCACCATTTATTTATGCTCTAAATCAAGACCTATTAATTGAATGTCACGCACACTCATTAGTAAGAATTACTCTAAATCCTACCCTTGTTTGACTTCTCTTTGTATTTGGAATTCATTTTCTCAATAAAGTCTTGAATTTTATCACAATTAGCCTTAAATGCCTTTTGCCTCTCTTCTGCATCGGCGCTTGTTAAGTCCTCTTCAGGAAGGTCCGCCAAAGTGATAGAAAACATATGGATTGACCCCATAAACAATCCCAAAGGGAGAGTGTTTTGTTGTGGCAGAAATGGTTGTATTATAACCAAACTCAGTGATAACTCCACCTTGATGATATTCTAACATGTTTTATTTTGTAGATGATGGAAGTCAAAGTCAAAGTTTATGGTTTCTCTATGCTACAAATGCATGGATACTTGTTACGTATATATTTTTTTATTTGTGTTGTTTGGTTTGTTATGATTTTCAGGTATAATGTTCAGCCATGGACTTGTTCAAACAATATTCACATTTTGGTTAAGAAGATTAGTGTGAAGTGTGTAGATAAGGCTGAAGTTCAAGTGTTTGAATTTATTCAAACTTTAGCTTAGAATCTTCCTTCAAATATAGGATAAGTGGCTTCAACAAAGCTTCAACATATTTCCTAAATTCGTGGAGTTGGTTTTGCTGACTCTGAAGAAGATTTCAAAGGGTCAACGTTTCCTTGTAACAAATTTCATAACAGTGCTGAATTTGTGGAACAACTTTGAAGCAGTAATTCAAACAATTAAGTTCTGATTCAAAGGCAATAGTCTTCTTGACACTTAAATATATCCATTATGCAATTGCCCATATAAAAAAGGAAGTTAGCTGAAGCATTGAAGATAAGAGAGAGCCAAAAACGTGAAATACAATTCTCAAGGTACAACAAGTCAAATACATTTTTTTCTCTCTAGTACTTACTCATTTCATTGTATTTTAGAATTGAGAGAAAAAGAATATCAATTATATCTTGAGTGTGAAAAAGAAAAATCAAATCAAAAGAGTGATATACTTTGAGTAAGAATTAAAATACTCAAAAGATCAGAAAAAGTGAGGTGATTTTTATTTCTAATAATTGAGATGCTAAAGTGTATCTAGGGAAAGATATGGTAAAGAAGATAGGGTAAAGATCTTATAGGTTACTTTAGATCTCTGAGGGAAGAAATAAAAGTTGGTAAATCCTAAGGGTAAGACACCCTAGGCGGAGACGTAGGCACATTGCCAAACTTCGTAACAAATACTCGTCCCCTTTACATTTGTACTTTCGTACTTAATTTGTTTTACTTAATTCGTACTTGTTTCAATAGCCTATTCAAGTCAAAATCCTAAAACCAGTTTCAAAGCCCTTGAAATTAGTTTTATTCTTTCATTAAGTTTTCCACATTTGAAAGTCGTTTCAAAGCTTTGAAAGCCTAATTGTGAAAATCGACCATACTCCATGCAACCCCCTCTAGAGTATATTGATCCTAGTCTATCTCTTATTGATTCTTAACTCACCATGAGCTAGCTTATAACCCAAATACCTTAGAAGTCTTTCTCACCAAGCCACATAGCAACTACCTAGAGTTCTATTAGTTACTTTGGTTTGTCAATTCGTTTGTGGATGATGAGAAGCACTAAATAGCAACTTTGTTCCCACATATTTCCATAAAGTCTTCTAAAAGTGGCTTAGAAATCTTGCATCATTCGGAAACAATGCTTTTACGAATGCCATGGAGCCTAACAATCTCCTTAAAGTATAGATCAGTAACATGGGTTGCATCATTGGTTTTATTGCATGGAATAAAGTGCGTCATCTTTAAAAAAGATCAACAACAACTATTCTCCCATCTCGATTTCTAGTAGTCCTTGGCAAACCAACTATGAAGTCCATACTCATGCTATCCTAAGGAGCATCAGAATAGGTAAGGGCATACATATAACCCCTTGTGAAAGAAACTCTTGGCCTTTTGACACGTAGCACAACATTTTAGCACCCGTTGCACATCTCCATGCATTTTTGGCCAAAAAAATGTTGACAAAGAAGGTCCTATATTTTCTGAACACCAAAGTGTCCAACCAATCCACCACCATGTACCTCATGCACCAAAATCTCCCAAACCCTAAACTTAGGAACACGCAAATGATTCCCCTTAAAAAGAAATCCATCTTGAACCATATACACACTAGTTGGGCTTACAAATACATCCTTGAAGTCCACATCTGTAACATAAAAATTATTTAGCATTTCAAGCCCAAGTACTATAGCTTCCAAAATAGTAAGCATAAAGTGTCTTCTAGATAGTGCGTTTGTGACCACATTCTCCTTGCCTTGAATATGCTTAAATGAAAATGTTAATTCTTGAAAGAATTCCACCTATTTGGTATGTCTTGGATTGAGATTTTGTTGTTCATGAATATATTTCAAGCATTATTGGTTTAAGTGAAGAATAAATAATTTCGGTCTTAAATAGTGAGACCAATGCTCAAGGGCTCGAACTATAACATAAAACTCCTTATCATATGTGAAGTAGTTTAATTTAGCACCGTTGAGATTCTCACTAAAGTACATAATATCATGCTTCCCTTACATCAATACAACGCCTATGCCTATGCCACTTGTATCTGTTTAGATCTCGAATTTTTTTCTAAAATATGGTAAAGCAAGAATAAGAGCATTGCAAAGTCTTCTTTTGATGTCTTCAAAGTCCTTTAGATTCTTTTCACTACATTTGAACTCGACATCTTTCTTAGTCAATTAAGTGAAAGGAGCAACAATATCATTAAATAAATCAATAAAACACCTACAGAAGCCAGCTAAACCATGGAAACTTTGTATATCATGAATGTTTCTTGGGTTAGGCCACAAAGAAACAGCATCCGCCTTCAAAGGATCCACACGTATTCCATCCCTAATAATAATATAGCCTAATAAGGTAAAGCTTGTAAAAAGGAACATACATTTCTCCATCTTGCCATACAACTTTTGAGCCCTTAGAGCTTCCAAAACTTGTCTCAAATGGCCATAATGCTCATCCTTTGTTCTCCTATAAATAAAAATATCATCAAGATAAACACCAACAAACTTGTTTAGAAAAGGGCGCAATACCTCATTCATCAAACCCATGAAAGATCTAGGGGCATTGCATAAACCAAAAGGAATCACCATCCATTCATATAATCCTTGCTTAGTCTTGAAGGCGGTCCTCCATTCGTCTCTTTCTAATCCTCATATGATGATATCCACTTCTAAGATCAACACTACAACAAAACCCTTGTTTTCTCGATGCTATTTGTGTACATTTTCGTCGCCAAAAAGCGTCGAAAAATACAATGTCAAGAATTCTCAACGCTTTTTTGCGCCAACAATATTGACGCTTAAAACTACCCATATTGTTGAAATATTCATGCATTTGTCACATTTAAGTAATTCTCAATGCTTTTTATTATCGACTTTCTCGACTCTTTTTGATATCCATTTTAGCTGCTAACATGTTGTGGCGTCGACAATCTCGACGCTTTTTGGTGTTCATTTTTATTGTTGACATATTTTAGCTTCTACTTTCTCGACGCCTATTTTCGTCCATATATTTGTCGACGCTTTTTTGCGTACAAAAATTTTAATATAGTAGGCCTTCTTTCAAAATTTAAAAATGCGTCGAGATTTCTAATTAATTTTAAAAAAAATATATTTTCTATATGATATTTATTTAACTTTAGGATTTAAAAATGGAAAATGAGAATATATAGGCCATATATACTTGAACTTTAATTTAAATAACATGTTGTACATATATGTACGTCTTCAATGCTAATTGAATAAAGCTAATTAAACTAGTACGTAGCCACGTACATACACATATAATATATATATATATATATATATATATATATATATATATATATATATATATATATATATATATTCATTGATACCTTAAATAACATTAATAATATGTCTAAAATATAATCATAAATGTTGACATATATTTCACTACAACTAAATATAAGCCTATCTAAAAAAGCCAACATAAACGATAACTCTAGATTTAATGATTTAATGGTAAAAGTTAAAATGAGAAGAATAGTTAAGAAAAGAAGTATGAGACGACATCTTGGATTTTCATGTCCTAAATTCAACGGATAATATTTTACGTTCTTCTCATTGGCCATTCAAATGGTAAGATCCAACGCTAAAGATTTCACGTGAAAAAATATCAACTATAACAATAAAAAAATGGTCAATATAATAATAAAAAGAGTCACTATAATAATAAAAAGAACCATTATAAGTGAAAAAAAAATTATTTCGTCACTATGAGTTAAAAAATGGTCACTATGAGTACATAAAATATATCTTCCATTGGATTTAAGAGATGAAGAGCTAAGATGTCTTCTCATCCTTCTCATTTTAAGTACCCTTCTTATTTTAACTTTTACCTATATATATATATATATATATATATATATATATATATATATATATGTTGGAGGCTCATTCGATGTCGAAGCTTATTATCCTTGCTTCTCCATTGCTCACTTGCCATTTTCAACCTTCAAAACAAATGAAAAAAGTGATCATTTAAGTAAAAATTTGAAATAAGAGGAGAATGTATACATCATATCAAATATATTCAAACAGAAAGTACGTCTTGAAATTCATACATGTTTCACAACAAAAATTGAAAAACATGACCATAACTAGATATTTCAAGTTTCTCTAATAATCCCAATTGGATTTTAAGACAATATATCATGTTCTCATCAAATGTAGATATTTTCAAAAATTTAGACATATCTCCTTTGTATTACTGACTATTTCCATTTTAAAATTGATTTCAAACCTATTTGTAATAACAAATAAATCACAAATAACTAAATAAGGTCTTACCACATTAACCTTATGGTAAACGCCGGCCAAAAAGTCTTATCCTCCAATTCCAAACAATCATTCATAGAAACCAACATATAATTAAAAATTTTGTAAAACGCTAATTGTGTAGCATTAGATTGTGGAGTAAATGGTAAATCCTTCTCACATTTGGCACACTATTACTTTTCCTATCTCGAATTACTAATTCCATGTGGCATATCACTACACAACTCACTAATTGTATACATTGATGGTTTATATTTTGTATTTAAATTGATTCTCTAATGATTAAGGAGGATAATCACAAACTAGATCGTATGCTACACATGAAAACTTCCATTTGTAATAATCCGCATGATCTAGTGTTTTCCAAGTGGCTCATACATCATAGTCTCACAGGTACTTACCATTATATTCGTGCATATACATGTAAAAGGGGGGCATCATCTAATGGATCCGAGATTTAAAAAAGCCTATAATGTACAGAATGTTGATTCTCAAAGAAGATGCAAATTAATAAGCAATTCCAATAAACATTTTGGTTTAAGGGTTATCAAACTAGCTCAATCACATGAGCATTATGATGAATCTGCTAAAAAGAAAAAGTTTCCAAAGAGTTTTTTTTCCAACTAGATAATAAAAAGGATGAGATGAGAATATTCAAGAATAAATATCAAACTTCCAAAGATTATAAAACTTGAAAAAGAAAGATCTTAGAACAGGAAAACAGTAGTACTTGCTCCAAGATTATCTAGACAAGAGGCCATGGATTATCCTTGCTCCAAGATTACTAGTTTATCCAAGATATGAGAACCAAAAAGGACATATTGATGACTCATTGTAACAAGGAGTATTAAGAAATTAAGTCATCAGGTCTTAATGATCATTGATCAACATATACAACCAAGAAATTAAGTAGTTTACATAACCCTAAGCAAAGAGAAAAAATCACTAGCAAGCTGCAAAAATATCATATAAGCACCTAGTTTATTACTAGAATCAAATATACAATAGCATCCAACATGATGATTCCAAGAAAAAAAGAAAAAAACCTAAAAAAAATAATAAGGATGAAGTATCCATAAGCATCAAAATGCTAAACAGTCAAGGAAAGAGAGGAAACAATTATATTCCTCCTCTAGCGCTTTCTTCTAGGATTCTAAAGGATCAAACCCCAAGCAATATACGGAAGATACAATAAAAAAATAGGTAACGAACTGCATTAAAATAAATACATTTTCAAAAAATAGGAACAATATAAGCAAATTAAACTCCCAACAACAAACTCCCACCGACCACTAGACTTCCCCAAAATTCTTAATAATTAGAACATAAAATAGAGATTATCCTCACAAATATTTAGTTTCATTACATACTTTTACCTATAGTTTAAAAATATCACCCTTTTTGAAAGTTAGAACAACCAAATAAAAGATCAAATGGAAAGATAAAGTACTTAATCAAATAAATAAACAAAACTACTCAAATTTGAATAGTATTCAAAAATAAAAGAAGAAAATAATTATAAATTATCTACCATATTGAATATCAATGCCCTTAGACTATTTAGATTGACATATTATCATTTAAAAGTAAGACATCAGACCATTAGTGAAATCAATGATACCAAATTAAATTTAGTAATTCAATAAAGTCGTTACTTCTATATTCATAAATCAACAAAAATTATACCAAAGTTTGGTAGTCATAACCAAAGTTTTTAGTATTTGTGGTAATACTTTCCCTAAATTTTCACATCATAATCTTCATTCATTTTAGAAAACAAGAAAACAATGTTGTGTAAGAAAATAATGTCGAATAGTAGCCCCAACTACTAAGGATACAATTTTCACTTGTCCCATTTCATTATGACGAGAGAGGATTAGTTGAACCTCCGTCTAAATCAGGTAAAATAGAATTAGTTAACCTTTACAATGGGCAATCAGAAGGTAGCGAAGCTCACCCATTTTCCAAATACTTGAGTGGGTATTGCATGTCACTACATCATGGTATGAAGGTAATGAAGAACACCATCAAGTCCAAGCTATATAGTGACAACTCTCATACATCAATATTAAATACATTAGTTAAATATTCCTAGAGAAATGAAAAAGATGTCTAATACCTTTAGAGGGAACCTTGACATCACCTAAAATGGGAGACACAAGTGGGGCTCTAATGAATATGGCATTGAGAATAGATGAGAAAGGGAGACTAAGGGGCAATGCTTCTTTTGGCTAGATTACGGTGGACCCAATAACTGTCTAGGTGGCTAATTAATGGTGGTAACATCCTTGAATGGGGGGTGCGGAGTGAGATTAAAAAAGGTTGAAAAGTGAATGAGAAGAGTGGAGAAGTGGTATATTGATAGGTGAAGATGTGAATTAAGTTGGGGTCAATTTTCTAACCCTAAGTAGATTTTGATTTACTTTTTCTTTTTTTACTCGATACATAAAAAGTGTTACTAAAATATTTTTAAAAAAATTAAATGTTACTTAAAAACAAAGTGTTATACAAAAGTATTACTCATAAATAAAGAGTTACATGAAAGTATTACTCTTTATTTAAATGTGACTTTAAAGTGTTACCTACAAAAATGTGTTACAAAAGTTTTACTTATACATCTAAAATAATTGTACCTTCAAAGTGTTACCAAAATATCTTACCTACAGTCAATTATGCCCTAGTGCGTTCACTATAACTTTCTATTTGGAATATTCATGAATAAAAAATATAAATCAGTGTAAACCTAGAAAACTAAAGCAAAAGGATCAAATTTGAGGGAAATGAAACAAAATTAAAGAGAATTGAAACAGATTGGGAAGATTTTGAAACAAAAAGGAGAAAATTTGAATGAAGATCAGATGAAGAAGAGAATGAAAGGCAGTTAGGTTGAATTTGCATTATGTGGGCTGAATATATTCTAGCCCGCAGCTAAATAATTAGCTATGTGGGAGGTTTTGAATTTTTGGTAGAAGGTGTTTTTTTTATATCACGTGTCTTGCACATTGTAAAAGTACACAAATCTCAAACCTTTTAGTTGGTGAGATAATCCTCTACACAAAAAGTGTCGAGAAAATAAGGGATAAAATTTTATCCTTAACTCCTTTACCAAAGCATTGAGGATAAAAAGTCGAGAAAACAAGGGATTTGTTGTAGTGGAATCTTGGAGAATATAGTGGATCCATGAAGTTCATCAAGCATATCATTAAGTTTAGGCATAGGAAACCTATACATAATGGTTATATTGTTCACAACTTGGCTATCCACACACAGATACACCAACTCCCATTCGTCTTTAGCACCAAAATAGCTAGAAAAACACAAGGGCTCTTACTTTCATACATATAAACTCAATCTATCAATTCTTCCACTTGACATTATAGTTCCTTTTATTCTTTGGGATTAAAATAATAAATAGCTTTGTTTAGAAGAAGAGCATTGGGAACAAGGTCAATGGCATGTTCAATTTCACGAATAGGAGGCAAAACTTGTGGAAGATCATTTGGAAACACATCCATAAATTCCTTTAAAGAGCATATAAGGTCATATCATTACGAGGTGTTGAATCTTAAGGAGATTTCCTTTCATATAAGATGCAACCCATGGAGCTTTCCTTCAATTCTTCCTCAAATTTTGTAGAAGATATGTTACAATTTTTCTTAGAATTTAAAGGTTTCATTGGCGCCCTTTTAGGAGGAAGTGGTTCTAATTGGTAGTTCTTGCCATCTTTCTCCACCCAATATACATAGCTTCTACCTATATGTCTCATGTTCCTTTCTCATTGCCATGATCTTCCAATAAAAGAACACATGCACTCATAGGTATCATATCACACCATAAATCATCACCATATGCCCCTATGTTAACAGCGGTCAAGGCTTGTGTTTAACTGCAATTGAGTCATTTTCATTCAACTAGTTCAATTTATAAGGCCTTGGATGTGCTTTGGTAATAAGATTAAGAGTGCTAACCATTTTTAAGGAGGTAACATTAGTGGATGACCCACTATCAATGATGACACTACAGGCTCTACCATTCACCATGCAACAAGTATGGAATATATTCTCCTTTTGAGCTTCATCTTTCAAAGAAGCAACTTCAATTTGCAAAAGTTTTCGTAGGATCAAGGTTTCACCATGGTCTTCTATGGCTTCACACTCTACCTCATCAAAGACTTGGTTGTTCCACACCTCATTAACTTCCTTAGTGTCATAACCACTAGCTTTGAGGCATTCATACCATTTGCTTGGCCATCATATCTTGTGCTTCCTTCTCAGCATTTACTTTGTCTTTCTCCTCTAGTTTTCATTATATAACATATTAAAATATTATAGGTTATCTTTGAGGGAAATCCTTCAAAATATGCCCAAATCCTTTACATTTGAAACATTGCTTGTTAGCTAAGGTTGCTTGTAATCCATTGAGTTGAATCTTAGGCTTGACCTTTGGATCCCTATGTGAGAAACTAGAAGCAATAGCACCACTTTGTGATTCACGATCATAAGAAGGCTTTTAGGGAGGTGTGAACGATCCCTTGAAAGGAGTCCTCTCCTTACCACGTGAATACTCAAGCTCTTGTATTTCAAACCTTTTGACTAACCTGAGAACATCATCAAAGAAAAGATAGCTAGAAGTTTTAACTTTATTATAAATAGATAAACACAAATCAAATAGGAAGTTCCCAAGCTTCATCTCATCTTTATCATAAAGATCACAAAGTATATATATCTCAAGCTCTATTGCATAGGCAACCATCTAACGAGAGCCTCGTTAAATATGGTTAAGCTTAAATAATTGATCTTGTAAGTATTCCCTTAGGATGAACCGCTTCTTCAAATGCCTATGAAGTTCGGACCAAGTATCAATTTGAGGTTCCTCCTCTCTCAACCTCTAGGTACGCAAGCTCTCAAACCAAATGTCAGCATACTTGGTGAGTTTTAGATGCGCCACTTTGAAGGCCTTGTGATCATCGAACCCTTGATACTCAATAACCTTCACTAATTGACGAATCCACTCCATCAAGTCCCTAGCATCACTATCTCCCATGAAATCATGGAGTTCTACTAGATTCAAATCTCTATTATTATTAATTGGAGGTCTAGGGAATCCATGGTATCTAGGCTCACCCGTGTTCATAGATAACGATTCAAACTTATTGTTTATGTCACCCTTTGAGTTTCTAACTTCATCAACTAAAGTATTTAAGTTCTCATGGAATTCATGCCTTAAGTTATTAAGTATGGTCTCTAGGTCATCACGAGTCAAAGGTGCAACCACAAAATCCAAATGCAACAAGGAAAAGAAACATTTGAATACACCAACTTCAACTAGGAAAAGGAACTTCGAACAACTCCAACTTTAAGTAGAATTTTTTTTTCCGAACAAGACCCAACTCCTAGTAGAAATAGGAACTTCGAAAAAAACAACTTCAAGCGGAAATTGGAACTTTGAACAAAAACCAACTTTGAGCATGAATAGGTAGGGGTGTGCATAAACGGTTAACCATACTGTTAAGCCTTAATGGTATGGTTAACAATTATAACGGTTATTGGAAAAGGCTTAACGTAATCGTACCATTAAGTAACGATAACCGATAAATGGTTAACTGGTATTTAACAATACAGTTAACGGTTAACCACTAACCGTTTCATTCCATTTTTATGCACTTGTACACCTAATATTGTGAAATTATTTGTATGATTTCTTAGCTTATTTAGATCTTTTATAATAGTAATAACACAAATTTATACAAGGTTTGATCACGCATATATTTTTTTTTGATATTCATTCATGTTTTAGCCTTTTGAGTTTATTTTTTTAAAAAAAAAATAATAATAACAACTAACCGACGGTTAACCATTACAAAAATTTCATTACCGTAACCATTACCGTTAATTCTTAACGGTTAGGTAAAATAACCGTTAATATGAATCAGTTATATATGGTTAACGGTTATGGTTATTTTGCACATCCCTTGGAATAGGCACACAATAATCCAATATCCTCTACGAAAAGAAATCACAACAAATCCAAATCCAACCAAGAAAAGGAAAAGCCAACAGAACAAAACCCAAACCAACTAGAAAAAAGGAAGCTAGCCATGTCACTAAGCCACTCTAGTAGGAGTACGATCACCAAAAAAAACCCAAATTCGAATTGAGAAAGGATTTGCAACCACACAACAAACCAACTACTACGTGGAAAGAGAATTGAACATAAACAACAAAACCAATCTCAACTAGGAAAAGGATTTATAAAATCTAGGTAAACTTGGAAAGAAAAAAGCAATGGAGAAATGAAGAACAACTAACGAGTATAAAAAATGTTGTATTTTAGAACTTTTTCTCTGATCAATCCAATAAGCAACGGAACTCCTTTGATAAAACTTTGTAAAAATCATGAATTCTTGAAGAAAAGATTTAATCTTGCAACATTCTTGAACAAAAGAAATTTCCACCCAAATTTGATACCATATGATGTGGAAGCTAACTAAGATACAAACTAAACTAAGGAAAACACGTTCCTTAGGTTGGAGAATGAGCAAGCATCTAAAAATCCTAGCTCAAAGGCTATCATAATACTAAAAGCAATCAATGAAAGCTTAACTTAAAAAATATTTCTTATGTTTTATTAATTCAATGTGTTAGCATATAAGCCCCTATTTATATATTACTCTAACCGTGTTTGGTTAGGACTATGACTCCTTATTGCTCTTACTTTGAATATTTTTAAGAATCTCCTACTAATCTATAAATACTTTGAATTAGATTAGGATTACACTAACCAAATTTAACTCAAACTCAATTATTTAATATTCACATTATATCCTCCTAAATTCGAACCTAACTCAAATACAACTTGGAACTGAATAACTTAATCTCATTTGGCCCAACATTATCTAGGGCTTAATACATGAAAAATCCTCTTAAATGAAAGGTAAAAACATATAAGCAAAATAATTACGCTCCTAATAAAAACCTAACCCGTGCCTTTAATTACCCAACTCACACAAGACACCAAACATAAGTTTTCAAGCTAAAGCCCTTATGATTCTAGGCAAATTGGGTCAAACAAGCTCAGATAGGTTTGCCCACTCCTTGTAGTCTTCTTGAGTTCCTCTTGAGGCCTTGGATCTGATACAACCTTCCAGTAAAGTTGAGGAATCTTAATCCAAAAGGGGCGCTAGCCGATCTAGGGGCTTTGATTAGTCTTATGCCTCTATCCATCGCCAAGAAGCTACCCTTTAGCCTCAGACCTTCAAGGAAGACCATCCAATTAGCGGATAGGAGCATAAAAGTTCCGTGTGGAGAGCTTGATGATATACCTATCCAAGTGGGAGAATTAGTGGTTTCTTACGACTTTGTAGTGATGGAAATAAAAGAGGACCCTTATACTCCACTCATTTTGGGAAGAGCCATTCTAAAAACACTCCGAGCAGTTATTAATTTCCATGATGACACCATAACGGTGGAAGTAGCCCAAGTGAAGGTAGTCTTCAAAATTTCCCCGCTCTTGAAGAAACCTATGGTTGAACAAGTCTGCGGCCTTGAAGTGGATGATAGGGAAGTTGATAAATATAGAAGGGAATTAGAAGTCGGGTATTCAATGAGTGATGAGAATACTTATGAAGAGGATGAGCAGTTGGAAAGCCAAGTGGACAAGGCCCAGGAATGTAAGAGGAAGGAAGCAGAATCTGAGCCACTATTTGAGGTTAAGGAAGGTATTGCCTATAAGGGGGAGAGTTCCAAGACTTCTCCCCAAGTAAGTTTGAAACCTCTACCTCCTAGCCTTAAATATGGTTATCTTGATGATGATGAGGGGAGTCCATTCATAGTGAGTTCTGATCTGAATGACACCTCGTTGGAAAAATTTCTTGTTTTACTAAGGAAATATCGAGGTGTCATTGGGTACTCACTTAGTGATTTAAAAGGGATTAGTCCAACCCTTGTTATGCATTAAATTCATCTTGACAATGAGAATTTATCCTCAATTGAGCCACAAAGAAGGCTAAACCCCAACATGAAAGAGGTAGTCAAGGATAAAATCCTCAAACTCCTCAAGGCTTGCATCATCTACTCGATTTCAGATAGCAGGTGGGTTAGCCCTGTTTATGTTGTTCCGAAAAAGGGAGGAATGACCATTATCGAGAATGACCATTATCGAGAATGACAAAGGTGAGATGATCCCAACTAGAGCCACCATAGGATGGCGAGTTTGTATTGATTATCGGAAACTCAACAAGGCTATAAGAAAGGATCACTTCCCTTTGCCCTTCCTTGACGAGATGCTTAAGAGATGTACAAGGCACAAGTACTATAGTTTTCTTGATGGTTACTCGGGTTTCTTTCAAATTCCAATCCACCTCGAGGATAAAAAAAACAACTTTTACTTATCCTTTTGGGACTTTCACTTATAGAAGAATGCCCTTTGGATTATGCAATGCTCCATCCACTTTCCAAAGGTGCATGTCTGCCATATTCGCTAATATGCTGGAGGACTTCATGAAAGTGTTCGTGGATGATTTTTCTGTTGGAGGTTTGTATTTTGACAATTACATGACTCATCTTGAAATAGTTATGTTACGGAGTCAAAAACGAATCTTGTGCTGAATTGGGAGAAGTGTCACTTTTTAGTCCAACAAGGCATTGTCCTAGGCCATAAAGTGTCTTTCAAAGGCATAGAGGTAGACCCTGCTAAGATAGATGTGATTAGGAACCTTCCTATACCTACCTCGGTTACAGGAGTACGGTCCTATCTTGGACATGCAGGGTTCTATAGGCATCTCATTTTAGGATTTTTGACTTTAGCTAAACCCTTAAATGAATTGCTTCAGAAGGATGTCGAATTTAACTTTGATGAGAGATGCCTTAATGCCTTTAATTGTTTAAAGCAAGCTCTGATCTCTGCGCCCATTATGTAAGCTCCTGATTGGATTTTGCCGTTTGAATTAATGTGCAATGCCAGTGATATCTTTGTAGGTGCCATTCTTGGATAGAAAAAGGAAGGAAAGCACCATGTCATATGCTATATTAGTAAAAAACTGGATCCAGCACAATGCAACTACTCTACTACGGAAAAGGAGATGTTGGCGGTAGTCTATGCTTTTGAAAGACTGCGCCATTATCTGATATGTTCTAAGGTTGTAGTTTTCATGGATCACTTGGTCCTGAAATTCTTAATGACAAAGAGTGATGCAAAGCCAAGGTTGATCCGTTGGGTGCTCCTATTGCAGGAGTTTGATTTTGAATTAAAGGATAGGAAGGGAAGTGAAAATGTGGTAGCCGACCATTTGTCTAGGTTACTTGAGCTTAATAATGACTCCTTCCCTACCCAAGATGAAATGGTTGAAGAAACCTTGATGAGAGCGTTAGTCATTGGGAAAGCCCCTTGGTTTGCAATATTGCAAATTATTTAGCTTGTGGGGAACTTCTAGAGTTTGAATCAAGGGTAATGAAAAAGGCTTTCTTTGGGAAAGTTGGAAATTTCTTTTGGAATGACCCCTATTTGTTTCATGCCTGCGCCGACAGCATAATCCGCCGTTGTATCACTGAAGAGGAGGTCCCCAAGATTTTAACTCACTGTCATTCATATGCGTGTGGCGGCCACCATGGTATAATGAACACCACTGCTAAGGTCGCCACCGTGCGTTTCTATTGGCCAACCTTGCATAAAGATGTTGAAACATTCATGAAGAGTTGTGAGAGATGCCAAAAAGTTGGTAATATCTCAATGAGGAATGAGATGCCTCAAAATTACATCCTTGAGTATGAAGTCTTTGATTGTTGGGGTATTGACTTCATGGGCCCCTTTGTGTCGTCCCATGGAAACCAATACATTTTGGTAGGGATAAATTATGTGTCTAAATGGGTGGAGGGCATCGCCTCGCCTATAAATGATCACAAAGTACTTATGAAACTTTTAAAGAGCATATTCTTCCCTTGATTTGGTGTTCCCAAGATAGTCATAAGTGATGGGGGTTCGCACTTTACGAAAAACGAGCTGAACAAATTATTGAAGAAGTATGGAGTTGTGCACAAAGTCGGTTCACCCTACCATCCCCAAACTTAAGGACAGGTGGAAGTAGCCAATAGGGAGATTAAGAGAATACTAGAAAAGGTGGTTAACCCAAACAGGAAAGATTGGTCTCTCAAGTTATACGATGCTCTTTGGGCACACCGTACATGTTACAAAACCCCAATTGGGACCACCCCATTTCGGTTGTTGTATGGAAAGTCTTGTCATTTATCAGTGGAATTAGAGTGTAGGTCCTAGTGGGCAATCTAAACCCTTAATTTGGAACCTACTTTATTCTATGAGAAGTGAGCCACAGAATTAAGGGAATTGGAAAAACTAAGGCTAGACGCATTCCACAAAATGCACATCTACAAGGAACGGACTAAGCATTGGCACGACCAACAGATCCTTCAACGAGAATTCCTTGTAGGAGATAAAGTTCTACTCTTTAATTCAAGAGCAAAGTTATTCCCCGGGAAACTGAAATCGAGGTGGTCTAGGCCATTCGAGATCTTACAAGTATTTTCTTATGGAATGGTAGAGTTGAAAGATCATCATGGAGGTAGTTTCATTGTGAATGGACATCGGCTAAAACTCTTCCACGAAAGTAACCTTCATGAAATCGACACTGTCGAGCGCATAAGGTTAGATGATATTGAAGTTGAATGATTGGTGTAATCATTGGCATATAACGAGTATCTGAACTTTGAATCATTATTCTTTTGAGTTTTGTTAAGTTTGAAGCAATAGGTTTTTCTTCGGTAATTATTTCTTATTGTTTTTTATTTATGGTCCCGGCTAAGTTGAGCTAAACGACGTTAAATAAAGCACTTACGGGAGGTAACCCGGTCTTCTTTGAATTTTCTTGCTAAGTAATCATTGTAACATCTTTGGTTTGGGAGAGTACATATCCTTTAATTATTCGAGGCTTATAATATCGAAACAATATTCCATTCGGCCGAATGGAAGTGCCATTCAGGCGAATGGACCTGGATTATAAACTCAAACTTGAGATTGGTGGAGATTCTGAGAACGTCGAAAGAGTATTCAATTTGAGCGAAGGAAATCCATTCGAGCGAAGGAAATCCATTCGGCCGAATGGAAGTCCCATTCGGGCGAATGGAGGTACAGACGATATAGGGTTAGAGTTTCTGAGAACGTTGAATGGATACTCTATTCGGGCGAATGAAGGTCCATTTGACCGAATACATAAGTGATTCGGGTGAATGACAATGAAGAATTCTGAGAATTCCTTCGAAATTCGACCTAATAAGGCCTTCCATTCGGGCGAATAGAGGTCCATTCGGTCGAATTAAGCTCTATTCGGGCGAATGGAGGGCCAGTTCTATAAATACCCCTTCATTTTCCATGGTTTCCTCACAACTCACTCTAAACCCTAAAACACGCTCAAGTACTACTCTCACCCTCACTCACTCATTCTCACCACTATAACTCTCTACTTCTTCATAAACGTCAATCCACCACCATGGGTACTTGAAGAAGCTTAAGGAATCCTTTCAAATAATCCAAAAAAAAAGGTGAAGGATCCTCTTTAGGTGCTATACGGGAAGAACAACCAACCGATTCTCAACCACAACTGGAGCATCAACAACGTCTCCCGGATCAAGAACTCTGGTTTGACGAAGAGTATAGAACACTGGTATTCGTATTGTTGGAGCAATTTGAACGCTTTTAACGGTTAAAGGTACACAAAATTAACTCTACCCCGTTACTTAGATCTTTCAATTCTATAATATATGGGTATATATGAACAATTTTCTAAACCATTGAGGGCGTGTGGCCTTCAGAACTGGATAATCATGTGGCACCCAACTCACAAGCTTTTAACTTATGAGTTTCTCAGTTCTGTTAGCCCATGTTAGTGTGAAAATAGGTTATATTTGTCTTTCCGGTTAAGGAATGTAACCTATTTCCTTGATTATGCTGCCTTTTGTACTATTTTTGGTTTTACTAATGAACCTATTCCGGATAAACAACCAGATAATGGTCGTGTTTTTGAATTATGGCCTAAGATTGTCGGTCGGCTTGTTTATCTGAATAGGAATATTTATGTTTCTGATGTGCAACACCCTGTTCTTAGAATGTTTTTTAAATTTGTTAGAGACATTGTTCCCTTCCCTTAGCCCTCACCTAGTTAGAACACAAGAAGTGCACATATTGCACCGATACCTTGCACCACACACTTACACAACAATTAGTATCCCAATGACACTTTGGAAGTTTCTGAGCACTACAACCATCCTTGATGTTAAAACTGACCTATGTGTTGGGGGGCATGTATACAACATCGCTGAATTCATAAATGTGCTTAATCCTATAAAATTTAGTGATAGATTTGCCACTACCACCACCCTCCACAAGTAGTGTTTCATAAGGGCCGGCTTTATCTTCACTGACCCTATGCGATGGAGGTACCTTAAAGACCGCGCCATTCCCCTCCCCTGTCCAAACTTGCCTCCCCTCCTGTAGTTTAGGGACTCATACCTTTTAGACGGCGATGTGCCGAGATACACTGTCGAGCCCCCATTTAGACCCCCTCCTCGTGATCAACCTAGGGCCTCTACTTTAGTTTTACCAGACCATGATGATTCAGAGGATAAATCTGATATTATGTCCTCCCTAGGTCGAATAGAGGCCAGACTTGACCAGGTCCTTACCACCTAGGCCCATCACACCACCCGACTCGATCACCTTGAGCAAAACTTCGAGCGGGCCAATTACCCGTGGTATGATATGGCCTACCGCTCCCACATGGTTGACGAAAGCATGGCCACTCCGTCCTGGTATCCTTGTCATAACAACTATAATGAAATATCCTTAAGTTATGGGTTTGACCGGTTGCGCATGGGTAGGCATAGGTTGAACAACTTCATCCTCCAGCTCCTAGAAGAGCTTCTAATGACTACGGGGTGGATTACACGGGTGGGGAGGAAGAGGAGGATGAGGGTGACAGACTAGGGAGATGAGGGTTTTATTGGGGATGAGTAGTTTTAGACCTATAGTCCTCCCTTAGCTCTGAGGACGACTTTAGCCTGACTTAGGGGGGATATCCATTGTCCACTACTCATCATTTTGTTGCGTGTCTTTTGGTCTTTTGCCTCATCTGGCTGCTGGTTTTATTATTGTGTGGTTTTGCGTTGTTTTGTTGTTTGGTTTTGCTTCTTGGTGTTGTTTTCAGGTCCTTTTACTCTCATCCTTGTAATGAGTTCCATGTGCTACTTTGTTTCACCTACTTCTTGGTATGATCTCTTGCTCCCGCTTGAAAATCCAAAGCTGCTTATTTATTTATATTTGTGGTTTTCTTTTCTTTTTCTTTCATATGCTCTAAAAAAATAAAAAAAAAAGTAAAAAAAGAAAAATAAAAAAGAGACGAGAGAAAAATTGTGAAACAAGCATGAAAGCTTCTAGCGTGCACTTTACAATGATTATATGCAAACTCGTGTTTCCTTAGCCATGTACTTGTTTTGGGTCTGAGTTTATCGACTGTTTTCCACTTAACTTGGTGGATTTGAGCTTGCTTGGTTTGTGGTTTGGATGACTACCTATTGAGGCGCATTTCGACTAGCCTGGATTGAACCTTGTAGGACTTCATTGTGAGCTCTATATATTGGGTGTTAGTTAGGGAATCATAAGAATTGTGTCTGTTCTCCTCCAGCATAGTCTGCTTTTCTAAAGGTTAGGGATGATAACACGTTTGTAGTTTCAGCAACATGGCCAAATTGCCTACCATGAATATTAATTGACTTTAGGTTAAGACAAATTTGTGCCTTTACCTTTTTCTTTGTAGCCACTCTATTTAACTCCATATGAGCCAAATGTCCCCTCTCTTTACCTAGAGGATAGTTAAGTGATCATAGTAAAGTTGGTGTCCGTGGCATTGTGGTGTAAGATTTTGGTTTAAAAAATGGTTGTTGGATGATATGACTCTATACATTACTCTTGTTATATTTCAGAAATATTTGCATGAAAAGCACAAAAATCATGAAAAACACAAATAAAAAAAAGAAAAAAAAGAGAAAAAAAAAATGAAAAAAATGAGAAAAGAAAAAAAGAGAAGAAAAGAAAAGAAAGAAGAAGAGAAAAATTTGAGAATAAGGTTGGTGTAATGTATTAGAGTTTATTTATGTGAATCTTGAGGATTTTAAGGATTTTGGGAGTGGCATTATTGTCGAAAGTCGTAGTTGTCCTTGGTTTTAGTACCTTGGATCGCTTACTATCCTCTATTTTAACTTCACACCCCCCAAATTTTACCCTACCTTGATCCTAGCCTATATTGCAACCCTTTCCAAACCTTTTCGACTTGGCTTGATTAGTAAGATTTGTGCTGGAGAGTAGATAGGACACAATCCCCAAGATTTCTCCCTGTTTAGGTGTTTAATTCCCGACTCATCTTTAGTCGGATGATTCTGAGCGAAACACATACCCTATAAACACATGAGCGTATTAGAAATTTCCCACGTCTCTTGGGAAATAACCTCGGGAGCGTAAACTTGCGACCTCATTAGGTAGTGGGCGGAATCACCTATGTTGTAGCTTGCTTGGTGATCCCAAGTCTGTGGAAAACATTGTTCCTCTTGATATTAAGCTCTTCTAATCCCATTTTACTTGCACACCCATGGCTAGGGAAGTGATTTGCACATGCACGACTTGCATTGTCTTGTTTTTCACTCTCCTTGTTTTTCATTCGCTTCAGTAACTGTTTTTCCCTATGTTTCATGTCACCTTGCTGGTTCATTTGCTAGAGACTAGCAAAGGTTTAGCTTGGGAGAAGTTGATGTGCTCGTTTTAGAGCACGTTTACTACCCCGTTTTAGTGTTAGGTTTCACGGTTTTAGCTTGATTTTATACATATTACACTTGATTTTACCTTGATCTTATCTTCGAGTTGTTTTAAGCTCATTTTAGGTGTTTTCGATGTTTTAAGATGAAAGGCGACGTATTCGAGGCTTTGACACTATTATCAAGAGGTTAGAAGTATGTGTCATAGCTTGGGCATGCTTTCCAAGTCACTCCTGAAAATCCCATGAAGTTCAAAAGTTGTTAGACACTTGAAGAAGCTGAAAAGAGTAATGCAGAGTCAGATTCGACCGAATGTGACAGCCATTCGGTCGAATGGTAGTCCATAATAGAGACCTGTGTTCCATTGTCACTAGGAAGGCCGAATGGCATGAATTCGGGCGAATGAGCATCCATTCGGCCGAATGAATGTCCTAATTTGGGCGAATCGTGCACAAAGAAGAAATTGAAGATAAACTCCAGAGATGTTGGAATGGGCAAATGGGAATGAATTCGGGCGAACGAAGCTGCATTCGGTCGAATGGATCATGAATTCGGTCAAATGGACTTATTGTCTCCGGAAATTTTACTTCTTCTTTAGGCCGGCCCAAAGGCATTTTAGGGTTTCGGGATTTCTTTTATTTTAAGTTATAAATACCCCTCTTTCTGAAGAGAGGGGAACCCTAATAATTTTTAGTTTTAGCTTTATTTAGCCTCTAAACCTCTCTTAGTTCATTAAGCCCTAGTTTTCCATTTTATGTTTTCTCAACATATGTACTCGAAGATTTTGACTTTATTGTTTGGATTCTAATCGTGGATATTGCATTCAAGCTTTATTGTGAGTATCAATCTCTTCTTTACTTTCGAATTCCTTTTAATTCAGTTAATGTTTAGCCTAATGTTTATCGCTTATCTAGAATAGTTTCTGACTTATTTTTGCTCTCTTTAGTTTCTTTTTATGATTGTTACGTTTGTGTTATTGAATATCATTATGTCATACATCGTAAACAGGTGTGAGTAGTTCTCTTTGGGGATTGATTAGTGAAACCCTAGGAAAAGCTATGTTCTTCATTGTCTAAGGTTATAGGAATGATGATAATAAGTAGCTCTTGAAACCCAATGCGAATCTTATCCTGCAACTCCTTTAGAGACATAGGGCGATTATAGGTTGTTCGATGTGATTTGTGGAATCACCAACTCCCTCTCGCATGCTTGGGTGTCCATGCTAGTTGTTGTTTGATTCCCTCTAACCTATCATGTTCTCTTTTGAAATCACCTTCCTAGGATGAATCTAATCTCGTCCCCGTTTTTCTCCATTTGATTTTCCTCTTTAAATCATCGTGATTTATATTTTTGTCAATAGTTTTAGTTGCTTTTAAAACCAAAAAGTCCAGTTATGTTAAGAAGTGGAGTGTATTGATATCCTTTGTCCTCGTGGTTTGACCCTCTACCCCACTATACTTGTGTGGTTCATAGGTTGTTATCAATATTGTTTGGTTCAAGGTTTAGCATAAACGACTGTTAAAATCTTGCTATCAGAAATACTCTTGGGGATCGGCTACTCTAGCATTCATGTATAGTAAGCTCGAGATAGCTAGATGTACTGATTGTAAGCAACTTACTGGCTGTCTTACTCTAGAGTAGGCATGGAGTTATGAGTATTTTCCTTCCTTTCGTCCCAATAGAGATCACATTCCCATTGAAGATGGGTGTCCTTGTACTAGTTAATGGTATAATGTTTGCGTGGCTATTAATTTTGATGCGGTTAATAGAAGAAAGACCAAAATGATTGACCTAATTAATCTATTCAGCTTTTGGGCATGGTCTATTCTTCAACAAAAGGTTATGATCAACATGTTGGGAAGCTTTAGATATACTCAGATTAGGATTTTTGTTGTATTTAATATGTTTTTTTATTTATTTTGACTCTAGATTTTGCTTATATATTTTTTTACTTGAAAGGGTTTTTCATGTTTCAAACTTTAGGGTATTTGGGCCAATTATATGGTTTCAAGTTATATTATTAATTACTTTAATAAATGTACTAAAGTATGGTTCTAAGTTATGTTAGTTAGATAGGTTAAGTATGGGCCGAAATTAAGTAGAATTAGTTCTAATTTATAATAAGTAAAGTTGGGTTAGATTAAAGTTAAATCTATCCTAATCTTATCATGGGTTAGTTATATTTTATCTAAGGATATTTATAACTTATCTTAAGATAAGTATTTCTTTTCAAGTCTTAGATAAATTTTAATAATGAGTCCTAGTTAAAGCTTAACTCAACTATGAATAATATAAATAGGGAGTTAGGGCCATGAGTTTTGAGTGTGCATTGATGAATAAGAATAGAAGTTTAAAGTTAAGATTTCTTTTAAGTATAGTGATATCTTTTGAGCTAGGAATCTAGGTTGCTTGCCTACTTTTACCTTATTGGACGTGTTTCCCTTAGGTTTTATCAAAGCCTCACCAGCTTCCCACATAATATTCCAAAGAGCGTTTGAGGGTATAGTATGAATAAAGAAGGACTATATTACACTTGGTTTGTGACTTCTTCAAACCGTTTTGTGTCTTACGTAGATCGATATACAACATTTGGGTCCAAAACTTCACCAATGACGAGAGATCTCAAGAAAGGATAAATCTAATATAGGTAGAACCCCTCGCCTGACTGAATGCATCACGCTTTTGTGCAAGCATACGGAATCCCATGGGTTGTTTTCACAGCTCAATCACATCTAATTTCAACCTTGTCGCTTAAAGCTCTCATCCTATTCAAATATTTATTAAATAAGCTTAGATAATGGTGGAAAGTGCAACCATAGTGATTTTGGTATAGTCGACTTCGATAAAGTGTGCCACATCGTTGTTTAGAACCCTCTAGACACTGTTTAATACCATTGACCTACATCTCAATTGCATTGTCAACATGCTCCAAAAGCGTGTCAAGAGCCAAAGTGGAGGAGTTTAGCCAGTCCTTTAGTGCAATATGTGCACTCTCCACTCTACAAGTCATTGTTCCCGAAATGAAGGACTTGATTCTTCGAGTATAACACGGACTTCTCTTTATAAGCAAACCATTGTTGCACGACATATGCACTCTCTACTTATGTTTAATTGCTTGATATAACAATTGTTGAATCAGGTTCTTTCCTACTGACTTTTCCCTCCTTAGCGTATCTCTCCAACAAAGTTGCTTATATCTCAGCTAGTCTCACTTGCGCCTCTGTCATCTCGTGCACGACATTCTTCACACCTAGATTCATGCCGCTAATCTGTCGATGCCCTTGTGGATACATAATCTACTCATGGTCGTGTTTACCCCATTTCGAAGCATTGATGATGGGCCAACACTAAGATCTCGACGCTGAAAAACCTTAATCTTATATAAGCCGCCACAACCTTTCTTTGAATAACGATCCCATTTGAGCATTTTATCATATCGGTCATCTCATTGTATTTTCCTTGTCGAAGTCGTCAAATAAAAACTCAACAGAACAGGGCCCCCAAATTTAAGGGGCCTCAAAATTTCGATATATTTATATTAGTTTTGTATAATAACATAAAAGTGTAGTTGGAGCAGTGATTTGAATACTTATGTTCAATATGAGAACTTAAATCGGGCCCCATAAATAATATGCAATCGTTGCCCCGACCTTGATAATATTATTAATTTATTTTAACACTTTTTTGAAAAACAAATTATTTCCCCTACATATTTATAGAATAAAATTTGAAAAGATACAAAACATTACAATAGGTGTAATGGAACTTAATAAGTTTGAAACTCAAAGAGGGTGGAGGTCACTCCGATCTGCCTTGTCTTTGTAATGTATGTCAAAATTCATTACATAAGAGAACTAAGGAATCACTTTATCATTTGAATAAGAGGGCATTTGATAGAACATACACCTCTTGGATTTGGCATAGTGAATGTAGGGACGGGACTTTGGTTGGCAATTTTGGGGATCAGGTAAGTAAGTGATGATGCTGACACTAATGAGGGATATAAGCTAGAGGAAGGACATGATGCATGCAATAGAGGATAATTTTTTTTGATAATCGTGACATGTGTTTAGAGCTTGCTAAATGACTCTGAAAAGATTTTGCACAAAGGTTGCACCAACTATATGAGATAAATATGTATTTTATAAATGCATTTTAATAATTGATTGAAAATTAATTAAATTGAATAATTTAAATGTTTTATGAATTAAATTATATAGAATTTTGAGGATTTTATGTAATTAAATTATTTAATTTAATAAATTAATTTTGAAATTTCATATTTATCTCATTAAATTTGTTTAACATTATTGTAATAATTTTAATAATTATGTGACTGTTTGAACATATATTTTAATTTAAATTACTATTTTTAAACTATGATGGTCGAATTTTTGAAGGATATTTTCTTTTGAAAAGATATTTTAACTTTTCAAAAGATAATTAATTTAATTAATTATTATGTTTTACTATGTCATTATTTAACCTTTCCTCATCCAACTAAAAATCTTTTGGTATTACCAAAGTGAACCTCAGTTATTCAATACCTTTATCCTACTTAGTTTTGTCAATCTATTTACTCATTCATCCTCTATCAAAAGCAACGAAAATTCTATTTTATATATATATATATATATATATATATATATATATATATATATATATATATATATATATATATATATATATATACACTATGATTTATAGATTTAAAGTGATAATTTTTAAAATTAGTTTTTTATTTTAATTGGAATTCTTATACATATTAACTAGTTATTAATTTTTGCATAGGATTTGATATAGGAGGCTTCACTCTGTAGATTATTTATTGGCTTCTATCATTTAAGGTACATTCATATAAATTAGTACCTTATGAAAAATATATTTTAAGGTGATTTTAGAAATAAGAGTTTTAAAAAAAATAGATAAATTTATCGACGCTTTTTTTTAATATATTATTCACTACAAGAAATCCCTTCTTTTCTTGACGCTTTGGTGAAAGAGTTGGGATAAAATTTTACCCCTTATTTTCTCGACACTTTTTTGTGTAGAGGAATATCTCGGCAAATAAAATCGTCGAGAATTGTGGACTTATGCTTTAAGTCCCCTACCCCAAAATTCGTGAATTAAAAAAAAATGAATTATAGTCGTGGTTTTTAAATTATTGCTGAGACATTTATTTATGAACTTGGAAGGTAAGAATGGCATTCGTGTAAATGTCTCAAAAGATAAGAAAAGTTAAGAAATGACCTAAAATGAAGCACATAAATCCAATATTCTATTATGACCACTGATTTTGACATGCAAAGTCGCGATTTACAAGATTTTACACTAAAAGCGAACAACAAATTCATTCTTCATAGATATCGGGTGTATTCCAAGGTTTCAAAAACTTCGGAGAGGCATTATCTTTTAGCCCGGTAGTCCGAACGACGTAATTTTTTTTTGTAACCCCCTAATTTTAGAGGTACTACACGACCATATTGCCTCTTAGGGGTCTTAGTGACGTCTTATTTGAGATATTGAAAATAAGCTTTGACGAGCTGATGTGCTCGTTTTAGAGCACATTTATTACCTCATTTTAGTGTCAAGTCTCGTAGTTTTGTACTGGTTTTATGTATATTATGCTTGATTTTGCCTTGATCTTGTTTTTGAGTTGTCTTAAGTTCATTTCAAGAACTTTTGATGATTTCAAGGTGAAAGGCGATGCATTCGAGCCTTTGACACACATATCTTAGCTTAGGCAAGTGTTTGAAGTCACTCATGAAGATTCTACGGAGTTCAGAAAAGAGGGAAGTGAAAAAGAAGAAAGAATGGTCTCAGATTCGACCGAATCTGAGAGACATTCGACCGAATGGTTGCAGATTCGACCGAATCTGAGACACATTCGGTCGAATGGATGACTATCTTCAGAGATCTTGAGCCTTGCCACTGGAAGAGCTGAATGGAACTCATTCGGGTGAATGAGCTTCCATTCGGCGGAATCAACCTATACATTCGGGAAAATGCTTGATAGGTATCGATTCCTCGAAGCCTCTGGAATGGGCGAATGGAAGACCATTCGGGCGAATGGGATCACATTCGGCCGAATGAGACTTATATTCGGGCGAATGACAGTGTTTTGCTCCGGATCAACTACTTCTTTTTAGGGCCGGCTCCTATGCATTTTAGGGTTTTCGTAGGTTTTTCTTATTTTGTTATAAATACCCCCTTTCTCTGATGAGGAGAGGGGAGAGCTAGGTTTTTATACTTTTATGCACTTTTAGATTTCTTAGCCTCCAAATTCTTTTAGTTTTAGCTTTTGGTTTTCAGTTTCTTCAATGCTTTGTAGTTCGAATTCTTTTCGTGGATATCAAATTGAAGCTTTTGTAAGTTTTAATCAATTCCTTTGCTCTTAATTCATTGCTTTACTTCGTTGCATGCTTAGTTTCATGTTTATCGTTTATTCGCATATTTTCTAATTTTGTTTTCATTCTCGTGAATTCCTTCCATGTTAGTTTCTGTTGCATCTTTGAATATCTTTAAGTTTTTAAGCATGAATATGTGTGAGTAATTTCTTTAGGGGTTTTGATTGGTGAAACCCTAGGAAAGTTATGATCTTTATTGCTTAAGGTTGTAGAAACAATGATAATAAATAGTTTCGGAATCCGATGCGAGTCTTGTCCTGCCACTCCTTTGGAGACATAGGGCGATTATAGGTCGTTCGTTGTGATTTGTGGGATCACCAACTTCCTCTCGTATTCTTGGATGTCCATGCTAGTTATTATCAGATTTTCTCTAACCTATCATGTTCGGTTTCTAAAGCTTCATTCCTAGGGTGAATCCAATCTTGTCCCCGTTTTTCTCTATTTGACTTACCGTTAAATTTGTCGTGATTTACATTCTCGTTGTTAGCCTAGTTGATCTTCTAAACCCGAATAGTCCGGTTGTGTTAAGAGTTAGAGTCTTAATATACTTTGTCCTCGTGGTTCGACCCCCTACTCCACTATACTCGTATAGTTTGTAGGTTGGAATAAAAATTGTTTGCATAACCTGTCTTTTAGTTAACGACCTAAAGCACCGGTTATCAAAAGCCATAAAATTGGATACGGGACTCCGATTGAAGCTTATAATATGTCTAAACTGGATAATTCTACGAGATTTGTCCACTTATTTTCTCCAAAAAAGCCTCTAACAATATATAATCTATGAAATTTGATTTTTTAAGAGTTAATTCATTCATTGCTTAATTATAATCACCTCTTAATTTTACTCCGTGCTTTCTCGACGCTTTTTTGTGTAGAAGAATATCTCGACAACTAAAAGCGTCCAGAATTGTGGACTTATAAAGAATGAATTTCATGAATTAAAAAAAATGAATTTCGTGAATTAAAAAAAATGAATTTCGTGAATTAAAAAAATAAATTTCGTGAATTAAAAAAATCAATTTGGTCAATAAAGAAATTAATTTAATCAATAAAAAAATAAACTACAATAAACTACTTTCGTCCTGTAGCTCAAATAAACTCAAACTGCTAGAATTCTGATGCCCCAAAAGTTCAGCAGCACACACGTTCCCACGTTCTTCTTCAATAAACTACTTCGCTAACTACTATTCCCTTACCCCGAATTTCGTCCTCATCTCTACCGGCCAATTTCGTCCCTATTCTTTTGTTCAACAACATTCAACTCAATTGTTCATCTACAGGCCAACAATCTACGGGCCAATTTCGTCCATGGTTAGTTCATCTACAACCTAGATTTGTTTTGTGGTTAATTTGGGTGGAGTATGTGAATTGCACCAATGTTTATACAATTATACTATAATTATTGCTGTTCGTTTTTTTTCTGTTCACTGTTTGTTTTTGTTCACTGTTTGTTTTTGTTTGTTTTTGTTTGTTGTTCACCAATGTTGTTCGTTGTGGTAATCTGGAAATTGTAGTCACAAATTGTATCAAGAACAGACAATGGTTTCGGGGTTCAAACAAATTAAGTCCTGCCAGGTTCAAACAAATTAAGGATTAGGAGAACTAAGTTGAAATCAGAATCAGGAGTTTTCAGAAAAAAAAAAAAAAAACAAAGACAAAATAAAGAATAAAATTTGGACTATGCTTTTGTTCAAGATGTTTGTTTTATGCTGTTGAAATCAGTAGATTGTACCTTATGCTTCCTGAGATTGTAGATTGTCTGTCTGCAACTCTGCACCAAGTTTTATGCTATTTGTTTGGGATTAAGGTTTATTTTTAAGCAAGTTGTTTAGAGTTGCACTGCATATGTCCCATGATAGGCAGAGTTTTCTACATTATTTGGGAATCCTTACACTTGCCTTAAGTGGGCATCAGTACAATGTGAAGTACAGCTCACATATCAAATATTTGCTTAAGCTTTCCACTTGCATATTGTTTGAGTAATTTGATCTACAAGAGTTTTCCACTATGAGACAATGCATGTTTTCTTGGCGTGACAATTTGCAAGTGGAGCTTTAATGTACGTTTGACACATGCTTTCATCTCTTTCTGTTTGAATGTGATGTATGATGCAGTGCCATGGGTGGTCTTTTAGGATCTAACTCATCCTACATTACAGGGCATTAGCTAGCTCCATCTGAGAGGGTTAAAATGTCAAATAGTTTTAGCCTGAATTCTGCAATTTCTACCATGAATGGTTTCATATTATGCAATTCTACAATAGTTTGAGCATGGCTAGGATACTGTGAGGTGAAGCACAAGTGAAGAACAAAATGATTAAAACTAAGAGCAGAGCAACCACTTTCAAGCTAGTTAGATCCTTTTCCTTCGCACACACGTTGTAAAATAATCTTTATAACAAGCTTAGTATATATAGCTTGAAAATTATAGTAGTATAAAATGCAACTTAAATTGGAATGAAAACGATCATTTGTGGTCAGTTTTGGCCATGGATAGAAATGGTAGTTGGAATTTAGCAAAGGGCGACATCATCTGAGAGAGTATCACATAGCCTACATGTATGTCACATATAGTAATCTAGCAGTTTGAGGGAAGTTCGAGGCCAGTTTGAGGCCAGTTTGAGGATCATAGGATTAGTCCTCAAAAGTTTTATAATTGGTAGCTTTTTACACTCTTGGTGTGCTATCTGGCAAAGGAACTTATCATTCCTAAAAAAAATTTCGAGAAGACTTATCTTATATTTTTAAAAATTATAGTGGTTGTTAGTACCAAATAAATAATATCTTTTCAGAATGTGTGCTTAGATTAAAAGAAGTAGTAAATCGTAAAAATATTTATGTATTTAAGTTTGAATTTTGTAGAAATCCAGATTAAATATATAGTATTTTAAATTGTCAAATCAAGATTAAAAGATGTGTTTTTCATATATGTATGTATCAATAAGTTTCTCTATAATGATACCAATTGTCATGAATTTATGTTTCCACTTTTTAACACGTGTTGAATGCTAACCTTAATAATACGTTTATTGGTCATGGTGAATTTTACATGGTTCATAACGTTAATCCAGTTATTTTTTGTAGATATGGATATTGGTTGGATTGATTTACCGAAAGGAAACCTTGCTTATTATAATGGTTGCATGAAATTCTTAGAACTTGCTAAGGAGACTCGTGTAGAAGGAAATACTCGATGCCCATGTAATAAGTGCAAGTTAAAGAAATGGTTTTCTATAGATGAAGTAGGAGGACGTATTTTGTTTAATGGTTTTTATACGAACTATAGAGATTGGGTTTTCCATCGTAGAGATGAAAGAAGCACTATTTTAGAGCCTTCTAGTCACTATGCAACGGTAATAGGTCGAGATGATATTGGTGGGTTGCTCAGAGAGGCTTTTGGGGTTAACATTACACAATCCAATTATGAACCCGAGGACCAACCATGTCTTGAAAAGGAAGGTTCATATGACAAACATGAGGAGTTTGATTTTCAATATGAGGTAGTTGGTGAAGTTTCATCGCTCGATGCCAGTGAAGAGGAGTCTAAGTATGAAAGGCTCATGGAAGCTTCTAATTTGTGTCTATATGAGGGTTGTACTACTTTTACAAAGCTATCATTTTTGTTGCACTTGTTTCACATTAAGTGTATGTACCATTGGTCAGCCGAGTCTTTACTAAGTTGCTCAAACTTCTCTTAGATGCATTTCCTCAAATCAATGAGTTTTCATCATCCTATTATGAAGGGAAGAAGATAATTTACAATTTAGGGTTAGGATATGAGAAAATTGACGCTTGTCCTAATGATTGTATGTTATACTGGGGTGAATTTGCAAATCAAGTTGAGTGCAATGTTTGTCATACATCAAGATGGAAGGTGGTCAAATGTAAGGAGACATGTAAGAAAGGTGAAGCAGCTAAAGTAATGCGGTATTTTCCACTTATTCCTAGGCTAAAGAGACTTTATATGTCCTCAAAAACTGCAAAAGACATGACATGGCATTATGATAATTGCAAAGATAATAGCAATGTGTTGAAGCATCCAGCAGATGGTGAGGCTTGGAAAACTTTTGGTAAAAGATATCGTGAATTCTCTGATGATCCTCGTAGTGTTAGGTTGGGGCTTGCAAGTGATGGGTTTAATCCTTACCATTTAATGAATACTAACTATAGTACATGGCCTATGGTCTTGATCCCTTATAATTTACCACCATGGCTTTGTATGAAATCATCCTCATTTATTCTTTCGTTACTTATTCTAGGGAAACACGGTCCTGGGATTGATATTGATGTGTACTTACAACCACTAATGAATTAAATTTGTTATGGGATGGTGTACATGCATTTGATGCTTATAGTGGAAATAATTTTACACTAAGAGCTGCCTTACATTCCACTATAAATGACTTTCTGGCATATGCCATGTTGTCAGGTGGGAGTACAAAAGGTTACACAGCTTGCCCTTGTATGGTAATCATACCTATTCATATATGTTTGGTAACAAGATTTGCTATCCTTGTGCTCGAAAATGGTTACCAATCGATCACCCCTTTCATTCTCAAGAAAATTTATTTGATGGTAATGTGGAATATGATCTACCTCCGATTTTGGCAACTGGAACAGACCATTTGAAGCAACAGGAAGAGGTTAATTATGTTTATGGAAAGTCAAAAAAATATTATAAGAACAGGAAAAAACTACAGGCCAACACATCATTTATAGAAAGTGATGATGTTCCTGATGGGGATGATGGTAATAATGTTGTTCTTTGGAATAAGAAAAGTGGGTTTTTTGACTTGGTATATTGGGAACATAATCTTTTGAGACATAATCTAGATGATATGCATATTGAAAAGAATGTGTGTGATATTTTGTTAGGAACTCTTCTAGAAATAGATAAGGGTAGAGATGATAAGAATGCTAGATTAGCACTAAAGGCAAAAGGGATAAAACCTCATCTTTGGCCTCAATCTCATCCAAATCGAGCATATGAATACATACCTCCAGCTTCATACACCATGTCAATAGAAGAGAAAGAGCGATTTCTAAGAGTTTTACAAAAGATTAAAGTTCCTGATGGTTATGGGTCTAATTTGCAAAGCCATGACAATCATGTCCTTATGCAAGATATCCTTCTGGTTTCTTTAAGAGCATCAAATGCTACACAGGTAATTGATTTGCTTGAGGAGTTGTCTGACTTCTTTAAGAAGCTTTGTGCGACTTCCATTGAAAAAACAGACTTGAATACCATTCAATCAAAAATTGTATTGACTTTTTGTAAGATGGAGAAAGAGTTTCTACCAACATTTTTCACAATTATGGTTCATCTATTGATCCATTTAGTGGAAGAAGTTAAGCTCGGTGGACCTGTGCATTATAGATGGATGTATCCCATTGAGAGGTATATAACTTCAACCTCTATTTCTTACCTCTATTTCTTTTATTCCTTTCGTGTTTTATTTTTTTTAAAATGATATAATATTTTTTATTTAAAATTAACATCCTTTATGAAGGTACTTGTCCTTTTTGAAAACTCACGTAAGGAATAAGGCCCATCCCGAGGGGTCTATTGCTGAAGGGTACCTCTTATGAGAGACAATTGCATTTTGTTCAAGATATTTAGAAGGTGTTGAGACCATATTTACTAGACCTAAAAGGAATGAAGATGGTGTTCCAGATTTCCATACATACTTGTTTAACTCAGGTTGTCGTGTGATTGGAATGAAGGAAAATATTCGTTTTAATGATAAAAGTTTAAAGCAAGCACATCGCTATGTATTGGTTCATTCAGATGAGTTAAAACCAGCTATAAAGTAAGTATATTCAATGGTTATATATTATTAATTTCATTATAAGAATATTAACATTCACAATTTTTGCTAACCAAGTTTTTAATCTTTAAAGTGAATTCATTGTCCTAAAATGGCGCGAGACTCAATCTAAAGGAATTCAAGTAGATACAAATCTCGAAAATCAGTGGATAGTTAATGAGTTTGCTAATTGGTTGCAAAACCAGGTAGAGGCTATGAAATTTGGATCTAGTTTATTTTATTATTAAATACCCTTTTAAGTTTAACTTTTTTTTTATAAAGACGCACAACCTTGATGATAGTACTGAAGAAGGAAAGCTATGAATAGCCTTAGCCGGTGGTATAAGTGATCACGGTAAAAGGATGAATGGTGTCATCATCAAAGGCTATAAATTTGATACCATGGATCGTGAGCGATTTCAAAAGACACAAAATTCTGGAGTTATGGTGGAAGCCGATGGCCAAGAATATTATGGAAAACTCAAATCAATAGTTGAATTTAGCTATCGTGGTGCTTTTAAAGTTTTAATGTTTCATTGTGATTGGGTTGATATACGTAAGGGTTACAAAACGTACCCAAATGGTAGTGTTCGTGTCAATTTTTTGAAGTTGATGCACACAAGTCGAAATTTGTATGATGATCCATTTATTTTCTCATCTCAAGCAAAACAAGTATTCTATATTGAGGATGAGATGCAAAAAGGATGACTTCATGTAATTAAGACTAAGCCCAGGGACTTGTTTAATATAACTGATGATGAGCCTTGATTATTGGGTTTTGTGTTTACTATATAGTTGTAATCTTGTGGTAGGCTGGTTTTTCATGCATTTTTTGTATGGATGTTTTCTTTGTTAGACTTCATGCTTATTCATTTATTTGTTGTGGTTTTTACATCAATTTTATTATACATGAAGATCTGATTTCGACAAAGATTACGCCATTCTGTATATTGTATCATAGTTTTTTTTCTACACATCTTAATTTAATATAAAATTATAACCTTTCTTGTAGTGAAAGATGACTTATCCAAGCAAGAGAAAGAGAGTTGTGGCTAATGCAGGTACGACACCATTGACTGATGATGCACAACCATCGACAAAAAGGTACACTATTCCATCAAATCATGTCGCTCCTAAGGCAAGTTTTCAATATAGGCCTTTTGTACCCCCATCTTCAAATTCTATAAAAAGTACACATGCCACACCTATTGTTAACAAAATAGAAGGTATATGGAAAAAGCAACCTACCAGAACAATATCAAGTGCACTCCCTCCACAAACTAAAGAGTTACCTAAGGTCACAAGTATGATTCTGCCTAAGCTTTCACCCACAATTTCACCTAATATCCCACTACCTACTACAATAGATTCACTTACTCACCCTTCTATGTCCTCTTTTTCTTCACGCCCACCAGCAAATCACTCGATAGATACCTTGCCCCAATGTTCCAAAGAGATTGTGAAGAACTCAGTGAAAAGTGGATTAGAAGGAATTGGTGGTACTCCTAACCAAACTGAGAAAAAGAGTGCTGAAGAACGGGAAGATAAATCAAAAGCACCAAAGTCTCTACGGGTAAAGTCACTTCCTGATTGGCCTTCAAATGTTGAATTTGATGACAAAGAGGAGGTTATGACCATTGGTAAGTTTATTTTATCATTATACTTTTTTCCATTTTATCATTTTATGACCATTGCTAATGTTTTCATATTTATACTTTTCAATATAGATGCTAAGGATAATATTGTGCTACTGAGCGGTTCAATACAACCAATTCATGTTTGGAGTAACAATGGCGTAAGGTACTTTGTTGAATTCAATGACTTGTACCAGCCTCTTAGGAAAGGTGGGCATATATTGGTCAGATTCATTGGTAGTATTGCAAAGGTGGAGGACTTTTGTCCAGTTGGAGAAGTGGATTGGCATAAAGTTAACAAGTATTTGAAAGCTAGGATTATTAAAGAGATTAGAGTAAGTAAAAATATTAGTTTCTTTGAGGTTTTTATTTTTGTCATCGTTTTATTGTGCATGGTGTCATTATCATATATTTTTTCCTTTAATATAAGGTTTATGGCTTATTGTCTTGAATCTTTTGTGCCTTTTTTCCTCAAGGATCGATTTGTGATTCCCGATGGTGTGGAATATGACAATCAAGCCTTGAAGCGTACTAGTAAATGTTGGAGGCAATATAAATATGATTTGAAGCAGGCATACTACAAACCTAATGAGAAGACAATCGGTGAGATGTGTAGTGGTGTGCCACATGGAATTAGTAGTAATAATTGGTGTAAGTTAGTAAGGTATTGGGATTCCGAGAAAGGAAAAGTAAGTACACGGATCTGTTTTCTTTATTGATGTCACATCAAATGTACTTTTTTCCTTCCAGCTCAATTTTATGATCTTTAGTAGCTTTCTTAACAAATTTTATTAAACCAGAAACTGTCAATTTCTAGAAAAGAAGCTCGAGCCTCCCAAAATCAATTCCATAGAACTGGTTCTAATAGCTTTGCGAACCAACAAGCTAATTATGTAAGAATCATTTTGTTTTTCTATGTTCTCCAACTTCTAGTGAGGTTATATATAACAAGATTATCCCTAAAATTCTTACATTATTACTTACAGGAGGATGTGCATGGTAAGAAAATGAGTTTATTAGCTCTTTGGAGGAAAACTCATATGGGAAAGGACGAAAGCTTCCTTCCTGACACGGTCACTGAAGAATTTTTGGTAAGAATTATGAATGGTGTTCTTTTCTGATTGCAATAATACAAAATAGATCTAGGATGGAGTAATAAGTGGATGATAAGGAGGGTAATGGTGCATCTCCATTGAATAGTAGAAATTGAAGTGCACACTCCTTTGATCTATTTAACTTGCACTAAACTTCACAAATTATTCATTGCTTAACCCAATCCTAGCTACATAGTTGATTTTCTACTCTTGTAGTTCTATTTTTTCTATAATTGTTTGTATGTACAGGAGGATGTACACGCTAAGTTGGAAACATTGAGGCAAGTTCATCCTTCGAAGTCTCAGCAAGAACTTGAGGATGAAGCCTTCGAGCACACTATAATGGGACAATTTGTTGAAGTTCTAGGAAAAGTTCGTAGTGGAGATGCTTCAAAAGAACTGCTCGATGCTACACAATAAGTCTTAAATGCCGTAAAACCTTTGATATTTATTTTATACTCATTTTCTCTCGTATAGGATCAGTTTTTCACAAAACTTTTAATTATATGTTGGTTTATGTGAATGATTGTCTGAAATTGGAGGATGGGACTGTTTGGCTGGCGTTAACCACAAGGTTAACGTGGTATGGCATTTTTTAGTTGTTTGTATTGATTTGTGATTGCGAATAGGTTTGAAATCAATTTTTAAAATGGAAATAGTCAATAATACAAAGGAGACTCTGCCGAAATTTTTAAAAATGTCTATATTTGATGATAACATATTGTTTTTGAAATCCAATTGGCATTATTAGGCGTATTTTCTATATATTTGATATGATATATACATTCTCCTCTTATTTTAAATTTTTACTTATATGATCACTTCTCTTTTTATTTGTTTTGAAGGTTAAAAATGACAAGTGTGCAACGGAGAAGCAAGGATAATAAGTTTCAGCATCAAATTAGCTTTCACCATATATATCTATATATATCTATCATTAAATCTAGGGTTATCGTTTATGTCTATGGCTTTTTAGATACACTTATATTTAGTTGTAGTGAAATATATGTCAAAATTTATGATCATATTTTGAACATATTATTAATGTTATTTAGGGTCTCGATTAATATATATATATATATTTATATATATTATGTGTGTGTACTTGGCTATGTACTAGATTAATTAGCTTATATTAAATTAATATTCGAGACGTACGTATATGTATGTGTACAATATATTTAAATAAGAATTCAAGTATATATATCATATATATATTCTCATTTTTTCGTTTTCAAATCATATCATTTAAAAAAATATCGTATTGAAAATATAATCTCGACGCTTTTTAAAGTCTAGAAAGAAAGCCTGTTATATTAAATTTTTTGAAAGCATCAACAAATCTATGGACGAAAATAAGCATCAAGAAAGTCGACACCAAAATATGTCAACAACAAAAATGGACACCAAAAAGCGTCGAGATTATCGACGCCACAAGATGTCAACAGCTAAAATGGACATCGAAAAGCGTCAAGAAAGTCGACAGTAAAAAGCGTCGAGAATTAGTTCAATGTGACAAATCCATGAATATTTCAACAATCTGGGCAGTTTAAGGCGTCGACATTGTCGGCAGAAAAAAGAGTCGAGAATTATCGACATTGATTTTCTCGACGCTTTTTGGCGACGAAAATGTACACAAATAGCGTCGAGAAAACAAGGGATTTGTTATAGTGATTTCTTGATGAATGATCATTTAGATGCTATTTTTAAAAAATTAAGTGTTTTTATATATTAGAAGAATAAATGATAATAACTTTATAAATTTAAGAGGTGAATTTGATATTTTAATAAATATTTTAATCTAATCTACTAAAATTTTAGTTTAACTTATTAATTTTGAAATGATTATTTTTCATTGTTATAATTTTTTTATATATTATTCAAATGATCCTATAACTTTATTTGTTATTTTTAGGACCTATTAAAATTTTAAAATTTATTTATTTGAAATATATTTGTTATTTTTACTCTTCACTATATTGGAGTTGGTTTTTAGTAGACTATTGATTATGTATGACCTAGTCTTTCCTCAAGAATAGACTAGGTAAAGGAATTATTAGTTTGAGGGTATACACACTTAGAAGGATTTTGAAAATAAATTTACTATTTTACTATGTTATGGTCACTTGCTTAGTTTGAAGTATTTAGATTTGATATACAACCTAATTTGATTTATAATAATGTTCTTTGAATTTTAATTTCAAGAAAATAGGAATGACTTTTGTTTGGGAATATTATAATTGGTTTGTAGTTGAATTAAAATATTTAGAGCTTAAATGTTTTAGTTACCATGCATATAAATGTATTCATTTTTATATTAATTCATACTTTGTTTGTTATAGCTTTGTCCAATTCATTAAAATGAATAGTTGGACAGGTTGGATGGAGTCAATGAAGTGATTATGTGCATCAAAGGAATTGTGTAAAGAGAGTTTACTTCCTAGTTAATCCACTGTGTATTTGTATTTATAGTAATAATCATTGCCTTACGTGATTACTTGGCGGTAACATCCTTATATTTCTCCAAGTATTCTCTTAAAATAAATTAGTATTTTCTATGGAGGATCATGGGAGTGTTACAGGTCCTGTCAAGAAAAACAAAAGAGGAAGGTGAGCCTCTATTGCCCTATATTTATTTTCTTGTGCATGGAGGTCCTGTCAAGAAGGTAATTTTTCTAGACAGTCAAGGGGTCATCAAAGGTATCAAGATATGAAGGAAAACACCACAATTTATTCCTTGTTATTTGCGAATGATGTCTTATTCTTCTTTCGAGCTACTCTCCAATTGATAACCTTCCTGAGAATAAGACTATTGTAACCGGGCGGTGGTCTCATATAAACTTCTTCTTCCAAATCACCATGAAGAAAAGCATTGCATACATCCATCTAATGTAATTCCCATTATCTAGATATAAACACAGCAAGAAAAACACGTATGGTACCCATTTTAGCAACAGGAGCAAATGTTTCATTGTAATCAATACCTTCAATTTGTCGATTGTCATAAACCACCAATCGACTCTTAAGACGTTTAATTTCTCCATTTGCACGACGTTTAATCTTGTAAACCCATCCGCTACTAATAGCTCTCTTTCCCGAAGGCAAATCCTCTAATGTCCATGTAGCCTTACGTTCAAGAACATCAATCTCTTCATAGCTTTCTGCCAACCCGCATCTTGCACGACCTCCTTGAAGGAGGTCAGCTCTTTGTGAGATGAAATAGTTGCTAGAAAATGTTTGTGTTGTATAGAGAAATTATCATAATTCACATAGAAAGATATATTAAAAGGTTTACCTGAGGAACGAGATGGAGCAAGCAAAGCAGTTGGTGTAGGGAGGGTCTATCATAACCGTATTAGTGACAAAATCACGAAGATAAGAAGATGGAATTTTAATACAATGACCTCGACCAAGATCATCACTAGAAATCTCCCTTAAGTCATCAATATGAGAAACCTCATTGGAGGAATACAACATACCACCGACAGCAAGGTCCACGGCCACCTCGCGTTGGGGCAGGACAGATAGCGACATAGTTGCAGTGTCTCCTACCTCATGGGATACACTAGTAGCAGGATTAGAGTGTCTCTAATCGAGTGGTGAAATCAATTCTTCTGAAAACAGTAAATCCGGATAGGAAGGATTGGAGTTTACGTTTGAAGGATGCGTTTTGGGTATATCGTATCGCATACAAAACCCCTATCGGAATGTCACCCTATCGCCTTGTGTTTGGAAAACCTTGTCATCTTCCGGTTGAACTTGAGCATAAAGCATATTGAGCGGTTAAATCATTCAATATGACCATGGATGAAGCCATAGAATATCGGAAATTGCAACTTCAAGAGCTAGAGGAGATTCGTCTTGAGTCTTATGAAAACGCTGATATCTATAAGGCAAAGACTAAGTTATGGCACGATAAAATGATTACTAGAAAGGAGTTTAAGATCGGTGATAAAGTCCTTCTTTACCAATCCCGACTTAGACTATTTCCTGGTAAACTCCGTTCTCGTTGGGAGGGCCCATTTCAGGTTATCAAGGTATATCCACATGGAGCGGTTGAAATTCGAAGTTTTGAGACAAATAACGTATTTAAGGTGAATGGAAAACGTCTTAAACCATACTTCGAAGGGTTCAAAGTCGAGAATGTAGAGTGCATCGATCTCTATATGCCATCAATTGAGTAATGAAATGAAAGGCATTATGTCGAGCCAATGACATAAAACAAAGGCGCTAATCAGGAGGCAACCCGAAGAATTTTATTTATTCCCATTTATTGGAATTTTCATGTTTTTGTTTAATTTGTGTATTTCTTATGGTGTGATTTTGCAGGTGAATACCTCAGATTCAATACTATAGCTAAAAAAAAGAAAGGAAACATGAGAAGAATCGAAGGTGGAGAACACAGTCACTGCCACAGCCGCTACCAGCGGGTCTTCCAACACCCATCATATCAAACTCCCTGCGTTCGCCGCTGGCCGTGGGTCCCAAGTCGCTACCAGCGGCTCGCCCAGCAAACCCCCCGAAAGAAAAAAAAAACCCACCATAAATCTCACCCTTAAAACCCCACCCTCACCATTTCCTTCCCACACTCCACACTCATATATCTCAAACCCTAACCCCTTTCTAATTATCTCTACCTACATCCCACCTATTAACTCAAATTCTCCTCACAAATTACACCCACTCCACACTCCAAGTCCCATTTCCATCCCATCTCACATATTTAATTCCTTTTTACTTCAACTTCAATTTGATATTCTAAGGTGAAGCATACAAGTGGTGTGAAGGTTTGGTGAGTAGCTTATGTCTTTTGGGAGAGAAGTAATAGTTTGAGCATCTCATTCTAAGACCATGGAAAGAGCAAAGAAAAGGAGGCATACTTCATCCACCTCAAGGGTGCCAAGGGCTAGAGACCCAGGTATTACTTCAAGGGAAGGTGACTCTTCCTCTTTACCCCATTTGAATGATTTCATGGGTATTCGTCTCTCAAACAATGAAAAATATATATGGGTTCGACTTCAACAATCGAAATGAATGGTGTAATGCACAAAATTCTTTGATTTGGAAGCTTTGCAAGAACTTAATTTGGAGGATGTGATGAGGCAATTGTTTCGTAAAGTAGGAATCAGATGAAGAGTGCACCTACCTACGTAAGGTACACTTATGAATTCCTATCAACATTGTTTAAGGGTCATAAAGAAATTTCTTTCAATCTCAATAATAAGAACTATGTGATGCCCTATGAGGATATTCAGAATGCATTTGGTTGGAATGACCCCCCCTATAGGTAATATTTTGGATCCCTCTCCTTTGGTTGTCGGAATTCCTGATTGGGTTGATATATTTGTCGACAGTTGTTTAAAAGTGCGTAGGAATTCTAGTGGTCATATTAGCATGGGTGGCATGGTTACTTTGTTAGCTGAACATTTAGGAATTTCACCTCCTCAGAATCTTGCACCATTGGATTCCACCTACCTAACCTATAATGTGGCTACATTGGTGAAAATAGGGCTACTTTCGAGTTCTACCATCACGGGTAGCTATTTTTGGCGCTATGGGCCATAAGGGTTGAATTACTTGAGAATTCCTTGGTTAGAGGGGCAGGGAACTCCCCTATGGCCCTGAAATCACGGACTTCTTTATACTTGCTAATCCCGATGTTGCACCCTACTTGGGTGAAGTTGAGGTTATCATTAAGAATATGGGTAAGGAGAATCTCGATGAGTAGATGGATGAGGGGCATAATGATGAAGTTGGAGATGATGATTTGCCTAAATGGAGGGCTCAGGTAGATGATCAATTGGAGGAGATTTGTGATGGGATGCAAGAGCTATTGACTTACCAACAAAGTATGAGTCGGTTCTACACGACTCAATATCCCGCTCTTTACGAACCTCTAAGTGAGGCTTTCATGGACCATCTTGCCTCTCGAGCCTTGCATCGTTCTAAGAGGCGTGCTTCCCATGATAATCCCGGACCTTCCAACTCTGGGAATCTTTCTACATGATAGCTAGCTACATTTGGCCTTGTCCCTGCTTTTCTATAAGTTGTTTGTTCTTACATTGAGGACAATGCATCATTCAAGCATGGGGGGAGGCTAATTTAGCTATTTTAACTTTAATGTTTCTTGTATTAGCTACTTTAAATTTAATGTTTTTTTGGTATAGCTATTTCAATTTCGAAAAGAAAAAAAAAGAAAAAAAAGAAAGAAGAAAAAAAAAGAAAAAAGATGATAAAAAGATACCCGCTAAGTCGAAAACCTGTGAAGGCAGCTCAGGCAAGAATTGGGGGCCCAGTTAGGGTGAAAACCCGAAAGGGAAACCTAAGAAAAAATGCGGCTATTGAGTGGGTAAGGTGGTGAGATTCAAAGAAAAGAGGCTAGGATGAAAACCCAAAAGAGCTCCTAGGCAAAATGAGAGAAAAAGAGAGATATTTTCTGGAAATTTTCACATAATTTTGCCGGAGTTGGTGTCATAAGTTGGGAAGATATAAGGAGGTTTCGGATAGGTTTTATCTTGATGATTTTGGTTTTAGTTGGAGGTTGGGCAGATATGTTGGTTTATCTTATAGATTTTAGGGGCGTGAGTTGTTTTCTTGTGTTTAAGGTGGAAGTGTTTTATCATTGAACCATGGAAGAGTTGAGTTGTTCCTAACTTTTTCAAGCTTTCACTTCTTTTGGTGGTTTTAGAGGATTCACATACTCAATGCTAGGAATTAGTTTATTTTAAGGTGGATTTGACATGAAGAGAAAGAAAAAAAGAGAAGAGAAAGTCAAGGTGTGAAGGTTGGAGAGGCAATTTATTGATGAATGTTAAAAGTGTTTTGTGGATTTGAGGGGATATGATCTATTAAATTTCACTTTGCTCCTGTTTTGAACCTTGTTGAGGTTAATGTGTTCTCTAAGCTTACTCGAGGATGAGTAAAGGTTCAAGCATGGGGGAATTTGATAAGTCATCTTTTAATGTGTTGGTAGAGGTGTTTTAGGATGGGTTTTGATATTCTTCATGGAGTTTTATTGGTTTTTAGAAGTCTTAGCCATTTCAACTCACTTGTGTGCATTTAAGGAAGATTATGGAGTTGAAATGACATGTTGAACTTGGAGGAATAATGAAGAATGATCTACCTTTGAGCAAGGAAGCTTTTGATGATGAATATCAACTCAAAGCTGCCAAAGCCGCTACCAAAGGCAAAGGGGCAGCTAGCAGCGGCACCTACAGCCGGTGCCAATGGCTAAATAGCAGCTGGCAGTGGGTCTTCCAGAAAATTGCGATTTCAGTGCTTTTCAGCGGCAGTTTCATTAAGTGAGCTTATGTCTTGGGCCATCTTAGGTTAGGTAGCTGTAGTTTAGGTTAGTTAAGGGAGGTACCTATAAATAATGATTGTAATCTAGGGTTTTAGGAGTACTTTTCAGAATTTAGAGAAAGCTTTAGTTTGAATTTCTTCTTTGCTCTTTGGTGGAGAAAAACTCTATGGAAGCTTAATCTACATGTTCTTTGTTAAAGATTGAAGCTTTTGACTGTAAGTTATGAGATTTCTCTTCTATTAATATATATTGAATGTCTACTATTCTCTTGTGTTATTTTACGATTTGCTTGAATCGATTACTAGGTTTGGTTATTTGGATTTGCTTGCATCTAGTTAATCTTACCAAAGTAGTGACTTTAGGTTATTAATGCATGCTTTATGATTGATAACTTGAAGGGAGAATAGTATTATTGAAGAAATTAGACTGCTTGTATTAATTTCATCAATCCTTGTTGATTTATCTGCTTGATTGCTTCTTATGAATGATTTAGAGTGCTTATCTTGAGTTATTCACTAGAAAGGGGTAGAAAGGAACGCTTTGTTATTTCTAGATAATTCATGAGAACATAGAATTTTTAAATTCTAAGGCAAGGTGTTCAATGATGTTAATTGAGGAGACTTCTATGATTAACTTGTAGTTTATAAGTGAATTTTGACTAACCAAGATTACTCTTCTCATTGATTTGTCATTCAACTAGTTTCGGTTATAATAGGTTATTAAGTCTATCTTGCTATTGCAAACCCCCATCTTTATTTAGGTTATTGTTTTGCTAAGATAATTTTGCATAGATTTTCAGTTATTAAGTAGCTCTTCTCCGTGGATACGAACTTGACTTCCTTAACTACATTCATTTGAAGTTAGATAAGTTTTGATTTTGTTTGGTAGCATACGACAAGGCTCACCATTAACACATGTTGGTGATTCAACCTATATAGACTCCCACATGAGCCTAAGGTAGTTGACTAATCATAGTAGGAAATCGACGGTGGGAAGACCAACCTTTTTGAAGGATTACACCGTCGATCTCTAGAACAAACACCGATGCTTTGTACTTATCTTCTTTTTTGTAGTTGATTGGTGTCGGCACGCCTGGCACCCTCTTGAGCATCTTCAAGTTTTGCGCATTCTAAATCTTTAGCTGTTTAATTTTGTTTACTATTGGGTCATCTTCTTGTTCTATTTGTTGGGCTTTAGCACTTGATCATCGCCATCTTCCTAGTTGGTATATTCGTTGGCGATGGAGTTGTCAGTCATTCTCTTACGCGTCTTGGCCTTCAAGTTGTTCTAAACCGATTCCAACTCTTTTTTCATGGTCTTCATAGAATTCTTGGTTGAGTTTTATTCTTGGAGCATGTCCTCTATTATCTTTTGCAATGCTTTAAGGTGAGCTCTAGCCTTCATAAAGAAATGACAAGGTCGTCTTGGGACATGTTGGTGGGGTCATAGTCTTATGTCATTAGAAAAAATATAGGGTACCAAGGTGATTAAGCTTGTGCCAAAAAAACTAATTGTGCCCCACGCTGGGCGCCAATTATTTGAGCAAAAAATTTCCTATTAGTGACAATTCAAGGTTGGAACGTTTGACAACTAGCTCAAACTACACGTAGGTGGAAATGCAAAGGCTAATAAAAGATAAAAAAGAAATCGACACAACTAATAGGTGACACAAAACCCAAATTTGTTAAAATTACGGGCGCTAGTTGAACCGCTGCTCCACTATGATACCTTTAGTTTGGCCTATAAGCATTAATTTAAAAGAGGAGAGCAATAAAAGAATGCAACATGTATTAGATGTAGGTATGCTACTTGTAAGCTAGTATTTTCTTTAGTTGGCCAGTTAGTAGAGTGGAGTGAAGTGCCTTATGTTCTTTGTTTCCTTTCCCTTTAGTAATGGCTTCCCTCCAATGTAACTATTCTATGTAATATATAGTCCCTTACATCTTGGATCTTCTTTTAACGGGTAGTCGAGACTTTAGTGATGACCTTTTCAACCATTACCTACTTAGTAGTTACCGTATTTCACACTACACGTAGGCATTGACTTGGTCTTCCTAACTATGCATTTTGTTTGGAGAATATGCCTTGACTAACTACTAACAACTCACTAGGCCCTTTCAGAACTTTTGTAGTGGCCCAATATTAGCCCTAAATGTTTAGCTTGGAAAAAAATATTTTCATGTTGCATCGGTTGAGTGCCCTCTACATAATCATGATGCTTGGACATGTTTACCTAAGTGAACTTCTATTTGAAGCCCGTATATATCCAACTAAAGCCCATTAATAAAACATGAAATGACCTTCTTACCCTTGACCTATTTATAACCTATCAACCTATCTCTCCTCTCATTTCTACATCACTTTCCTCCATTCACTCATTAACTCTAAAAAATTACCTTCCTTACTCTAAAAATTAAACTTGCAAAAATGTTGAGAAGGTTGGGAAAGGAAGCAGCACGGTAGACCGATCCAGCAGCGGCTAGGGTGAGTTTTTTTTAAGGAGGGCGTTCGATTTGGATGCCACTACCAGTGGAGGGGCATCAATCCTGAACACCATCGCCATGGTGGCGGCATCCAATTTGGATGATAGCATAATATTTTTTTAATTTTTTGTAATATTTTTAATTATAATAATTACAATAATTAATAAACAAAACATAATAATTACTTAGTATTATTATTAGTACGAATATTAAATATTATTTATAATAATTAATATTAATAATAATAGTGCTAACAATAGTAATTAGTAATAATAATACTAATAATATGTAAAAATACTAATTAGTACCATTGATAATAATTATTATTAGTATTATATTTGTTGTTATTTGTATTATTATTAGGTTTAGGAGTATTGTTATTATTGTTATTTGACTAATAGTAGAAGTAGTTGTTGTTCATAGTAGGATTAGTAATAAGATGTTGTTGTTCATAGTAGTAAGAGTAATAAGATGTTTATTGTTGTTCATAGTAGTAAATTATTTAGTTGTTGTTATGGTTTTGATTTTGAAATCAGATGTTGAGTACTTGGCTGTCTAGTATATAGAGGAAACTCTGTCAAATTTTGCTAAAATTCATGTTTCTATCTGGATAGAATTCTATTAGATCTATGTAACTAACTTTTGATTATATTTTCAATGAAATTAGGTATGGAAATTTCGACCAAGTGCAGGGAAGATGCATCCCTTTCACGCCATGAGAAGGCATCTGTAGGAAGGTTTAGGGCTGAGGCACCCTAAAACCTGTGGGGTTTTAGCATGGGCTAAGAGAGAGAGGGTTGCTGCTCGGCAGCAAAAATTAGAGTATGCGAAGGAGGAGGATGAGGAGGAGATGGAGGAGCTGGAAGAGATGGAGCAACCGTATGAGGATATGAGTCCTTTTAATGTGCGGCGGGATGAGGGAGGCACGTAGTTGGTAGATGTGCAGAAGGGTAGTGGTGGTTGATTTGTTAGTAGGTCGAGTGCGGGTTCTGCATCTACTGTGTCCGAGCAGAGCAGGAAATGTTTGAAAAGTGATAGATTATGGCTGTTGATGAGTGAGGTGTCACATGGGCTCATAGATGGCACTGCCATTCCTAACTTATTGGGCTATATAGCTACCCAAACATGGGAGGATAAGGAGAGGGCTTTCGGTCGGGGCACCTTAAAGTGTCAGAACAGAGGCATTGTTATAAGTATCTAGCAATATGGAGTAACAGGTGGCAAGTAAAAAGTGACATGTACGGTTGGACGCACGGGACCAGATTGAGCCAATTTTCGTTTATTATGTACACTCGCATCGATGCTACATTGATTACAACATTTATAGAGCATTGACAACTGGACATGAACTCATTTCACCTTCCCTTTGGTGAGATGAAAATCATGCTCCATGTTGTCAAGGCAATCATTGGGGTTTGTACACCGGACTAGGTTCTAGAAGTCCAAAAGGGGGGATCTTCCCGATTCCCTACCGGAGCTCCTAGGGGTGGACCCAAGTACAATGTGACAGCCACATAAGGGTATATAGCTGAGTGCCTGTCTATTCATTCTCACCATGGGTGCCCTGTTCCCGGACAAGAGCGGGTATTAGGCTAAGCCACGCAACATACTCGAGTCTTATGACTCGGATACATCACATAATACTCCTAAGGGTTGGCTACGGTGGCGTACTTATATCTCCAACTAGGCATATCTAGCCGATTTAATTTTGGGGGTACTACAAGCTATCTTACTCTATTGGAGGTATGGATTTACAAGTACTTCCCTGTCTTTTTCCCACACCGCGACTCATCACCCGTTGACCTCAAACTCCCCGAGCATGTGCGTGGAGTCCTCATGCCGAGAAGAAGATGTTGGAAAGTCTCAAATATGTTCGGTATAGGTTGGATTTGATAACTATAATGGAGGTAATAATAAAAATATTGAAATCTTTTGTTGTCATAGTTTTTATTGTAATTTCTTTGCTCCTTTTGAAAATTTGAAAGTGAATTGGTTGCCCTTGTGATCCGACCTGTGCTGCTAATATATAGAGGACCCTGTTCATGGGTCTCATACATTATTGGGATATCATAGAGGCATATATACATTAGTTATGTTTTCATCATCTCGGCTATGTCCAGGTGATCCCGCCTCCACCTATGCGTACTACCCATGTAGTGCGATTGTCGTACTCCAGAGACTACACTATGGAGTGGCTTGAAATCATGGTGTCCTTGATTTGGGGTTAGTATCCAATTGCGGGAAGTAGTAGTCTCACTTCTCTACAGAAGCCGCACCCGTCCATGTGTGATCAATACTACATGGAGTGGTTCTAAGAGCACTCCTACCTAAAGCTGATCCGAGGTGCATTAGATGAGCGTCCCATACCACCGCACACTTGCCCACTTCCATAGGTAGTCTTATTTATATTTTGATTTTATATATATGTCTTTGCTAACTTTTGTAATGTATGTAGTGGATGTCAAGGGTGATACAAGCAGCTCAAGGGGGTAGGAGGAGATATTCAAATGAGCTCGAAGGGCATGTGATCACCTTACGCAGATCTTCAAGGAGTAGAACATGTCATCCTAGATGGTTTAGGACTTTTTATTATGTTATTTTATATTAGGTTTGTTTTAGTGTTAAGATAATTTTAGTGTTTGGATTTTTTATCTATGTTGGTCTAAATGACGTGGTATATGATTAGTTGATTGTTTTTATGTTATTATTGTTAAATTAAATGAACAAGTTTGGAAATAATATATTGATAACTTGGTAATAGAAGAAACTCTACCAAAATTTTCAAAGAATTTAGCAAATTCAACCAATTAACAAACACAAATGGAAAACTTTTTAGGAATCACTTAAAAAAAGTTACAAGGTGTAAGCAACTTATAAAGTGAATCTCCACGTTGAACATTTTATCATATTCCTCAATGTTGTATGCTCGGACAACGTCCTCTTATCCATTCGTGAGATAAATTATGGTCCTCCCATCCACCTTCTCCTTCTCAGCTCCAACGTACCATAAGTGACAGCCCTCTTTTGCGTATTGCTTCACACGGTTGTTGATTTGGTGCTCCATGATGCATGCCCACCTTGGAGGTATTTTCTATATAATAGACATAAAACTAGTAAGCATTAAAAAATAAAGTAAAACACAATAAGTCTAAAGGTAGATGGTAATCGAGGAACTTACGAATCTCATAGTCTAGTGAGCTTTAAAGTAGAGATTGAACTAGAAGACTTCCCAACCAGTATACTCCTACTCATTCTCCATGGTTGAGAATGATATCTCATACTCAGTGAAGTGTCTCAATATATAGGAGTTTTGAGGTATTGATGGTAGTAGTTTACATTTATGATGTTAGTTGAAATTTGTCATTGTTTTTGAAAAGGGTTGTTGAGAGTAGGTGGCATTTATGGTTGTTGAAATTTGTGGTGTGGTTTTTAGTGGTTGTTGTTAGTAGTTGACATTTAAGGTGTTAGTTGAAATTTGTGGTGGTAGTTGTTAGTGGTTGTTGGTAGTAATTGGCATTTATGTTGTTAATTGTAGTTGTTGGCAGTATTTGTCACATAAAGAAAATGATTAAATGGTAATTATATCAAAACAAAATATTAACATATAGTAATTATAATAAAACATACGAAAAATGATTATACAGTAATTATAATAATTTTACAGTAATTATAATAATTTTACAGTAATTATATAATAATTACACAAAATTTCAACTAGGGTATGAATACAACTAATTCTTCCCATAATTGAATCCAATCTTGAAAGATCACATCCCACCCTACGTTCGAGAAAGATAAAATTCTTGTATGTCCCTAAATGCACTATCGTGAAATTTGCAACTGATATACTCTAGGTCAATGGAGTATCTCAAGGCAAAACTATAGTGCACGGATACCAAGCTCGATCGTTTATTCCCAATAAGAAATGCATAACCGCGCACTTGTATACATTGGCAATGGGAAAATGGTCTGCCATAGCCTCCATCCAATGGTCTTGACCACATCGTCCTCCTGCCCATCGGATACGATCTAGAGCACTCTCCAATCCATTTTTGTATATCTCACGATATACCATCCTATGCGGGGCAACTTCATTCCAAATGGCTTGCCGCGCTAAGGGGAAGTTGTCCTCCTAATGGAAGAAGATATCAGTAACACATCAAAAATTGCAATTCCTGTCTGCCATGACATTGTTCCACCCTTGCAAGTACCACAATATTATGCTAGGAATCGATTCCTTCTATGAAAAATTGATTAACATCCATTCTCCCTATATTCACAATTAATAGAATGACAATAACAATTGGCTGTGTATGCACAAGTTACTTTTTAGATTATTGACTTATGCATAATAACTAACCAGTGTTCGGCATGTTTACTGATGATGAGGACCATCCCATTGATGATGACTGGCCAAGGCCCCTACTGCAACCTCCACGAATATATTCAAATGCCCTTTGATTATGATGTGGTTGACGACCTTTTCCTCGTCCATTCTAACTGGGTTGTTCGTCATCCAACATTTTAAGGTTGAAGTAGTTGTGTAGTAGGTGCGACACATCGCGCATGTCAGAATAGTGACTAGGTGATACGTTATCAACTAGTAGTTGAAACTGCTCCTCTTCTTGAGCTAATTGGCTAACGGTTTCTATGTCAGGCCATTCCCTAACGATTAATGATCTCCAAAAAGCATGAATTTGATCAAGAAATAAAGACTAACTTCCCTAAATGGAGCGGTAAATGGTGAAAGAGCAAGGTAACCCATTGTCAATATAGTTACCCGCACATCACTTCTACATCGTCACCTAACTCTCTAATCCTAGTCTTCTCGTCATTTATCAAGCTTAAATAGTGGTGTGACACGCTTTTGGAAAACGAAATGTATGTACTTCATGCCATGTCAACGTCTGGAACTCTCGAGATCGTTCACAATGTAGTTTAACTGGGTGTCAAGTGCCTTGTTCACACATTTGAATGGCATATCCAAAGCCTGATTTGAAGAATCAAGCCAGTCTTTCAAGGCATTGTGCGCACTCTTCACTTTGTAGGCCATTGTGTTGCCAAAATAAAGGACTTGATTAGTCCAATATTTCACAAACTTCTCCTTGTGAGGCAACCAATAACCCTCGACATATTGGATTATAGTTGGGCATTATCAATAAGAACGCCTAAAATTCATTATAACTCGCTCATATTCCTTTTTAATCCTAGCATGTATGCTTTTACTCATCGATCCCTTTTCAAAGTCTCTACATTGCCTATATTCTTGTTGAAAAGCTAGTATGCCCTGGTTTCCACACATTTGTTGAAATGCCACGTGCAAAGTAGATGCTTAGATTCTGGGAAGAACTCAGTAATCGGGGCAAAATAACCTCCTTCACAATCAGTTACAATAAATGAAGGATGTATCTCAAGGCCCATGTAATCCCTCAGCTTTTTCAATACCTAACGATAACTTTCAACCATCTCATCCCTCACAACTACATAGCCGATGAAAAAGTTCTTGTTTATTGGAGTATTCCCAACCATTTTAACTAGAAGAAACTTATGCTTGTTCGTTTTGTACGTCGAATAAATGAGAATAACGTATGGCCATGAGGAATTCATATCACAAGATTTTGGGTGCACCACGAACAAGTGCATTACCTCATACGTCTCAGCATCGACATCAAACTAGAACATGTATCCATTTTGTTATACTTGGTTCAGTAACTATTGAATCAGATTCCTACATTCCAAGTTTTCATACCTTAGCTTATGTCTGACGTAGTATATGTGCCTCTTGTTAGGCTTGTCTTTTGGGAATTGCTCAAACACAGATGACAATATCTTCCCAAGCTTCACGTGCGCATCACTCATTTGTTGCACAACTACTTTAGTAGCAGGACTCAGGCCGCTTATTTGTTGGTGACCCATGGGATACACAATCAATTCATAGTTATGGATATCCTAATTCATAAAATCTTTCACTTTCCGCCTAGTATGACTTGAAAGCTCACATACCTTAACCCGAAATAAAAAACATCAACCTTTTCTTTTTGTATCAAACCTCTTTATGACACCGAAATCCCATGATTCACGCTTACGCTAACGATTACATCTCAATATTTTATCCTGACAGTTATCTCGTTGCATTTTATAGCCTACTATGACCAAACAAAACTCATGGCCTACCTCAACTTGCTTGGCCCAATCAATCGCATTATGAGTGTACTCAAAATATCCTTTGTGCTGAATGATACCAATGTAACCAACTCCGTCACCTCCAAAATCTCTGTCATTGTCCTATATATTTAGATTGCCTTATCAATAGTAAATAAAAAATTATAAAGTGGCATCTAGAATAGACGCCACCACCATCATGATTGTGGCATCTGGACTGGGTGCCATCACCATGGTGATAGCGTCCAAACCATACGCCACCACCATGGTGGTGGCACTTGTTCTAGACACCACCCACTTTTTTGGAAACTTACCGGGTTTTTCGGTGGTGACGACGGCTCCCCCGTGTACTCCGGCGATTCCAAATACCAAAAAATGATTCGTTTAGTGTTTGCGAGTTTTCGTAGCGCCGTTGAGGATCGAAAATACAAAGAATATGAGGAAAAGGGAAAAATCGTTAAATTGTGTTATGTTTGTGGGATTTAGTTGGAAATTTACGGGCTTCGTTTAGTAACTAACTTACCTAATAGAGAAGAAGTTAAAAATAAAAGCAGCCCAAAAGTGGACAAACAATGGGCACACCACTTCTGCCTCACTTTTGTTAAGCGTGTCCATTGGGAATGGATCCTGCGCATCTCCTTATGCCAATCTGTATTTGAATCTTCATCTTAATTCATCTTTTAGGCCCAAAAATTTATCCGTTTGATTTTCTTTCCCTAGAAAGCCTACACGTGCATTTTATAAATTATTTTCGGCTCTTAATTCCAAATTTTTTTTATTTAGCCCACTAGACCACCTATGTATATACTTATGTATATATGTTCTATTTTTGGTTTTTTTTTTTAAAAAAAGAATCCTCTCCACCCTCCACCTATTAACAAATAACATAAGTATATTTTTTATTTTCCTCATTGCCAAATCTTGAACTACTTTTTAATACAATACGTAGGCTATTTATAAGGAAAAAAAATCGGTCATAACAATAGTAATAAGATATATAAAAATCTCCCATCATAAGTGAATGTATAAGGCTCACACTAGCTTGAAAATAAAGATACACATTTTATAGATAGTCAGCTACTTAAGAATTGACGACTCAACCGTGTGCACTCTTATGAAGTCAGTGACACAAGACGAATACTCCAAAACACCTCTGTCAAACATCACATGATATCCGCATATCAACATGTGGTTATATAGGGGGGTCAAGCTCTTGTGTTAGGATATAAATGTTGTCAAAACTAGCATAGGAATCCAGCCCCGACACCTCCCATTATCCTACATATGCATAAATGCACCTTTGATCATCATACATAATGTTTCTGCTGAAATTAGTCACCTAGTAACTAATTAGGGTTGGGACGTTTTAACAGGTAGCTAAGCTACATGTAGATGCAAGAAAAGAGATAGTACGTAAAGTGATTAAATGACACAAATGATTGGTGACGCGAAAAACCCAAAATACCACTGTTTCACTATGTAAAATGATACTTGAATTACAACAATTGAAATTAAGAATGAGAACCAAAATCGAATTAAAAATAACATATGCAAGTGTGTATTGTTTTAGTAGATTGTGATTTCTTATAGCTAGAGTCTCTTGTCCATTCCTTTTCTTCTGAGGCCTTATATATAATTGAAGTCTAGCTGACTGACGCTTCTTCCCACTAAGAATCCTACGCGAGGCAATCTCGGAATCTAGTTATCCACCATACTTATACCACTGGAATTAGTCAGCTACTACATCTCCCCTAACCGTTGGCTTTATCTTATTTGAATGGGTCAACAATTGTGGTTGGCTTTTTATCATGCGTCTTAAATTCTCAGATTCCAGTTAGGTGCATGTTTTGACAAGGCCTACCTATTATCCTCGTCATACATGTTGCATGCCAGCACTAGGCGTCTACCCATCAATGGTTATAGGGGGTCATGTCCTACTTGTAACTGTCGCAAACCTTATGATCCACTTCTTACACATAGCCATTTTACACGTGTCCTACTCGTAGCTCCTTTCTCTTATCGCGTCATTTGTCTTAGCAGATTTATACCCATAACAATTTGCTTCAAAATTTAAAGAATCCTATAATGTCCCTAATTCTAGAGTTTTCAAAATTTAAAATCCTAATCTTCTGACTGTTGGGTGGTAAAAAAGGGGAGTTACTAATAACCGTCATCATTCTTCTATAGCACCTGTCTTATCATCTCTTTAAAAGCGCCCTTTCCACTTCTTTTCCAGAGCAATTTCACTTTATTAAATCTCTAAATATTTCTACCATGCTTTTCACCTTTTCGATATCTCTTGGCTTCCCTTCTTGCTGACTCTATCTTTGACTTTGGTAACTTTCTTTCTTCCCTCACTTTATTCCTTAGTCTTTAATCACGGTAAAAGGTGTTGTTAGTGGAGGGTCCCTGCGTGTGGTCGCGACACTTTACAAAAAGAAAACCCAATTGAGAAGGGAAGGGGGACCCTCTTCTTGAATTGCCCCGGGTAACGGGGATTTTACTATCTTTCAGTCGGAGGAGGATTTAAAGGCGTTTAGGTTGTTAGAGGGATTTTCCTTGAATGTGCAAAACCATGCTGCTGGCAATTGTCTCATAAGTGATTGTCCAGATGGGTGTATTGCGTTATATGAATAGCCTTTTTTGTTAGGCTACCATATCCCTTTCTCTCTTCTTAGTGAAAGCTCCATGAGATCCTAAAAACTTCTTCCTAGCCAGATGATGCCTAAAACATGGCTAATCTTTAGAGTAATAGAATTGCTAACTGAAAATTGGGAAAATCCTTTTACTGTAGAAGACTTAGCGTGTAGTTACTCTTTGAAGATTGTGAAGGAGAGTTGGTTTACTTTGTAGTTGAATCTAGATCGTGAAGCACTAGTTACAAATCTAGGCGTCAATGACCAGGGGTGGGCTAAGTGTTTCGTCTTTATGGACAAGTCATCTCTCAGTCTCCTAGGGATTTGGATCCCTGCTGGAGGCCCTCCTTCCCCAAGTAAGATTTCTTTCCTTATGAGTTTATGTTGATGGATGTGTTATTAACATGATGCTCACCTTTCATCTTCTACAGTATCTAAGATCAAGTTTGTGAAGCCAAGTGAGGAGTTTGAATACAATACTACACTGTTATTATAACTTGATGCCTCATGAAGAAGTTATCATGTCTTCACCCCCTGAATTTACTGATAAGACGTCTACTACTTTTAAGAAGAAAGATCTACCTGTTTCTACACCGGTTCCTCCCAAAAAGGAGTGACTTGTTCTTATCCTTCCCCTAGAAAAAAGTTATTCTAGTGGTGCAAGCTCACCTACGCTAACTATGTCAAACCCCTTAGGTAGGTTGTCAATCCTTCATCTTTTAATTTTACAAGTTGCTTGATGGTTTCTTCTAATCACCCCGTCGGATTCACAAGAAGTAACCACAGCTCTGTTCCCAAGATGTTAAAGTCTACAATGTAGAATTTGCTGCGGACCAAAAAGAGGAAGGCTGATGCTCCCGCCAACATGTCAATTAATGATCCTCCTTCTATATCTAGGCCCACCAAAGTTAAAAAAAACTACTACTGCGATTCTAGTTGCTCTTGTAGTCATGAAAAGCACTCCAATTATCAAAATTGTTCCTGCGGAGGAGACTAATCCTATCCTAATTGATGTTTCTTGCCCCTCTCCTCCTTCTTTGAAAGATTTTATAGCCACTCGAGCCGCTACTGGGGTCACTCATCACCAGCTGGTCCTCCCCCTAAACTTCATGGGTGAGGACCAAGACATCAATGCTCTGCACCCTGGCGTCGATCAACTGTTTATCTCCTTGATGGTTGTTCTTTGTGAACATATGCTTGCCTTTGAGTTAGCTGATCATTCTCTTTTCCATAGCTTATGCGTAAACCATTTACCCTTGTCTTTTTCTACCCTAATATGCAATGATGTATCTAGTCTTTTTCACTATTTGTCTCTTTATAGTCCTTTTAAGACATTTCCATCACACTTTCATTGTTAGTCATTTTAAATAATTTATATTGACAAAGAAAGATACTTATCTTGGTTTCCTTAACTTGGCTTGTTCCCTCATATGTGACAGCTAACTTATCCCATATTTCTTTGGCACTTTTACAAGAAGAAACTCGATTGAATTCATTTGCATCCAATCCATAGTAAAATAAGTTCAGGGCACCGTAATTTTTAGCAATGCTCTTTAAATCCATTTGACTGAATTCATTGTCTTCTTTTGGAACTAGAATGCCACTTTCATCACTCTTCATAGGCACCTTCGGTCCTTTCTTAATGATATCCCATAATTTAAGATCTTGATCAATTATAAACATTTGCATCAACAAATGCCAGTGGGCAAAGTTGTTTTCACAAAACAAAGGAGAACGATTTGATGAACGTCCTTGGGAAAAACCACCATCACTATTGGATTCATGATTTGATGATTAAATCTTTGATTAGTGAGTAAAGATCTAATACCAATTGAAGAATCAGTAGGAGATAGAATAGGATCAATATACTCTAGAGGGGGGTGAATAGAGTATGGTTGATTTTTGCAATTAGGCTTTCAAAGCTTTTAAACGACTTTCCTAAGCGAAAATACTTAATAAAAAAATAAAACGGATTTTAAGGGCTTTGAAACTTGTTTCAGGAATTTGAATTGAATAAGTTATTGAAACAAATGTGAATTAAGTAAAGCAAATTAAGTACAAAAGTGCAAATATAAAAGGGATGAGTATTTGTTATGAAGTTCGGTAATGTGCCTACGTCTCCACTTAGGATTTCCTACCCTTAGGATTTACCAACTTTTATTTCTTCCTTTAGAAATCTAAAGCAACCTAGAAGATTTTAACCCTATCTTTTTTACCATATCTTTTCCTAGCTACACTTTAGCATCTCAATCCTAGAAATAAAAATCACCTTACTTTTTTTTTGAACTTTTGAGTATTATAATTCTTACTCAAAGTATATCACTCTTTTTCTTTTGATCTTTCTTTTTCACACTCAAGATATACTTGTTTTTTCTTTTTCTCTCAATTCTAAAATACAAAAAGTACTAGAGAGAAAATATTTGTTGTAGCTTGATAATTGGATTTCACGTTGAAGGCTTGTATATTCTTTAATGCTTCAGCTAACTATATTTATATAAGCAATTACAGCAGATAGATTTGAACTTTAAGGAGACCGTTGCTTTTGAATCGGAGCTTAACCATTTGACTAGCTGCTTCAAAGTCATTCCATGATTTGAGGACAGTTATGAAAGTTGTTACAAAGGATTGACTGATACTCTTGAAGTCCACTTAGCCGTTTTGAAATTCAACAGATAAGTCTTCGAACTTTGAATTTTTGTTGAGAAGTTCTTATTGTTTGAATAGTTTTTCTATATTCTTAGATAAGTTACGTCTAATAATCATCTCATACATAGCTTCAATAGAATATTCAACCCCACGAATTTAGGAGTAATCCAATCTTATCTTGCTAGAAGATTGAATTCGACCAAATGCTTCATAGTCCACAAAATAACCAACTCCTTAATTTAAGGGAGATTTTGAATAAGTCTATGAACTTCGCTATGCATATAATTGAAAAACAAACCAAATAATACAAGTAACCCAACAAGTAATAAACGATTGTTTCATGCATTTGTAACATAGAAACTTCTTGACTTCCATCCCCTACAAAATAAAACATGTTAGATCACATCAAGGTGGATTTTTCATATGATTTCTGAATTTGCATATAATGTTAGTCATAGAAACGATATCACCTTCTTGTCTCTTACGCTTTTGAATGTGTCGGCTTCAATCCGCTTAGAGAAGTAATCAGTTAATACTAATATGAAGATCTTTTGTCCAGGCACCACAAGTAGCCTGCCAACAACATCCATTCTCCATTTCATAAATGGCCAAGGTGACAACTAGGAATACATGAATTTCGGGGGTTTATGTGTGACGTCAGTGTATCGTTGACAATTTTCACATTTGGCTACATATTTAGTGGCATCTTGACACATAGTTGGCTAGTACTATCGCATCCGTATCGCCTTGTTAGCAAAACTTCTACCTCCAGCATGGTTATCGTATTTACCATCATGTAGGTCACTTAGGACTTGTCATTACCAATCAGTTTCTAAGCACCTTACGTATGGTCCTATAATAAACTTTTTGAACATTACATTACTAATGAGAGTAAAACGAGAGGCTTTAAAGTGTAACTTCCTTCTTCCAATTTGTTGCTTGGTGCATCTACTCCCTTTCAGCAATTGACAATAGGTGTGATCTAATTATCTGGTGTAACTATTATGCATACCATTTGTGAGTTGGATGTTTCTTCTTTATTGATGGAAGACGCTTGCAAGTGAACGATTGGTATATGTTTGTAAGATGATGCCCTAGTGTTAACTCGATGTTGGATAAAGTATCTACTTGTGTGTTTTGATCTCTTGGGATTTGCCTAATTATGGTTGAACAAAATTTAAAGAGTTTGGTCTTCATTATTGCTAGATAAGCATATATCTTGGAGTCTTTTGCTTTAAATTCCTCGTTAATTTGGTTGACAATTACTAAGGAGTCGCTATATACGTCTAATGTTTTTGCCCCTAATTCTTTTGCAAATGATAATCCTACTTAAGGCTTCGTACTCGACTTCATTTTTCATACCTTTAAAATCACAACAGATAACTTGTATAATCATGTCACCTTATGGCAATTTCAAGATAATTCCTAGGCTAGCTCCTTAAATGTTTGACGACCCGTCACCGAACAAAGTCTAATGTCCTCCATCTTCTCATGTGGCGACATGTTCTACTTCTCTAGTTGCTAAAGGTTTTAATTCGAGACTAAAATCTTCCATAAAGTCAGCTGGGAATGTGACTTTATGCCAGTTCTTGGATGGTATTTGATGTCGAACCACTTAACAACATTGACCACTTGCTCATCAGACCTGAGAACTCTAGCTTACGCATCATATTCTTAACTAGAAAGTTATTCATGACAGTTATAGTATTTATTTTAAAGTAATGCCTTATTTTTTTGCATGTGATAACTAAGACTAAGACTAACATTTCTATATTAGAATACCTAGTCTCCACATCGAGTAGAGACTTACTAACGTGATAAACTGGTAATTGTTAGTTGTCATTGTCTCTTGTCAACACAACACTTACTAAATGTGTGATTATTGCTAGGTATAGTTGTAACTCTTCTCCTTCCTTTGGCTTCGATATTAGAGGAGGCGTTGTAAGGTACTGCTTCAATTGTTGAATGGTTTTTTTGTGTTTATTCGTCCACTCGAACGCATTATTGAATAAACAACACTTATCTGAAGACTTTGAGACGAGACGATTAAATGCTACTACATGACCTATCATCTTTTGGACGTAATCCTGTAGTATCCTTAGGGATTAGATGTTCATTATTTCCTTTACTTGGTTTAGACTTGCTCGATCCCCCTTTTGTGTCATATTATACCCTAGAAATTTTCTTGCTGACTCACCAAAGGAACACTTAGTAGGGTAAGTTTCAAATTGTATTTTCTCTAGATTTCAAAGGTTCTCTGCAGGTGATCTATGTGGTCGCTTGCAATCTGAGACTTCACTAGCATGTCTATGTAGACTTTTATCATATCACCTAACATATTTTTTAACATCTTGTTGACCAGTCGTTGATATGTTGCCCTTGCATTTTTTAGTCCAAACAACATAACTCTATAGCAATATATACCTTTATCCATGATGAAAGCTATTTTTTCCTAATCATTTTGATGCATTAGAATTTGAGGGACACGAAAGGGATCCATATGACATGCCTTCTTCAAGTCAGTGAAGTCGATACATACTCTCCATTTTTTGTTCTTCTTTCTCACGACTATAATGTTTGCTATCCAATCAAGATATTTTACTTCTTGTATCTTGCTAGTGTATATGAGATTTTCCCCCTCTTCATTAGTGATCTGGTTTCATTTTGGTACAAATTTTCTCCTTTTTTCTTAACGGGTAGATGCTTGGGGTTAACATTTAACTTGTGGCAGATAATTTGTCTTGGTGTTCTCACGCAAAGAAGACTGTATTTTCAATAAAAAAAAGCAATAACTTTTTTCCTTAAGTCACCATCAAGAGATGCCCCTACCTATATAGTTCTTTTCGTCTTATTGAGGTCCAAAGAGACTTCATTAAGATGTTGTTTGTCTGGGACAGTTGTCGTTGGACCATGCTGTAATTTCTATAGGGATGGTTTGGACGGCTTGAGGGTTGTGCTCTAACATTTCCTTGTGACTTCTTGCTCTCATTTTATCTCCATCACCCCCAATTGAGTGGGGAATTTGAGGTTTTAATGAAACATTAACAATATCCCCTTCATAGAATGGATCCACGACTTTCCCATGATGACATTGTAAGAAGATGGTGCATTTACCACGTTAAATTTGACTTTTTTGTTCACTCCTTTTGCGTAGACGGGTAGCTCTATCTCACCAATCGTGTGCAATGACTCCCCACTGAATCCTACCAAGACGGTTGATTTTTTAATGATGTCGTCATGGCTTAATCCCATCTTCTCTAAGGCCCTTAGAAATAGGATGTTTGTTGTACTGCCACCATCAACTAGCAGCCTCTTTAGTAGGCACTTGCATATAATGAACGAGATTACCAATCCCTCATGATCATTCTTGACGTTACTCAAGTCATCGTCGTCAAAGTAATGGGAAGGTTGCTAAAGGGTCCTTTTACTTCTTCACCTAGTAGATCTTCCATGGTTCTAGTTACCTTATGCGACACCTTTCTTGATGGAGAATGTGTTAACCCACTGACATCTGAACCACCCGTTATGACATTGACTATTTTGGTATGCGCGGGCTCTAGCAAGGGGGTAGGTGCTTTATCGAGACCCTTTGCATCGAGAAGATCTTCTTTAGTCGCTAGAATCCCTTTCAAATATCCCTTCTTCGGCAAGAAATCCACTTCTTTGCGTAAGGCTATGCAATCCCCGGTTTGATGTCCATGGTCATGATGAAATTAACACCACTAAGCTTTGTCTTCTTGGTTTTCTAGCTTATTTCTTTTTCTTGTCCACCTAACAGTTTCCCCCAGAATCTGCAAGGCACTCAGAATTCCCACGACATTAATGTTAAACCCATGTTCTTTGAGATCGAGATAGTTACTTGTATGCACTGCATTAACGTATCCCCTTTACTCATATGGTTTTGACCTATTATTGTTTCTCTTTCGTGTGAAGGCATACTTTTCACTGATGAAAAATGGCTTGTCCTTCTGGTGGTTAGTTCTTAGGAGTCGTCTAGCTGCCCTGATGTCCTCCAATCTTACCTGTGTGAGCACATAATTTTTGACGTCTTCATAGGTTGCACATGGATATTTTGTTTGCTCTGTGTACAACTCCAAGTGTGGGATTAGCCCTCGCTTCAAGGCTTCCATTGCAGTCCTTGGGTTGGTTTTTCCACACGTTTCTTAATTAGGCCCGGTCATTTTGTATATATACTTAGTGCTATTTTAGGTTAAAAAGGACATTTGACTTTAGGCTTTTATCACGTTTCCTCTAGTTTTCTCTCGAGTATTCTCTAGTTCTCCTTAGCTATGTTAGATTTCATTTGAAGTACTAAAATTTGCACCTACTCTAGCTTTGTTGACATTAGCTTTTGGTTTGTGTTATATTTAGTTTTTAGTATTCAATCTCTCTATTGTTTTAGCATATTTTATATTATTCTTCATGTCTACTTTGATTATTTGTGTTGTTTTTACGTTTATCTATGTGAGTAGTTTTCCAATCAAGGATTTCAATGAACCCCAAAACCCAAATCTCAATGGATGAATCAATTCTTTCAATCTATGATTGGCTTAACACCATTAAAATGCTAGACGTAGTTAATTAATGGCATGAATTAAGTTCAACGGCGAAAGCCGATTCATAATTTGAATTAGAATCATAGGCTAAGGTGTGAGTGATGATCACAAAAGTAGACGTCTCAACCATTAAGACTTTATGAATGTTGTGTTTAATGTTTTCTTACTGCATGATTCCATAAAAGTAGGTTTGATTGCTTTAGGGGGAAGCCATTGACACTTGAGAGAGATCCTTAGTATATTTAGGGCCCATTCATCTTAGGAATTGCATTGTGTGTTGAATTTGAGGGATCAGGCGTAAAATTTATATATGTACTCATATTAGTCGGAATTTATTGTCAAATGTATGTCATTATACTGATATCCATTTTAGCCACAATTCGAGTGTTAGCTTAGCCTCGTCTATAGTTTAGTTTAAAATCCTTCTAATTTTGTGCCCTTTTCTAATAAAGCTAGAAACATAGATAGCGTAAATCCCCGATAATCTCTTCAAATTTCAACCCTACTTACCTGAATATATTTAGTTTAGGTGGATAAGTATTTTTGATAGGGTAACGACAACCTTATCAAAATTTGTCGTCGCTGCTGGGGACAACGATTTGATTTTTTTTATTATCTTAGTTTTAGTTTCTATTAGGAATTTTCATTTTCTTAGGTTTCTTTGGCTATTTTTATCTATTTGATCTTTTGTTTTCTGGTTTTTCTTTGTATGCATACTCGAAGCCTCAAGCTCTGAGGAGCTTATTTCCATAGTTCTCAAGATCGAGAACACGACAAAGAAGTAGAAAAATAAGAAGAAGAAAGAAAAGAAAGCGATAAACATGGCTATGAATCCTCCCTTGAAGACATTGTTTATGTGTGGTATCCTTGATCCATAGAAGATGTCAAGCATATCTCAACCGCAGGTTACTGCTCCACAGTTTGAATCAAAGCATGCTTTTATTCAGTTCATCTCTAGCAATTCGTTTGTAGGGCTCCCCACCAAATTCCTCATTTTAAATATCAAGAGCTTTATGGAAAATTGTGATACTATGAAGATGAAGGATTTCTTAGAGGATGTAGTGAAACTAAGGTTACTTCCCTTCTCCTTGAGGGATAGAGTGTAGGAATGGCTAATAGATGAAGGTCTGGGTACATATGATACGTGGGACAAGTTAGCTAAGGGCTTTCTCATAAAATTTTTGAACCAGGATAAAATAGCTAAGCTAAGAGTCGATATAAACAACTTTCAGCAGTTGTATGATGATTTCCTCCATGAGACATAAAGGAGGTTTACAAGGATGCTGAAGCGTTATCCTCATCATGGTTTATTGGATTGACTTTTGCTTCAGACCTTCTATAATGGTCTAAACTATGATTCCAAGTTGTACATCAACCTAGCTTCAAGGGGTAACATTGAGATAAATGATGCTCATGGTACATTAGCACTGATAGAAAAGATGGCTTCCACTGACACTTTGCCTTCTTTGAGAGTGAATCATAAGAAAGAGTCATTTTCTTTAGTTGTCAACATCGATATTTCTAAGCTGATAGCTTCCATGCAAGCTCTTACTGGAAATCTAGGGAAGATACATGGGAAGTTTTCTTTGGTTGTATCTTGTGAGGTTTATGGTATTACATGGCATGATGTGAGCCAGTGTTAGTACACTGCAGTTGATCAGGGTAGTGAGCAAGTAAATGCCATCTACAATAACTAGAAGAGGAAATCAATCCCTTTTAGAACACCTATAATGAAGGTTGGAAGCAACATCTAAACTTCTCCTATAAGAACACCTAGAATGTGTTGAATCCAACCTAGAACCAAGCCCCACCCCACAATGTAACAATTATAACCAGCCATAAGGATAACTTGGTTTTAGTGGTAGACTCCCATTTAACCCATTGCCTTTTCAATAAACCCAAGCACCACAAAAGTGTAACCAAGAGGCTATGTTGGAAGATTTTATAGCCCAATAGACTAAGTGTAATGACAACTTGGAAAAATATACTGCACAACTTAGAGCTCAGAATAAACTTATGGGGACTCCACTTGACTAATTGGCTCAATAGATCAGTCACCTCTTAATGGTTTTAGGACAGTTCCTTAGAAACACCGAAACCCCTCCTAGAGAATAGATAAATGCAGTGATTGTGAGGAGTGGTAAGGAACTGGTCGATCAGCCAATGAGAGCAATGGCAACTCCAAAAGAGGTCAAAGTCAAGGAGTTTGATATTAAAAACACTGAAGAAGGGAAAAAGGAATTTCCCCGTACTACTGTGGAAATATATAAGCCACCTACTCCTTTTCCCTCAAAGATTGGCTCAGACAAAGTTCGAGAAGAAGTATGAGAAATTACCTTATGTTTTGAAGAAGATGTGCTAAAACATCCCATTTCTCGACGCCATTTATGAGATACCCTCGTATGTTAAGATTTTTAGGGAAATGTTATTGAGAAAGAGGAAGGTTGAGGATGATGCGACAGTGCCTCTTATAGTGAAATGTAGCGTAGTCATTCAGAACACCCTTCTTATGAAGCGCGGTAATCCAGGAAGCTACTCCATTACAGTCACACCGAGTAATATAGAGATAAAAAATGCATTATAGATATGGGAGCCGGGTTAAACCTCATGCCTATATCCCTCGAGAAGAAACTTTGATTGGGTGAGCTGATACCCACTCGTATCTCTCTTGAGCTAGCGGACAGGATTGTGAAGTCTCTGAATTGCACATACATCACTATCCCTCTCCGTTGGGGAATTTCTATATACATGTGAGTTTATGGTAATGGAAATGGTAGAGGATGTGCAAGTGCCCATTATTCTAGGGAGACCATTCTTGGTTACAGCAGGTGCAATTATAGAAATTAAGAATTGTAAGATCACCTTTGATTTTTGGGATGAGAAGGTGGATTATGCTATTAGTTCGACGAATAAACCTCCCATGAGTACATCGGCTTGTAGGGTAGATCCATGTAAAGATCCCCCATTAACTGAAAAAGAGGAGCTACGAGTTGATTCTTTGGAGAGTGTGAAGAACGTCGAGAAGATCAAGAGGTAATGAATGAATTGGAATTACCATGTGACCCAAGATTGATTTCTTCTCCACCTCTAATAGATCCCAGCTCAGTGCATGAGAAGAAGATGTCATACCTAAGCATATTTATAAAGGATCCACATTTGAAGCGTTACCATATAGGGGACCTTATCCATGGAATGGCTAGTCTTAGCCTTTCCAATCCATCTTTGGCTGCTTGAAAGTCAAGGGGGTTGAGCTAATGACCTAAAAAACAAGCGCTTCTATTTTAAGCCCTGTCATTGAGTTTTAGCTTAACGAGAAGACACTTGATTGAGTTTTGTCTATTGGGCTGGGTTTTCTGTATGTTTCTTATTTAGGCTCTGTTATTTTGTATATATACTTAATGCTTTTCTAGGTTAAAAAGACGATAGACTTTAGGCTTTTATTAGTTTTCCTCTAGTTTTCTCTCAAGTTTTCTCTAGTTCTTCTTAGTTCACTTAGATTTCATTTAAAGTACTTAGATTTACAACATACTCTAGCCTTGTTGACATCATATTCTGGTTTGTTTTATATTCAATTTTTAATTGTTTTATATTTTATGTTCTTTATCATGTCTACTTTGATTATTTGTGTTATTTTTACGTTCATCATATGCGAGTAGTTTTCCAATTTAGGATTTTAATGAACCCTAATATGTGTTAGGTATAAATGAACCCCGAAACCCAAATCTCAATGTATGAATTAATTCTTTTAATCTATGATAGGCTTCAACACCATTAAAAGGCTAGACATAGCTAAGTAAAGGCATGGATTAAACTCTACAGCGAAAGTCGATTCATAATCTAAATTAGAATCATAGGTTAATGTGTGAGTGATGATCACAAAAGTAGACGTCACAACCATGCAGACTTTGTGAATAATGTGTTTAATGTCTTTTTATTGCATGATTCCAAGAAAGTAGGTTTGATTGCTTTAGGGAAAAGTTATTGATACTGGAAAGAGATCCTTAGTATTATTTAGGGTACATTCATCTTAGGAATTGCATTGTATGTAGAATTCAAGGGATCGGGTGTGAAATCTATATATATTTATATTAGTGGGGATTCATTGTGTTAGATGTTTGTCGTTATATTGATTTCATATTAGCAATAATTTGAGTCTTATCTTAGCCTAGTCTATAGTTTAGTTTAGAATCCTTCTTATTTCATGACCTTTCCTTATAGAGCTAGGAACGTAGATAGCATAAATCCCTGATAGTCTCTTGGGATTTTGACCCTACTTGCCTGAACTACATAGTTTAGGTGCATCTGTACTTTTGATAGGGTAGTGACAACCTTGTTAGTAAGATTCATGTAAACTAAACTACATTTAACTAAACTAATAATCTTATAAACTAAACTATATTCAACTAAAACAACATTCATATAAAATAAACTATATTCAAATCAATTAATATTCATATAAAGTTATAAACTAAACTCTATTCAACTAAACTAACATTCATATGAACTAAATTAATATTAGAAGTTTAGAACTTACCTTGGCTACCAATAGGAGTTCTCATCCCCAAGGTTGATGTTTGAGGAATTTGAGTACTCGTAGTAGGAACTCCAACAAAAATATGTTGCTCCAACTGTTTAAGTATCGGTATTTGTTTCATGTGATTGAAACGAATCATTGAATGAGTTGCTAGCATTACTTGTTCTTCCCTTTGAAGCTATTTCTTTTAGAGTAATGAATTAGTACTAATAAAGCTAATAGAACTAATTCGGAAAACTAATAAGATTGAGAGAGTAATTAGGAATAATATTAATACTAACTAAACCAATTATATTTGAGAGTATTTAAGAGATTGTGAGAATGAGAGATTGAGTGAGTTAAGTAAATTGTGAAGACTGAATTGAGGGGTATATATAGGGGGCGGAGCAACGACTAGTTTAACGGTAAAAAAACGACTAGTTTTAGTTGGGTCGATTCAAAGGCCTGGGCTGAACAGGTTTGGTTCCGAATCAAATTTTTTGTATAGAGTTTGGATTCGTTGGGTGGCCCAATTCAATCCGGGTCGGGCTGCTAGCTTGTCGGGATTGACAGGCTGAAAATGGGCTGGTTTAGAGATGGGTCGGGCTGAATATCGACCCACTAACCACTTCTAACACAATGGATGGACAGTGCACCCGGGTGCACCATGCTCATGGTACACCCGCTCCAAAAAATGTATATTACGTACATGGAATGTACATAGTACACATATGAATTATGTGGAATGTAAAAATGTACATTCCACATAGCTGACATGTATACTATGTATATTTTTCATGTACTTAATGTACACTTTTTTGGAGTAGATGTACCATGAGCATAGTGTACCCGAGTACACCTTCTAATTTGCAATTCTAACAAACCATTATTTTGTAACTTCCTTTGAAGTAGGGTTTGAAACGAACGATATTTGTTTTACATACACAAACCTCACAAAATTTACTTAGCGTATGGTTCGCTTACCGCTTACAATGTCATGAGAAAACTTTGATGATAAGAAAAGAGAAAAAAAAAAGTGAGTCTACGGCAGTCAGAATGGTTCGCCAACCGCTTATATAGTCAAATTGTTAGTTTTACACACGCAAATCTAAAACTAATTAAAGTCAACTCGTTTAAGTAAAGTTCTGCACCATGTCAAATATATTGGGTAGGAGTACGGTGTAATATATGCGCAAAACAATATTGAACAAGTCACTGATAGCAAAAGAAATCACGGTATGGAGGTCAAATGTTGGAAGTTGAAACTAGATGGGTTATGTACATCAATGGCCTGATTCACTATATGGAGAAAGAGTTTAGGCCTCATCCGCCATTCACTCCTTGTGTCAAGTAGTTTTCTTTAGTCCTGCATGGGTTATAAGAATAGATTGCCTTGGTGTCGTGGAATCACTTGTCAATCTAGAGAAAGCACTGAAAGAAGTCCGTACGTTGGAAGAGGATATCCTTTTGTTTTCAAAAATATTTAGTTTTATTTTCTATATTAAAGTTGATAAACAGTCTGTCTGTAAAGCCCACGTTCTAGCTACTGCAGCTAGGCGAGGAAATTTTCGGCTTTCTTTTCACCCATCCTTGCTCCAAAAAAAAGTCACTGGTAGCTTTTCTCCCCAAAAAAAAATGTCACGATAGCTGGGCAAGATTAAAAATTTATGATAGCAATTTATACATTATTTTGTAGAAATATCAATAGTCATTATTCATAAATATGCTTTGTCGACTTCTAAACATCCTGTTTCGCATACGCTATAATAATAGTCAGAATCACTTCTTAATATACAATGTCTAATATATTAAGCAAGATTATGATGTAATATATGAGCAACTCGAAAGTCAGAAATATATTGAATAAGCAACTGGTATGCAATATTTATACACTATTATGTAAGAACTATCAATTGTAAATATTCTTAAATAAGTTTTCTTGACATCCAAATACTTCCTCCTAAATCTCCACAATCAACCCATTAATTTAAAGACGATGTCCAAGTCTAAGTTATTTTTCAAAATGAAAAATGGATAATTCCGTCATGAAAAATACAAGAAAAAAATCTAAAAAACGCCGGTGACAAGAAGAAAACTAATTGAATTAACCCATCATAGTGTTCATATCAGGGCTAATGAAATATAACAATACATAAATTTTTCTTTTTCTTTTACTTTTTACTTATTTTTTAATTATTTATTTATTTTTTAATATAAAGAGAGTTATAAGCGACATTTTTTTTCGCCTAAAGTAACAATATAAGATAAGAACAAATTACAATGAGTAGCATGAAATCAGTTTTTGACGAAGGAATATTTAAATGATGATTAGTAATAATAGATTGTGCCAGCCACACTTAATTATTTCTATTCTTTATTCTTATCCTCTTTTTGAGTTTAATAGTATTACCCAATCACCCATCATCATTTCCTTGGTAAACCTACCACTTGTTTTCTTTTTCCAATTTAATTCTAATCCGGTGTGCTGTGAAAGGTACTCTCTGTTGGTCCGACTACTATAATAATACCACCTTCCTTTTACTTTACCTCACTTTCCTTAAATTCGTTCACACATCTTCTTCTCAAACCTAAATCATACCGCCTTTTTAAACATTTCTCTCCTAAAAACCTCCCCAAATTGTTAACCTAACCAAATAAATTGTTTGATCTCAATAATTCCTCACCAAAAAGTGCAAAAAAAAAAAAAAAATGATGAAGAGCAAGACTCCACAAAATAAGTTCATAAAAATCATAACAATGCCCATTAGAGCTCTAGCAAAAGCTCGGGACTTCTACGTACGAAGCATGAACAACTATGCAGATAAAGCGTGCTATGGAGGAGCACCTGCCTACGCCGATCCATTACCAAGGAGTTTTAGCACGACATCGATTCGATCCAGCGACAACGATGACTTCAAAGAGCTTGTACGTGCCGCATCAACGAGTACTCTAGGGAATAGGATCAACCTAAACGCAGCTCTAGCCGGTCATACTAGCAATACTACTACTACTATCAACGTAAGTGGTTTGAAGGGTGTGCCAAGGAGTACGAGTGTTGGTATGGCGAGGATCGAGGAGGATAAACCAATTGATTTTGATGATGATATTGGTAGAGGTAATGTTGGTGTTAAAAACAGTGATAATGTGAAGCACAAGTTTGGGGTTTTTCCTAGGAGTAGGAGTTATGCTGTTGGTGCTACGAAGAGGACTACTGCTGTATTTTGAGAATGGCGTAAAGGCATTCTTCTTGAATTAGTTCTTCTTTGGCTGAATTTTCAAATACTTCCCCTCTTCAGTCTAAGTGCTAATTCATCTCTATTATGTTTCATTTGTTGATGTTTTTTTTCTGGGTAATGGAGAATGTGACCCTGTTCTTTGTAAGTATGATCAATACGAAGCGTTTGTAGTTAAAAAGGTAGGGGAGGGGGGGGGGGGGGGGGGGGGTAGGGCCATAGGGGTGAGTGTAGTTTGAGGAACAAAATGAAGAGTTTTTTTTTTTTTTTTTTTTTGTGTGTAGTAACACAGTTATGTAAATAGTCGTTTTGTGTTACCCTGAAACTTTTATCAGGTTTCATCAGTAATAGTCCGAAAATGTTAGAATTTAGTGTTATATGAACTTCTAAAACTTACAAGATCTATGTTCTTATACATTATTACCTTTTATTTTATTGATTGATTGAAGTTGATGAATACATTTTATAAAGACTTATTTTACTTCACCTTTCCGAACGTATTGGAACTTCATGATTTTATAACCTTCTTAACATTTATATTGTATGATTTTGGAGGTGTATTATATTTTTAAAGCAAAAATTTGATCTTAGATGAGTATTAATGTGATTAAAAAACGAATAATCTTTATTTATTTTTATTGAAAATAAAACATATACTATAAAATTTTAAAGTTTATTCCGGCTTCTAAATAGGACTTATGAAAAAACTAGTATTAGTAGGTGGCTAGGTGATGTATATATATAATCCACATTACTTATTGAGAAGTTACTAATTTATACCTAATATAAATATATTAGGGTTATTTTCGTAATTTTAATTTAATATATTATATTATAATATTTATACCTAATATGATTTTTTCTATATTTTTATAGATTCAGTATTTTTATATTTAATATAAAAAAATGTATATATGATATAATAATAGTTATATATAATAAAATAACACATATATCAAAAATTTCAATATCCTGATATAATTTATATCAGATATAAATTAAGAAAATATCATTACTTAATATGTTTGAATGATCCGAAAAGAACTTAAGAAAAAACAAGTATTAGTAGGTACAATATATAAAATCCACATTACTTATTATAATTGAATGTTCCAAAATACATAATTATTAGTTTAAGTTTTAGTTTTAGTCGTTTATTTCATGATGATCAATACGAAACCACTACATAATTTACCGTTGAATTGGCTAGTCCAAAAAAATCAAACAAGGCAAGCTAATAGTTCCAGAATTGACAGCTAGAATAGCGTATTGCATGATAAAGTTGGCGGGATCTAATCTAGATCTGTGAATGAAATAGAAATTCTAAAGATTGATTTGTAAAACTGTAGACTTTGATTTTTAGGCTGAGTTGTTATCCATATTTGATTTTTTGGTCCCAACTCGTTGACGAAAGGTTCTAACTTGTGAAGCCAACTTAATTAACAACTTCCAAGAAGAATGAATTTTTTTTTTTTTTTGTGTTTTTTGTTTTGGCAGGAAACCCTACTTTTGTAGGGATTAATATATCAATCTGTATCCACTCTGATTCGACTATTTAATTATAGATAGTGGTTTAGGAGAGAAGGCTCCTTTACTAGTGCGTAAGGGACCAAAAAAGTTGTGTCTAGAGACCCCAAAATCAATGATAAGTAACCAACAATTATAAAAGGAGCAAAATATTACATTTCTAATTATGTGTACTTTGACAAGTTTGGTAAATGTAAAATAATTGTACTTTTTTATTAAGGTAATATAAAATTAGGATTTGCATAATAGATAAATAGTAAAATGTGAAAGGTTACTCCTAACTCAAAATTTATGCTTAAAGATGTAATTGGCTTTGTCATCAAATGAATAAATTGGCTATAAATAAGAACCTAAGACTAGGGGTTGACAGATGGGGTGGAAGTGAGAGTGAGTGAGATTTATTCAATATTATTTTGATATAATATAATTGGATTAAGTGATGGGTTTTTCATTATCAAAATAATAATCATAATATACCAAGTTGTGATTTCATAATCAATAGCTCTAAAAAAGCATTAAACCCTAACAAAAAAATTCTTTTGTCGTCCAATCTCCTCTGTTCACCTGTTTCACTTTCAATGTTTGATGGTTTCGTATTTCGAGAAAATCATGGAGTTTTTGTTGCTTCCCATTGTTTCAATTAGGGGGGCTACCCACAACTTTAACTATTAAGTATGCTGCCCATACGAAATCTAATCCTGGTCTTTTGATCTACAAATTTTGTTCTAGAATCCTAGATGTAAGAAAATTGAAGGGATTTCGAATTTTTGTGTATATTTGATTAATATTGGTTACATGGTTTATATACTTTTATACTTGCCTGAACTCCCTAATTTTAATTATGTACATGTTTGACTATACTATTAATATGCTCTTAATCAATTATTGATGACATTGCTACTGATTTGCTACCATATTTTGAGGATTCATATCCTATAATTGACACTCCCCTCAAGTTGGATATTGGGATCTCCAATTGCCAACTTGTATAGGACATCACAAAAAGGCTTAGTTGATATAGCCTTGGTTAAGATTTTAACAAGTTTGTTAGCGGAATTTTTCCAGAAGGTATTCCGGCTATTGTGTTATTTTCAGATCAAGAAATCTCACGCCATTTAGGCCAAAACAATATCACGCACCTCCACTTGGTCTCACGCGCCACCAAGGACATTACACCCACTTGCCTTTTTCTAGTTCCCCACAATCAACAAGGCAGAATCTAGGGAGGTGTCGTTTTACTCTCTCAAAGGATATCCCAAACCAAGCCAAACACACAACACAAACAATCTGATCAACTAAGCTATTCATAGCACTTAAGCAAACTTCTAGCCTTTGTTCTCGTTGTCTTGATTCTTTCTTCTAACTTGAATGAATAATATTATTAAGGAATTAGGACCACATTTCATTGTTTCCTAATTCACCAAGTTATTAGATTTATGATTAGAATTCCACGCAATGAAAGAACAGTCTTTCAAGCAAAGTTTAACTCTTCTATTCCATGCAATTCTTTCCAAAACGAATTCTTATTATATACCAGACTTTAAACAATAAATTAATCACCAAATTTTCCAGATTTCAAGTGTTCAAAAATGGCATATGAGTTCATTATCTCAAGAAATAAGGCTTGCACAAAACAACAAGCATTAAACAGCAACTTCGAACCAAAGTAACACAAGTAACCGGATAGATCAAATGAGCAAATACTATTCAAAAATTCACCAAGTATATGTTCCCTTTGGGCAACCCTTAATATCTTAGGATATAGATTCATCACCTAAAACACTAAGGTATCCCAGATTATCTTTCAACTTGCCAAAGTTGAAATAGCATGGAACACTCAAAGCCTCACACTTCACCTGCAAAAAAATCAAATCAAAGAACTTTTTTTTAAAACACCAACAACTGGTTTACTAGCTATTGTTATGCCCCATAAAATAAGACTTAATACAAGATTTTAGGCATTAGCAAACACTTGTTAAAACCCTTATTAAGAACCCTAATACATGTGCTAAAGATGCCCAGCACGATGGACTTAAACCCACACTCAAAACAAATCTTAAAAGAACTCTAATTAACTAAAAGACTTATAAGGGCTTTTTTGTATGTGCAAAGGGTCGGTGTTGTATGGGTATTCCCTAAGGGTACCTATACAAGGAATTATAATTCAGATCAATCTAAGGCCCTAAGAAACTTGGTCAATTTCCCATGTAACTTACAATACCCCATGCGCTCCCTTTTGACGCCTTTTCCTATTCTTTGCACTAATCAATTAAACTTAACCACAAATTTTGGGACTTTCACTCGCCTAATTGGAAGCCTAAAACACTCAGATTCCCAACAAACTCAAAACTGGTAAGTTTTGAGTTATGTGCAAATGATCAGGTTTATAAAGCTTCAAAATTTTACTCAAGAAAACCCAATTAATCTAAGAAATTTATATGAAATATTAGGCCAAAAGGATGCAAGTATTCACAAGAAGAAATGCAATTTCATACATAAAGATTCACCAAAATTCACGCAACTTCCAATGATTACATGAACCCTAACTTGCATGCAATATCTTTCTTGACTTATGTCTAATATTACCAAATTATAACCCCACAAATTTTTTGCCAATTTAATTCCAAATTTATGCAGAATTAAAAAAAAGTTTAAGTGAATCAAAATTCGTGAATAATCTCCCACAAACACCCAGCAAATTTTCTTGCCACAATTCACCACGCAAAATAGATATAACTAAGGTTCCTAAACTCTACAACATTCACCAAGTTTAGGCTTACCTTTGGGCACCCCAAAGAACTTAGGATACAACAAATCACCACCTAAGGAATAAGGACTCCAAGAACACAAACCAAGAGACAATGTGGATAAGCACTAGTCACCTCATAAATCCTTGTAAAACACTCAAAGCAAACGAAAAAATTTCTAGAAATTTTCTGAACTAATTGATTAATTTTGGCTACTATCATATATAAGCTAGCAAACAAGATTTTAAAATATAAAGGAAACTAAGGGGTGAATCTAACATATCCTTAATTATCCCCATACATTAAGAACCCTAAAACACGTGACAAAAGGAGATAAAAACTAGCAAGCTAATTCTCGGCCTTTTTGAACAACTAAAATTCTAGAAAACTTATCCTAAGAAAAATATAGTTATCTTATATAAAATGATTAATTAAAAAAATAAAAGGAGTTAATCTAGGGTTAGGAAACCCTAATTGAAGATGCCTTGGACTCCTCCCATGTAGCCCAATTATCCACGCATACCCATCAGCCCAAATACCTTAGCCCATCCATGCATCTCTTATCAGCCCAATTCCCCTCAACCTTAGCCCAACTCTTCACAACTCAAGCCTAATTTGGCTCAAGCCCAACTACTCTTCATGGGCCTAAGTGACATAAGAATTGACACGCCTCCTAAGGTTCTCTTCTATTACATCTATTCGTACCTCTATTCCAACCCCATAAACCTCATTAACACATTCCCTACCTCTTGGATTAACTTATGGTTTATTAGAAGTGTAGGTGGGCGCACAAGCCTAAGGTTCTTGCTAACAGTTGGAGACCCAACTAGGTTTCGGGTGGAAGATTCAATGAGCGAATCACCACTAGATTTCCCAGTTTTTAACAACCCAACCAGCCAACCTTCCTTTTTTAGTGAAGTAAAGAAGAAGGGACTCTCTTCCACTAGTGCCCTACTATGTTTGCGCTTCAATAATGATTGGCTATGCGTCTTTGTGACATTGAAATGGGTTAAGGAGTCACGACCAACATTTTTGGGGTCTTTGGTCACCCTTGGGTTTGAATCCCAAAATTGACTCGTATATGTGGTCGTTGAACCATGAGAAGGTCCAAAAACGAGCAATTTATTTCAATCCAAGAATGTGTGTGATAACCAGCTTTTAGCGTCGTTTTACTAAAAGACTAGTTATACAAACAATATTTATAATCACCCTAATACTACTATAACTAGTGTAATGGTAAGTCGGGGGTCGAACCACAAGGACAAGGGATGCTAGTTTCTAGACTTGAAGTAAAAGTTTATTCGAGATTTGAATTGATTGAACTACACTAATGACAGAAAAGTAACGCAAGAACAAAAACGATAATATGCAATGAAAGAAAAATGGGGATAGATTAGTTCCACCTAGGAAGGACAATCGAACTAGCAGATACGCTAGGTTAGGGGAAATCGATCAACAATCAATCAAGACACTCAAGATGACGAGAGGAAGTTTGCGACCCTGTAAATCACATGAACAACCTATAATCGCTCTATGTCTCCTAAGGAGTGGCAGGACAACATTTGCATCGAATGTCAATCAATCAATCATCGACAATCTCAAATCCTAACTCTACGCATGAAGAAAAAGACAAACCTAGGGTTTCACCAATCGAACCCCTAAGAAAACTACTCACTCATACTAGTAAAAGCTAGGGCAAAAATAATGAACAAAAACATGATTGAAAGCATAAACAATTTGAACGTAAATGAACAAGAGAACGAAAAGAGGAAATGAAAAAAAAATCAAAACCGACACTCTATCAAAGCCGTAAATAGAGCAAGGATAATAGCAAGAGCAATGGAATTAAAAAAACGCAAAAAATGAAAGCATTAAACGAAATAGAATAGTAAAGAAACGATAACTTACGTGAATGAAATGCGTAAATGAAAGAAATTCTGAATCCGAAATACAATGCTTGAAAAGAAGAGAAATGAAAGCTTTAAATCTAAACTAGTGCATGAATGAAATGAAAAGCAATAAAGTGATGTTCCAAGTTGAAGCACAAGAGCTCTCAAAATAGGCATGAGAGTTTTTTACAAATCAAGGGGGTATTTATACCCTAAGGGCATAAGGGGTAAAACCCCAGAAAAAACCTTCGAGGGCCAGCTTAAGAAAGAACCAAAAACTGGGGAAACAAGGGCCATTCAGCAGAATGAGGTGTGTATTTGGCCGAATAAGGGATGATTCGGCTGAATGATGCTTTCATTCGCCCAAAACAGAAACTTCGAGTATCATTAGTCTGTCCACCATTCGACCGAAGGAGGGCATGGATTCGGCCGAATGGACCATGATTCGGCTGAATGGGATCTCATTTGGCTATATCCGAGAGCTTGAGTCATATGCTTGAGTTTTAGTCTTCCATTCGACCGAATGGATGTCAGATTCGGTCGAATTCAAGCCTGAACCTTGCTGAACAGCTTCTTTGAAGTGTCTAATGGCTTCTGAACTTTGTGGAATCTTCAAGGATAACTTAGAATGCATGCCCAAGCTATGATATGCGCTTCTAAACTCTTGATAAGAGTGTCAAAGCCTTGAACACGTCACATATTACCTTAAAATCATCGAAAGTACCTAAAATGACCTTAAAACAGCTAGAGGACAAGATCAAGGTAAAATCAAATGTAATGTGTATAAAATTAATATAAAACTATGAGACTCAACACTAAAATGGGGTTTTAAACGTGCTTTAAAATGAGCACATCAACTTCCCCCAAGCCTAACCTTTGCTAGTTCCTAGCAAATGAACTAGCAAGGCAACACAATGAGTAAAGCAAATGAACGACAAGGCGAGCGAAAAACAAGAAAATACAAGATGTGTATGCGCGAAACTCTTCCCTAGCCATGGGTGTGTAAGTATAATGGGCTCAGGAAAGCATAATACCAAGAAGAACAACATTTTCCACAGACTCGAGATCACTAGGAAAGCTACAACACAGGCCATGCCACCTACTACCAAATGAGGTCACAAGTCTACGCTCCCCAGGTTATTTCCCAAAAGATATGGGAAATTTCTAATACGCATGTGTGTTTAATAAGGTTTGTGATTCGCTCAGAATCATCTTACTAATGATGAGTCGGGAATTAAACACTTAAACAGGGAGAAATCTTGGGAATTGTATCTTATCTACTCTCCAGCACATAACTTACTAATTAGGCCAAGTCGAACAGGTTTGGAAAGGGTTGTAATATAGGCTAGGATCAAGGTAGGGTAAAATTTGGGGATGTGGAGTTAAAATAGAGGATAGTAAGCAATCCAAGGTAATAAAACCCCGGATAACTACTACTCTTGACAACAATACCACTAAAGTCAATCAATATTCATGGTAGGCAATTTGGCCATGTAGCTGTAACTACAAACGAGTTATCATCCTTGACCTTTAGAAAAGCAGACTATGCTGGAGGAGAACAGACACAATACTTAGATTCTCTAACTAGCACTCAATAATATAGGGCTCACAATGGAGTCCTACAAGGTTCAATCCTAACCAGGCTAGTCAAAATGTGCCTCAATAGGTAGTCATTCAAGCCACAAACCAACCAAGCCCAGATCCCCAACTCAGGTGGAAAAACAGTCGATCATTTGGTCCCAAAACAGGCACAAGGCTAGGAAAACATGAGTATGCATAGGACCACTAGAATATACACATCGAAAGCTTGCATGCCGGTTTCACAACTCAAGCACATCAACTTGACACAACTAAACATACAAAAACTATAACAAAAACTAAGGCAATAGTTTTAATAATGTGGATCTTTCGAAACTTTAAAAACACAAGAACCCTCCCTCAAGCCAACTCAAGAGCTGTCTCGGCACTTGGGAAAGATGGATAAGAGAACCAAAAGGGAGAAAGATCAGCATTATGGAAACTATAGCTAAGCAAACAAACAAACTATACTAACACCGGGTTATCTCCCATAAGTACTTTTGTTTAACGTCGGTAAGTTCGACACAGTAAGCCACAAGTTCAGACAGAAAAAGAAAACATAGAAATTATACCTATCGTAGGAGTGGAATCACTCCTAGCATCTTCATCACCTCCATCTTGGGGAGTCAAAACTCTCCACCGAGCAGCAGTAGCAAAAGTAAGAAAAGTAGAGTTGGGGTCATCTGGAGGTGGGCTATAATGCGGGGCTCCCCCAAGCTAGGGTGGAGCTGATCTCTGTTTTGTTTTTCTTCTTTTTTTATCTCTCTTCCGTTTTTGGGTTGGCTTATTAGTACCCTCTGACTTTTCACAATCTTCTTTCATCAGAATAAATTCCTTCTCGACCTCAAAAGCAACACTCTTCATTGTTTTCTCCTCCTCTGTCACCTCAACCAACACCGGGGCAGCAGAAACATCACACCCCTCAACCTTTTATTCAACTACATTCTCAACAACCTCAAAGGAACAAATTTGCTCAACCATGGGTTCTTTGGAGGACTTAGAAAAGGCAAATACAACCATCTCTTGGGCTACCCTCACAGTGATAGTCTCAAATTTGCAATCGATCAAGGCACCTAAAGTCTTCAAAGCATCTCTCCCTAAGATGAGGGTGGTATAAGGGTCCTCAACCATATCAAGCACCATGAAATCACATGGAACCACAATGTTCCCTAGTTGGATCGGAAGGTCCTCAAACTCCCCACATGGCACTTTTATACTACGATCGGCAAGTTGGATGGTTTTCTTTGATGGCTTGAGCTCAAAGGTTAGTTTTTTAGCAATTGACATCGGTATTAGGCTAAAGGAAGCCCCAAGGTCAGCAAGTGCCCCCTTAGAATTAAGTTTTCCAAGGGTAACTAGGAGCATAAAGGGTCCTTTAGCTTTTTCTTTCTTTGCCCACGTGCCCTAGTTAATGACACTCACGTGCTTTAGAAAACTAATCACTTCGCCCCCAAGATTTCTAAACAAAATGCCTCGTCCCCGGTAATGGCGCCATTTTGATAACTGGCTTTTAGCGTCATTTTACTAAAAGACTAGTTATACAAACAATATTTATAATCACCCTAATACTATTATAACTAGTGTAATGGTAAGTTGGGGGTCGAACCACAAGAACAAGGGATGCTAGTTTCTAGACTTATGTAAAAGTTTATTCGAGATTTAAATTGAGTGAACTACACTAATGACAGAAAAGTAACACAAGAACAAAAACGATAATATGCAATGAAAGAAAAATGGGGATAGATTAGTTCCACCCTAGGAAGGACAATCGAACTAGCAGATATGCTAGGTTAGGAGAAATCGATCAACAATCAATCAAGACACTCAAGATGACAAGAGGAAGTTTGCGACCCTATAAATCACATGAACAACCTATAATCGCCCTATGTCTCCTAAGGAGTGGCAGGACAAGATTCGCATCGAATGTCAATCAATCAATCATTGACAATCTCAAATCCTAACTCTACGCATGAAGAACAAGCCAAACCTAGAGTTTCACCAATCAAACCCCTAAGAAAACTACTCACTCATACTAGTAAAAGCTAGGGAAAAAACAATGAACAAAAACATGATTGAAAGTATAAACAATTTGAACGTAAATGAACAAGAGAACAAAAAGGGGAAACAAAGAAGAAATCGAAACCGACAACTACTCTATCAAAGCCGTAAATGGAGCAAGGATAATAGCAAGAGCAATGGAATTAAAAAAAAAAGAAATAAATGAAAGCATTAAACGAAATAGAATAGTAAAGAAATGATAACTTACGTGAATGAAATTATGTGAATGAAAGAAATTCTGAATCTAAAATAAAATGCTTGAAATGAAGAGCAATGAAAGCTTTAAATCTAAACTAGTGCATGAATGAAATGAAAAGCAATAAAGTGATGTTCCAAGTTGAGGCACAAGAGCTCTCAAAATAGACATGAGGGTTTTTTACAGAGCAAGGGGGTATTTATACCCTAAGGACATAAGGGGTGGCCGGCTTAAGAAAGAACCAAAAACTGTGGAAACAAGGGCCATTCGGCCGAATGAGGTGTGTATTCGGCGAAATAAGGGATGATTCGGCCGAATGATGCTTTCATTCTCCCAAAACAGAAACTTTGAGTATCATTAGTCTGTCCACCATTCGACCGAATGGGGTCTCATTCGGCTATATCCGAGAGCTTGAGTCATATGCTTGAGTTTTTTTCTTCCATTCGACCGAATGGATGTCAAATTCGGTCGAATCTGAGCCTGAAACTTGCTGAATAGCTTCTTTGAAGTGTATAATGGCTTCTGAACTTTGTGGAATCTTCAAGGGTGACTTGGAACGCATGCCCAAGTTATGATATGCACATATAAACTCTTGATAAGAGTGTCAAAGCCTTAAACACGTCACATTTTACCTTGAAATCATCAAAAGTACCTAAAATGACCTTAAAATAGCTCGAGGATAAGATCAAGGTAAAATCAAATGTAATGTGTATAAAATCAATATAAAATCGCGAGACTCGACACTAAAATGGGGTTGTGAACGTGCTCTAAAGCGAGCACATCAGTGTGCTTGGAGAATAAATTAGATTTAGTCCTAGGCAAATATGCAAAATTAAGTGGTAAACACACTCTAGATTTAGTTGGTTGAGCAAGTTAAGATTAATGCACATAAATCTAGTTTTGGGTGATCACTTTGTTAAGAGTCCTCAAGATTAATGGGTACCTATGTTTGATTGTCCACTGTTTATCATTTTAGGTGTGATTTGCAATAAATAGGTCATGATTAGTGCATTAAATAGAGGTGATCATGCAATCTCAATACAAAGTAAAGATCATGTACATAAGTTACAAAATTAGAATAAACAATAAAAGTCAAGAGACAAGGTACAACATGTTAGGGTTAGTAAAATACAAATATAAGTATGATGCATAATGAGTTGGAGAGATTGATTAATCAAATGTAGAAAGAAGTCTAAAGAGACTTTTCCTCATGATGTACTCTAACTAAGAAAATGAGTCTAGTTTAAGAGGCATTTATGATTTAGCCTTAGAATATCATGGACTTTCAGTATGCAAAATAGAAATCAAAATATGGATTATGAAATCTAAAGCAAGAAATAAGCCTTTCGATTACTCCTAAACATGTACTCAAGTATGATACATACTTAGAGTTTGCTCATAAATATGGGTCAAGAGACAAATTTAGTAAGATTATAGATGTCCATATCCTTACATCATAGACTAGAAGAAAGTAAAAGAGACATAAATAACATGTAACAAGTAAAATATAAGCGAGAGGAAATGAAAATGTATTAAGAAGAGACCAAATTATAAGGAGGGTTCCTTGATCAAAATGCTTAACATAAGGGTTTGGAGACTTAGCCTAGTGAAGTAGGAGTTGCTCCTAGATCTTCACATTATAGGCAAAAGAGGCATTGAAAATAAATTATAAGAGTTGATCATAAGAGACCATCAAACATGATGACTCTTTAATTGATCAAGGCTGATGAAAGTTGCATAAAAATATGAAATAAGTGTTCATGTAAGGGTTCACACCTTACATAATTATCACAAAAAAGGATAAATTATGACCCTAGGTAGATGTAGAACCATCAAGGCCAAGTACGAGCTAGAGAATAGAGTAGAAGTAGACAAAGCAAGTCTTAATTGAAAGAGATAAGGGTCATCGATGTTTACTGTCGAGGATAGTGTGTTTGCTTGAATCTTGGCTGAGTGCTTGTTGAAGGAGTAATGGTTGCTCGATGTTTTAAGGTAAATGGTATGCCTTGAGTATTGAGATTTGTATTTTCTTTGTGTTTGAGAGTGTTTAGAAGTGATTGAGAAGGTACTTTGGTTAAGTAACAATGCTATAGAAATCACAAAAATGGTGACCCTTTGCTTAGAAATTATAGGCAAAAAAGAGTCTGTTTTCTGAGCGTTAGACGCCAAATCAGTGCGTAAGACGCAAACTCTTGGCGTTAGACAACGTCTTGTCCGTTGGTCATTCAGAAAATAAATCTTTTACTCAGGTATAGAGAAGTTTGAAGCAAGATAGAAGCGCTTTTGGGGTGGCGCACAAGGTTAGGCATCTGATGCAGAGGCTATGTGTTAGATGCTGGAATAAATAATTAATTAGATTCCTATTTAGTTTGTGTGTTAGAAGTTAGCTGAGCGTTAAACATTGTGATACTGCATTAGATGCCTAGCTTGCGCTAGATGCCATAAGCTGGGAGTTTGCATTAGATATTGGTTTTTGACTAATTTAGTTTATGCACTTGGCGCCTTACTTTAAGCGCTAGACATTTGTGCTTCGAGCTTTAGTTTTTGCACGGGTTTTGGGATTGAATTTTTGGTGTTTTGGTTAGTTTTTTTTGGGTCATGTGTTTGGCCAATGTGTTTTGGGATTAGGTTTGTATTTGGGCCTTTTTGGGATTACATTCAACTATTTTGGGATTTCATGCACTTAATTAGAAGACCTATCTACAAGGGTTGGTTCCTCATCGGACCGTTACACGAGGAGATACAGAGGGACAGCTACACTAGTGCTAAATTGGAGCTTCTATTGGGATGGTGTGACTTTATAAATCGACCCATGTGCTAATACGGAGCCGCTACTAGAGTGGTGTGACTCATAAGTTGGCCTAATGCATCAATGGGGAAGTCGTTGTCAAGGTAGACTAATAAACATAATGTAACACAATAATATGCATAAAATATTAAAATTTTAATTAAATTGAGAAATAGTTATAAGAACTAAACAATTTGTAAAACAATTAAAATAGTTAGAGAAAAGAGGAGGCTCACGATGGTAAGTGATTGTTGGTGGCACCAGGTGACCGAATGGATGAAGAGAGTGACTTGAAAGAGAGGGAGAAAGTTTGAGAGAAGTAGAAAGGGTTTAATGATTTTTGTATGAAAAAGTATGTGAGGTTTAAAGGTCTATTTATAGTAGAAATTAGGATAAATTTTATAATTTTAAAAAAACTAAAAGATAAGTATAAATTTAAAATGATAATTATCCTCAAAATTTTTAGAAAAATATTTTGTTATATTTAATTATAAAATATTTTAACCAATTAAAATTAGTTAAAAAAGATAAAATTTTATAATAATAATAATAATAATATTTATTTTGAAATATCAATCATAGAAAAAGGATATGATAAGGTTAGAATTTTTTTTTATTTTTTTTTTTGAAAATCTATTATTTTTAAGTTATAACTATCTTTTCAACTAAAACTATCCTTTAAATTAGGATAAAATAAATATAATAATAATTTTAGTTTTTTTTTTAAAATACTATGCATGGCAGCTGGCCATGATTAGATATGGTCGAATTAATTTTTCATTTGTTTAATTTTTTGGTAAATATTCTAGAATAAAAGGGAATACTCGGGATAATTTTAGGATATTTTAGAGGGCTTTTTGGGAATTTAGTGGAATAATTGAGGAATTAAATATTTATTTATGAAATTAAATAATTTTCTTAATAAATATATAAATAGTGGTCCATAATTATAATTGGGCTAAAATACTTTTTAAATTATTTAATTATACTAAAACGTTCTTAAAATACTTTTATTTAAAATTCTAATATATAATGTACATTTAATATTAAATATAACTTAGCATATAAAGTTTTTTAATATAATGTCTAAAATATGGGGTATTACACAAATATATTCCATCTTTGAAGTTTTGTATGTGATGCATATGTTTTAATTGCTCTACCACAACAGTCTAAGATGGGTCCTCAAAGGAGGGTAGGAATAGAAGTTGGATTTGAATCTCTGTCGATTATTAAATATCTAGAGCTAATTATTGAAGATTTATTTACAGCTCATTTCACATATTTTAACGGGTCATATATTCCAATATTAAGGGGAGAAAATAAACATATGGACAATAAAATCATATGGAATGAATTATCATTATCTCACCTTTGTCCTCAAACTAAACAATGTGAATTAGAAGTCTAAAAGATAATTCATTTACAAAGTTTAGCTAATCGATTACCAGACATATTTATTGACCTTAATAGAGTGAATATGTCCCATATACCAGATGTAAATGCTCTAATAAAAATAGATGTCACTAAAGGACAATCTAAAGTTGCTAATTATTCTTAAGCATGCTTGAAGCATGACAGACCAATTGGTTTCAAAGATAAGAATCCTTGAAGAAGAAATGGAGTAGTGAATGATGATAATCAAGCCAAATAACTCTAGAAGGATCTCCGAAAGAGACCTTAGATAAGACAAGAAAAATTCAGGTACTTGATAATGAATAGATCTCAACTAATAATGTCATGTTGGGAATAAAATGAAAAATAAAAGAAAACGATAATGTTTTTGCATGCAACATAGCAATGGATGTTATAAATTATGGTGAGGATCATGAACCAAAGTCTATGACAGAATGTACAGAGAGATGATAAGCCAAAATGAAAAGAAGCTATTGAAGCTAAATTAAAATCTCTCACAAAGAGAGAAGTTTTTGGCCCTGTATGTCATACACCTAAAGGTGTCAAGCCAGTAGGCTATAAGTGGGTCTTTTTTGTGCGTAAAAGAAATGAAAATTGAGAAATTGTGTGATATAAAACACGTTTAGTTGCACTAGGCTTCTCATTAAGACCCAACATTGATTATGAAGAGACATACTCTCCTGTGATAGATGCAACTTTTAGATTTTTTATTAGTCTAACAATAAGAGAAGGACTTGACTTATATTTAATGGACATAGTCATAACTTATTAGCCCACTTGATAATGACATTTATATGAAACTTCCAGATGATTTAGCTTAGCTACCAGAACTAGCAGATTCAAGTTATAGAGAATATTACTCCATCAAATTGAATCAATCCCTCTAATATCCCGTATTTTAGAAATTATATTAAAAAATTTATATGTTAAGTTTTATTTAAAATTAAATGTACCTTATATATTAGCATTTTAAATAAAATTATTTTAAGAATATTTTAGTATAATTAAATAATTTAAAAAGTATTTTGGCCCAATTATAATTATGGACCGCCATTTATATATTATATTTTATAATTTTATTAAGAAAATTATTTAATTTCATAAATAAGTATTTAATTCCCCAATTAATCCATTAAATTCCCAAAAAGCCCTCCAAAATATCCCAAAAAAATATCCCAAGTATTTATTTTTATTCTAGAATATTCTAGAAGATTTTAAAATATTATTCTTAGAAAAAAAAAATTAGTTAAGATATTTATAAAGATTATTTTTTTTAATTTAAAATCAATTATATCACGAATAGGATATATTTACCAAAAAATAAAAAAATAAAATCAACCATATCTAATCATGGTCAGCTTCCATGATTATTATCTTTTTTTAAAAAAAAATTAAATTATTTTTATATTATTTTGTCCTAATTTAAAGGATAGTTTTAGTTAAAAAGATAGTTTTAGTTTAAAAAATAATATATTTTCTATAAAAAAATGAAAATAAATTCTAAACTTATTATTATTATTATAAAATCTTATTCTTTTTAACTAATTCTGATTAGTCTATTTTGAATTCAATGATTTAAATTAGTTAAACTATTTAATAATTAAATTATTTTATAAACAAAAGATTTTTCTGAAAATTTAGAGGGTAATTATCATTTTAAATTCATATTTATCTTTTAGTGTTTTTAAATCCTAAAATTTATCGTGATTTCTACTATAAATAGACCATTTAAACTCACATAATTATTCACACAAAAATCATTAAACCCTTTTTACTTTTCTCAAACTTTCACCCTATCTCTATAATCTGTCTCTCCATCCCTTCGGCCACCTTGCACCACCACCAATCACCATGAGCCTCCTCTTTTCTCTAACTATTTCAATTGTTTTATAAATTGTTTAGTTTTTAAAACTATTTCTAAGTTTACTTAAAGTTTTAATATTTTACGCATATTATTGCGTTTCATTATATTGATTAGTTCGTGTTAATTGATAGGAATATAATCTTGAATTTTATTAGGAAGTTTCTAGGAAGTACTAGAATTTAAGGTACGTATATGTATTAAATCTTTTTATATGCAATTAAATATTTTATTTAATTATATTATATTATGATATTTTTATTATGTATTTTGCTAAAGAAATTATAAGTTGAATTTTAACCATGCGCCATTTTTTACGTATGTATATATATGGTTATTTATTTGAAATTTCAATTTAAAAAAATGTGATGATATACATTTATCTTATTTTATTTAATATGTATCATGTTTCAAAAGGGTCGAATGACATTTGAGATTAAATAATTTTCAATGAGCTTTAATATTTAAAGTAATGTATTTGTATTTAAAGAAGTTATAAAAGGAGAATTATGATTATTATACATTACCACTAGATTTCATAATCAAGAAGGGTTAATGCTTATTATTATTCATTACTGCTTGATTTCATAATCAAGAAGGGTTCATGCTTCAAAGTCCACTTGTTGGCAAATAAAAGGAAACTCCAAGGATAGATCTGTGATGGGATAACTAACTTGAGGGGTGTGCACACTTAGGATCAAGGAGGGGATATAAGAAGAGGAAATTGTTTTTATTAAGTGTTTTAATAATTCCATTTGTATTGGATTATTATAAAGGAAGGTTTGATGTTTATTAATATATAAGAAGGCAAGTTTGAAATAAAGGAATTTAAAAGTCAAAGTATTTCTTTTAGTATGTATACGTACACAGTGTTTTTACACTAACATGTATTTTCCTATTTGTTTTGGTTCGCCCTACTTATCATTTATGGTGAGTAAGTTTGCAGAAATAAATGTGCATGGGAGCATTACATCAAGGGACACATACTATTTAGGAGTTTTCATAATTTTTCTTAATCAACTTTTGTACCTTTGGATAATCAAAATTATAATTATTTTTTTATAAATAAATCAAGTTTTTCTTCCGCTGCAATATAGTAATTAGTTAGCACAGCCAAAGCGTGGTAACACATTGCAGTAATACCCCTAAGTTACTAAAATTACTATCATTATTATTATGTTATTAATTTGGGGGTGTTACAAAGTGGTATAAGTTTTTAGGTTATAAAAGATTAAAAATTGGAAATAATAAACTTGTGGGTAGACATAGCGATGGGCATATAGGATAGAGTTTCGCATTCTCATGCATAAAATAAAGTATTTTCATAAAAATTATTTTGGTTTTGGAAAGATGGAAATGTTGATGATCAAGTGTAACACTCTCTGTCTAAGGAAGGTTTATCCGACCCGAGGGAGTGTTCCGTTAAGTAATGGTTTCTGGCTAGGAAATGCTCTCATCAACGTCGTACGTAACTTACCTGGGAAACCATTGGCTTGATTTAACCGCATAGAAGTCAAGTACACTATTAAAAGTTTCGAAAATAAAATAGTTGCAAAATAAATTTTTTTATGCATACTTAAGTACTATCAAGTAAGGTCGAATTAAATGACCAATCTGGATTACTTATAAATTTAGGTTATAAACTTTCTCAAGGATATGAGAAAGTATGTTTCATGTGAATTAAATCAAGAAAGTGTGAATTATGTGCTTAAATGTATCCAATTTTTCATATGCCATCTATAGTTAAGTAAAGCCAAGTATTTTAGTCGAGAAGTTCATTACATGCGAAAATTTATTTGAATAAAGTGAATGTTTGTTCTAGGATTTATATATTTCAAAGTGTTTGAATATGAATTCAACATGATTATTTGATCATTCAGGCATTATGTCGAGTTGAATGCTTAATTGAAACACTCGAACCACCTGAAGTGGCCTTAGAAGGACAGTCAAGCACCTAACTGCTTTAACTCAATCTCTAGCTCAAGTAATGACTAATCAACTGAATAGGCAGCCAGAAAATGACACTTTTGGAGAGATCTTCAAAAGAATTTCAAGTAGCAAACCTCCGACTTATAACGGAAAAGAAGAACCAGGTAGCCTAGAAAACTGGATCAGGGAGTTTGATAAGCTGTTTGATGCTGTAAATTGTCCCGAGAATATAAAAGTAAATAGTGCAGTCCTTTATCTTAAGGAAGAAGCTTACTTGTGGTGGTATCAATCTAAGGAAAACATCAAAAGAACTCCTAATTTTGGGTGGTCAACCTTCAAAGAAGCCCTTAGAAGTAAGTTTTATCCGCCTTACCTTAAGAAATAAAAGTGCATGGAATTTACAAACCTTAGAATGGGAGGCATGACCGTTAATGAATATTATAGTTTATTGAACTTATGAGATTTGCTCCAGAGGTAGTCCCGACCGAAGCCATGAAAGCGCAGAGATTTGAACAAGGCTTAACCTTAACCTTGCAAGGGAAGCTAGGAGGGGTCACTTTTGAAACCTTATATGAGGTGTATGGGAGATTCTCTCATTTGTATGGGATTAGGGGAAGAGAATTAGAGAACCAAGTCTTTGGGGAAAAGAATTAGAGAACCAAGTCTTAGAGGAAAAGAAAAAGGGAAATGGAAACTTCTATAGAGGTGATAAAAGAGTTAGAACCAATGGGAATTTTCAAGAGAAAATAGACTTTAAGGGAAACCTTAGGAAGGGAAGGGAAAACCAAGGGGAGGGTGAGAAGCCTAGGAGATTTTTCCATTATAAGAGGTGTGACAAGAATCACCTCGGGAGGGACTGCGAAGGAAACCTTGTAACCTGTCTTTTTTGTCAAAAATTAGGACATCGAGAGTATGAATGTTATAATGACCTCTAGTGGCCCTGGTGTCCCTACCCAAAATGGGAAACCTCCTCAAAATGGTCAGCCTAGTTCAATCCAACTAAACGAGAATCCTAAACCTGCGTTAGGTGCAAATTACAATCCTCCTAAAGGCCTAGTGTTTGTTATGAATATCTGTGAGGCTGGATCTACTTCTGATGTAGTAGCTGGTACTTTCTCTATCTGTAATTTGCCTGTAAAAGTTTTTTTTTATTTAGAAGCATCTCATTCATTCATTTCTAAGAATTTAGTAGGAAGTCTAAAGTTAGCAGAGTCATAATCCCTTTTAATAGACATGTCTTTATCGTCCAACGAAGTTATGAGTTGTATTAAGTTGCATTCTAAAATACCTTTAGTAATTTCAGGAGTTGAATTCTCATCAGACTTAATAGAATTTGAAATGGGTGACTTAGATGTGATCTTAGGTATGGATTGAAGATTATTTTAGTTTTTAAATAAAGAAATATGAGTAGAAGGGCTATCATTTATACCTGAGTAGTGTTCAAGAAATTCGGGAAGGAGAAAATAGAAATAAGCAAGAGATTTTAGTTGTTTGTGAATTTCTGAACACTTTTCCAAGAGATATTTCAGTAATGCCTCTACTTAAAGATGTCGAGTTTACCATAGATCTAGTGCCTAGAACCGGACTGATCTCTAAGGCCCGTATAGGATGACACCAGCTAAATTGAAAGTGTTAAAGACTCGATTGGATGATCTGTTAGATAAAGCCTATATTAGGCCTAGTTTGTCACCTTTGTGAGCCCAAGTGTTGTTTATCAAGAAGAAAGATGGAAGTCCGATGTTATACATTGATTATAGAGAATTGAAATAATAAGTACCCACTTTCAAGGATAAATAACCTATTTGATCAATTTAAAGAGGTTGGGGTATTTTCTAAGATTGATTTGAGATCTGGATATCACTAGTTGAGGATTGTCGAGCGAGATATCCCGAATAGTGTGTTTAGAACCTGTTATGGACACTATGAATTTACAGTAATGTCATTTGGGTTGACCTATGCACCAGCGGTATCCATGGATTTGATGCACTAAATCTTTAGGCCTTACTTAGATAGGTTTGTGGCTATTTTTATTGATGATATTTTGGTGTATTCGAGGGATAAGGATAATCACGAAGAACATTTTTGGGACATGTGATATCTAAGGAAGGTATTTTTTGATCCAGCAAAGATTAAAGGACTAAGTGAATGGCCAACACCGAAGAGTGTATCAGATATTCAAAGTTTCTTGATATTAGCATGCTATTATCGGTGATTTGTGAAGGACTTTTCAAATATATCTAGACCCATGGCCAGCCACAAGAAAAAGAAGTGTAGGTTTATGTGGACTCTAGAGTCTGAAGAGGCATTTCAAACCTTAAGAGATAAGTTAACATTGGTACCAATCTTAGTCTTACCAAATAGGAGTAATAAATATGAGGTCTATAGTGATGCATCCAAGTTTGGATTAGGTTGTGTATTAATGCATAAAATGAAGGATTATAGCCTATGCCTCTAGGAAGTTGAAACCGTATGAGGTTAATTATCTGACTCATGATTTGGAGCTAGCAGCAATAGTTTTTTTTCCTTGAAAATTTGGAGACATTATCTTTACGGATTAACGTGTAAGATCTATATTGATCATAAGAGTTTAAATTACATTTTCACCTATAAGAAGTTAAATACGAGGCAAAGGAGACGGTTGGAACTTATCAAAAATTATGATTTGGAGATTTAGTATCATGAAGGAAAAGCCAATATTGTGGCAGATGAATTAAGTAGGAAGTCGAACCATTCGGGAAATGCAATGATTTCGCCTGATCAGTTATGTATAGAATTCCAGAAAATGAACTTAGAAGTAGTGGAACAAGAAGGAGTATAAGTATGTATTAATGTTATTGGAATCCAACCATCTATTTATGATGAAATTCGAGAAATCCAACTGAAAGATAAAAAAAATTTGAAAACATCAAAGAAAAAAAATCCGGGAAGAACATACCTTAGACTTTACGATCGCTGATTAGGAAGATTGTGTGTTCCATACAATAGAGAAGATATAAAGAATAGTTTGATGGAATAAACTCATGGTTCACCTTACTCTATACATCCTGAAGAGATAAGTTTTACAAGGACATGACGAAAATATTTTGGTGGCCAAATAAGAAAAAGTAAGTAGTTGATTTTGTGGCTAGATGTCTTACTTGTCATAAGGTAAAGAATGAGCATAAGCGTTTGTACGGTAAGGTTCAACCATTGAAAGTTCCTAGTTGGAAATGGGATTCGATATTGATAGATTTTGTAGAAACTCTGCCTAGAACAAAGGCCGATAATGATACTATTTAGGTGGTTGTGGATAGACTCACAAAAACTGCCGTTTTCATACCCATGAAGAGCACCTGGACGATGAACCAATTAGGAAAAGCTTATATGAAATTTGTGGTAAAGTATCATAGACTTTGGAAGATATGTTAAGAGCATGTGCTATATCAAGGGTCGTGAACTTTTCCTACAATAACAGTTATCATACCAGTAGTGGAATGACACCTTTCGAGGCACTTTATGGAAGAAAGTGTAGGAATTGGACCTGCCTAATGAACTAGAGAGAGTGCACAATGTATTTCACATATCTCAATTGAGAAAATATTTACCGGATCTGAATCATGCATTATGTCTTAAATCAATAGGAATGGAAAAAAATTTGACTTATGAAGAAGGACCAGTTCGAACCTTGAATAGCAAGGTAAGAAGTACCAGAAACAGAGATGTAAAAATAGTAAAAGTGCTATGATCAAATCATGAGACCGAAGAGGAAACTTGGGAGGCAGAGGATGAAATGATGAAGAAATATCCGTACTTTTTCTAAGGTAAGTAGTCGAGTCACGGGGATGTGACTTCCTTTTAAGGGGGTAGAATGCGATAGAGTTTCGCGCTTTGCCATTTTCAAGACATACAAGAGTCAATTATATAAGTTACATGAATTACTGGCATATGTCACGTGCATTGCATTCAAAAAATTTCATTAAATGTTTTCAAGTTTTGAGGACAAAACTTCTTTTAAGGGGGGTAGACTGTAATATCCCGTATTTTAGAAATTATATTAAAAACTTTATATGTTAAGTTTTATTTAAAATTAAATGTACATTATAAATTAGCATTTTAAATAACATTATTTTAAGAACTTTTTAGTATAATTAAATAATTTAAAAAGTATTTTGGAAAAATTATAATTATGGACAGCCATTTATATATTATATTTTATAATTTTATTAAGAAAATTATTTAATTTCATAAATAAGTATTTAATTCCTCAATTATTCCTTAAAATTCCCAAAAAGCCCTCCAAAATATCCCAAAATAATATCCCAAGTATTTATTTTTATTCTGGAATATTCTAGAATATTTTAAAATATTATTATTAGAAAAAAATCAGTTAAGATACTTATAAAGATTATTTTTTTAATTTAAAACCGATTATATTATGAATCGGATATATTTACCAAAAAATAAAAAATAAATAAAATCGACCATATCTAATCATGGTCAGCTTCCATGATTATTATCTTTTTTTAAAAAAAAATTTAAAATTATTTTTATATTATTTTGTCCTAATTTAAAGGACAGTTTTAGTTAAAAAGATAGTTTTAATTTAAAAAATAATATATTTTCTATAAAAAAACGAAAATAAATTCAAACCTTATCTTTTCCTTTTTCTATGATTGATATTTAAAAAAAATTATTATTTTTATTATAAAATCTTATCCTTTTTAACTAATTCTGATTGGTCTGTTTTGAATTAAATGATTTTAATTGGTTAAACTATTTAATAATTAAATTATTTTAAAAATAAAAGATTTTTCTGAAAACTTAGAGGATTATTATCAATTTAAATTCATATTTATCTTTTAGTGTTTTTAGATCCTAAAATTTATCCTAATTTCTACTATAAATAGACCATTTAAACTCACATAATTCTTCACACAAAAATCATTAAACCCTTTTTACTTTTCTCAAACTTTCACCCTCTCTCTATAGTCTCTCTCCATCCCTTCGGCCACCTTAAACCACCACCAATCACCGTGAGCCTCATTTTTTCTCTAACTATTTTAATTGTTTTACAAATTGCTTAGTTTTTAAAACTATTTCTAAGTTTACTTAAAATTTTAATATTTTACGCATATTATTGTGTTTCATTATATTGATTAGTTCATGTTAATTGATAGGAATATCATCTTGAAGTTTATTAGGAAGTTTCTAGGAAGTACTAGAATTTAAGGTACGTATATGAGTTAAATCTTTTTATATGCAATTAAATATTTTATTGAATTATATTGTATTATGATATTTTTATTATGTATTTTGCTAAATAAATTATAATTTGAATTTTAACCATGCGCCATTTTTTATGTATGTATATATATGGTTATTTATTTGAAATTTCAATTTAAAAAAAAGTGATGATATACATTTATCTTATTTTATTTAATATGTATCATGTTTCAAAAGGGTCGAATGACATTTGAGATTTAATAATTTTCAATGAACTTTAATATTTAAAGTAAGGTATTTGTATTTAAAGAAGTTATAAAAGGAGAATTATGATTATTATACATTACCGCTTGATTTCATAATCAAGAAAGGTTCATGCTTATTATTATTATTCATTACCTCTTGATTTCATAATCAAGAAGGGTTCATGCTTCAAAGTCACTTGTTGGCAAATAAAAGGAAACTCCAAGAATAGATTTGTGATGGGATAACTAACTTGGGGGTGTGCACACTTAGGATCAAGGAGGGGATATAAGAAGAGGAAATTGTTTTTATTAAGTGTTTTAATAATTCCATTTGTATTGGATTATTATAAAGGAAGATTTAATGTTTATTAATATATAAGAAGGCAAGTTTGAAATAAAGGAATTTAAAAGTCAAAGTATTTCTTTTAGCATGTATACGTACACAGTGTTTTTACACTGACACGTATTTTCCTATTTGTTTTGGTTCGCCCTACTTATCATTTATGGTGAGTAGGTTTGCAGGAATAAATGTGCATAAGAGCATTACATCAAGGGACACATACTAGTTAGGAATTTTCATAATTTTCCTTAATCAACTTTTGTACCTTTGGATAATCAAAATTGTAATTATTTTTTTTTATAAATAAATCAATTTTTTCTTCTGCTACAATATAGTAATTAGTTAGCACAGCCGAAGCATGGTAACACGTGGCGGTAATACCCCTAAGTTACTAAAATTACTATCATTATTATTATGTTAGTAATTTTGGGGTGTTACAATCTCTGTATGGATTTAAACAATCTACGTGCATGTGGTATAATCTACTTAGTGAGTAAGTATTGAAGGAAGACTATAAAAATGATCCAATTTACCCACGTACTTTTATAAAGAAATTTGGATCAAGATTTGTACTAAATGCATTGTATGTAGATGATTTCAATATTATTAGAATCCCTGACGAAATTCTAAAGACAATGGGCTACGTAAAGAAAAAATTTGAAATTAAATATCTTGAAGTACATGATTTTGCTTGAGGTTATAGGTTGAACACCTAAAGAATGGAATACTTGTGCATCAAACTGCGTACACGAAAAAAGTGCTAAAAAGGTTTAGTTTTGATAAAGCACATCCATTAAGTAGCTCAATGGTTGTAAGATCACAAGAAGTGAACAAAGACCCTTTTCGCCCTCGGGAAGATGATGAATAGATTTTGGTCTTGAATTTCCCTATTTAAGTGATATAGGGGCATTGATGTATCTTGTTGGTCATATACGACTTGAAATATCATTTGCATTACATTTTTAGCAAGATTTAGCTCATGTATCCCCCGAAAGCATTGAAATGGAATCAAACATATATGTACTCTGCTACCTTCAAGGTACGATAGATATGGACTCTTATGTGCCCAAAAAAGGATTAGTTGGCTTTGCTGGTGCAGGATTTTTATCCGGTCCCCATAATGCTCTATCACAAATTAAACTAAATATGTGTTTACATGTGGAGGTACTACCATTTCTTGGCGGTATATGAAGCGAACCATTGTTGCAACTTTTTCTAACCATTTAGAGATTTTGACCATCCATGACGCTAGTCTCAAATGTGTATGGCTTAGAACAATGATCCAACATATATGATTGTATTGTGGTTTAACTATTGGAAAAGAAGCTTGAACAACTTTATATGAAGATAATACTGCAAGTATTCTACAACTTAAGGAATGATACATCAAGGATGATCAGACAAAGAACATCTTGCCAAAATTTTCTTCATCTATGAGCTACAAAAGAAAGGTGATATAATTGTTCGTTCTAGAGAGAATTTAGCACATTTATTTACTAAAGAACTTCTAACTGCAACATTCAAAATTTGTTTACGACTTTGGATTGCGGCGTCTCAAGGATCTTAAATGATGTAATTATCAGGGTGAATAAATGCGTGATGCACCCTTTTTCCCTTAACCATGGCTTTTCTCACTAGGTTTTCCTAGTAAGGTTTTTAATGAGACAACTCCTGTTAATGTGCATTATAAAATGATGTACTCTTTTTAATAAGATATTGATTTAGATAATGAACATACAAGGAGAAGTGTTATGTAATATTATATGGATACCCATTATATCGCTTATAAGAAATATTATAGAATATGCCCATTGAATTCTGATAAGATATATTGTAGGTTTTATGGTTTTTCGATCGTATGTAAACTCTAACTACATCCTTTGTGTATATGTGTGTCTATATATATAGGGATAGATTCACGTGTAAACTCCTTATATAGGAACCCTTTAGCAAATAAGAACCCATCTCACACAATTCAATCCCCAAATCCAACAGATGAGATTTGAGTAAAAAGAATGGCAAAGTCATAGAGCCAATATGCATATTATAAAAAAAAGTTCAAGGTCCGCCATAAAGGTTTTTTGCCTGACCGTTGAGACTTGAGACATAATGTATAGAGCTATCAAAATCAGACCCGACCCGACCCGATAAGTTACCCAAAATCGACTCGGACCCAATCTGATTATGACCCGAAAAGTGAGACTCGAAAATCGACCTGAAGTTAACCTGAAACCGATTTTACCCGATATTTAAAGACCCGAACCAATTTGTGTCTGACCCATTAGGGACCAGACCCGTTATAGACCCGACCCGTTAGGGACCCGACCCATTACAGACCTGACCAGTTACGGACCCGACCCGAAAAGAGCCCGAAACTGATTGAAACTGACACATAACCGATATAACCCAATTTATAATAATTCGTTACCCGAATTCACTGGATGTGTTAATAATCTGCATATACGTGAATATGACCTAATCTTGACAGACCTAATATCTAATAACTTTGAAGCCAAATATTTTTATTAATTTAATTATTTAATAAGTACATTTATGAAAATAAAAATTTTAAAAGATTTATTAAATATTCAAATAAAAGCAAAATCATCGTGTCTAAGCCTATGAAAAGTGAGATCAAAGCCTTTCAATTTGGGGTTTCATTGTTTCATAAATCTCATTGACGTCCTTGTTTTTCCAAAATGACAATCATTTTCCTACTCTTTAAATAACAATAAATAAAAAAACTAAAATATAGTTTTCATATAATTCCTCTATTTATACCAATGTGAATATATGATCGTTTATATGTTAAGTTGCTAAATATTTACTTATCTCTACATTTGAAAGTTAATCTCTTAATCTTTTAAGGTATAGGTATCAAATTCTTTCCTAATCATCTATCATCTATATTCGACAACTAAATAGTAATACACATTGGTATAAATAGAGGAATTATATTAAAAGTTCTTATATATATATATATATATATATATATATATATATATATATATATATATATATATATATATATATATATATAAACCTAACATTGTATGTTATAGACTAGTTTGATAGGATAATACACATTTAATGATCATTACCTCATAAATATTTTGTTTTTAAATGACTTATCGATATCATCATTGTCCAATTTATGAATTAACCATCATCATTATCTGATTTTATCAAAACCGTCCTTGACCCGAAATAACCCGCTATAAGCCGTTCAGGAATCGATCAGATTTTACTAGAACCAACCTTGATCCGAACCCGAAATAACCCGCTATAATTCGTTCAGGAACCGACCCGATCTTACCCGAATCCGAAATAACTCGTTATAACCCGTTCAGGAGTCGACCCGATTGTACTAGAACTGACCTTGACCCAAACCGAATACAACCTGAACCGACCTTGACCTGAATCGAATACAACCCGAACCGACATTGACCCGACCCGAACCCGACCAAGAAAATAACCGATTTAACCCGACCCGAAAATGACCCGACTCGACCCGATAGGCAAAATTGACCCGATATGAACCGACCCGATAAGAATCGACCCACGATGGGTCAACCCAGAACCGACCCGTTAACCCGATTTGACACCCCTAATAATGTAGGGAGGAAGAGAGAAAATATAAATTTGAGAAAGAATTTTTTGTGAATTGAATAAAGGTAATTTAGGCCATTTTACGTGAAATTTATGGCGGCCATAATTAAAAATTTGGTGAGTTGAGTCAACCAAGATCAGAGGAATTTAGTAGACATTTTTCACGCTGTACTCACCAAAACCCTCGTCTTCCCCAATTTTTGTCTTTCTTGAGCCCACTGAGAAGTGAGTTTTCTACTATGTTCTACCCTCAACACTATCTCTCGTTCCCGGCAACAGAGTTTTCCAGCGAACCTCAATCAAATGCTTCATTTGACTGTGAAGATTGATCAGCACTAATTTTGGAGCAGCGAGAAAACAAATTGGTTAGTGTCGAAAATATTTGATGTTATATAAATCGAGTTTTCGGTTTTTGATTTTTGTTGAATCATATACTTTGACAATTGTGAATTATACGAATTATCTAGAGTGAATGTTCACCAAATTTTGAGCAAAATTGTAACTCAGATTAGCGTGAATCCTGGGTTGTTTGATAGAAATTGCATGTTCTTTCGAGCATCATGCGCTCGAGGGTACGATCTAATTTGAGTGGTTGGATAGTTTGCTTACCCACAAGAGTTAGGAGTGTTGAATTTTGCGCTTTGCTATTGACCTGATTCATCTAAAATTTGTCAATAAAGAGTGTAGAGACATTATTGCAATTCATTCCATTGGGGGGGTCGGATTCACCATTTGCATCACATGAGGTAGTTTTTATTATTTTCGGTGAATTTATGAATCTTGTGGACTTGTTGTCCAGGATTTTGTGAACACGATTATCAGGTAAGCAGTTATCTATGGCAAAGATGTTACAGATACAATCCACACGAGGGTGCAATGTCTACTACGTAGTTAATGTAGCATTGCTGCTTCTCTTATTAGTCTCTCTCTTTTTCCGGCTCTCAGTCGACTGTCGAAGCATATCCCAGCAAGATGTTGGGGCCATCTTTGAGGATTCTCTCACCATCAAAGATCCTTGGCGTCAAGATTCCAATGCTGATGTTGTAGATCTCGTGTCCGAATTTTCAAATGAGGAAGAGATCCTTAGAGGCCTCAAATCTAAAGGAGAAGATAATCATCCATTAAGAATTTCTTCTTCTCCTTCAGGCTACTATTTTGACCATGGTTCTTCTGTTGTTCGTCGTGCATTAGACCGACGATCTGTTGATGATATTGAACGGTGGGATGATAATGCCAAACCATATGTTGCTGGGTTTGCTTATGACACTCATGGTAGCAAGGTTGGTCCTTTATTTGTTTATATGTTTAGTTTCATTATCATATATTGATTTTGTCAGAATAGCAGTAGATATTCGCACTTTTTACTTGTTTGGTTGTTTATTATGTTAAAGGTGGAACTTAAGCCAATTATTTCATAGAATTTTTCATGATTGTTTATAAAAGAGCCATTCAAATTCTAATTTTATCTTTAATTTTATCTTCAAATTCATGGTTGTTCCGTTTGTTTTGAAGGTAAAAGTGAATATTATGAAAACATAATCGGTCAGATATGACTAGAAATTATCACAAGCATTTCCTATGTTACTTATCTTTCTCATTGATTCTAATTATGTGTGTTTATGAGGGGGTACTGTAGGATTTTATGTTTTAGTATAGGAAATTTTGACAGTCTTAGGAGCTATATATGTTGTTTATTTTGAATGAAAATGGGGTGGTATGGTGATCTATGTTTTTAATGTATTCAGTGCTTTTGTTGGAAAGGAATGATGAAATTTCATGTGTTCTGAAGTCTTCTTTTGCAAAGTTTTTTATTTTTTTAAATAGAATTGGGTGGTGTATTTAGCTTCTTTTTTTTTTCCAGCTCAAGCTCATGGGGTGATCTCTAATGTGGCCTTTATATGATATATTGAGGTTAGAGTTTTGTATGCATTTTTCTTTGTTCTTGATTTTAAGTGCGCTTGCAGCCCCCCTTGTATCTTTTCTTTTGATTTAAAAATGAAATTGGTTTTGGTTTATCTATAAAAACAAGGTATGATTCTTTTATTTCACAAAATTTCCTTATCATTTCTTCCATGTTGGTGTGCCCTCTCAAATTGTTTTGTCTCTATTATTCTCACTTATTTTTTGGGTATTCTAATTAGAGGGGGATCATTGTTTGACTAGGTCGCATATGGTTCAGATGATTTGCCTGTGGATGAGGAGATGAGAAGGAAGTTGATAAAAGTGAATGGCATTGAAGATGCTCTTTTGTTAAAACCAGGATCCAACTTGTCACCCCTAAGGGAGGGCTGGGGTGGTTGGTTTGACGCCAAGAGTGACTTTTTAAGGAAAGATAGGATGTTTAAGTCCAAACTGGAAGTGTTAAATCCTGTACGTAATCCACTTTTGCAGGACCCAGACGGGTTTGGTGTTACTGGATTAACAAGAGGAGATAAGGCCCTGAAGAAGGGGTTGATTCAAGAAATGAAAAGATCTCCCTTTATTGTAAAGAAAATCTTGAGAAAATCAGATAAAGCTAGTACTGTCCGTCATGCCAAAGGACGTAGTGGTTTGAACTATACAAGTTTGGACAAAGGTGATGGAGTACAGGGATATTATGTGGATAGAGAAGTTATGCAAAGTGAACCTAGAACTCTGGATGTAGATAAAATTGACACATTGAGTGTAAATGTTACGAAAGGAGTATATGATAGATCTTTGAGTAAAAATGCTGCTGATTATGATTCTTCTTTGGGTGAAATAAGGGAAAATAAACCCCCTGAAGTTGAAAATTCTAATGCACTTAATGATTTCAAGTCTTCGGGGTCCATGTATGCTCGTGGCAGAAGGTGGGGCTACTTTCCTGGACTGCATCCTTATCTATCCTTCACAAATTTTTTGGATACCTTTTTTAGGAAATCAAATTGTTCTATGAGGGTGTTTATGGTATGGAATTCACCGCCTTGGATGTATACTGTCAGACACCAGAGAGGCCTTGAAAGTGTGCTTTTTCACCTCCCAGATGCCTGTGTTGTTGTGTTCTCAGAGACGATTGAGCTCGATTTCTTTAAAGAGTTTTTGAAAGATGGGTATGGTTGGTTAACTGCTTTTCTATCTATCATCTTTTAGATGCAACATAAGTTTTAATTGTACTGGCTGATTCATGTCTGCTTATTTATGATACTCATGACTGTTGAATTAAATGTAAATAACCCCTATAACTCATTGACAATTCAATACTGATTTAAAATTAAATGGCTTCCATCAACCTCAAATTGTTAGAATCAAATATCTAATAAATCTTGCTAATGATTTTATAAGTCACTCCTAAACCACTTTATTTGGGAAATTGGCACTTTAGTTTTTTCATTGTTTGGTTAAAAATTGAGTTAATTTATTTGTTTTTGTGTCCTCTTGGGCTTTAATCTGATCTTTGAGGCCATTTCCATATTTAATGGAAATGGTCATAAATTTACCCCTTTTTTCTTGTACCTAGTGAAAAGAGGAGATGGTGGGCATTAGAGATTATTGGGAGGGATAGTAATTATGGTAATTTGTTAATGTGAAATTTCTGTTTCATGGGAGGGCAGCAGTGATGATAAGGTGGGGCGTTTGGCTTTGGAGAGGGGGGTGACAACTTGTTTACTTAATTTCTTTTTTCTTAGAAATTTTGGGGTTGAAGATCCCTTAGGGGTCCCAATATGGGAAGATGTCCTCAAAGTCAGGACTATTTTAATCAATTCGAAGGTCAGATATTAAAGGAAAGATGACTAGAGTTGAAAAAATGGACCACCTGTTAGGGAAATATGAAGTTATTTGATTTTTTTCTGTAATTACTTCCATAAAATAGAAAAGTACATAATAATAAAAGTTGTCTTTGAATGTTGATACCCTTTTGTGGTTTCAAATTTTTCTGAAATTAAAGTTGTTGATGGTGTTTTTTAAAGCATAGGCTTCTTGATGTCCAATGTAAGTATTAATACTTCCAAATGATTTTCCTCTGTTGATCCACCTATCTTTTTATCTTGTTATTATGATATTTTAAAGAGTATTTTGATTCCTCAAGTCTTTGTCCTCTTAAGTCTTTTTCTGATGCATAATTAAAATATTATGTTTGAATCAATGATTTTCTCCAGAGGTGGCAATGTTGTAATTGGCATTCAGTGCATCCGGTCCGTATTTGTTCTCGGTTCACGTTAGGTCTATCAAATAACTAATATATTTTTGTAGATTTTTTACGTTATAATTTTGAATGATTTACTTTACAATTATTTGTTTTGGTTAACTAACTCACTAGATAATTGATTGTCTTAACTAGTTTCAAAATTGTGGTTACGATGCCAAATTTGGAAGAACTGCTGAAAGATACACCGACAAGCATATTTGCTTCTGTTTGGCATGAATGGAGGACTACAAGATTTTATTCTACACATTACAGTGAACTCATCCGACTTGCAGCACTCTACAAGTAAGCTGAAAAAGTAGGATTTATTACTTTGTTTTTCGTTTTTTTAAAATTACTTACATTAGGTGTTCAACTCATTTTGTTGGAGTGATTGAGACATTTTTTCTGAAATAGTCCTATAAAGTTGTGGTAATGATGATAGTAACAGTCATAGTGTCAGGAAGATTAATCTTAGGGTGATCACATTGCACTTTGCAGCTACTGGAGTGTGAGTTTACAAATGGGAAAAAGGTTTTTCTCATTCTTGTAAGTCATACATAATCGCACATACTTCTCCATCCACATAATAATCTTCCTGTTAGTTTTTAAAGAGGATTTGTAAGGCAAAATTCAATTGAGATGGTTCAATACAAAAGCGTGAAGCTAGATTGGTAGCTAAAAGATATTCACAGCAATTTGGCTGTTTATAATGAGACATTTGCCCTGGTATCTTGACAAGATATTGTGAGAGTTGCTCTCACAGCACAATGGGGTGAAAAGTTTATCAGCTCGGTGTGAAGTCCACCTTCCTAAATGGATTTCTTGAAGAAGAAATTTATATAGAACAACCTCTGTTTTCTTATGAAGGAAAACAAGATAAATTATTGAGGCCAAAAGGCTCTATATGGACTAAATCAGACTCCACAAGTTTGGTATAGCTGAATTGATAGATACTCTATACAACAAGGATTCAAGAGTCCTAATGAAGCACACTTATATATCAAGAAAGAAGGGTCCCACATTCTCATCTTGTCTCTGTATGTGGATGACCTTGCAATAACTGTAAATAGTTTGCCTATGATGGATGCATTTAAACAAGATATAATAAGTCAATTTGAAATGATTGATGTTGGCTTATGAACTACTTTCTTTATATGGAGAAAGAAACTGGAGAAGGGATGTTCTTATGCCAAAATAAATTTGCACAAAACATCTTAAATAAATTCAAGATAAAAATTAGCTAGCCATTATAAACTTTTTTAGCTCATAATGAAAAAAATAAGCAAGGAAGATGAACCAGAAGATGCTAACATTAAGCAATTGAGAAGTGTAATTGGTAGTGTATTATATCCAACTGCGACACAACCAGACATGATGTATGCAGTAAGTATGTTACCAATGTTTATGTAGTAGCCAAGCCAAGTACACATACAAGCACTTAAGTGAGCTCTTCGTCATTTAAAAGGAACTTCAGATTATAGAATATGGTATTAGCCTGTTATAAGTTCAGAGTTAATCGGAAACTCAGATAGTGATCGGGCTGGATCTGTAGATGAGATGAAAACTTTAAAAGTACATCTGCATATGTATTCTCACTATGAAATGGTGTATTTTTCTTGGCTCTGTCAAAAGCAACAACTGAAGCTGAGTATATTGTTGTTTGTGAGCAATAAATCAAACAATTTGGCTCAGAAGAATCTTAGCAACCCATAGAGAAAACTTTTAATAGTAAAATTGTTATTGCTATTGCATAGAATCCAGTATTACATCCAAAAACAAAACATATGAAAATAAAATATTACTTTTTCACAGAAGCTGACAGTGAAGAAAACATCAGTCTAGTTAATTGCAGTTCTGAAGAACAGATAGCTGATATATTCACTAAAGCACTTTCGAAAGGAGATTTCAAATGTTTAAGGAAAAATCGTGGTAATCAAAGGAAGTTCTTCAAGGAGGAGCATTAAAAAATAAAGGAACCTCCTCAAAACTCTCCAAGGCTTATTTCCATCAACTTATTATTAGAAAGTTTATAAAAGGATATGCTCAATTGCTCAGCCTCAGACATGCCAGTTGAAGAAAGACGGGTTTAGGGCGTTTGAGTGTCTCAAAGATGCAATGACCAAGGCACCAGTCTTAGCCATGCCGAATTTCGAGGAAAAGTTCATCATTGAAACAGATGCTAGTGGGCATGGGATTGGGGCTGTGTTGCTACAACGAGACCATCCCTTGGCTTACTTTAGCAAGTTTTTGGGAAGCAGATCCTTTACCAAGCCTATCTACGAGAAGGAACTCATGGCCATTGTATGTGTGGTGGAGCGGTGGAGACATTACCTGCTAGGGAGGGTGTTTATAGTTCGAATTGATCAGAAGAGTCTCAAATTTCTGTTGGAACAACGGGAGATTGGTCAGGCGTATCAAAAGTGGGTCAGCAAACTTCTGGGATATTCCTTCGAGATTCACTACCGGACAGGGGCCAGCAACACAGTAGCTGATGCTCTTTTAAAGGAGTTTCCACCAACATTTCTTGTTTTGTGATGACTACGGTCTGTGGAGTCTCTTGGGGCCAGCTACACTCTCATATTAAGAAAGATAGCTTCATCTCTCAGGTCATTAGTAAGATCAACCAGGGAAAACAACCACCTAAGTGGTTCACCCTAGAAGGCGATGTCTTAAAGTATAAAGGTCGAGTTGTCATCCCAAAGAACTCACCTGTTACTTCCTCTCTGCTCCAGGAATACCATAATTCCCTAGGGGGGGGGGGGGGGGGGGGGGGGGGGGGCGCAGGGGATTTCAAGACATACAAAAGGATGGCCTCGGAGTGGTATTGGCCGGGCATGCGTAGGGACATTGCAAAGTATGTGCAGGACTGTGGAGTGTGCCAACAAAACAAGGCTTCGACAACTAGTCCAATGGGACTCCTCCAACCCCTTCCAATACCCGAGAGAGTGTGGGAGGATATTTCTATGGACTTCATAGAGGGTTTATTAAGGTCTAAGGGATGGGATACTATTCTGATGGTAGTTGATCGCCTCTCGAAATATGTACATTTTATACTCCTCACCCACCCCTTTTCTGCACTCACTGTGGCACAAACATTTGTCAAGAAGGTGGTACGATTGCATGGTATCCCCTCTACCATTATCTAAGACCGCGATCGAATTTTCCTTAGTGTGTTTTGGACGGAACTATTCAAGATGCAGGGGACGCATTTGAAGAGAAGTACGACATATCATCCTCAAACGGATGGACAGTCGAAGGTAGTGAATAAGGGAGTGTAATCCTATCTGTGTTGCTTTGTCAATGGGAGACCTAATTCATGGTCTGTTTGGCTGCCATGGGCCGAATACTGGTACAACACCTCTTTTCACACAGCCACTCAACAAACTCCCTTCAAAATTGTATATGGAAGGGATCCTCCTTGTCTCATTCGTTTTGTTCAAGGCTCTACGACCGTCTCTTCTGTTCAGGAATAACTGGTGGAACGCGACGCGGTGCTAGATGATCTCAAGTATCATCTGACCAGAGCTCAAGAGTATATGAAGGGGTATGAGGATAAGAGGAGGAAAGAGGGCCACTTTGACGTTGGTGATCTAGTGTTTCTGAAATTGCAACTCTTTCCACAAAACTCAGTAGCAAAGAGGAGGTGCCATAAACTATCCCCTAAGTTCTATGGTCCTTATAAGGTGATAGAAAGAGTTGGAGAGGTAGCATATCAGATACAACTGCCAGTTAATGCCAAGAAACATCCGATATTTCACATTTCTCAATTGAAGAAGGCCCATGGGCATAATTTGACTCCTACCTCAGTGCAAACCTTGTGCTTGAGGTCAGCCCTGAGACAGTTTTGGGGGTACATAACAGGTTGCATGGTTGAAGTGTTGATTAAATGGCAGGGGATGTCTGGAGGCTACTTGGGAGCCATACACTGAGGTGGACCTTCGCTTCACTGATTTCCACCTTGAGGACAAGGTGAATCTTGTTGCGGGGGGTATTGCAGGGAATGAGCAGAGGCCTCCAGTGGTAGTCGCGTACGCTAGGCGCAAGAGGATCAACAAAGGGAATATTTGAGGAAGTTTGTTAGGTGGTCCCGCTGTCTAGTAAGCATTAAATAAATAAAATTCTGTTAGGAAGTGAGGAGTGTATGCATAGAGAAAATGTTATTTAAGCTGAGATCATAGTTGGAAATATATATCACAAATATACTATTGTAATACAGAGGAGTCCTCCTTCTACTCGAAAGAAGGATAGCAATTTCCGGAATATCAATATATATACAATACCTTGATTTCTTCCATTGTGTCTGTTCTTGAGCTGAAACTCTCGAACACCCAGTTTGATCTCCAGCGCGCTTACAGGAAACTTAGTTGAGCTAGTGGAGGTATTGAAGAGGAGTATTAATATTTTGAGTCTTTAAGGGATAAAGTTGGTTGAAGAATGAGCCAAGATTATTAGATCCTAGGGTTATAAGTTGTGGTACTCTAGAAACCTTTGTATACTTGACATGGTCATATGTGTGAAGGATAAAATCCAAAGGATTTGTGTCCATAATCACAAGATGAAAGGTAACTGCACAAGCTACTTTGACAAATCATTCAATGAAGTTAAGTCGAGCGTCTAAGAGACACCACCACTATTGAGAATAATGAAGTTAACGAGGAGTATATAAGGAGGATATAAAAAAATGGAAGTGTAGGAGGCATTGAAGAGGATGAAATTGGGGAAAGCTATTGGCCAAATGGTATTCTTATGGAGAGTTGGAGATACCTAGTTAATATTGGTGAGTGGTTATTGAATCTTTTTAACTTGAATGACAAGTAAGATGTCACATGATTGGAAGAGAAGCATTTTGGTGCCTGTTTATAAGACCAATGGAAATGCTCAAGAGTGTTCCAATCATCCAAGATTAAAGCTCATGTGTTTCACCATGAAATTACGAGAAATAGTATTTGAGCTAAGATTAAGGAAGTGTGCTAAAAATCAGTTTGGGTTGATGGTAGGTCAATCTACCACATAAGATATCCAACATATTAGGCAAATGATAAAGCATTATTGTGCAAGAAAAAAAAGATTTACGCATGGGTTAATTGATTTGGAGAAGGCTTATGAGAAGTATTTTGGTAAACAATGACTAAGGGCCCGTTTGGTATGAGAAACTGGAATGGAATGGGGTTTAAAATTCATTCCCGACTAAAAGCCATTTGGTTGGGAAAAAAAAGGAATAGGTTTCAAACCTTTGGGGTTTCAAACACTCCCAAAGTTCCCTATTTTATTCTTTTGGTTTTAGTTAGTGTTCATTCAATGTTCATTCAAACCCTGCCGTTCTCCTCCAACTTTTGAATGTCACGTTATTATAATATTTATTATTATTATTATTATTACAGTTATTATTATTATTATTATTAATGGTATTATCATTTTTATTCTATTTATTAAATTGATTAATACTATCATTATTATTATTATATTTATAAATCTTTATTATTATTATCGTTAGCAATATTTTTATAATATTTATTATTATAGTTATTTTAATTAGAGTTGTTAAATTTGACCGAATCCAATAAACTACCTGAAACCGACTTGAACCCGACCTGAAACTGATTTGACCCAATATTCAAAGATCCAAACCCGATATGTGTCCGAACTCTTACAAACCCGATCCAAAGATAACCCGAAATTGATTGAACTCGACAAATAGCCCATAGTTGACTTAACCCAAAAGCTGCTATAACCCGATTAGGACCGACTCAGATTGACCCAAATCGATATTGACCCGAACCGAATACGAGTTGACCCAAACCAGAGCAAGCAAATAACCAATTTGACCTAACCCAACTTGACCTAACTCCATAGGCCAAATTGAACCGATTTAACCCAAATTGATAAGCATCGACTCGCAATGGGACAACCCAGAATTGTCTTTTGGACCCGAATTGACACCCCTAGTTTTAATATCATGAATATATAAAAATAATATTTTTATTAATATCAATATTACAGTTATTCATGTTTGAACAAAACAACAAGGAACTAAATCTCATTCCTAACCAAACAACTAGAAAGGGTTTAAAACTCATTCCTGTACTTAACCAAACATCTCTCTACAACCGATTCCATTCCTCCCACGTATCATTCCTGATTTTATTCCATTCCATTCCTGCAATTCAAACAGGGCCTAAGAAGGGCATACAATGTTAGTATATCGTCTTAGTTAAGGACATATGTCAGGAGGTTATAACAAATGTTAGAAATTGTAGTAGAGTGACAAAGGACTTCCGACCATAATTGGGTTGCACCAAGGATCTACCCACTAATTTTCTTCTTTCTCGCTATTGTCATGGACATAGTAAAAGGATCAATATAAGATGAGAGACCATGGTGTTTATTTTTTGCGGATGATATTCCTATAGTGCATGAGACTAGCGAGGGGGTAAATGCTATGTTAGAGCAATGGAGACAAATGTTGGAATTTAGAGGTTTTAGAGTCATTAAGAGTTAAATAGAGTATATGAAGTGTTATTTAGCATTGGGAGGAGGCTAAGTGAAGATATTGTGACTTTGGATGGCAGGGAGTTGCCTATAAGAGAATGTTTCATATACCTAGGATCGGTTTTCTAAAAGAATGGAGACATTTATCAAGATGTTATTCATAGAATAAAATTTGGATAGCTTATATGGGGAGGAGTAGAGTATATCCTTAAGGTTGAAAGAAAAATTCTATAGGACGACAATTAGACCAACATTATTATATGATTTTGTTGTTTGTTGTTGTAATTGTTTATGTAAAAGTCTGAAAAACATTGAACCCATAAGCGAAATGCTTGGAACTGCCATTGGAAAGAGCCCAATGCCAAGACATCCAACATGCATGGGGTGATGCACATCTTCCCACTTATTCCAATGAAAATCCTCATGAGAACCTTTATTTCCAATAGAAAGTCTTTGTTAATATGTTCTAGCATTGAAGTAACCCTAGTTGGATTAGTGAACATGGACATGAAAAATGGGCATATTGGAAAGGGTATTGTTTACTAATATAAAGCACCCATTTGATGAGGACAATCTAAATACAGTATGTTACGTTTATTTTGCATTATCTAAACATGGGATGTGTTGTATTTATTTGAGGACATTGGGAGTACTTGCACTGAGAGGGGTACGGTATTTTCAATGTTAATCTGCCCCTTCTTTTTAATGCTTTGTTAAATTTTCCTGGATTTTTATATATCGTTCACTTTTTAGCATTTTAATTTATATGTAAGTAGAAATGTCAGACAATTTCAATTTACAGAAGAATTTGAAGTATAATACATCATTTAACACATTTTTTTTGTAGCATTAGAAAATATAAAATTTGTATTCGATTGCTCATGAATTCATGTATTGACCAAGTACATTTCTGTTGATTAAATGGAATTCATGTATTGACAAATTACATTTCTGTTGATCAAATGCTTACTTCAAGATGGAAATGGGAGTTTGTTGTTGTATTTTGATCCAATTCTTACTTCATGGCGTCTGGTTCATGCTTATATTCAACTTTTAATGTGTTTTTCTGGCTCACAGGTATGGGGGTATATATCTGGACTGTGACATTGTAGTACTCAAACCATTACCTGCATTTAGCAATTCAGTTGGAATGGAGGAGTCAGCTCCTGGAAGTCCTCTGAATGGTGCTGTCATGGCTTTCTCTAAGCACAGGTATTTGTTCTGTTATATGGTCAACACTTTTTTTAGCCTTGTTGAAAAAGAATTATAGAGTAATAAGCATTTTCTATTTGTAGAACTGAATATTCCTATAATTTAGGGATACTAAAACTTAGTACACTCGTTAATTAACAAAAAAGGGAACGCTAAACAATTCCCTTTCCTAGCTGATCAACACATGTGCCGAAGCAGTGAATCAATGAGCTATTACACGTTCTTTATAAGATGGCTGCTTCCAAGCCCACGCCCAAGATGAAAATTAATTATAATCTGTTATCATTAATTCATACAGCATACATTTCCATTCATTACAGTGGCTGGGTACTCCTAAATATAGCAAAATAGAACTCATCAATAATCTAACTGATCATATCTATATTTAGCTCGCTGGCTATCTACTTCACCACGCTAACACTAATAGACTAATTAGCATTACCTTAAGTGCCTCTCCCGCAAATGCTTTACTTTTCTTTGTTGATTTATGCTTGATTCAAATAGTTAATCAACTTTCTGCACATCTCCTTCCATTTTAAAACTGTGAATGTGCATTTTTCTCAACACTTATATCATTAAATTTGTTAAATAAATAATAGCATTAGACAATAGTAGCAAGTATGTCTTGCATCAAAAAATTGATGCTCAGGGTTCTAGTTGGAAGACTCACAATTTCCATGGAGATTTATCTCAGATGTTTCTTCATTAGTCAACCTCTTATTGAGGTTCATAATAGAGGATAGCAAAAGAATATGCCTTTGTGAAGATGTTTCGTAGGAGAGCAACCTCTTTGTAGATGATATCCGCATCTTTATTGCTTGTTTCTTTATAATATAATGAACCTGTGTCAGTCTTTAATTGTGGCCGTGCATAAGGTTCACACTTCAGGAAACCCCCTCATGATTCATGATTGAGGGTTAGATGAGCTCACTTTAATGTCTAAGTTGTTGGGCATACAATTACAGAAAGTTAAAGATTATAGTTTATAATTGGAAGAGTCATCAGATGGTTTTTTGTGTGAAAGTTTCCTATTTATTTTCCCCCTTCCCCCACTAAGTATTCAACTTCCCCATCAACAAGTCGTATCTGGAAGGCAATTCTTCATAAAGTGAGAACTCTTATGTGGATGTTTGCTTTAGGGGGAATCTACACAAACGTGGCTATCTCACCTAATATTTGCTTGCTTTGCGTAACTAACGGCAAGTCATATTCATATGTTTTCATGCATTATTATGCGTCTTTTTACCTTGAAAGAAGACCCAGTGTAATGAAGCGTGGGTAAGTCCGTCAAATTTATAGGATTGACTACAGAAATGTTTTGTGGGGTTTGGTTGGGGGGGGGGGGGGGGAAGAAGAGGCTGCTGCAAAATGCGATGATGGCTAGTTTGTGGACTGTGGCTAGAGCAGAATCAATGTCTTTTTCATGACAAAGTTCTCACATTTCATACTGTGAAATGAAGTCACCATGTTCGCATTAGTATGGGAAAAGCATCAAAATTATTCTATGGGGAGAGGTTCAAGCAATTTTGTTGACTGTGTGGCTAGAGAAGAATCAACGTATGTTTCATGACAAAGCTGTCACATGTCATGTACAGTTGAAAGTCCCCTTGTTAGCTTTTTAACGGGCTAAAGCAATTGGATTTTCCCAAAAATGTTCTATTGAGGAGATACAAAGAAATTGAGTTAATTGTATTTGTTGAGTTTTAAGGGTTTTTATATGATATCACCTTTCCACATTTTGTGCTTTGTTCTGTGCAGTTCGCATAAAAACTTTTCTCTGACACAAAAAATTGAACACTTGAGATCAAATTTCTTGAGCATGTGCAGTAATGAAGTGCTTGCCTTGGCCACATCTGTATTGCCTAACATACCTTTTCCAGGTGGAGATTTGAAGCAAGCTTTTTTATCTTCACTTATAATCTGTATTTTGCATGCAGTTTCTTTATCATGCAATGCATGTTGGAGTTCTTGTCCTCATATGATGACACTCTGTTGAGATGGAATGGTGCTGATCTGTTGACAAGAGTGGCTGGAAATCTCTCTAGTAAAGCAAGTGATCGGAAGAAAAGGGAGATGCTGAAAGTGCAGCTCCCATCTATCTTCTTTCCTATTAGTTCACAAAATATCCAAAGGTATTTCTAAGTTTTTTAGGGATAATGTCTAATCACAATCTTATAAGTTTGCAAGTTTAGAAATTACATCCTTAGAGAAATTGTAAATTACAGCCTTTTATTTCAACTTTTTTGCAAGTTGAGACCAAATGTCAAATTATGGTAATTTAAACACGTTTATGAATTAGCTAACTAGATTTTGACCTTAATTACTTAAATTAAAATTTTTGTCAATTTGTAATTACAGTCTATTATATTTAGAAATTGAAAATTATAGCCTTTTATAACATGAAATTATAAGTCCTCAATTGTAGTTGTCCCAAATGCAATGTAAATAGATAATTTTCATCTCTTTTAACAAATGTATTTAATTAAGGTCAAAATCAAGTTAACTAATACATGACATCATAATCAAGTTTATGTTGCCATAATTTGACATTTGGTCTTAACTTGCAATGTTAAAATAAAAGGATGTAATTTGTAATTTTTGTATTAAAAAGTTGCAAAGTTATAAGGCTGTAATGTACAAAAAAAGCCACTTTTTAGCTTTTCTAAACAGTTTCTTATTATTTTTTTCCCTTGGACAATTTTAATCATTCTTGATGATTTTATACACTCCTAGTATTTTTAAAATTCCAAGTTCAGAATTACACTTAAGCTTTTCACCGCCAACCAAGGAAAATTGAGATTAAAAATGATTGGAAAGTAAGAGAGAAGTATGGGAAAAGTGAAATATTGAGAGAAAAGATGAATAAAAATTACTTAAAGTTGAATGTTATTAGGTAAGAAGAATGAAAATTAAGTTGAGATGAATGTTATAAGGAAAGAAGATTGAAAACATAGGTTTGGTGGAATGTTGTAAGAAAAACTAAAAAATTATATAGTTGGGCTAAAGTAATCTGGAAATTTATTTACTATGGTGGGTCAAATATCTCAAAATGGAATAAAGCAAAGTACATTAATGAATAGTGTAACCTATTATGAAATGGGGGATATATGCTAAGCATACTTTATTAAAAACCTAACTCTAGTTTATATTCAAATTTAATACTTGAAAGTCCTTGTTTACTATGGTGTAAGAAATTTGAAGAGTTAGCAACGCCATTTGTTTCTCTGACATGATAGATTTTGAACTTCTGGACACCAAAGTGGGAATCTTTGTTTTATTTTAGTACAATCTAAAAGGTAAAGTACCTATCAGCTGATTGGGATCTAAAATGTTCAACTGGCTACATTTTGAAGCCACTGTATGTTATTATTCACGCACACTAATAAATCAAATTACAAATGTCAGTACATGTCCTACACACACTCTGAATTATACTTGGGATTGTGTTTCTAAGTTGTAAAATCCATGTCAACTGAATCATGTAAAAAAGTTAAGAAACAAAAGGTTGTAAGCAGGGTTGTGCAAGAAAAAAGTGTGCCGAAGTATAAAAGAACCAAGTTAGCAAGGGACTTTTGACGTGGGAAATTAAGTTAGCAAGGGGCATTTTGAGAGGTAAAAAGAAAGGGAAAGTCAGGTTGTTTGTTAGAAAATCAGGTAGTAGACTGGAATCGGGAATCAATGATGTAATGAATAGTGAAAGTAGGGAGAGAGACAATCATCCTGGGACTTAAATATTTGTTTTAGTTGATTTGGTGTAGTTTTGGAACTGTTCAAACCTCTCAAAATCTTCTCTTAAGTTTTTCTTCAACATCCTAGTTCATTCCACACATATGTAGCTATGCCAATATTTTATGTAGTTATCTCTATATTTCTGATTTGATAGCTGCATGTGATTCATCTGCTGTGGTGCGTTGCTACAATCTTTATAATAAAATGTCTTTCTCCAGGTACTTCATGGCACCAGTGACAAACAAAGAAAAAGCTCATCAGAATGCTTTGCTTAGAATGATTCTCAATGAGTCGTATACATTCCATTTCTGGAACAGTTTAACTTCTGCTCTAGTTCCTGAACCATATAGCTTGGTGGCTAGAATTTTGAACAAATTTTGTGTTCGGTGCTCGGATATGTTATGAACTTCTTTTTCTTGGCAAGTTACATACTAATGATCTTAAATTAGAGTTCTGAAACATAATATATTGTTTACTTCAAGAAAGGATAGTTGCGTGATTGATAGCTTCAATAGATCATTTGTTACATGCATTGACTACTCTTCCTTGCACTGGTTTAGAATCATAAGCGGTAAGGATTCCAAGCGTATATGTAGATAAAATCTTGTCATTCTGTAATTATGAAGATTTTGACATGCTTTGGTTGGGCTTCTGGATGATTTCTTATTTTGAGAAATATACAGTTACTAGGTATTCCCTAGACACTCAATTTTAGTAAATCAATCTATATGAAAAAGATATTTTAAATAGTTTTTGTGTATTTATATTTTTAAGAAATTCCAAAGATATTAATAATAAGTGTTTTAATTGGAAATGACTTTTTGATAAATAAATGTTCTTATATAAGACTCTTAATCTTCATTCCAAGACAGTCATTTATAGTCTGCTGAATGTGATTACAAGAAAATTTAGGTAGGAAACTTGATTTAGTGGACTTTGCTGAAGTATTGCACTAGTAACAAAAAATATTACACATACTGCTAATATTTTTTAAATAAATCATGTTGGGAGTTTACTAACATGAGACAATAATAAATAAAATTCTTTAACATTGGAATTTCATAATAATTGGACTCTTAATTTTGAAGTTCATTTAAATGAAAATTCTAATCTTGTTGATGAGGTGTTCTACTTGGCTTTGTATTTTTAGTTGTATCTTACAAAACTTGTGTAGGAACTTGTATTTTCAGTTGTACCACAAAATGTCGTTCTCCTTGTGTACAAACTTAGCTTTAATTATCAGTGATTAGGTTCCTGTAACTTCTGAAAAAACTCTGCTTGTGTCCTCTACGTCTCTCTCACCATCATTTTGAATGATCAATAATATGAAGTACATTTGATTTTGTAGAGAAATGATTGGGATTCATCCGTCTAATCTTAATACAATAAAGTATTTGCTGCTATTCTCAGCTGAACCCACCAAGCTTCTTTATGTAAGCATCCTTTACTCAGATGCTGACCTTGATGCATTTTTATTACAAGAATCTGCGTCGTCCAGTAGCTATCTGTAGCAGCTGGTTATCAAGTTATGCCTAGAGCTGACGTTTTGAGTACTCTATGATGTCTGGTCAGACAAAAAATTATGTTTCTAATCTCTATCTTCTAGTGTTGTTTTCATGTGATACTGGACACCCAGTTCTTGTATAGTTATATTTCCAGAGTATGAATAGTCCAAAACCATTCAGAAGAGTTATACAGGAAATATAACGGGAGTGACTAGAATTACTCTTCATGGTGTCCCTATAAAGTAGAAGTATAAAAGCGATTAGAATTTATAAATACTCTTTAGCAAAATATCTTCATACTCCCTATAAACTTAGCTGTATCCGAAATGTTTCAGGCAATACAAAATCACCTAATCTTTTCTAATTCATACCCGATATAAATTAAGTATATATTTCATTGTTAATTTTTGTAATTTTATTTCTATATTTGAGAATATTATTTTTATACTTGAGATATTTGAGATAATAACACCTTTATTTAATATAATACTACATATATTTGATATCTCAATATAACATTTTTTCTTTTTGCTTTTTTTTTTCTCGTGATATAAGTTGTCAAATTTATATTAAGTATTAATTAGGTACTCTCTCTATCCCTAACAAATTGTCCCAATTTGGCTTTCATGGTCTCCAATACACAACTTTGAAATTTTTTATCTCTGAATCCGTAAGGCAAAAAATTATGAAAACTTGATATTTTAAAAATTTACATTGAGATACATTCAACATGATTCTACTTGAATATATTATTTCTTATAACATAATGAAAATTCGTGATAGATATTACCCCTTATATGTTATAATGTTTCATATGTGTAGATATGCTTTTAGCTGAGAATTAAAGGTGCTATTAGCTATAGAGAAACAACGAGGAGATCAAGGGGTGTTTGGTATGTGGGATAAAAAGGTAGGAATTGGTATAAGGGGGACAAATATAGATTGTACTATGCTTGTTGGGAGAGAGATGAGGATAGGGCTGGAAACGAGCCGAGCCCGAGCTCGAAAAGCTCGTGGCTCGGCTCGCCTGACACTCATAAAGCTCGGGATCGTGACTCGTTGAGTTTTAAAATTTGAGCTCGGGCTCGGCTCGAAAAAAGCTCGTGGCTCGGCTCGCCTCGGTATAAGCTCGTCACTTATCTCAGATTTGTCGAATGCTTATTCGAGTAATTATGCTTGATTCTATTTAAAAATTGGTTTCAACTACGCCCTTAATTAAGCTCGGCTCGTTAGGCTCGTCGAACCCTTGAGCCTAAATTGTTTGAGCTCGAGCTCGGGCTCGCTTTTGTAAAGCTCTGCTCGGGCTAGCCTAATTCCGAGCTCAAACCGAACTTTAAGCGATCCGATCCCGAGTATCTCGGCTCATACCTAGCCCTAGATGAGGATATAAGAATGATAGAGGCAGGGATAAAAAATATCTCATTTGTCAAGCCAAAGAGTTCTAGGAGAATTTTTGTGAGGGAATTGTTTTGAATATAGGTAAATAAAAAATGATAATGGGTATACTTTATATGTATATTTATTTTTTACTTGAGGTGAGAGAAATAATAATGTAAAAAATGAAATATGAGTGGATAGAATAATATTATATTGTGTGGATCACCACAAAAAGTAAGAATAAAATGTTTCTTGGGGTAAAAAAAATAAAGAGAAATGAGAAGTATTTTGTTGGATGAAGGGAGTAATACATATAGAGAAGGGTGAGATAAGGAGATGAGATAAAGATAGAGGAGTATAATGCATTTTTAATCTTAAAGTAGGGTGAAAAAAGGGAATTGATGAGATTACCTTTGTAATTTTATCTCTTATCTTAATCTTACTTTTGAACTTCAGAAAATTTCCATGATGAAATTCCTATCATTATCTAGGGGTGTCTATTTGGGTTATCGATAAGAGTTCGGTCTGGTACTAATGGATTCGATACTATCTGGTCGGGTTGAAGTTGTTAATTATTCTCGGGTTGGTTCGATTCGGGTTCGAGGCAATAATCAGTTCGGGTTTAATCGATTATTTACTTAATCGGTTCAAATCAATTAAGGTGTGAGTTGTTTAGGTTAAAATAGGTGAAGATAGTTTATTTCGGATTTGGCTTGTTTTGGGCTAAGTCTAATTTGGACGAGTAAATACAGGTTTTTTGGCCCATTTTGAGACAATTCAGTTTGATTCATGATTATTTTACATTTTACAATTAGGAAAAATTGACCGCATTAATCTAACATTTTCCCGATTTGCGGATATTAATCCAACCTTTTATTTATTTTAAAATAAACCAACCTTTAGCCGATGTTTGCTTTCACTAAACAAGTTTACGGGTGACCTGAATAGCTATTGAATTTTGTTTGACGTAGCATAAGCAATTCCATTTCCCACGTAAAAATTTTCTTGGTTCTTCCTAATGTTCCAGAAATAACTCCCTCTAGCCTCTGCTAAAGTGCTTGCTATTCGTGGGATAAGCATTTTCATAACACCCCCAGCAGTCTCCAACCCAAGAGACAGAGGAGTGACATCCAATAGCAGCAAGTCCTGCACCTTTTTGACTGGTTTCGAGCAGATTCGTGGAAGGAATTAACGAACTAAAGACGTTTCCAATACCGACAGCAGCTCCCGCTGAAGCAATTGTAGCAGCTCTGGCATGCAGCAGATGGGACTCAACTTTCTTCTATTTTTATCTCCTTCCGCCTATTATACCTACACGCCCTCAGCAGAGTGATCAGTAAACCCTTTTCCAGAGACAAGGACTTTTATTCTTAGCCAGATTAGTATAGTATGTCCGTATAACGTATAAAAGAAGACTCTTTCTAGAAGGGCAGCAGGAGTACATCAAGTCCCCAATCCTCACTCGACAACTCCGTCCTTTCTTTAGGTGAGCTACGTGAGACTGAAGGTAGCTCTCTTTCCCTGCTTTATGGAGGATATGCTTGAATGAAGCTAGTGGTATGTCCTTCGGTCCGTTCAAATGGTGAGCGAAGTGCTTCCTCTATTGTTTGATCCAATATTGACCAGGGACGAGCCCCGACTTCCATAGGTCCTTGGTTTGACCTCCTTAATAGGGGTCGCCTTGCTTTTAAGAAAGCAGAGCAGGGCCAATTTCTCGTCGCGAGGGGTTTTTCCCAGTCTTCTGAACTGGAATAAGAATAAGTCTTTCTCGCCCAAATTGCATATTTTGTTGAGGTGGAATGGACCTAGTACATGATGGATCTCAAGGGGAAATTGGTTGAGTAAACCCCCTTGGGCCAGAAAAAGAACAGACAAAGCTTTACTTGACTGAGAGGAGAAGAAAAAGAAGGCATGCATGGGGACAATGCCTTGCTTTATTTGGGAAACCATTTAAAAAGAAATTATCTGTTTTTTACCGTCAATTGAAGGTCACAATTGGGGTTGGCTTAGCCTTTGCAAACAGTGGCTAAAGGTTGGTTTATTTAAAAATAATATAAATGTTGGATTAATATTCGTAAATCGGGCAAAGGTTAGATTAATGCGGTCAATTTTTCCTTACAATTATGTTGTGAATTGCATTTTACATGTTAGTTTATGTTCATGATTCTTTAGTTGCTATTATATGCTTGTCGATTCTTTGACAATGATCAATATTGTTAGGATCGTGATTTTACTTTTATAGAAAATGTTTGGTAGGAATCGATCATTGGATTGGATTGAATTGTAAAATTCTGTGATCATACATAATAGTCTTTAGGACTTATAACTCTCAATCTTATCAACAATAATTTGCATTAGAACATGTTCTTTTAAATTGAATTAAGGGTCACTATCAATTAGGCTTTGTCGGGTTGAATCGGATTTAGGTTGTTACTAATAGGTTTACTATCGAGTTGAATTGCTAATTGGTTGGGTTATATTCATGTTGGAGCAGGTCGAGTTTTGGTCGGGTTCAATCGATTATTACTTAATCGGTTCGGATCGGGTTCATTTTGGGTTAAATCGGTTTCCGGGTTGAGTTTAGATTAGGTCGGTTTGGGATACAGGTTTCTCCTTTCGATTTGTAAAGCAATTCGGGTTAAATTGGATTGAATCAATATCCTCAGGTTTATAGTTCGGGTTGAAAACTTACAACATTGTCACTATCCTTAGTGACCCTACTTTATCCTTATCATTACTCTTTCATACCAAAAGCCCCTAAGGGTATAGACTATTAGACGACCTCTCCTATTGCAAGGATGTAAGCGTGGCTTTGAACAAAAGTCTCACACTGCCTACCACAAAAAGATTTGAAAAATTGTTTAGTAAAATTGTAAGAGGCAAGATTTGGTAGCCCTATAGCTTAATTTATATACGCAAAAGGCTGCAATATGGAGGCATTACTATTCCATTGAAACTTATGAAGATAGGAAATTTACGAAAATTACATTGAAACTTATGAAAGTAGGTAATATATAGACACAGAATAATCACTTAATTTTTGAGAATGTAGTTAGATTTTGTTAAAATTTACGATGATAATCTTGTATTGTTTGGAGATGACTGCAATGGTCCATAGAGGTGAACTATTAAAGACTAGAACTAAAAAATCTACACTTTTTGGGTTCTTGGTAAAGCTAGGCACAGGTCGGGCCAGCACACCGGGCAGCCCGGGCACGACACGCTTTCATCCCGACACATCAGGAGCCTGCTGCAAGCACGGCCCGACACGACAATTGCAACCTCAGGCTTCAGACGTGCCGCAGACATCCCAAATCATATTTAGCCCAAGCCCGACACGAGCACGACCCATGTGCCTTCTGCAATTATGATTTCATTTACAAATTTAGTCAAATATTCGGAATCCATCCTTGCAAATCCTGTAGACTGCCTCAATGCCCTTCCATAACTCCTTTGCCGATGGAAAATCAAGGAACTGATTCACTATATCCAAATCTATGCTCTCAATTATACAAGACATACCATTCGATTCCCTTTGAGCCCATAACACATACTCTGGTGCTTCTCTAGAAGGAGGATTGACTATGATGTGATTGAGTCGTCCTCTTTCATCGAGAGCCCAGTGCATGAGACGGGACTATTTGGTGTAATTTCAGCTGTTAAGTTTCTCGGATATGTTGATTGAAGCATTATTACCTAGGGTTCCTTTCTTGCTATTTAGCTGTTTTACCTCATATATTTCATGTGTTTTGTATTTTCGCTTATCCTCACAGGAAAGTTGTTTGGTCGATGATGAAGCCAAAAAGGCATAAAGAACCTTGATTTAATTTTTCCTTGCTCTGGTATCAAGATCAGAAGATCACAATGAATTTTGAAAATCTATTTTTTCATTAATCAACGTTTACAATGGCTATATTTATACTATACATGCCTAACTGATCTTTTGTGAATATTGTGTTACAGGAGGACTTTACTACCATTATCATAACAAGTTTATCTTATCTTTTGCTAAGTTTTATTCTATCTTTTGCTATTTTCTCTTATCTTGTTCTACACTTATCTCAGTGAACAAGTGTGCCACCTTTTGTATAATGCAGTACTTTTTAGCTTAGCTTTCATTTGTTCTTCTGTATATGACCTTGTAATTTTTTATATCTCATAAATAAGCAAGAAATAAATTATAAGAAATAAGAAAAGTTAGTAGCTAATCTAGTTCGATTATGAGCATTCCTAACTCTTATTCAATCTACCCGAAAAACAGAACAGATCTCAAATGTTCTTAACGATTTTCTTGACAACAGGGATCTCACAACTATACTTAATGATGTTCAAAGCCATGTTTGTTTCTAGTACCAATTAATTGCAATTTACATTGACCCTAATTGAATTGAGAAATTTTATAACTGTTAAATTAGAGAACAAAATGTTTGTAAGGAAACATGAAATAGTATAAACTAATAGAGTTTCGTAAGATTATGATAAATTCATAAAGTTACATATTACTGTTACTCTTTTATTATAGAGAAGCACAATACTAAAATTTATGAAGTGTGCATAGTAATATCATAAAGCATCCCCTTGAATCCATCTCTTAAACATGGATGCACACTGTTTAGGCTTATACTCTGGAGCTGTATGTCCTGCCCCCTGCATATACATACTGAACTCAGTACATGAATTTTTATAATCTGAAGCTATTGGTCCAACCCTCTATATAAATCGCGAAAAATTCTAGATAAACTATCAACGATGTTATTATACTATATATATGAACTTTTTTTGGTAGTACCATTCAATCTTTTGGAATTCTTATCGATATTAGTTTACTATTGATTTTTAATATGGTTCCACTTGATCTCTTTTATTTCTCTCTAAATTCACTCCACTAATAATTTTTCTTTATTATTTATTCAATTTCCTACTCATTAAAATGACTTTCCAATCAGTTTAAAATAATAAAAATTAGCTCAATTTAAATCAGTTGTCATCAACAAATTAAAATAAGTTGTAATCATTAAAAATTAATTTATTGAGAGTAAAAAATAATTGGTTTGATTTAGAAAAGTGAATAGTAGAGTTACTTTGTAGGTAAGTAAAAAAGATCAAGTGGTACCATTCATAAAATTCAATAGCAAAAACGGTACCAATGAGAAATAAAAAAAGATTGGATGGTAGAACTAAGAAAAATCAATAATACAATGGTATTATTGATAGTTACACATCATTTTTAATTGCAATTGTGATTAGTTAATTGAAGTAAAATAGATAAACTAACCTTGACCGTTGCAAATGTCATCCTATTAGCATATGTCCTTGTAAAGCTACATTAAGTGAGAAAACAAAAATATAAAAATAGTGCTTAAACACAAATATATACTAATCTATGAATTATACTAGTAGACAAAAAATGAAATTTTAGTATCCCAAAATAATTCAAATTTAGCTAATTTAGGTAAAATGTATTTGCCTAATTAATGAATTTTTTTTATTTATTTCGACGTTTTTGGTAGGACTATGGTAAGGTTGTTGACATGGGTTGGATCCAAAAGTATTCAAGTGAGTTAATGTAGGTGGGAGGTGAGATTCGAATAAACACATTATAAAATCTATTTTAATATGACATATAATGTGCATAAAAGACAAAAAATACTATGTTTTATGTCCAGAGTTAATGAGAATGATCTACTCCCTCTAATCTTTAATTTCTTCAACATTTTTATTTAAATTTGTTCATTTTTATTCTTTAGATTTTTACATAATTTATGTTATAGTATGATTATTTTTAGTATTTAACCCTACTTACTCACGTCTATTCCTTTATAGTATTTTTCTTATAGGCCTTCTAAGTTCTCCTTACATTACACTACTTATTATTTTCAAGTTTTTTCTCCCTTATACATGATGATATAAAGTGACCCACTTTTATACTTTAACTAGGTGTCTAGAGTTATTTTAAATATAAAGAACAATTTAAAATAAATGTAAAAATTGGAGTAAGAACTTTAAAACTTATTTGCATTTTTCGTTTCAGCAGTTAATTGTTCATTGAAACCATGTAGCAACATTATTATTTAATTATATTAAATTGTCAATTGTAACTATTGCACAAAAAAAAAAAAAAAAAAAAAAAATTTGTCAATTGTAACTTAAAGTGACATTGAAAAGGCTTTATGTGCATTGAAATGAGCTAACTTTAGTAAAATGTAAAAAAATAAAAAGGGCGGGTCCAGTTTGCAAGGCTTCCATTACCTTAAGGTTTGAAAAAGGTGCAAGTATCTAACTTTAGTGATTAAAATATTTTACAGCTGACTTAGTATCCTCAAATATTTATGTCTTATCTCACATTCATAGATATTTGGACTCCATGGGTTTATTTGTCCCTTCCGCTCATCCCTTCCTTGATTCTAATGTCAAACTAGTGAAAGGATTAATTTATACTTTTTTCTTTCTTTTAGATTTTTAAGGTCTCAAAATAACTAAATTTTCAAAGTACACGAAGTCCTTAAAAAAAAAACCATATATGACTTTTACGGTGTAAAATATACGACTTTCAATGTTTTTATCTCAAAATTCGTAAGGCAAAAAATTATGAAAACTTCATATTCTAAAAATTTATATTGAGATATATCCAACAAAATTTCACTTAAATATATTATTTCTTATAATATAATGAGAATTTATATTCAAACTTTTAGAAGTTTTACTCAAAAAATAAAATAGAGTTTTCTTATAAGGACGAAAGGAATATATATATATATATATATATATATATATATATATATATATATATATATATATATATATATATATATATATATATAAAACTTACCCTGCTATTTGGCCACCAACTAGCCATTTTCTCCAATCATCAACAATTGAGTAATTCAAGGATCGTATCCATGCTTGAGTTCCCAAGAAAGGAACAATCATGTCATGATCCCCACTGTGCGAAGAAAAATTAATAAGATTATTTGAAAGAAATCAAATACTTCTGCGGGTTCTAATTTAAAGCCTTACACCCTTGACACATTGTTTGACAACGATGATAACAAACTAATCAGACAATTTCGTCTAAATAAATCATTAAAATACCATTTATTTTTTTAAAAAAGAACAACGTACATATGCCTGATTTATTATCATGATCCTCAAACTATATGCCTTGGGGGTGTATCAAAAAGATCAAGTTAGCTAAGGAAGTAAAATATATGAAATCATTAATGTAAAGTACACTAACCTATATATCAAAGATCGAAAGCCTTTAGCACTTAGTTTCGCATGGTATTGTACACTACTTGAAACCTCGTATGAATATTTGAATGCATAGTTACATCTTATCCATTTACCAACGGTCCCCTACAATATATTTATTTGTTATTACTATGTTAATAATTATTTTGGATAATAAAAAATTTGCAACTTACTATATATATATATATATATATATATATATATATATATATATACCTTACGAACATGTAGAGCTTCTTGAACTGTCCTCTTGTTCATCCAATGTTGAGCAACTATATATCCTTTTTTCTGATACAAAATGAAGTAAAAAGTACTTAGTACAATAATTTATATAATTGTAGGCTAACAACTCATTGAAAATAGAATACGTAATGATATAACATTTGCGAAATTTCCTATTATTTAGAATGTCAAAAAAAAAAAAATTCACATCATGGAAATGAACATTTGTGAATTAAATAGCTGAGAAATCATCTTCTAAAACATAGCTGACCTATCATCTTGTAATTTTAAAAATTTAAAACTGTAGTAGTTTTTATCATAGTGGTACAAAATATTTATTTTTTGTAAATTACTTTAACTTTGCAAATTTTATATACTTGGTTTGTACTATGCTTTAGGAACAATATAATTATAAAGGCTTTCTTAATTCTTACCTAATATAAATTAGATCTAGATATTGAAATTTTATATATATGTATAGTTATATCAGATATATGTATTGTTATATTTGATATATAAATACAAAAAATTTAAAAAATACAAAAAACTCATCAGATATAGATTATGATATCAGATATAAAAATAAAATTACAAAAATACCCCTTGATATATTTATATTAGATATAAATTTAGAAATTCAGTATAACTATGTGTCAAACAAAAAAAAAGAGATGAAACTAAAGAGAATAGCAGAAAAATAAACATCAAATAACAAATCAAATAGGGATGAGAATTGCATGGAGTATAACATTTGTTTTTAGCATGATAAAATATTAATAAGTATGATCTTATGCACACATGCTTGATAAAAATTAAATATTGATTCATAATGAATATTAAAAAAAAAAAAAAAAAAAAAAAAAAAAAAAAAAAAAAAAAAAAAAAACTCACACGACAACTATTGGCACCGTATTGTTTGAGACGAAGTAAGCGATTGAAATTGTCCATAATAATAACCCTTCTTTTCGAACTAGAAATTTCAGGAACTCGTACAGAATCCATATAACAATAATCCTCCAATGTCATTGTTATTTGAATTCCAATAAGGCCCTTGCATTCATAAGTATTACCATCATCAACTTAGCTTACAACGATCGAGTCGCACATACGATAACTTAACTAAAAAAAAAAAACATACTATAAATATATTATATTGTTGCTCACCCACTCAAAATGTTTGATCATATTCTTACACTCTTTATTTGTCGGGTCCACCATTTGGTATTTTCCTCCACAAGTTCTCTGCAATGACTATCTTACAAGAAAAATTCAATATATATGATGTCAATGATGAATAAATTTTGCAAAGTTTAATAAGAGTGTTTCCATATTACCTCATAAAGTTCATCAGAAATGAGGCCCATGCCATGTGCAAATGGAACTTGATAATTGCCATCAATAAATCTATCAGACGCAGGATTTCCTAATATATAACCCTGAGTACATAAATGTTTTATTTTGATATGTTATTATATGGAGAATATATTTAATATGTATTTACTCCACGTTTTCCTTGGAATCTCATCCCTATAGATATATGAGAGATATAATATGATATTGATAATTTGAATTTGAGTCGGTACAACAAATAAATGGTGGGATTTCCTAATTTATACCTTATATAAATTATATCATGATATTGTAGATTTCAGATATAGTTATTTTTATATCTGATATATGTATTGTTATATCAGATAAAGAAAAACAGAAGATATAAAAAAATAGAAAAATATATATATTAGATATAGACGTTATGATTTCAGACATATAAATAAAATTATAAAAATACCCTCCGATATAATTATATCATGTATAAATTAGGAATTTCTCAATAAAGGGAGACTTAATAGGAAAAATTATAACCATTTAAGGAATAAAGGGAAAAATGTAGGACAAATTTCATGTATGAGTGAAAAAGTCTTTATTTTCACTTGATAACATAAGTTTCACTTCTGCTCTTTAACACATCACGTACAAAACCTTGAATTGAGTTTTTGTGTATGACCTAATTTTTCCTACTATTTCTCTATAAACAGAGGCATTTCATAAACAGTTATGGACAAGTTCAACAATTTGCATGATTTTTTACTATTTTGCAAAATCCTTCTTCACTCATGACACATAAATTAAAGAGGTCCTTTCGGGGGTCATGATATGTCCTAAAGACCCTAATAAAGAGGTCCTTTTTGTGTTTATGATATGTCCTAAATACCCTAATATTAAGTTAGGATGTCAAAATATTTTAGTTTTAATTAATAGTCTCTTCGGTTTACCTTCTAATCTAATCCGACTAAGTCTATAAATTTCTTCATTGTTTCAGTACTATATGAATAGGAGTCATTTGTCTCTTGAAAAAATTATTGGGAATATTCTTAACTATTCCCTTTACAAAGTGTTGTGCACTACTTAATTTCTTTAACATATATAAAGTTGAATGACTATCTCCTTATCCAAAGTTGCTGTAAAACTTACTCCCCTTATGAAATAATTTTAAATTTTTGATTTGACATCCTACCAATTTCTTAAAAGAGAAAACCCTAAAATCTATATGATATATATGTTAATAAAATATATATCAAATTCTTTTATTATAAAACAAATAAAAATAATAAAAATAAATGGATAGGTCCTATGCAAATAAATACAACTTTATTTTTTAATAGTGCAATTTCAAGTCTATTAGTACAATTTCCCTTACAAATAATATAATTTTAATTTTAAATAATATAACTTTTGAAAGAAAATAAAAGTAAAAAAATAGGCCACGTAAAAATTGTAAAATTATATATAATTTCTTTTTCTAATAGTGCAACTTTATATTACATGAGTAAAACTTTATTTGCAAATAATCTAACTTAGTACAATTTTAAAAAAAATAATTTCCATTTTACCGCTTAATATATATATCCAATATAAATTACCCAACACCCCTTTTTTAAATGGCTTTTTAAGCTTTTTGCTATTATATATTTCATATTAAACATCTAATTATAAAGGAAATCTTTGAGAAAATGAAATACATAACTATAAGAAATGATACCACTGGGACATAAAAAAAAAAGACTAATAGGTACTAACCTTAAGGTTAAGTAATGGTTGCATCCCCCTTTCATTATCTATGCAGAATGATCAAAAATAAAGTTGTGTTAGTAAGTACTTGACCTCTTTCTTAGATTTACTTTAGAAATAATTGGAAAAATTCCAAGGAAATTCTGTATAGAACGCAAAAAATTTACTGATGAAACTAATACACATGCACTGTAGTATATCTGAAAGTTACCGTGTACACACGTTAGACTTACCGGAAACCATGTGAACAAAGTAGAGGGGAAGAGTAAATCCAGAATATGAGTCACCACCAAGGTAAAGAGGATTCGAAAGAAATTGTGGATGATATATTAACCACTGCAGTTGATCACAAAATCATAGCAAATTCCGCTTTAATCTTTCATTCGAATGTTACTGATATAATTCTATCGATTATTAAAAATTTAACATAAAAAATTAATGAAGAATTAAAAAAAAATTGCAATTTACCTTTCTTAGAAACTCATTGATATTATAAGATGCCTTAAAATCCCCAGAGTAGTTTGCACGAGGAGTTGTGGCATAAGAGAAACCCGCGCCCACAGGAAAATCCACAAAGAGTATGCTTACATACTTGTGATTAATAGCCACAATTAACATGTATTATAGCTTTTTTTTTCTTAAGGTATACGCAAATACATAAATTGATAAGTATAAGAAAGAGCAGAAGTAGCAGTAGTAGTAGAATTTTAAACTGACATTTCCATTAAAAAAAAGTGAATTATGAACCGAATCGAAGCAATCATTATATACCTTAGTCCATGAATATTCCCTTAAGACCACCTTTGGTAAAGTTTGAATATCATCCACCTCACCAAGTTTGATAGGTCCTGAACATTTAATTAAATATGATATATGTATATTGAGGCTTTTTTAATTTATAAGTATATAAATTATATTAGGATATTAAAATTTCAAATATAGATATTATTATATTAAATATAACTATTGTTGTATCATATATAGGTACTGTTATTTCAAGTATAGAAATATAGAACATATAATAATACAGTAAAGCGTATATCAAGAATAAACATTATGATTTTAGGTATATAAATGAAATTAGAAAAATGTCTCCGATATATTTATATCAGGTATAAATTAGGTATCTCTACGCATATTTTAGCAAATGTATTTTTTCACTAATTATAATGCATTATTTTACGGGGTAGATTTTCTATTTTCAAATGAAATCCTTTTTAGTACTAATGAAAGAAGGTAAATTTTTCAACTAAAACCTATATATATATATATATATATATATATATATATGTATATATATATATATATGTATATATATATATATATATGTATATATATATATTTTGTGAGATATTGAACTACCATATAGCTTATAGCTCAACTCTAAATGGTTGATTAAATTTTTCTAATGTGTAAAATGTTGTGGGTACCGATCAAATTTTTGGCAATGGATTACTACTCCCTCCGTGTTTTTTTAATTGCTACATTTTCATTTTGAAAGTCAAATTTTATAAATTTTGACCATAAATTCTATTTATGTTATAGTAAATAATATATTCAAAAGAAATTTTGTTGGATGCATCTCATTGTAAATTTTTAAAATATCAAGTTTTTATAATTTTTTAACTTACCAATTAGAGAGAGAAAAAAATGTTTAAAGCTGTGTTTTGGAGACTGTGAAAAGTCAAATGTAACAACTAAAAAGAGATGGAGGGGGTAATAAGATACGCGGAAGAGATCTCCTGTGCTAATGTAAACTCAATATCGTAGTTGTCAACCATGGTTCTAATTTGATCATCCTAGGGAATTGCAACATTTGATGTAATGGCAAATTCTGAGGCTAAAATTTATGGTTGTAACTCATTCAAATGAAAAAAACATATATATTTGATCAGTATATTTGTAAAAGGCATTTGAATTATACCCGTAGCAGAAAAATCTTGGTTCGATCAATGAGTAAAGTAGTGTTTATACCTATTTCATAGAGGACGGCAGACATTGCAGAGCAAAGCGGGCCTCCTGTTAGCCAGACTAAAACCGGGTCCTCATTTGGATTGTTTTCTGACTCAAAGAAGTAGTAGAACAATTGTGCCTCTTCTCCATCCACCCCAATGTACCTATAAAATAATAAATTAAGTGATTATTGCCTATTAATTTCGTACATGTACTACCGTCCATCTCAAAAGTATTATATACGGAGTATTTCGTGATCAGTAGCATGGAGTAGTATGATAGGGAGTTATATTTTGACATGTCCAAAATTAACTGAGTATTATGTGTCGTCAAAGCTTTAAGGAAGATAAATTTTACCCATGCAACTCGTACAATAAATTAACTATAATAAAAATGAGATTTTTCTAATTTATACCTCATGGAAAAAATCATATTAGATATACACATTATGATCTCATATATAAAAGTAAAATTACGAAAAAATCCTAATATATTTATATCAGATATAAATTAGAAATTTCTCTCATAAAAACGACTCACCCAGTTTCGAGTGAGAAAGGAAGAGGACCATCAAAGCCGGGAAGGTACTCAACCTTATGAGAATCATGAGCTAGAGTAGGATAGGAATTATACAACAGCCATACAACAAGAAAGAAAAGCTGTAGTGTAGTAGAGAAACCAAAGTTTAAGGTTCTCATTTTTTATTTTAAAGTTCATTCCACACTCAAATCTTAGTTAATATATAGTTGTGTATATTATATATACATGCAAAAAGCGAAGTTATTGCTACTCTTATATTCATGTAATTGCATTTGTATTGTTGTAGATATTAGATAATGAGCTACCATTGCTGAAATGATGCATGAAAGGCTTACCCTAGAAATACTATAATTCATGGTTCCAGGCAACAACTTGGCTTGCACATGCTGAATATGAAATGGTATCTGAACAAACTTTCTAGGTGATACTCAGAGTTGGTGATATTTTAAGTTTCATCTTGGATAGCTAACTGCAATTGGATGGGATTGCAAGTACTCTTTTCTACATGACGAAAATATTTACGAGAGATTTTTGAAGTTTTTAACAATTTGAGTGCGTGGTTAGTTCCCTCAACAACGAAAGTTTACGTTGCCAACTGCCTTACTGACTAACAGACTAAATTTTTTCAGATCCTTCACGTGAGTAAATATTATATGGAGTATTTTTTTTGCTTTTGTTTATTTAGAATACACCAAATTGAGGTAGAAATAAAAAATCTCAAGCAAATAACCCCCGATGTAAAATAAAATTAATCCTAGTAACACCTTGCCTATAGTATTAAGCATTATGGCTTCATTATTACAACAGTGTTATCCTTCTCATTTGATTTCTCTAGGAAAACCTCGAGCCTATGTTTTACACATAACAACTATAGATTGCACTAGACCACTCATAAGTCATAGGCAGAGACAAAAAAATAAATAAAAAAATTCCACTCTACTCTCTTTGTATTTATATTTTCTTAACTTTACGTTTTTTGAGAAATAATTTTTTCATCCCACTAATAACAAAGTCAAAAATTCTTAATATACTGTCTTTTCTACTTTTTACCATACCCCATTATATTCTCTCTTACTCATTTTATAATTTTTAATTACTACTTATTAAAATTATTTACCATTTTTTTCTACTCATTTACTTCTCAATAGTTAATCGTAATTATTAGTATTAAGTTCTGAATTACTTAATTATTGAATAATATAAAAATTATTTAGTTAATTATGGAGAGAAATTAGTGAAATAAATCACTTAAATGATATTAGGGAAATAAAACAACGATACATATGTCATGAGCAATAGCCTTCTTAGGTTTAATCCTTCATTTGATGAGTGAACCTTCAAATACTTGCATGCATAAATCATACATTATATATTTAAATATTACACTTTAGTTTCTTTATTTAAACCATAATTTTAATTTGGCACCTTCATTTATGCATAATCCTTACTTTGTTGTAATTTGCATGATCAAATTCATCTTATTGCACCTAATCAATGACTTATTGAAGGGCAATCATGCCTAAATAAGATAAATTTGGACAACTAATTTTAGGACCACTTAATTTATGGACTCCTAAATAAGTGATCACCTAATAAATATTTATTTGCATAATTCTTAACTTGCAAACCCACTAAGTCTAGAGTGTGCATCTGTTGCTTTTGAATGTGCCTTAGGATTAATTAAATCTAACTTTGTTCCATCTTAATGAAAATTGCTTGCACATCACTTACGAATTGACGTAGATTGCTCATTTTCAAACCCACTTTTGGTTCAATGACCATTCATGTGAGTCAATTTTGGGATTCAAACCTAATTGAGTGCCCAAACCACCCTTAATAGTTTAGTGGTGACCACTAGTAGAATTAAATTCATTTGCGACTATATATTTGAGGCGTAATAACCCTAAAGCCGCAATTTAATAAAGAAATAATAATATGCGGTAGGTTCAACTAAGACTCGGTGCATTTTAATGAACTTAGTAATAATATGCGGCGGATTAAGCCAAGAACCACCGCATTTCATTATTAAGTTCATTAAAAAGTGGCAGGTCTTAGCTTAACCCGTCGCATATTATTTCTTCCATAAATTCAAAAAAAAATCACGGTCTTCTCTTTGCAATTCCAAGTTTCGCTTTCTTGTTTTCTTCATAGCCTTCTTTAGGGGTGCTTATTGAGTTGAGCTACTCGAACTCGACTCAATCAAAACTCGGTCAAAGCTCAACTTGGCTCGTTAGAAACTCGAATTTTTATTTATAGTAAAAGTTTATTAAAAAGTATACTTAAAATATAAAATTGAAATAAATAAAAGATGGTTTGATATAAACCAAAAGTCCCACATTGGATTAAAATGAAATATGGTTGGAGAGAGTTTTACATATAAAATTGAAGTCCCACATTGACAAAAATGATAGAGTGTTTGAAGTAATCAGTATATATAAACCCAATAATATTTTCCACCTAAAACCAAATTAAGCTTATTAAAGCTATAATTTAGCCTTCTTCTTAGCCCAATTGGAGTATAAGTACTTAAGCTATTGAGCTTTTAATCAAGATGAAAATGACTCGAGCTCAAGCTTGAGCTTGAAACGAGCTCAAGTTTGTGTCGAGCTTGAAATGAGCTTAAATTGAGCTCAAGTTGAGCTTGAAATGAGTTTAAATCACGCTCGAGTCGAGCTTGAAACGAGCTTTAATCGAGCTTGAGATTTGAGTTTTTGAGTCGAGCTCAAGCTTCGGTTATTTAGCTCACGAGCTTTCGAGCTCGAGTCGACCTCGAGTTTGATTTATCGAGCTCGAGTTGAGCTTAGCCAAATTCAAGCTCGACTCGGCTCATAAGCACCCCTAGCCTTCTCTTCATTGCCCTAGCTAGCACTGCTCTAAATCTCCTCGTCCTCCACCAACTCCATACCTCGTCATCTTTAATTCGCCCTCTTTTCCTCTTTGTGCCATGCTGCCACCTCCTCCTCTACCACATACGCCCCACCTCCTCGTAATTTATGACCTAGTGTGCCACAACGAATGCCACACTACCACAAACGCAGTTTGTTTTTTTCTCTGTTAAATGCAAATTGAAGCATCAACTCTCCTCAACCCCGTCTTTTCCTTGTTCAAGCTAAATGTTTTTAAGCAAGTCATATATGTATAAATCTTTGTGAAGACTCCACCTTGATTACTAACATTTTTATGTCTAATGATGGAAGCCAAAATACAAAGTCAAATAGAGTTGAAAATATCATGGAAACCAAAATGCATAGAGTTGACAATGTGATGGAAGTAATGGAAGCTATAATGCAAAATGTTATGCCCTCTGTTAAAGGATGAGAATAACTTTTGAGCTACGTCCTCAAAGTTTGAGCCACGTCTTCAAAAGCTTGAGCCGCGTCTCAAAGCAGTCAGCAAAGTTCAAACACTTTGTCAAAGGATAAGAATATTCTAATTGCCTAAATCTTGTGTTTTATCCTTTCCCTATTTCACTTATTTTATTCTCTAACCTAACTTATTTAGACATGATTTTACTGTCAAAGATATCTCTTAATGTCAGCAAATAAATGATGCTCATATATGTTAAAGATTCTTCAAGTTAATTTTGGTAGTTACCAAAATTCAAGCATTGTGGTTATGGAAAAAGAAATATGTTGAAGCTTTAAAGTGCAGCAAATAAAGTGAAAAGATTCTTGCTGTAAAATATTCAAATGATATCAATCTTCAACAGCCAAAATCAACGAATCTCTACAGCCATATTGGAGCAAATCTTGCTGAAAGTATTGAAGGCAAATCAGAGTTTTAGCAGCCTATTTTGAGCCTCCTTTCAACGGCTTGAAATCAAGTTCAATATATATTCAAAGCTTTGAAGTTGAAGAAAGGTAGAGATGAGTAGAGACACAACGAGACAAAAAGTGAGATAAAAACAGAAGCTTTAATCGTGAATTTCAGTCACAAGCTACATCAACAAAGCTTCATTATTTTCTTTCTAGTTCCATAAACTTTATCTTGTATTTAGATTGAGAGAAAATTAAAGTATAATCTCTTGAGTGTTTAAAAGAATATTTTGAGAGAATGTTATACTAAGAGTATACCCATAATACTTAAACGTATAGAAAAAGAGAGAGAGCTTTTTATTACTAGGATCTGAGATGCTAAAGTGTAGCTGGGGTACTATGGAGTAGAAGATGGGGATTAAGATCTTCTAGGGTACTTTAGGTCTCTAAGGGAAGTAATAAAAGAGCGAGTTAAATCCTAAGGGTTGGACAACCCTAGGGGGAGACGTAGGCAAATTAGTTGCCGAACTTTGTATCAAATCTCCGTGTTTTGTCTTATCTTATTTCTGTCTTCATTGCTTACGTTTTATGTTTGCTTTGCTCATTAATCAAAGCAGCAAACAGTCAAAGCCTGAGCAAAAGCCATTTGAAACCAATTTCAAGGCTTTGACATCCAGATTCAAAGATAAGCCTTAACGCTTATATTCCACCTTTGAAAGTCTGTTTAATACCTTGAGATCTTGAACGCAAAAATCGGTTATACTCTATTCACCCCCCTTCTAGAGTATAATTAATCATATTCCATCTCCCTATTGATTCTTCACTTTGAATAGCTTTTTGTACCCCTCGAAAATGTGACTATTTGTAAACACTATAAAATTTTTACTGTGAATTGGGCATGGTTCTTAAAATAGAATCCCAATTAATATTGAATGGGAATAGCGGGAGCACTCTCAAACCCAGAATATTGAATGCGAATAGTGGGCGCACTCTCAAATGTTTCATTTCAATGATTCCCACCACAAGTTTGATGAAATGCCTAAAAGAGATTAGCATATTTATTGCTTTAGTTTTGTTCTATATTTCTAATTAATTCATAAAAGAAGGTCAAACTAAATGAGGGTAAAACATGAAATGTTGTAAAAAAAAACCCCAAAGGATCAAAGGTTTGATTTTGGGAAGGTATTTTTTAGTATATCAAGATATTCATTTAATTTGATGTGAGCTTCTACCCTATACTAAGTATCATAGTTTGTGCTCCTTGTAAATCAAATGGAGGAGAATTTTTCTTATTTATATGCTAATTCTTGTCCCCTTTTCTATCACTTCCAAGTATAGGAGTATTAAGACAGTTGTAGTCCAAGGGGTAGGAGTTAAAGCCCCGATCATATCAAGTGCCTAAGCTATAGTCATACCTCTTTATCTAGGTATGGCATTATCTACTCCTTTTGATGTAGTAAACACTTGTTTTCTTTATGCTTTAGCTTTGTAATGATAGAGAAATAATAGCTCTATGAGTATTAAAAGTAATAAGTTAAATCAAGCAAATAATGAGTATTAAAGTAATAAGTTTAATGAATATAAGTTCTCCAAAAATAAGTAAAGTTCAGTAAATATAAATTAGATAGAAAGCTATAAAGTTAGATTAGTGGCCTTGAATTTCATTCATAAGTATAAAATGAGAAACATATTATCCTTTATCACTTTATCACTTTTATTAGAATGTAATGTGAATTTCACCTTTATGGCAGCTCTCTTTGGTAATATTCTTATTTTCTAAAGCCCCACTCGCATTCTCTATTTAGGTATGACAGTGTTTATTCTCTTTGATGTACTTTTCAATAAATTCTAGTAGGAGATAAATTAATAACTTATTATTATAAATTCCTTGGTTACCTAGCTAGATGTAAAATGGCATTGTGTGTTGGTTATGGTTGTATTTGAATGCATATAAACAGATTTGGAAATCGATTTTCAAAAATGGGAAATCTTGGGTTTACAAAGGAAATTCTGCCAAATTTTCTGCGAACTTTGTACTGATTTACAAAGCATAGAACATAAATCATATTGCTAGAAAATTTAGTGACTTAAACCGTAGAGTGTTTATGGGTCATTATGGAGTTTGCTTAACCTTAATTTGGACAAGCTTTTTAAGGACCCTTTAGGTGCACATATATAGCTATCTATAAACTAAGTGTTGACTAGATTGTTATTTTATCTCTTAGGACATAACATAAATTATCGATCGAAATTGAATATACGGTAATCATGCTTTATTAAAGTTTATAAATGGAGTTGAGGAGTTTTGTATACAAGTGTAAAAACATCAAAATAACATTGAAGATGATGAGCTGTGTTAACCTTGTGTTGAATGTGATAATTTAAATACATTTAGTAATATAAGAGAGATGAGGGATCATGTGATCCGGTGTGGCTTTAGGCAACAATACCACGTATGGGTATGGCATGGTGAGGTTCTTGCTTTTAATGACATGGGGTCGTGTTCTAAGGAAATTCTCATTCATCATTTTGAGTTAGAACATCATGATCAATTAGAATCTAATGACAGTAAAGATGTTGATGCCAAGAAAGAAGATGATGGGGAGGATGAATTGGAGGATAATTATCCTAATGATGAAGATCGAATAGATGAAATGCTTGAAGGGGTTGGGTATTAATTTGGTAGTCAATCTCGTACTTTTTGAGCATTTGTGAAAGGCTGTTGAGAAATCGTTGTATCCTGGATGTACCAAATACACTAAGTTGTCCACATATCAACATTGTTTAACTTGAAAGCGAAATATGGTTGGACTGATACAAATTTCACAACCTTGTTGAAAGTATTATGGGACATGTTTCCAGAGGAAAATGATTTTCCTATACCCACGTACTATGTGAAGAAGCTAATGTGTCCCCTGGGTTTAGAGTATAAGAAGATTGATGTCTGTCCAAATGATTACATATTGTATCGATAAACTAGATGTGGATAGTCACGTTATAAACTCCCAAATGGGGTAGAGCCTGAAGTGGGGATTAAAGGTCCATTGGCAAAGGTGTTGTGGTACCTTCCCATAATATCAAGGTTTGAGAATTTGTTTTTTTTATTAAGAGCGATGCAAGGAATTTAAGATGGCATATAGAGAATAGGAAGAAGGATGGGATGATTCGACATCCTACTAATTTCTCCTAGTGGAAAATAATTAATGAATATTTCAAGGCTTTAGTCAGGGAAGAGAGGAACCTAAGACTTGGTCTTTGCATGGATGAAATGAATCCTTTTGGTACCTTAAGCAGTCAACATAGCAAAATACCAGTTTTGTTAGTGATATATGATTTGCCTTCTTGGTTGTTCATGAAGAGCAAGTATGTTATGTTATTAGCATAAGTATGTTATGTTATTACTTCTAATATCAGAGCCCAAGAAACTTGGGAATGACATTGATGTTTATCTTGCTCCTCTCATAGAAAATTTGCTGTTGTTATGGGATGAAGGTATATCTCTGTACGATGCAAACGTTGAAAAAACTTTTACAGTCCATGCCATGTTGTTCAGTACCATTAATGACTTTCCAGCGTATGGGTACTTATTGAGGTATAAGGTGAAGGAAAAGAAAGTCTTTCCAATTTGTGTGGATGATATAGACTCAACATACTTGCTACATTATGAAAAAACATGTGCATCTCATGCATCGAAGGTTCTTGAATAGGTTTTATCCTTACCGTAAGAGAAAGACCTCATTTGATAGTAAAGTTGAGCAATGTAGAGCCCTTATACCATTGACTGACAGTGAGGTTTATAACCTTGGGAAAGGAATGGATAATGTGTTTGGGAAAACTATAAAACCCACTGATGCGCTCAGGGGATATGGAAGAAATAGTCGATCTTTTGGAAACTTGTGTATTCAAAGTATTTACCCATTAGACATTATCTTGATGTTATGTATATAGAAAAAAAAAATTTGTGATGACATCTTAGGGATGTTGTTGAATATACCTGGTAAGACTAAAGATGGTCCTAATGTCAAGAGAGAAAGCCATGAATGGTAAAGGTAAATCCACGTATCTTCCTCCGGCTTGCTACACTTTATCCCGAGTAGAAAAAAGGATATTCTGTGAGGGTTTCTATGTGAGTATTTCTATGGGATCAAGGTTTTTAGTGGGTACTTATCAAATTTAAAGAGCTTTGTGTCCATAAAATATTTGAAATTTGTGGGTATGAAGTCCCATGTTTGTCATATTATGAAGCAAGTATTTCTACCCATTGCCATTCGCCATATTTTGCCCAAGCATGTTAAGGATTCTATCACTAAACTTTGTTCTTTTTTTAATATAATATGCAAGAAGGAGCTTGATCCATTATGTTTGGATGCGTTACAAGCTAACGTTGTTACGGCCTTATGTCAACTAGAGATGTATTTTCCACCATTTTTCTTTTATATTATGGTACATCTAGTTATTCATCTTTGTTCGAGAAATCAAGTTGTGTAGTCTAGTGTTTCTAAGATGGGCTTATCCTTTTGAGAGATATATAGGTACTTTAAAGAAGAAGTTGAGAAATCCAACACACTTTGAAGGTAGTATAATTCAAGGTATAACCACGGAGAATGTAGGTGAGTTTCTTGGTGAGTTCTTATCTAAGGGGAAGCAATTTAGTTATCAAAATCAAGGAATGAAGGAAGACTCAAAAGGCATGGCACTATGGGTTATAAGGAGGTGTTAATTCCATTGCCTAAAGAGAGACAATATCATCTATTTGTTTTGCACCATATCACAAAGGTTCATTCTTACTTGGAAAGGCATATGAACTAATTGAAGGTGAAGTTCCCTTATAAAGGTGAACAAACATTGATGCAAGAACATAACAATGCCTTTATTGATTGGTTTTATGAACAAGTTATGCATGAATTGTCTGAAACAGGCCATAACGCTTCTGATACAATCAAGTGGTTAGTTTATGGCCCTCGAACAACTATTCGATCTTTTGAGGGGTGTGATATTAATGGATATACCTTTTACATTGAACTTCGAGATAAGAAATCAAAGTCCGTTCAAAAAAGTGAAGTTTTAATAGTAGCTTCTTCTCTAGAATATGCTAGCTCAAAAGAAAAAGTACTAACTGATGGGTCTTACTATGGGATAATTCAAGAGATATGAGAATTTGAATATTGTAGCTTTAAGGTTTCCCTTTTTCAATGCAATTGGGTAGATATCAGTCGACGTGGTTCGATGAAGAAAGATGAATCGAATTGGACTTTAGTCGACATGAGTCGTATGCGTGATACCGAGGAACCTTTTATACTTGCATCACAAGCTAAACAAGTATTTTACATCAAATACACAAATGACCCTCGATGGGCTATTGTTGTCCCTAGTAAATGGCATATCCTTGGAATTAGTGATGTCACTGATGAGGAAGATTATGATGACTTTGATGATCTCCCACTATTCTTGATGCCATGTAATGATGGATAACATGGATAAACCTGAAATGGAAAAAATTATATGAGAATAGATCACCATGAAGAAGTTACTATAGATGAGTAGTACTCATTTTCTAGGTATTATTTTATAGTTACGTTAATGTTTGCTTTATTTTCTTTTTTGCCCTAATGTTGGACGATTCAGTGACTCAGTTTGCATTGTACTATTGCTCTTTGATGTAGTTAGTGTCTTACATCATGGCTAGTGATGAAGATTTCAGTGTTGATGAGGACGACGTTGAGTATGATGTTTCCCTGTAGACTGATTGAGGAGATGTAGATGACATAGCTGCTGAATTAGAAGCTCCGAGAATTTATAGGATGTGAACATGAGAGGTTAGCTGAAGTGGCAGCAGGTTTAGGAGATGAGGAACCCATGAACGTTAACGTCCCCTTGTGATTGGGATCTAGGAGAGGGAGGGGGAAGAGTGGTGATCATGGATTAGATCGACCTAGAGGTCCGATTAGGAGCCTTAGAGTGTCTAAGGCCATGCATTTAGAGTTTGATCATTTGCACCGGCCCATTGATAGGAGGCGTCTCAAGTACGGCCAACATATTGACATACTCATTCGGAAGTTCAACATCAATTAGGAGTGGTCGGGAATAGATGGCGGTCTTCGAAAGACCTTAAAGGTGGATACAATGGTACGCATTCCTAACTTTTAATCTTAATTATTTAAATATTTGTGAAAACTACCTTACTGAATGAAACTAACCCAATTTCTATATTTCAAGCTTTTTTTCACATTCCAGACAACCCCTGACTTAGGGGTTCTTATGAGCTAAGCCGAGCTCGAGTTTGGCCAAGCTCGACTCAAGCTCGTTAACAAAAACTCGAGCTCGAAAGCTTGTGAGCTAAAAAACCGAAGCTCAAGCTCGACTCAAAAACCCAATTCTCGAGCTCGAGCTCGATTACATTTCAAGCTCGATTAAAGCTCGTTTCAAGCTCGACTCGAGCTCGATTAAAGCTCATTTCAAGCTCGACTTGAGATCTAGCTTGATTAAAGCTCATTTCAAGCTTAACACAAACTCAAGCTCATTTCAAGCTCAAGCTCGAATCATTTTCAGCTCGATTAAAAGCTCAATAAGCATAAGTACTTGTACTCAAATTGGGCCAACAAGAAATCTAAGTTTTAGCTTTAATAAGCGTGATTTGGTTTTAAGTGGAAAACACTATTGGGTTTTTATGTACTAATTGCTTCAAACCATCTATTTTTTTCAATGTAAGACTTTGAGTTTATATATAAAACTTTCTCTAACCATCTTTCATTTTAATGCAATATGGGACTTTTGGTTTATATATCAAACCATCTTTTATTTTATTTCAATTTTATATTTTAAGTATATTTTCTATAAATATATATCATAAATAAAAATTCGAGTTTCTCACGAGCTTTTCGAGTCAAGCTTTGATTTGCTTGACTTGGCTCGTTAACTTATAGAGTCGAGTTTGATCTCGAGTCGAGTTCAATCGAGTTAAGTTCAATCGAGTCGAGCTTTAACTGAATTTTGACCGAGTCGAGTTTGAGTTGCTCGCGAGTAGCTCAACTCAATAAGAACCCCTACCTTGGCTAAAGAAGCTATTTTTATTTGCAGTAGCCGATAGATTTTGGGACTTCAAATCGAAGTTGGTAATTGTTTGGATTACCAAGACGAGAAAGGTATCCAAGAAAGAAGTTAACAGGTTGCCTTATGAAATCTGGAAACATATTAAGGAAGGCGATTTATTAAGCTTTGTCAAGAATAAGACGTCTGAAGCTGCAATGGTAAGTTAAATACATTTATATATTCAGTTTTGAAAATGCTTTCTAAGGTACTTACGACCTTTATTGTTATTGACAAGCTAAAGGTAAGAAGATGAGCAAGAGTGTCAAGATGAACATTCATCCCCATTACCTTGGACATTCAAGCTACAATAATACAAGACAATTGTGGATACCTCAGGGTTTCTATCCCTCTTGCGCGGGAGCTTCTTCTACCAAATCAAACACCATGCAGATAAGCCGTGGGGATGGCTGGTTTTGTTCAAGACACAAGAAGGATAAGAAAACTAGGGAGAGAGTCATTCTAAACTAGGAGACGCATGTTGTGGCTAAAAAATATGGAAGAATTCTATTTGCAAATCACTAAAGTTCCCAATTTTTTATAAAATCCGACAATAATTTCTATTATTTAACTTTTTCTTTCTAGTTGAGTTCCGCGATAAGAAATTTAAGGGGAATTCGTTTCCGTGAGGAACCACGACGCATTATCTATGGCCATTGGGAAGCCAGATCATTTCGGACGCTATGTTGGACTGGGAGGGACCAATATTGGGTACAGAAATTTTTTTGGACCTCCTACACCGAGATCAAGTCAACCAAATTAAAGCCTAATTTTGATGGAAGATCAAGAGACTTTGAAGGCTCAACTTCAAGAAGAACTTAGACAGGAGTTTGATGTCACCATATAGGACAAGATATTCTTCATACTCCAAGACATTGATGTTAGCGCCGAGAAGGTAGCATCCGAGAGTGCACGGGTGTCCTCTCCCCAGCCAGAGGTGTGTTAAACAATCTTTTTAAACCTTTATGTTGAATAACTAATGTTTGTATTACTAATAACCTATAACATGGCATATTATATTGAATTTTATGGGTCCTACCGGTTGTCGTCTACCATTAAAGGATTTAAGTACGGGAATGATCTACGATGTGGCCAGTGGTGTTGCATACCTAGGTTAGTCAGGCTTGCAGTTTACATGAACTCGCCGAGGAATGCGGCTTGAAGGACATGAAGTGGTGAAGGTTGAGTGAGACTGTTCCTGACTTCTTTAAGGGAGCAACACTATCGGTCCCAGTTCCACAGTACGACTTGGAGACATTGAACGATGCAATTGAGACTTTTGTGTAATGGCCTCTACATTTGATCAAGTTCATAAATGAGGTAAAATTAAAGATTCAATCGCATTTTATCTATAATTATATTTCGATATGATCAAAGTCATCTTATTGTGCCTTTTTAGGTGACTTTACAAGCTAAGGAGATGAAGGGGATGTTAGTTGATGAGGTTATTGAGAGCAATGAACTAGCCTCAAAGAAGCCAATGGCAGAAAACTGACCTCTTCTCACTAAAGATGTAGGAGTTTCTCTTAGTCCTGAGTGCAAGTGGCTACTTCAATGTACCCATGATGAAAGAAGAGGACACCATTGTTGTGCCGTCGGATCGAGCCTTATTCCACTACTCTATGACAAAGCTGGCATCACCTAATTCTTAGAGGGATCTCAATTAAAAATTTATGTTATTTAATGCTTCATGAGGTATACACAATTCGGATATAAGTTAACTTATGTCGTACTGTTAAATACTTCTAAACCATTTCAATAATGCTTTTTATGATTGTGTAGAGCACTCCAAGATAATTATGTGTCATGCAATTTACTCTCATTAGTCGATTGTTTTTGTCCTAAGGCCACTTCGAATGCAAGAATTGATGGTAACATTAAGGAGGTAAACACGTACGTCCATTTCGCATTCACAAAAGCCTTAAAATCTAGGTTGAAGTTCATTTTTCGCCCTATTTTCAAACAATACGTTTGAATCTGATGTATGAACATAATGCTAATTACTTATACATTTACTTCAAAGTACGATAATATACTAGTATTTATACAAAATGCTTATTACTTATTACTTATTATTTAATATGTAGTGCACACTAGATGCTTTTATTCATTTGTGTGGGTAGTGGGAAAATCTACTTCTTCAATTCAGCTCGGTCAATGCACAATATTAAATTGAAAGCGATTATTAATTAGTAAGTATTATCACTAGATTTACACTATAAGGTTGGTTGAAATTGAACTTTTATGGATAGAATTGATGGTAAATTGATTAACTAAAATATTGTAAAATAATGTTATCATATGATTAATATTTCTATTTTGTAGGTCATAGTGTGCTCAACAACACAAGGGGGCTGAGTGTAGCTAATTCGTGATGCGTTTCATACTTGATGTCTTCTCCCGGTGTAGTAGTGGAATGCCCATGGCACATGTAAGAACTTATGCCCATAATTTTATCGTTTTGAGTATCCTCAATAGCTTATTCCCTCTTGAACATGCCTTAAACACATCAAATATGACGGTTTGAGTCAAAATAGGTTGTATGGGATCGATTTTGGGTAGAAAATGGCCTTAACACTTGAAATACATCGATATGAGTCAATATAAGTCAAATAGGAGCGGTTTAGGGTTAATATTGGCATATTTCCCTTAAAACATGCCCCCAAACACTTTGAATAGGACAGTTTGAGTCAAAATAGGTCAAATAGGAGCAGTTTTGGGTAGAAAATGGCCTTAACACTTGAAATACATCGATATAAGTCAATATAGGCAAAAAGGAGAAGTTTTGGGTCAATATTGGTGTATTTCCCTTAGAACATGCCCCTAAACACTTTAAATAGGACGGTTTGAGTCAAAATAGGTTAAATAGGAGCAATTTTGGGTAGAAAATGCCTTCAACACTTGAAATACATCGGTTTGAGTCCAAATAGGTCAAATAGGACTGGTTTTGGGTAGAAAATGCCTTCAACACTTGAAATACATTGATTTGAGTCCAAATAGGTCTGGTTTTGGGTAGAAAATGCCCTTAACACTTGAAATACATTGATTTGAGTTGAGATAGGTCAAATGGGACCAGTTTTGGGTAGAAAAATGCTCTTAATACTTGAAATACATGGATTTTAGTGAATATAAGTCAAATGGAAGCATGTTTAATGGCGTAAGTTTGTGATATTTTCAAGTTCAATCGTTTTGAATCAAGTTTGTATCATAAGTTAGTGTCAAAAGTTAATTATATAACTTTGGGTAGAAAATAGAGTGTTTGAACTTTACTTTTCAAATACATTGCACTATATGTGTTTATATATACATTAATGATATGTTAATCGTTCTTAGGTCTGCAAAGGATTCAACGAGGAGCCCTTCTCCACCGAAAAAATCAAAGTGGTCCGTGACAAATTGGCCAAGTATTTGACTGATAATTTTTTTAGATTACGCTAACTTACCATTTATGTATTTTCATGATGATAATATTTTAGTTTTTTGTACATTTTAATTGTTTAATTATTGGGTCATAGTTTTAATGTCCTTTAATGGATGATTTATGACCCTAATAGTGTATAAATGAATTCTATATCATCATATGATACCTTTTGATTGCAATATGTGTAAACGATTGGTAATTGCAATGTAAATTCAGGTTTTGGTACAATAAAAAATTATAGTAGGTTTTGGTAATAGTGAAATGTAATTTATTAGGTTTTGGGATGGACTAGCAGGTTTTGGTGTATATAATAGATGTGGCATAGTAGGAACCAAATTATAGTATTTTAAAAAAATACAAAGCTATATTCAACTGTTTAATCAAAGAATCGCCACATATTAAAAGAAGTTTAGGTTTTTTATACTAATATTAACTATTATAATGCGGCGTATTTAGACTAAAATGGCCGCTTATTAATTCAATAATTTGCGACGTAAATAGGAGGAATAGCGGCATATTAATTAAAGTTTTGCGAGCGTATTTTTTACGCCGCAAACTAAAAAGATTAATTTGTTGTCATCTCAATTGATGCTAGTCTTTTGATGCCGCATATAGTACTCAAAAATCCGCTGCATATTTTTTATTTTCTACTAATGGACTTTGCTTGTCCCTTTAGCCCGAATTCATACGAGGATATCTAGAAATCCACTTAGTCAACCCTAACACAATAGTAGGGCACTAGTGGGGGAAGACTCCTTCTGTTCCTCTTCATCAAGAAGGAAGATTGGATTTTGAAATACCGAGCCTTATAGTGGCAACTTACTCATAGAGTTGTCCACCGAAAACCTAGTGGGGGAAGGCTCTCTTCCAAAAGAAAGGAAAACAATTGTGCTTTTTTTAGTGGCTTAAATGATTTTTGGAGGGTACCTAACTACCTACTCTCTCCATAAAGAAATGGAAAAAGTTTTAGGATATTTTTAAGTGATTATGGGCAATTTTTATAACGGGCAAACTTTCTCCCAACTAAAAGGAAAAAAAGTTTCTAAGTTATCTTTAAGTATTTGTAGCAAATATTAGAGGGTATCAATTCTCTCCCAAAAGAAAGGAATGAAAAGGTTTGGAATCATGTAAAAATATTCTCCGATAATAATTCAAGATAAATTTAGGGTATTCTTTTAAATGGGGTGCCAAATTTGAGGTTGAAATTGATGGGAAAGCATGTAAGAATTAACATTAAATAGGTTACAAGTTGTTTGTTTGACAACAAGACATGTACTAAATGCCGAGGATAAGAATGTAACACTTAGGGTGAGAGTTAGGTGCTAGAGTTATGCTAGACCCTAGACGTCTACGTTAAATTTTTCTATGGGCATTTGACACTATGATTTACCATTTGAACCTTAGGTTGAGCACTAGTGTTGACTGTGACGCCTCTAGCAAGCTATGCCTCACGAGTTAAGATCGATTAATGGCAATTCGAAGTCAGATTCAGGGGGTTCTCCAAGTCTAGCCCACTCAAAGAGACTAAGAAGGAGCCCCTAAAGATTAATGATCGTTTAGGTATAAGAGTTTATTCCACCTTTGGAGAGACTAGGGAAGAGGGCAATGGTGGTTGAAGAAGAGGCTCACCTTGGAACAAAAAAGGGTTAAACAATGTTAGGTTTATATTTGTATACAATATAGTTCAAACAATGTTAGGTTTGTGTTTTAAGAGGAAAAAGTGGCTTAAACAACATTAGATTTAAGTTTAGGAAAAATAACGAGAAAAAGGATTAATTAATGTGAGGTTTATGTTTAGGCCAATCCACTTTTACTTGTCTCTTAAGATTTAGGCTTATCTTTCATTTTTGCTTTAGAAAGAACGCTCAATATTGGAGCTAATTCTTAGGAATTTTCCTTTTAGGTTTCAAACTTTTATTTTATTGATAAAGCTGGGTTTCAAGGGAGGTTGCATATGTATCATTTGTAGGAATCAAGCTAAACATTGCTTTTTATAATGGATGAAACAATTAGTTAGGTGTATAATGTCTTCAACTGGCGGTTCAAGTTCGTTTATGAGCGAAATTGCTACCATCCATGTTAATGAGTTGAATGGCTCCTCCATAAAGGATTTTCTTTACTATGTATGGTCCGATCAAGTTCGGTTTAAATTTTCCCTATGGTTCCAGGACGGTTTTTCAGAGTGCCTTGAACAAGTTTGAGTGTTCAACTTTAGGCTCCTTGTTGAACTTTGAGCTATAACATTTAATTATTAGTCTCAATGTTCAACTCTAAGACCAACGTTGGTCACTAGAAAGGACATCTTTTCTAGAGCAAAAGGAGCTCAAAATGGAACAAGCGCACAACCAGAGATGCTTTGAGAAGTTATGCGTTCAACGTTGAAGCTAAGCATTGATTGCTTGAATTCTAAGTGTTCAAGGTTGAGTTTCAAATATTGAACACTGAACTCCTTATCGTTGATTACTCAGACTATGTGTTTGATGCTTGACACTTGGGCATTGAACGCTTTATTTCATAACAAATTAAGCTCTGAGATGGGAAAGGTCGATTTTGGGCATTTGAAGTTAAAGGCATGTATTTAAGGGACGATTTAGGTTTTGGGCATTCTAATTGTGGGCCATTTCATGTTTAAGGTTTTTATGTTTATGATTTCGATAGTGGTTCGGGTTCGACCTACTCGATCTAGAGTTTGTCCATGACTTTCCTATAAGGTTTGGTTCGTCATGAGACCATTAGGCAAGGAGACACAATTTGATGTCTACATTCATCCTTAAACTCTTCGTTATACGTTTTAATGCCTCGAGGTAACTCCAAATCATTTAAAATAGTTCATTATTGTAAGTGTGTTGTCCCGTGTTCATCGAAAGAACAATACTAACCATGTGAAAAATGATCTTCCCCCTTTAATTTGGTGAGGTTTTATCCACATAATCCAACATGGACAAAGGTTATAGATAATAGAGTGTGAGACATCGAAAAAGAGCAGGGACAAAATTAATGTCGTCATGCATGGAAAAAATCAGGGAGCTTTATTCGTCTTTTAATTACGAGCAAATTAGGGGCTAATATGAACAAGACATAGGGTTTAAGGAAGGTAAGGGAGGCATTATATTGAGGGAGGAGAGGGAGTTTAAATATGTTTAGGAGGTTGTTTTAGAGATTAAGACGGGGGACAAGATAAGGTTTTGTCTTTTGTTATAAGATAAGACAAAAAAATGTGTTAGGAAGGTGGTAAAAAACTAAAATTTAATCTCAGCCTATACGATTTTACAAATTAATTTTACGATTTAGATAGTAGGAGTATATATACCATTTGAATTCCTAACAAGTTACTAGTACCACCTTAAAAAATGGCATTGATGATCAAACAAATGGGATTAACCAAGTATGAAAAGACACTTATTAAACAAATTGAGTAGAGGGTACATTTTAAAATGCTAAGTACAACTAAACGTGTGTTTCTTTATTATTACCACGTTACTATTAATGCTTATGACTTGCCTGGATTAAGTGTAATAGTTCATTATAAAATATTGGGTTAAAAAATACGTAGTGTAACAGAAGAACAGAAACAAGAGAAACAAAGGGTAAAAGGGGGGATAAGGGGAGACCCGAAAGAACAGAAAGAGGGAAAGTAGCCAACCTAACAAGAAACCAATAGTGATAGGTGTAGCCACGCATGGCACCCAACATCACACGCGTTGCCATCTTTTCCCCATATTCATTCCTCCTTCCCTTCAGTTATTAAATTTTGATGCAAGAGATTTAAACGTAGGCACAACACCCAACTACGTCCACTGCAGAGGAAAGAAACAGATGGATTAGGTTAACACCCAATGGTATTAAGGCACCCTACACTTTCACCAACTTCTGTCATTGGTGCATTTGGTGTGACTTCTACTTTAAAAATTCAGAATAATAATTAAGTCAAGTAAAAGTTTTACCTCCTGTGCAAGTGCCACAATCTGCCTAATCTTGATGGGCCCCATCATAACTTCGCTGTCCGAAACACATATTAATTAGTCCATTACTTGCCCCTCCTGCTACTGTTCCATATGTGTATAACAGTAGCTCGTTTCAGGTGAGAAGCTGTCTGTCCCTATTTTCTGCCGTATTTTTATTATTAGAGTCCGAACTTACGCATTTTGATTAAAAATTCTAATTATATTATAATAAATAATATATTTAAGTGGGATTTTATTAGATATATCTTAATATAAATTATTAGAATATTAATTTTTTTTATAATTTTTTATCTTATAGAAATAGAAACTTAGTTCACTTATCGTAAAACATAATTAATGTTCTAAAGTGGAACTCAAATCTAGCTAATGGACAACAACATTTAGGACCTCGTTGCTAATCTGTGTGCAAGTTTTGATATAATAAAACCAACTTGGAACTTTGTATTACCATATTCTAAGCTGAGTAAAATTTAACATGTTTATTTAACCTATTAGTCCATTGAAGCTGAGGCAGTGATATTCTGAGTTGAGTACTTCAAAGTTGAATGTGAATACTGAGAATATAGGGTTGAAAATATCGTAGCAACAACAGCATCTGATATGTGTTAATCTGCATGGACCCACTTAAGTGCTTTAAGACCCACATGTCCCTATTGTTTAGCCACACTAACACGTACCCACCGTAGTCGCACACGTGTCATTCTCAGCTTTCTCCTCTCTTCATGTTGCCCTTTTCTTATTGGTTGCTCCCTCCTCTTATATACTACCACCAACCCATGTCGTTGTTTCTTCACCATCTCATTGCATTAGCTGTTAGCTCCCAAGAAATCCCAGTTCTCAGTCTTCTCACCCAAAAAAATTAAAAAGAGGATCGTAAAATTCAAGATGATTCAAACGTTGAATATACCATATACATCAAAAACAGATGAGATCATGTCAAGGTACAGGCCCATTGCACCAAAACCAGAAGTTCCTGCTAATTGTACAACTAATGGTAACACCAATAGCTATGATAACAGTCCATTAGTTCCTGAGAAGTTCCGGCAATCGCCTTACTTGAGAAACATGTGGTCTCATCTCCAAGCACGACCTACACGCACCCGAAAGCGGGGTCGAAACTCGGCTATTTCTCCTGTTGCTGCGGCCGCTATGCTGAGGAAACAACAAGAGCAAGAACAGCAACAGCATCAATCACTTCAGCCGGCTATGAGTATGGGGACATCGACTTCTTTGTTGGGTTTATGCTCTCCTACTCATCTTCCATCCTCCGCCCGAAATCTGTCTATCCAAGCGTTCGGGCTTTACGCTGATCAGCCAAATCACCCTCAAAACAATAGTAAAAACAATGTGGTTGAGCTTCCGCTCTTGTCATGCCCTATGTTGAGTCGTGTAAGCGATACGAAAGCAATAGATTTGAACGCCGCTGCGATGGAGATCAATCCACTTGAAGAGCGGGACTTAAAGCTGCAGTTACAAGTCCCATGCAGCAGCAGCAGCAGCAACAGTAAAACGTGTGTGATATCTCCGCGGCCAGTCCGACCTGTAGGGTCCAGCATTACTATAGTGGGCCCAATCAGCAATGACCCGGAAGCTCGAGTGATTATTAAGGCACCTGAGGAAGTAGAGGCAGCGGCAGAGGCAGAGGCCTTACCGGCAGTAATATCCGACCGAAGCAACAAGGTTCGGATGGTGAACTCGGCTTATAAAGAGCTCGTTGGGCAGCCCGAATGCCCTTGGCTCGATTCCATGTGCTCGGGGGGCAGGATCAGTGGCGAGGTCATGCTTCAATTATCCAAATTGGGGTTGCCTGTTTCGGGCAACGGGTTTTCCTGTTGGGTGAGGATAGAATGGGAGAGTGAGGGGAAGAAAAATTCAGTGAATGCTTTTTGTGACGTAGTGAAAATGGCATGTTTGTCCAAGGATTATGTTTTGTATTGGAGGTTTAACACCAGAGAGGTCTCACCATCTGGCTCTAAAGTTTGAGTAGTTTTTGCCTGCTTTAGGAGTGTACATTTATGCAGTAGAAAACTAAAGTAAAATATATGTATGTTATAGCACTAGTATGGACTAGCTTGTAGAAGTGTACAACTACAGAGGAACCCATAAAACATAGTTAAATGATCGATGTTTAGTTATAATATAGAGTGGTTTCGTCCATGGTTATTATTATTATTATTCTTTTATTTTATTTTAGATGAAAGGACGAGGGTTTTGTCATCCATAGGCCATTGCATGGATTGAGTTAGGATAGCGAATGTTCTTACGGGCTTATGTCCAACTGTTGACAGTACACCCTAGTGTACCTAGTGTACCATGAGCCATGAGCATGAGTAGTACCATGAGCCACGAGCATGGTACACCCACTCTAAAAATATGTATATTAATTACTTGGAATATGTACATTACTTATCGGAAAAATATACATAGACACATGTCAATTATATGAAATGTAAATACATTACTTATTTGGAAAATATACATAAACACATATAACTGTACATTTTCCATGTATATAATATATATTTTTCAATGTACTAAAGGCATACTCCGTACATAGTAGGGGCAAAACAATAGTCTCCACTTACAGAACCACTTCCTGTCCTGCCTACATAGTCGTCTATCATTCCGTACGTAAGCACGTGGTTAATGACGGGGGGAGTACAGGAGTAGTGAACATTAGTTTCGCGGGGGAGTAGTGGGCTTATGGTTAATAGCCCACTCATTGGGTGATCATAAGTTGTTTAATTAGGTTATTTTTCTTTACCTAAATAAAGATGGTCTAGTTTTGCAATTTTACAGTTTAATCGCATTTTACAACTTGGCTTAAATTCATGATTAAAAATTGATATTGTGCACTTGTAAATTCTGGCAATGATCAATTCTGTTATGATCATGATTTTACTTTGATAGGAAGGACTTGGTAGAACCTAATCGTTGGATTTGATCAAATCGTAAAATTGTGTGATCCTAGATAATACCATATTTATGATTCACAACTCTTAACCTTATCAATAATAGTTAATTTGGATTTAAACATGTTTTAAATTGAATTAAAGATCGCTATCAATTAGGCCTTATCGGTTTGTTGTCGGATTAAATCACATTCAAGTTGTTACTAATTGAGTTCAGTTACGGGTTTCTCCTTTCAAGTTATAAAGCAAATCGAGTAAGATTGGAATTGTGTTGGCACAATCAGGTTTTACGATTCGGGTTGAAAACTGACCAGCTCCACTTTCACTACACCAAAAAGAAAATTTCAAATTGCTTCATAAAAATTATCTACATTTGCTGAGAAACTAATTTAGCTCCGTTGAAGTAATTTATTGTAGCAATTAACTTTAAAGCCATATCACGAATCCTTGTATAACCCTTCTTGGAAAAATTATTTGTTAGCTTGATTATAAGTCATGGATGAATAGGTTTACAATGAATGTTAATTAACTTATTTGGTTAAAATTTTAGAGTGATACTCAAGAGTCGAATCCCATATACATCAGTCGTTATCTAATCACTAGCAACTCTCTTCACACAAAAAAAATCAAACAAATTCAAATCAAATTACATTTCCACCCAATATACTCTGTATATGTAGTAAAGTATTCTCATATCAAATTCTCCCGTAAAGTTGTCTCCTTTTGCTTTATTTACCAACAAAATTATTATTATTAAAACAATGATATTATGTTAACTTGAAGACAATCCTTAATGAGAAACTAATTTTCTTATGGTACTCTATATCTCACGTCATAAAGCTATTATGAAGACAAATTTGAATTTGTATTATTATTATTATTATAATAATAATAATAATAATAATAATAATAATAGCAAAAAAAAAAAAAAACCGAGGAGGTATGATGCTTTTCAATCAAAAGGAAAATACATGGACATTTCCTATTGCACACCCCTTTTTTCTCCACAATTCAACACCTAATTTCTAAAGTTCCTCCAATTTTTCTCTACGATTGACACCAGTCATGAAAAGCTGCAGCATAATACATTTTCTAGACTCCCCAGGAAGTTATCTGAGTCATTTAACTTCTTTGCGGTGGATGTCATACTGGTTGACAGTTGACAGACTTCTGAGATTTCATGGGCTTTAGTTTTCAACATTTTCTTTTGAGCTTGGTTTATTGGTCTTTTACAAAACTTAGCTTGATGTACAAAAAGTACATACACTGATACAAATCTTGGCTCTGGTATAAATTGGACAGTTCTATTATAGAAATGGCAATGTCTGATGCCACAACACTCTGTAAATGCCAATGGGTGCATTACAATTATTAACCAGCAAAAGAAAGTAAAATGTACTAACAAAGATGGAAAAAAAGCTTTTCAAACAATTGAGCTTTACGCCTCAAAGCAACAAATAAAATCTAGTTTTCCTCTTTCGGAGGACCCTTCCACTTGAAATTATCTGCATACGCCTTAGGCTGCAACAAGAATCCAGAACACAAAAATGAGTCATTATGCATTCAGGCCATTGACGACAGGAATGTTTACCAGGAACACTTCTATTCCAATTAGATAGTTTGTTCTTGAAAAGCACAATGTGCATATAGAAGTAAAAATAACAAGAGTATAACGGTTTAATCCTCTAATACTCTATACTGCTGGAATCAATTTAAGATCTGAAGTACAAGTCTGTAGAGGTAAAGCTGATCTAACTGCAGCGCACCAAAGAATTGATCCTTTGAAGTGCCCTAATGGGCTTGTGGTCACTGTATCTAACTCAACTATAAGCATTCCATCTATTGGAAAGAAAGAGGAAACTAAATCATGCCATCCTATCTATCAACGACCTAATGCGGGAAGTTCGGAAGTAAAGTTTTAGAGAATAGAGGTAAAATAACCTTAACATAAACAGATTGAAAGAGTGATTAGTTGAGAAATCGATTAGTTAAAGAAATAAATTTTTAAGGTATGATGGGATACAAAACAATTTTGACATCAAAAGCAAATCAGAAAATTTTGTCCTTCAGAAAGGATATGTTAAAATGTGTAGGGGGGAGAATCCTGAAACTAAATGTTGTAAGAAAATAAATTATCTCACCTTAAGAAGTGGAGTGTGACGCTTTTTTACCTGCACAGAAAATTCACCAACCAGTATTACCCAAAGGCAGCAAAAACTTACAAAGGGAAATGGATACAGGGGAGGAACACAGAAGGAAAGTAAAAGAGACCGGAAAATCCAGTCCTCGAGGCAATGTGAAACGCATCCAAAGATGGACAAAATACCCACCATAAACAAATCTCTCGCAGCCAGCAATAAAAAGTAACAAGAAATTCCATGATCTTTAACTTAACAATGGAATCAATGTATCACTGTTCCAAAAGCGTCTAATTGGAATCATCTCGCACTTTCAGTCAACCTTTTTAGGGGGTGCCTTACGCTTAAGCTCCTAGGCACTCCTTTTCAAACACTATGTGGTTCATCGAATACAACAGTTTTTCTATTTTTGCTCTTCCCCACTCTTCAATAAACAAACAATGTAAATCAATGACTTTTTGGTTCTATTCCCCTTCTATATCTTTCTTGATTTCATTCCATTCCATTTGGTTTACCAAATGCTCCACAAGGGAGGCTAAAAAAGCACTTTAAACCTATACTTTATTGAGGTTTCAAAGGAGATACAAGTCAATTGTAGTTTTAACACAATACTATTGATAAGATATCTTAGTTTTTCCTTTAATGCAATTTATCCCCTCTTCCTTACACTAATAAATAAAATAAAATAAAATAAGAAAAAAAACTTGAGTTTATTCCCTCTTCCTTACATTAATAAACAAAATAAAATAAAATAAGAAAAAACCGTGAGTAAGAATTTTGTGAATTCCAACTCTAAATCAATTCACCAAAACATCTACACAGAGAGCCTCACTTGCTGAGTATGACTAACACGAGATTTCTAGAAACCTCAAAACTAAATGCTTGATTGAGAAAAGTGCAAATGATTTAATGAAAGAAAATAAATAAATATATAAGCATTATAGAGTATATTTCCAACATTATGTAGGCCCACGACTTTCAAGAAAATTATTCCTAAAAAAGAGCAACTTTGAACTTTAAACTGCACAACCACTAAGTCTCTAGGAAATGGAAATACCACGCACGTGACTTTAGAGTAAACCAATCTGCAATAGCAATACAATCCATACCCTAAAAAAGGAGTTAAACAAGACAAGAATGATACTCTGAAATAAACTTTCCCCAATTAACTTAACTATTTCTCTATATCCAAATATACAAGCTTTCTTCTACAATGCAAATGGTCCATGACGCTTTATATTTCTAAGATCCCCATGATTAAAGGGTAAAGACTCTCCAAGATTAGGTTGAATGTATACTTTATAAACTATTCAACAGGTAGTCACCAGAATCTAGCAATCACCATGCAGACAACCTTCCCAGATGAGGACTACTGGAGGTACCGACCATATTGAACTATTGATTTCCTCATATTACCTTCCCCCTAGAAGATATTTTTATGCAAGGGACCCACGTTTTACAAATTAAAATTGTACTAAAAAATCTAAAGATAAAGGGAAGAGAATAGTTAACCCTAGGAATCACAAACAATGACCTTGAGTCAAATGCATTTAAATTTTTCATTAGCACCAACAAACCAAGTGTAAACTCTAGACACCACATGATGTGGATTCCATGATATGGATTCCAGCCAAAATATTAACTCCAACTAGCATATGTGCCTCAGCCCATTGTTATCTTGGGAATGACTACTTCTACTGACCTCTTTGGAGCTTTCCCTCCACCCCTACTTTAACAATTCAGCTCTTTGCATCAAATTGCTAATTTAAGGATGTCAAAAGACAAATCTTTATTGGCCTTATCACAAGATGAAGGACCACTGTTCCTTTGGTCATCACATTCTTCTCTTTTACACCTTTTCTATCCTCTTTTACATGGAAATAACCAAAAGAAATTTCTTCCTCGGCTGCCCATTAGTGTTTGGGCTTTAGTCTCAGGTAGCGAATAGTCCATAAAAATGTTTCCAGAGAGAAAAGGAGAAAAACAAATAGAACAAACAGCATTGCATCAGTCAAGTTCATCAGACAGAAGAGAGAACTGCCATCAAGTACACTGAACCTGCTGGAGGACAAAACACAGATTCAGGTTGTCTTAATAGAACAAACAGAATTGCAGCAGTCCAGTTCAAGAAGCAAGAAAGAGAGAACTGCCATCAAGTACACTGAACCTGCTGGAGGACCAACCAAAGATTCAGCTTGCCTTAGACCCAATTAAAAACCCCATCATTTTGCTCCTTGTTACGATAGAAATTGTCTTCACTAGACATAGGATTTCACCATTGACATATCTAAAAAATAGTCCACTGAACAGATTTCCAACTCTCTCTCATAACCCCCCTCCCCTTCTTGATTTAAGGCTCACAAATAGCTGTCAGAGCGCATTTTGTCAAATCTGTTATTCTCGTAATCGGTTTTGACCATGAAGCTGTCTACTGGAGTATTACAGATCTAACATAAACTTAACTAAGAAGCCCATGATAAGTTACTTGGATAACAGTACATTTTTCTTCATGAAGCATCCACCCATCATGAAGTACTACTTATGCTAAAGGAGCCAAAAAGTCAAAGTAAGCGGATTGATTTTAGACTATTTACAAATACCAATACACAAACCTACCACATATTGCCATCCGTGTCTCTCAGCAAAGTGTTTTGCATCCTCTTCTTCATCAAATGTCAGTGCAGATTCACCAACATTAGCATATGGGTCTCCTGTGGATGTCCATCCCATCAATGGATTCTCCCACCTGCGAAAAGATATTATGGACAGAGACAATTTAACTTAAAGGGACAAAGAAAAGAATATGATGCACGAAAACAATATAATTTTGCAGCATGCTGCACACACAATCATCTAGCTTGTTGAGTGTAACTCAGAATTATGTAAAAGGACTGTGGTCCCTCTGAAAACACCAAATTTCAACCTCCAGCAATAACCCCTTTTTCCAGCATTAAGTCCTATCAATATCACAACAGTTTACTTGAAAGAAGAAAATCAAAATGACAAGAGACAGCGCCCATTTGCAACAGAATAAGACCCAAATCATGCTTGGATGACCTCCAAAGGTGTACCTAGACACCAATACCAACAAACTCATTTCATCTTTTACATGGGACATCAAACCAGAGGAGGGACAAAACACCAAGTTCCCTTTCCCCAGACATTTAAAGATTGTATTTATGAAAGAAAAATAGCACTGTACTATATTGAGAACCAAGAGTCCAACAACTGCTGAAAAATATTATTGTGACTCCATTGTAGCCAATCATGCCGAATATATATATATATATATACATATATATATATATATATATATATATATATATATATTATATAGGTAAAAGTTAAAATAAGAAGGGTACTTAAAATGAGAAGGATGAGAAGACATCTTGACTCTTCATCTCCTAAATCCAAAGGATGATATTTTATGTACTCATAGTGATCCTTTTTTATCTCATAGAGACCAAATATTTTTTTTCACTTATAATGATTCTTTTTATTATTATAGTTACTATTTTTATTATTAGAGTGACCATTTTTTATTGTAGTAACTATTTTTTTTACATGAAATCTCTAGCGTTGGATCTTACCATTTGAATGGCTAAGATCTCTTCTTATTCTTCTTATTTTAAGCACCCTTCTTATTGGATCCCTCCCATATATATATATATAGCATGTGAGTTGAATTAATAGCTATATACAAAGTGTTCTGTCCATTTTGATGCTTGGTTAGGGATCATCTTTGTCGTTATTTTCTCAATTATGGAAATTCCTGATGCTCAGCCATCAGTATGATTGCAACTACCCCACCCCCCAACACAAACAAACAATGTGCCTCCTTTTGGAGCATGTTATAGGTACATGGCACACTAGAACTGTGGACAACCTTGACAAAACAAGGATGCAAATTACATTCCCGTTGCACCAGAACATACAGCATTATAGGTTATACTAACATTCAAAAGTTCGAATTTTGAATCAGACATCAACTGGAATAGCATAGAGTCTAGTGACCTACTTTTGGGTGGAAAGGAAGTTGATCTTCCACTTTCCAACTTTTCCAGCACCTTGCTGTGTTGCACTGCGAGCAGGTGAGTAAATCACAACCTGCATTCATAACATATAGTAAGGAAGGATTAACAGAACCCACATGAAAAAAATATCCAATCGGAGAAATGAATATTAGGAAAACCATAACTTAAAACATAGCCATGTTACAACAAGCAAAATTAGATAAGAAAAGGCTACTGAAGGAAAATACTCAAAGAGGTTGAAAATCTCCAAAATGGTAATGTGCAAATTGAAAGGTACAAAATTCCAATAACATTTTTTTCCTAATCACCATTTAACTTATTATTTTAAATGGCTTCCCAACAGAAGATTATTGATAAAGGCGGAAGAACTTTAATCATATAGAGAAGGGAAGACAGAGTTGGTTCATCAGAAACAAGCAAGGTATTGCAAAATGTAAAATACTGTACGTTTATAAAAATACAATCAATCATATTCTGGAGTTCATTTTGATCAATAGATTATCATATATAGCAGATCATAAACTAGTATACAACTTCCTATTTTTTCTGGCTTAGATTAAGGGGAAAGGAGCAGTGGTGATGGAGACATCAAACCATTGCAACTTAAGCTCACTAAGGATCCAAGACAAATCAAGCTAGTGGCTTCATATGTGCAGGAGGTTGCGAACAAGGTGGCGGTTCATCAAGATAAGCATACTTATATTAGTATGGTGTTTTGGTTTTACTTACTATGTATAGTAGTTTCCTATTTTAGAACTTTCTTGTTTTAGAAACTTTCAATTATTAGTAAGTGAGCGTTTTCTAGGTTATTCTAGAAGGTCCTAGAGTCATAGTAAAATAGACTGTTAAGATTTTAACTTTATGTCTATTGGTTAATTTAGAGCAAGTTAAAAATAAGACTTGAAGAATCCTAATACAACTCGAAGGAGAAGCCAAGCTAAGAGGATTGAATTTGGAGAAGGATAAGGTGCCCTTTTGTGACCTAATCCCACGTGGAGTTGGAAGCATGAAAAGCATACCTGGACTTAACTTGGAAGAAGCTATCCTTTATAAAAGGAGTGTCATAGAAGGATTTAACTAGGGTTGATGTACAAAGGAATCATAACTTGAAGACAACTCAACTTCTTCAAGATAGAATTCGGACTCAACTCTACTTCCTTAATTCAAGCTTATCTTAGTTTATCTTTTAGAGTCTTATTAGCATTAGATTTTTGCTTAGCCTAAACCCTATTTATATATAAATAGGATTGTAAAGGTTAGAAAAGCATATTTGAGCTTTTGATTAATAAGAAGTATTTCTTTGAGTTTTCTAAGTTTTTAGGATTGAAACTTGAGAAATTAATTTCCTTTGCTATTTTAGTTTGTCGAGCTACCTGATGATCTTAGGAAGAGTTTTCCTATTGCTTATATCTAAGTAGTAGAAAGCTTTAGCCATTTTAAAACCTTTAAACACAAACCCTTAACACATCACAAATCCCACACATACAATCAAACCATCCAAAATCCGGTTTTCTTAAATTGCAATTCAAACCCCACAAAAGCTTCAATCTTTCTAGCTTGTCAATTTCGACTTGATAGCCCAAATTTACAACAAGTGGGTTCATTTTAACGAGCTACAGCCTGCAACGAACGACTCTAGTTGAGTTGCTTTATCACCAACGTTATGAAGATTGGAATTCTTAAACTTCCAAGGCCAAATGTCTTAACAAACAAACCATACTCGGATAATACAATGAATGTATATTAATGGCTTATTCAACATATCCAGCTAAAATGAAAATAACACAAGACATATACATCATCAAAGAAGTGATCTATAATAGTAATACAGGTGATGCTAGCCTATGTGGATCAACAAGCAACTTTAAATACATATAGCAACACCAAAGCAAGAGTACACATCTACACAATCCATGCCTCTTCCATTTAAGCCTCAACAGCAAACATCAAAGTTCTTACAAGATTTCCTTGAATAGAGTTGACCACATTTATTCAAAATTTAACTTTTGGTCCATAAACAATATGCTATAGAGCATTGACTGCGGGCAGGCAACCCATACCTAAACCTTTCCAACATCAAAAACTTCCTCAGACAAAGGCATCTCTCCAGCCATGACAATGTATAAGGACAACAGCTTTCAAATTATCGTCCAATTAAATTAACTACACAAGAAACCCAAAAACACTGACTAATTATCTAATTAAATAACTGAGGGTAATACCCTCTGCCAATCCTCCACAGAACTACAAAACAGGTCACCAATAAACTGCGGTTTTTCAAAAACAACTACATGACCATAAACAATAACCCCCCAAAACATCCTCCTACTCTCTAAATACAGAATCAATAAACATCGATGCCAAGACTATCATTTGGTTCATCATTAAATCGCATTCACTCAATTGCAGTTCTCTAATCAAGCAATTGAAAGAATAAAATAGCCACGTTGTACCAGGAGTTGTTTATATCATGAATTGCACTTCCCAAATCAACTCCAGACCTAAAACATTTCACCTAACCCTCCCATTCTCTGAAGTGGGTATTGATAAATAACACCAAGGCTATCATCTGCTCATCAAAAGATCGCATTCGCGCATTCGCAGCTCCCAATCCAACAAATGAACGAATAAATTCGCCAAGGTGTTGTACCTAGAGCGGCTTCTATCATAAACAGCACTCTCCGAATCATCTCCAGACATAAAAATTATACCTAGCCCTAAGAAGCCCTCCCCATCAAATGATGAATATTGGTAGACCAGCGGACTCAAAAAAATCAGTACCGTATGCTAAAACAGAAAATATTATCCAATTTATTGAAATAATGTTCTCTAGTTGAAGTCACTTTCATGCGTAATCAAATAATGTCTTAAAAATTCAATCAACAATCAGAATGAGATATATCAACGAATTAATAAAGAAATATTAACGGGAAGAGAAAGCCATACGCGTCGGCGGAGGTGTTCTTCGGGAATACCAGCGACGACGCCGATCTCGCCGGGGCTAGCTTCGACTAAAGCATCGGCTTGGGAAATGTAGGACCTCAACGAAAGGATTGCAGATCGGCTGAGATGAGCTAGTCTGGAACCCGTTCTTTGAAGAGAGGTCGCCATTTGATGTTCCTCGCTTGCAACTTCGTCTGTTCTCTCTTCTTTCTTTGTCTCGCTCTTTCTCTCTGCAAACTGTTGCCAAGCCGGATTAATGAAGGGAAGTGTTTACTGTTTAGGCCCCTTAGGAGCGGTTAATCGGGGGATTTTTTTTGGATTCTTAAACATCGTTATGAAATCTCTATCGCCCGTGTTTAGTATATGAATTACTAAATTTACTTTTATTCCATATTTATATACGTTAAATATATTTTTACTTTTATCATTCAATATAAGTTCATTTTATTCTAAGTTTTTCAATTTAGTGATTTATAATAGTGTTTTACTTTTAGTATTTATAACTTTGACTCCGTGTAACATTTTATTTCTCACCTTTTAATTAAATTATACTTTTTCTATCATTCTTCTTCCAGTATTTTTCCTCCACTTCCTTCAGTATTACCTACACATAATCACTTGTATTGCATTTCAGATTTTTTCACGATATTCCTTCATTCAAGTTCAACCATGTCGGATGAGGTACAAATTGTTCTGCCCATTTCAATGTTTGTAATTTTATTTTATTTTATTATGTTAATATTAAACTATGTAATTAGGTTTAAATACATGCATTACGGTAATATAGAAATACACACTATAGTTCATGTTTTGTATATTTATAGTTATCTAAATGTAACTAATTTGGCTTAACAAACACGTGATTTCGCTTAATAAACATGTGATAATTGTAGAATTCTGTTAGTTAATATGGAATTACGTCCAAATTAAGAGAAACATATGTTTTGGACGTTTATACCATGAATGTATCGTCCAAAGTGGACGATTTCTCACCCTTAGTAACCGTAACAAGCAAACGTTTGAACCATAGATATAACGTGAAAAATGGATGTTAGTTGAAGGGTGAAATCGAGTAATTTGGACGGATATTGCACGGTTTAACCGTCCAAATTGGAAAGCTTTCTTACCCAACAAAACCGGCCAAATTAGACGGTCATCAAGGGCATATAACCGTCCAAATTGGACGGTTCTTATGAGTGGAGAACCGTCCAATTTGGATAGTTATATGCCTTTGATGACCGTCCAATTTGGACGATTCCATGGATAGGAATCGTCCAATTTTTTGGACGATTTGTATGCGTTTAAGGGCGATTTTTTCTAACTTAATAATAAATAATTAAATACATTCTTAAATAAATATTATTAGTTAGCATTGCTAATTAAATTCTTATTTAAATTAACATAAACTACAAATACTTACATTTATAACCTACTTCATGTATCATAGTTGTAACAACTTTGGTTTGATTCGTTGTTTGTATTCAAATAAAATTCGAACATTGCTTATTGATGTTAATTACGTATTAGAGTTACAATTCTAATGTAATGATCTCTATATGAAATTTTAGGAATTTTGTGGGAATGGAATTGATTACAGCTTTTTTGTCACAAACAAGATTTTGCTATGTTTATGGATGTTAAAATATGGGCTCAAGAAGAAGCCATGAAATATGGATTTATGTTGGTTTCAGCAACATATAGACCTCAATCTGATGGTCGTGTGCGTAATTGGTTGTTTGTGATTGATATGGGAAGAAGAAGATCAAAATTTTTTGAATGCGCAAAGGTTTAACACGAAGAGAAAGGGGTGTGGTTGCAAATTTAGGGTCAAGGCATTGGAGCATCCTGAGCGTGATGGTTTGTATATTGAGGTGTTCGGAAATGGGGGTTTTATAACCATGAGTTGGTGGTGTATCTAGTAGGGCATCGACAGGTGAGTGGCTTAAGTCCAGAAGCTAAAGAAATCGTAAGGGGAATGAGTGACGCACACGTGAAATCGAAGAAGATCTTGGCATCAATATTGGACCAATTACCAAAAGACAACCCGAATGTGCGACACATTTATAATAAGAGATTTAAGATGAGGATGGAAAACTCTAAAGGAAGGAACGCGACCCAACAAATGTTTAACCAAGCGAAAATAATAAGATTATGAATTTTGGTTTGATGTTGAAACTAAGATATTTCAACCGACTCGTGTGTTTATGGTACATCCTGAATCTAGCTTGATGTTACGTATGTGGCTATATGTGATTCTAATTAATTTAACATACAAAACAAACAAGCATAGATATCCGCTGGTTGAGATAATTAGAATGACTCCGACAAATTCAAACTTTGTGATCGGTTATGCAATCATGAAGGATGAGAAATCAAAGAGTTGCTGGTGGGTGTTAGATAAACTGAGGCATCTAATTGGTTTCAATGTGCACCCTAAAGTGATAGTGATTGATTGTGAGGGAGGTCTATTTCACCCCATTGTAGAGTTATTTCCTCTATCTCACCATTTACTTTGCACATGGCACATCAACATTTGTGTTGAGCAGAAGGCATACGACATTTTGAAAGATAAGGGGCGTGTTGCGTATGTCAAAATGGAGTATAATTTTGAATGCAAAGACAGAAGCAGAGTACATCAACGCAATGATACAATTCCAAGATTCTTATACGTGGTGCCCTAGTGCAGTATGTGGAGAACTAATGGTTGACCCATGCTGAGCGATTTGTGAAGTACCATACCAACCAATTCATTCACTTAGGGAATATGACGACATGTAGAGTTGAGAGTTCACACAGTGCCTTGAAAGATTGGTTGGATTCCTCCACCAGTGCTTTAGATACACTATTCGAGCATTTCCACAAGCATTTACAAACTTAGCGATAGAAAGTACCATATAACCTCGAGCAGTCACGAAGTTGTCATGGCACTTTGTACCAGGAGTTCATATATAACTGACTTCATGGTCGGTTTTTCATTATTATTTGTCCTTGATTAAACACAAGGCAAAACAAATGAGGAGGCTTGGTGATCCAGTTAAGAGCATTTGCGGGTGTGTTTTAATGGCTACACACGGTCTCCCAAGTACTTGTGCTTTATATCGAACAATCATGGGGAAGTCGTCACTATTTTTAGATGATATCCACCCGTTTTGAAGAATGTTAACCATTGGTGCACTGCAATTAGACTCTGAGTACGTCGACCGATTCGAGCAAGAACTGAATCAATTTCAAGGTCTGTTTGATAAAGTAGCTTCTTCAACCCCTTCTCTAGTATGTGATGCCTCGTGCTACCTATATGGCATGTTGGAGCCTCATGGATTATACCTTGAAGAACTAGAGTCGCTAGCACAAACAAGAGGTCGACCTTCACAATGTGACCAATTTTCATGGGAGTACGCTTATGGACATGAGGATAAAACTTATTCAAGACAATCAGGGCAATCATCTCGTCGTTCGTCACAATCCGTGAGCATGCCTTAAATAATAGGTATGTTAATCAAACCTTGTACCAATTACTTTTTCGTATTGTGTATCATTTTGATTCTTTATGCTGAATACATGTTTTTGTGTAAGCTTAAAGTAGGAGGGACATGGAGAACTTCCCGTACAAAAACAAAGTTCCAAGCATTATATTGAATTACGTTGAAGGGTGGAATGATGTCAAGCTGATGGAAATTGTGGCTTGATGCATTTCACCATGGAAAGACAACTACCCTCTTGTATGTAGGCTTATGTACAATAAAGTGGTAGTGAACTATAACAGTTACACTATCATCTATTTCAATAAAGTGGAATGAGCTCTCCAACTTATTAACTAAGAAGGTGGACGTTGTGCGAAAGAACACTAGATGGAGGTTAGCGCAGATTTATTAGCAATGCTAACATTTACAAGTGTGATATCATGATATTTGGAGTTGGATTGCATGAGCGTGCCTTTTATCCATCCATTATAGTTCTACCTTGGCATTCTCCATCGGCGTACACTGCACCGGTTATGGAATTGGTAATTTCACATTTGGGGATTTACTAGCAATTCATTTGGTTATACCTATCCCCTGGTTTTCCAGTTCCTCCAATAAACCGGTTATGAGAGGACATCCAGGATGCCACTATTGACGGGTGGGACCAGCTCTATGCTCGGAGAATTTCAAATTGGAACGATTTAGCTAACTATGCACCATGATAACGCTAACCTAAGAAATTGTATTAATTTACTTCGAATTATTACTTACGTTATTAACTACATTGGTTTATTTCCTGTTATGTGTGAATGTTAAACTTGTAAGTAATACTGACTGAGTATCTGACATGTTTGTTTGTTAGAGTCTATGTTCTGTTATGTTTGAGTGTAAAATTCAGCAGAGTTTCCTCTGTAATTTGGACATTCAAGTTATCGACATACGATCAATAATACACTTGGAAAAACATACAAATGTTCCAAACACAATTCCTACAACAAAAAACCCCAAACACAATCCAAACATCAAATCCTAAACCCTAAAGTCCACCATAAGTTCGAGCATGAAATCATACAATCTAAGCTTTACAAGAAACTATTCCATTTCTTAACCATCTCCTCCATTCGTTCAACTAAAAACTTGGACAGATCATTGGTAAGACCTTCCTTCTTTGAGATGACACCTTGAGAAGATTATATCAATAAGTTCATCCACTACATAATTACACCAAAATAAAGCATAGTTAGTAATGTATATATATTCAAAAACAAATTAATAAAATCAATTATTCAAAAATGTACCGCATCACTAGGTGTCTGTGGCAGCCAATCGTCTTCTACCGGGCGTGTTGAGTTCCTTAAGTTTTGATGTTTTGAATGATGACAAACAGTTACAGGAAACAGGTCACAAGAAGTTGGAACTGTCTCCTTGACTGCTATGCTGTAAAGCAGTCACATATTATCTATTGCATGTTAACCATGTTATATGTGCAGTAGTTAAGCTGATTCCAAGACTTGGAGCATAGAAGCCTTTCGAAGACATTCGAAGAAAGATCCTTGCTCAAGATGAAGAATTCAAGGAAGATTCAAGTCTTGAAGATTACATGAAAAGAAGATCATTTGTACTTTACTGTTAATCTAATTTTTCATGTAATATGCTCCGTAGTATGACTTATATGAATAGGTAATATAAGTGTTTTAAGTGTGATAAGTCATGTTATGAATTCTGGTACAAAAGCTGGAACAGAATTCATAACTTACTTAATTCAGGGAAACAGGTTCAGGGAACCGGGTTTACTGAAAGGAATATCAAGCTGCGTATCTTTGAAAAGATTTTGTAAAAATATTTTCTAAAGAATTATTTTTGGAAAATATATTGAGCAGCTGGTAGATTAGATGAGAATATATTGGTTACCTAAAAACTAGGAGTATTTACCTTATTTGATTCTATCTATATGATTAAGTCAAATAAGATAAATACTTTCCTAAACTCACATAAGGTGACAGCTCAAAAGATTATGTGATTTTAGGAAAGCCTGGGTTTTTGTAATCATATATAAACTCATCTAATAAACCTAATAAAATAAGTCTCTCACGTGAAGAAAACTGAGTTTATCTCTAGAGAGCATTATACACACTTTAAGCATAAAAACCTTTCATTAAGTCATATACGCGAGCACCATTAGAACTTATATTTTTCTCTCATATTAGCTTTTAGAAGCAAGATCAAAGGAGAGTTTGATTATGTAAAAAGCCCTCAACAGAGGGGTTGATAGGCTAGGAGAGTGTTTGTGAGTTCAAACACAAAAGGGCTTACTAGTGTAAGTCGAGTGCACACTCGGAGTAGAGTGTGGGGTGAACTGGTTCCCGGAGTAGGGAAACAGTTGAGTGTCTGTGTTCTTTGTTTTTTCAGAGTAGATTAATAAAAGAGCATAGAGTAGGAGGACGTAGGCCTGAGTTGGGTGCTCTAAAACCTTCAGGGCGTATACATGCGTTCATAATGCATAGGTGGGAATGCATGTAGTACAATCAATGTAATGCTTCATGTCAAATTCTCCATGGTTCCCAGGCATTGTTGGGATCAACAAACTCAAATTAATATGGCTCATTGCAGGAAATTAATCCCAAAATGAGCTCATTATACATTTCGGTCATTCCACCTTGTATTCCTTTGATTTAGCTGAACGAAAGGCACTTGCGGGCCACATTGGAGGGGGTGGGATAAATTGAATGAAACCAAGCTGGCGAACGCATCTCTGAGGCATATAAGGTTCTATCACGTCCTTATATTGAATAAGTCCCGTATAAGAAGTCCTTAGACAACTAGCAAACGAATTAGGGCAATATGACAACCAATCAACCTGCAAATGTAATCAAGTAGTCAAGCAATAAATTAAGCACAATGCCTTTAACAAGTACTAATAAGTATTTTATAGAATACATAATGCCTTTGACAAGAAGTGTACCTCATGCGCACTCATGGTATCAAGTTGGCACCTAAATTCAATCAGTCGCTCCAAAGTCTACTTCTCGGCTCGACATCACCATAACTTGGTTCCAAGAAATTGGGTCACAGCGTACTTTGGGTCTCTATGGGGCCGAAAAGCTAGGAAGTACTCATAAATCTATGCTTGCAACAATGTCATGCACCCAACAATTGCCCGACAATCAATCCGACTGCCAATCCCAACTAGAGATACATGTTCGTTAGGACTATTAATCCCCAAGAGTAAGTAGAAATAGAATCCGGCTCCAACGCCTCATGTAAACATTGCTTCTTAACCCTATCGCCACTCTTATCTATGAACAAGATGCAACCTAGTCCTAAAAACAACCACGTTGATAACTGTGTATCCTCTACCCTATTAGCTACGAGACATCTCTTGTATATAGACATAAGTTTCACACAACCGTTACGATACATGCTCTCAGGATCTTCTCCTCCAAGGATAGCAGGGTTAACATATAGAAGTTCACTTAGTGCCATGGAGGAAACATTAGTACAATCATCTACCAGATTACCCTCTACACGAACACCAAGAATGGCCTCCACATCATGTAGTAAGATATTCATCTCACCAAACGGAAAGTGGATGGAATTCGTATCTGGTTGCCAATGCTCCATAAAAGCTAACATCAACAGCACATATATGTGATCGAACATAATGTTTGGTAGAAAGAGAAGTCTAGAATTCAGCAATCATTGTTGCATTAGACTTCCATCTAGCTTAGCATGAGCCCATCTTGTCACGATTTTGACACTTCAATAAAACATTTTCACGCTCCTTGCCAACCCAAATATTTATTGCAATATGACCCAAAAAGCTAGGAATCACGCTCCCTTTGATTGGGCCGTCAGGAACTCCACCCTTCACAACCCAAGAGTCATTCACCTTCTTCCTCTTACTACCTGAATCACCCTCGCCATGCCTTTTATGTATCTAATTTCATTTATATTAATGATAAATAATAAGTAATAAATAAATATAAATTATAACTAATTAATACTTTAATAAACCTAAATATCAAACTTGAATATAAAGTAGATAATAAGATAATAATCTTCATTTAACTATTAAACATGATTTAACTAAAGTAATTTAATAAGGAAATAATACGTATTATTATTATTAACTAATTAAATATTAACTAATTTAATATGCTTAGTTAAATAATTAAAATTAACTAATTTAATACGAAATTTTAATTACTAGGTTATAGTTTTACATCATTGATTTTGAAATAGACATAAAGATCAAAAGCATAATATGCACTAATAAACATAAATATCAAAAACATAGTAACTAAGCATATTATATGATTTAACTATTTTAACTATTAAACATGATTTAACTACAAAACACAAACATGAAATTATGAGTAATTATAAATATTATTATTAATATAAACTTATTTAATATGGAATATAATTAATACATTCTATATAGTAATTATATATATTATTATTAATATTATCTAAATGATACATATTATTATTAACTAATTAGATATTAACTAATTTAATATTAACTAATTTTATATAGAATTTTAATTAGTTTACATAATATTAAATATTAATTAACTAATACTTAATATAAATTTAATATTAAATTAAATTAGTATAATTAATTTAATTATATGTATTATTATTAATATTAATTAATAAATATTAACTAATTTAATAGTAATATTAAATATTAATTAACTAATTCTTAATATTAAATTAAATTCATATACTTAATTTAATTATACATACTATTATTAATATTGAATAATAAATGATAACTAATTTAATACGTAATAGTGTAATTAATCATTTATATAAAAATAATTAAAAAAATCAGAATAGTGTAAAATACATGGCCCACCTAGGTAAAACCGTCCAAAATGGACGGTTATACCTATGTGGAACTGTGTATTTTACACGGTTCCTATTTTTTTTTTCTTTTTTCATCATCTTCCTAGATCTATACTTCTAAAATTCAGCTATGGCGGAAGAAACAACAGCTTCCTATACTACCGAAATACAACAATCTTTCTAAACGTCAAGATAATCCATGAAAATTAACTTTAAATAGCTTAAAATTCAAAATATTACATACATTTTAGGATGAAGAACCAGCTAATCCTCGTAAAGCTTTATTGGAAACTCTGCTTATTTTTCCACTCAAGCTTAGACTAGCTTCTTTGCCCGCGCTTGACATGGATTTTTAAGTGTGTTTGAGAAGTAAAATGTTATAAAGTATAGAAAGGTAGGTAGTAAATAGATTTTTAAGTGATAGAGAAAAAAGAGTTAAATTAGGTGAGTAAATGAATTAAATTAGGATAGTAAATTAAAACATTAGATAATTAGTAATTTAGATTAGTAAATATGTTAAATTAGGTTTGTAAAGTTAGTGAATTAAAATGTTAGATAAATTGGTAAATGTTAAATTAGTAAATTAAAATGTTTGATAAAAAGTATATATGGTTAAATTAGGTTACTAACATAAATAAGGGAAACATCGTAAAGAAAGTGTGAAATACATATAAATACGAGCGATAGCTGGATAATCACGGGCGATGTTTAGCGATTCACTTTTTTTTTGGCAAAGGTAAGTAAAAGAAAACAACCAAATGTTAGTATATGGGCTTCGACAACAATTGATTTTTCAACTTCAATACAAAAAAAAAAAGAAAATTAAAAGGATTTAGAAAGATTAAGGATATCTTCGACAAGGACTTGCACTTTCTTTGGGGCACACGTCAAGTTTAGGAGAGTTTCAACCGCTACTGTAATGTTCGTTCTTATAATCCAAGCTTTGACCTAATTTAGCTACTTGACATAATCCCTCCCATATTACAAGTAATTCTGAATGCAAAGCCGATGTTGTCTAGACTCTTTCTATACCCTGCTTCTAAAAGACATTGCTCACATACAACACCCATCCTACACTCGCTTCCACTTGTTTCCCTTATGCTGAGTCATTCCTCTTCAATGCCCCATCTGTCTTCAATATATGACATCATCTTCTCTCTAGGGTTTTCGTAGTCTAGTAGGTGACTTTTCCCATCTTTATTGGTTCCTTGATTATGGTCTAGTTTTCCATGGACCATAGAGAATTGGTTCTGATTTTCCATTCATCCATAGTCATGATCCTATGAGGGTTAGGAGAAGAGTTTCCGAAAACTATCACATTTTTATGAATCGAGATACTCCATAGAATTAGAAGGAACTCCACCGCTCTATTATAGGGATTAGGATCCAACGGAAGTATTCTTTGACCCACTTGGATAGGCATGGCTCAATCTCATTGACTCTAATAACAAAGTAAGAGGTTACCCAAATTCGGCGAGTGAACTCACAGTCTCTAAAGAGATGTTCATTTGTCTCCATCCGTCCAAGACATAAGAGACAAAAGTCATCCTAAACTATTCCTCTTTTCCTTAATGCAGCTTTTGTAGGCAATGCTTTGTGAATGACCTTCCAATCAAACACATTACATTTCCTAGAGCACTTTATTTTCCAAAAAGGTTTCCAAAATGAGGCATTGACAAGAGATGAGTCTTCAAGAGCAAGAGTGTTGTCATGTGAGAGAAGAAAGGAGCAACCATATTTAATCGAGAATGTCCCATGTATTATTTCATATAAGGGAATCTTCTATACTGTGTTGCTAATGTGTGTTGATAGGATTGAGACTATAGTTTTTGAATCAGCTTCCATATTTTAATTGTGTCCTATGTTCCATCATTCTTCATCAAATATGCGACCTAGAACGGAGGGGTTTCCTTATAAGGCATCGTGCCTCTTTTCAATCTAAATTGCGTACCTAGGAGCCACCCATCTTCCTATATCTTTACCTTTTTTCCATTCCCTAATCTCATTCCTAGTCGCCCCTTTTATCTTTTTGCTACTCCATACATAATTCTGAAGGCATAAGAGCATCTTGATGGAGATTTAGCTTGTATAACCCTCTCTATAGGTGACATTTTGTATTAACCTTGAATGACTCTAGCCATTAGACTAGACTTGTTTGAATGAATTCTCCAAACTTGTTTAAAAAATAGGGATAAATTAAGATGATCGAAATTTCTGAGGCATAAACCTCCTCCTAATTTCGAGAGCTCCAATATGCTCCGTTTTCTCCAATAAATCGGTTTTCTGCCCATTGATGATGCCCTTCTAAAGTGCAAGAGGGTCGATGTAATTTTATGATGCATCTTTTTGGAAGTAGATAGATAGAGATGACGTGTGAGGCTATAGCAATTAGAATTGCATTAATAAGAATTAGTTTTCCTGCTTGATTAAAAGAAATGAACTTCTACGAGGAAATCTTTTGAGAGATCCTATCAAACAAAAAATTGAGCTTACTAGTTCAACAACCATCCCCCTCCACAGGTACACCCAGAATACCATTTTATTCGAAACTTACACTCCAAGTGGTTTCTTAAGGAACTTGATGAAGCACCTTGTTGTATTCGGGTTGAAGATGGTAGAATACTTCTCTCCACTCACCACTTTGATGTTTCACAAAAAGTGTTGATTGTTTTCCTAATCATTAGATGTAAAATTCGTGGTCACTTATTACTCATTATTAACCCTTGAATTCTCCTTTTGATTCCAATAAGAGAAGCCTTCTTGAAAGCACTTCCATGCACTGGATAAATATGTAGGGCAATAAAGGATCTCCTTGCCATAAGCTTGCTTAAGGTTTCAAGAAAGTAGTTGATTCTTCATTAACTAAAATCAAGTTTGACATTGAGGAAATACAAATCATTATCCATATGATCCACTTCTAGGAAATCACATAGCTTTTAAGACTTCCTTTATGAATCGCCAGCTAGTCCAATTATATGCTTTATTAAGATCCAGCCTCAACACTGCATCAAAGAACTTGCCTCTCTTCTTTCTTAGAATCCATTGTACAAGCTCATGTACAATAATGCAATTCTCTGACATAAGTTTACCACCACCAAATACATTTTGGAATTCAATGACTAATTTTAATCACAGAATTAAGTTTAAGTACAAGGCATTTATAAACAATCTTATAGATAGTATTACATAGCCCAATTAGTCTGAAGTGGTTCACCAAATCTAGTATAGTCGATTATGGGATTAAAGCTATAAGAGTTTATTATTTTAACTTTTGAGGATGGAAGAGCACTTGAAAAAGTTAAGAACTGCTAGGACGATATCTAATTTGCACTAACTCAAGTATTTTTAGAAGAACCAACAGGGAAGTCCATCGGGGCCTAGGTACTTCAGAGGTTTCATGTTGAATACAACAATTCTAATTTTATCTATTGTAAACGGTATCAACATAAACTGAGTTTGTTAGCTATCAAGGATTGGGAGGTGCATCAACAAATCTTCCCAAATCGTGGCTTCTTGGGCCTAGTAAGGGTTTCTAGAGTAGATGCCTCTTAAAAAAGAAAGGAATTCTAGCTTGATGCAACTCTAATCAAAAGTCCACTCATTTTCATCAATCTTTAAGGCCACTATTTCATTCTTAGACTTTCTTTCCTTTTCTGACTTGAAGAAGAAAGTTGTAGATTAGTCTCCAAAGTGATCCCACTTGCTTTTTGCTCTATGCTTCTCGTACTACCATTTCATGGATGAACTCTCATCTTCATTTTTCCTGTTTAAAATTTCTAGCACCACTTCTTTAATAGATTAAGTGGTCAATTGTACCTTCAATAATTTGTCTTAAATTTGGTCCCAACAAACCCCATTTTTCTTCTTGAACTTAATACACCACTCCTTAAGGCATTGTAGAACCCTATCACATTTCTAGGAAATTTTGATCATACTAGGGTCTTCAACTCCCTTAACCCATTCATGCTGTTCTATAACTTATAAGATATTGCCCATGCTTCAAATCTGTAGGGTTTTCTCTATTTTGTGAAAATAGGGAGTATCAAGCCTAATTGACCATGATCTTATGATAAAAATATCAGGGTGTTCATATTCCTAGCATTTGGATACGCAACTTCCATTCTTCATTGCATTATGCCCTATCAAGTAGCTGAAAAATGGCTATTTCTCCTTCTCTATTATTAGTCTAAGAAAACTTAGCTCCACTTGAGGGATTTTCTATTAAACTGTAGTCTATCTTGTAGTTTAGAAAGAAATTTGCACCTGCTAGGAATTTTAAGGCTTATAATTTTTTATCCAAGTATTTTATCTTTTTAGATACCCCCAAAAGGCAATTATTACCTTCATATATGGAGAACAAGTCCCTTATAGTCTCCTATACTTCAAACCTAATATTCGCGTAATGAAATCCATAAACAAAAGAAACATACGAGAATAAGTTCATGGCTTCAGCAGTTCTATAGAAAATGAGATTACTATATGAAAATAAAACTTCTAAACTGCAAGAGTCTACCAACATAAAAAGAGACCCCAGCAAAGCCAACGAGATCAAGCCCATCAAAATTCGAGAAACCCATCCCATAAAAACTAACTAAGGACGAAACATAACACTTAGTTTCACATTGAAATATAACATTAATTTTAAATTTCTTATCTAAACTCCTAATAAAAGGAATTATAGGGATTCTCCCTAACTTGACTCCCTAATAATTTTAGCTCCAAATCTTCATTTTGAACCCTGTGGCTCTTTAAGGCCAACCACATATCCCTTTATATTAGTTGAAAGAGGAAAAATATCTTTGAAACTTCTAGTATCTCCATCATATTTTATGCAAACTCCCATATCCATCATCATACCATAAAAGAAGGAATCATCATCATCATCTGACAAGCCTAACTTCTTAGACACACAACCTCTTTGAATCCTTGTCTTTTTTCTCTTCTTCCTTCTTGATGATTCTTCCTCTAGGCCAACTTTAATGACTTGCACTTCCAACTCTATAAGTATGACACTTTGAATTTGCTAAAATTGATCTCTTATAGAAGCTAGAGCTTGGTTCAAATTCCTATCAAAGCAATCCATTAACAAACATGAAAATTTCCAAGTACCTTTTTCCTTACACGATCTTTTCCCTTTAACTCTAGAGGACAAGGATTGAGAGAAAAAAAAGAGATATTTAGGTATCTAAACTTAGAGATAGCAAAATCAAGGCCTTTAAACTCAACGGTTGAGAGAATTGAAGAGCTTGGAAGAAAGAGTTAGGGAAATCTAGAGGCTGGGTAGATGAGCTAACTCATAAGGTGATTTGGTTGAGTTTGAGGTTATTGAGATTGAAGTGTTTTGAGAGATGTATGGAGCTGTAGGAAGGAACGAGGAAGGGAAGATCAAATGAGTAGAAGAATTTTTGTCAAAGAAATGAGAATTATCCTCAAAAGGGCATGGAAAGGAAAAGATTTCTTGAGCAAAAGAGTTAGAAGAAAGCAACCCTTCCTTTTCATAAACGATATTTGGGTTTGGTGAGTTCATAGGGTGCAGAGAAGGGGGTTGGACCCCAAGCTAGACCAAAGGAGAATTTAGGTTAAAAGGGGTCATATTTAGATAAGTTAAGGATTAAGAGTCTATAGTCATGTTTAACCGACATCAATGTACCAATTTCTTTATATTAGAATTTTTATAGCCCTAAAACTCTGTTATAGATTGGAACTTATTCATAGAAAAAGTCCACAAAGCTTTTTAAGTCATCAATGAAAAAAGTTTGAGGAAAAATTGACACTATTGGTGAGTTTTGACCTGAGGGGAAATGGGTAAAGACTCACTAAGAAATATGGGGTATGAATGGGAGGTGACAAAATAAATTTAATTAAATGGGAAGAAGAAGGTCTCACTACTAAAATAATAATCAATTGCGGCTACATATTTGCGGTGTAAAACCAAAAAGCCAAACACCTAAATTAATAATAAGAGACATTTCCCTCCTTCTTGTCCATCTCAACTGAGGGAATTATCCTTTCCTTTTCATCAGTGATTTGCATGCAACTTTCCGTCCCAGATAGCAATTGAAGAGTACCTTTTGATTCAAAATAGTTCTTGCTTAAATTTGGACTAGTATGAGATTCGTCATCCGAAGGAGGTCTCTTAGGAGCATTTGACCTCCTTGAGTATCCCAAGTCTTTAAAGGAACCCTCACCTTTAGGCTATAATCATTCCTGTTATCATCAACATCCTTACAGCCACCATTGTTGTCATCCTTTTTCTTGCTTTCCTCTAAATAATCAAGATCGTACTCATAGTCCTTAGATTCCTTGTTACTACTTGAATTATCACTGATTTTGACTTCTTCCCCCAAGCTCGGAGTATTTAAGAAACCCTTGAAGTTCAAATCCACAAAGATGTATAAATCGCTTACTCCCTCTTAAGGGAATGCTCTACTCTCCCAGTTTTAAATTAACCATTGAAGTTTAAAGCCACTCTACCCTTTTTAATCTAATAATCTTGTTATTAAAATGAGGAAGGAGGCCATTGTTCACTCTGAGCTTGCTATCAAGACCCTGACATGCCCAAGCTATAGAAATCCCCACTAAGTTTACAACTTCAAAGTCTGGAATTTTGTACAATTCATCTTTGTGGCCTATCCTACCACAATTTTTACAAAAAAACTCCTCCATAACAGAAGTCCGCCCACATATAAGTATCCTCCTCAACTTTAAAGTAAAGACCAAGGATCAGTGGCCTATTCATTTGAATTTTGGCCAGGACTCGCATTAATTCTCTAAGCTTGGGGTGACCGAATTGTCATCAAATCGGATTATAGTCTCTATCCCTTCAAACGCTCTTATGATTAATGAGGGAGGGTTGAAATAAACATGTAGACCTTCAATCCAAACACACATAAATTGCAAGCTGAAATAAATCATATGAATAACATAATTAAATTGGTAGTGCTTTAGAATTAAGCATGCTCCATGGTAATTCAATGTTCACCTATTAAGCAGATTGCTAAAGTTAACCTCATTATCAAATTAAAACTGAAAAATATCAGCTAATTTACTAATTTTAATTTTTCCATGCAAGATCCAGAAGCTCTCTATCCATTCTTCTATCTTTGTTGCTTAAAACAAGTAGTTTTGTCTGTCTATGAACTTCCTAGCTATGAACCAATTATTATTCTAAACTACCTTGTTAATTTCATCTTTAGAAGGTCTAAAAGTTGGACTTACCCATTCTATGTATCCCTCGTTTACATTGACAAATAATTTTAAATGCTGATTTATCCATATCAACCAAGGCAGAAAAACAGATGAAAGTAAAAGGTAGAAGCGGAAGGGGGAAAAGAGATGTTAGTAGACAAGGAAAGAGAAGACTAAGAAAATTAAAATTATAGTAGATAGGTAGTAATGAGAGGAAGAAGAGATTAAAAAGCTTATGGGAAGGAAGATGATCAAATGAAAGGCAGATTTTGGGATGTAAAAAGTTTTGGAGGGAAAACGAAAGATCAACTCAATTAAGTTATTAGAATGGTAATTGGGACAAGAGAATGAGACAGGGAGTATTACATGCCACCCTGTTGGGCTCTCTAGTACTATCTATAAGATTAAAGATTTAATGATATACGAGATACCTTTTATTTTTAAAATTCAGCAAATAATTATAATGAAAATATTGATTAAGATACACTAATTTAGTGAAAAAAACAAAATAAAAAAGATTTAACCATGTATGTTTTAAAATAGGTTTTCATTATTACTCATGTAACACATATTTTCTCATAAATATTCTCATATGATTGTTGTAACCGCCTTTAACCATCCTCACAACTTCCACTCTCTCAAAATTTTTGCAAACAAGTTTTTGCATTCAAATACATTCAACTGCGTCTATATTCATATTCAAATCTACATTTTGATCCTCAATTCTCTCTCAACCATGCATCTAATCGGTTACACTCAACTTAATTTGCATTGAACTACATTCAAATTGTATTCATGCGAGTCTCAATTTCTCCAATTTTCTTTCTATTGCACAATAAATTTTCATCAATTTTACAATATTAAATTAAATTGAAAATTTTAGCATGTTTTGTAAACTAAATTTGTCGTAAGTCTAAACTTAATTTCTTTTGAAATTTTAGTATAAATGGAAATAAATTGAAGGTTATTTATTTGTACACAAAATCCAAAAAAATTAAGTCACTAGAAGGCAATGAGAAGTAAAGGAAGGAATCAAGATATAAAAATATGTAGAAAAGAGTTGGTCTTAAAGAAAAAATTGAAAAAATGTAAGCAAATATTGTGTTAGAATATTAATTTCATCTATCTGATGGAGATAAATATGATCTTAGGTATAAGTGTTATGATTTCACGAACAGGTTTTATGTTATCTAGTATATGTGTATAAATATTGCATAAAGGTATTATGGACTAAGGTATAGGTGTTATGATCTAGGGTATAGATGACATGATCTCATTTATATGTGTTGTAATCTTAGGTATTAGTATTATAATATCTATTATATGTGCTTTAATCTAAGGTAAATGTGTTATTTATCTTAGATATAGGTGTGTTATGATCCGAGTTATATATGTTGTGATCATAGGATATAGATGTTACGGTATAATGTATAGACATTATTATAGATAGGAAATCGTGTCTCTTCATTTAGTGGCCTAATGAAGAGCGTCGACCCTTGTAGGAGAACTTGGAAAAACTTGATATTGAGTGGGCCAAAACCCTTACCATATTTAAAGAAACTCAGCTATTTTGAAGATCTAAAATACCTCAAAAGCCCAAATTCACAAAAGGCCCAAAAATCCTCAAAAGGCCTATAAAACATCATAAATCGACTTTTTTTTAACCAAATGCTCGATGTCTTAGTTTTGCACGTAAGCCTCAAGCTCTCTAGAGTGGGTCGTCCAATGCCCATACTAAGAATCCAACTCCTTGGCTTCCCAGCTTAGAATGCGGGAAGCTAACATTTAATGCTTAATCCAGCATCTAACGCCCAACACCTGAGCACCCTTTCTAAAGTGCTCTTGGACCTATGTGAGAACAATATGCTCCCTACAAAAGATTATTCTTGAGCATTCCACAATGGAACTAGGTCATTTTATGCCCGTGACCAATGCTCATGCCAAAATTCGTCATTCAATAATGACTCTAGCGATTATTGCATGAACCTAACATTAAGTGCCCATCCCTCTTACTCATCTTTGCTCTATAAATACCCCTAACTTTATGAGAAAAGGGTCTGAAAAATTTAAAAACTTTAAGTACCGTTTCTCTACTAAAATAATCCCTTAAAACGACCTCTCAAATATATCCTTCACTCAAACCAAAGATCTTCTAAGGCAACTTGCCTTTCCCTAAAAAAGGAAGATCAATCCATTTAATACTCAATGAAGAACTTAAATAACGAACCATTCTTAATGATGAGAAAAACGAGGACCCTATTAAATTCAATCACTCTTTTAATTTTATTTTTCTACTCTACTCCCTTCTTTCTTACTTTGTTCTCTAGTGATCCACTTCACTCAAGAACCAAGGGCTACGGTTTACATATAGATGATTATATTGAAATAAAAACCTCCCTTTAGATGAGGCTTTTTCTCATTAATTTAATGCTTTCACCATGAGTATGTGATCAACAAAAGATGTATTACCCGTTGATGCCATCTATTGATCAACTCCTAAATTTTATGCTTTACTTTGTTCACAATCAATTAATGATGTGTTAGTTAAAGAGCGACCTCATTCTTTCATTAGATTTAAGCACTTAAGACCCTAACCTTGGGCATCAATCTTCAAGAAATCATTCCTTTAAGACGGTCTCCTCTTAGTCAGTGTAAATCCCGGTCCCTTACATTTTATTTTATGCACCATTTCTTATTATTATCTTTAACTTAGTTTATAATGTAGAAGATGAACATCTTTACTTCTACTAGATCTAATTAAATAATCAACTTTTTCATGAACAAACCTTCGACAATCATCAAACTTGAATTATTTGTTTAAGTGTTAATCAAAGGCTTAATTTGAAATGCACATCATGAACCATATACTTTGATGCTTTCTTTTTTTGTTTTTCAATGATGTTAATGGTTCAATCTAATTGAGTCCTTAAAATTAGATTAATTAGGCTTTGTGGCCTAGGTTGGAGTATGTAAGGGACGAAGTTTCTTTAAACTTGGTTTTCATTAAATAAGTAAAAGTTCAAGTCTCATGCATAAAACATACATTAAATATTCAATTTTTCATCATTGAATATTATACCTTTATTGTTTTATTTAAAATTTTGCAATTTATTTATGCGAAAACCTTATATTATTGTAAATTCTATGATCACCATTACTTTTGACACTTAATTCAAGACCTATTGAAATACAATCACGTCTAATATGACTAATCTTTAGAGAAACCGATTTTAGTACCCCTTAGATTTAAGGATATTAAAAAACAGATCACCTAATCTGACTGCTAACATGATTCTAACATTGTAAACCCATTAATCTAGAGTTTCTTCTTTGTTTGTGTATATGCCTAGGAACTATTTGTCTAATGTTGTTCCATCAAAATTTGATTTATAAGCTCATCATATTGGAATCAACATATATTTATTATTTTTTAACCAAAACATTACCAAGAACTCTTCTTTGCCTATACCTCAAAGCCACCGACTCAATGGTCAAGATTGTGCTAAATCAAGAGGTTGAAGGAAAGGAAAACACAATCTAATACCTTAGTAAAATGCTTATTGAGTATAAAACCAAATACACTAATATGGAAAAACTAAGTGTTGCATTAGTGGCCACCAAGAAGCTCAGATATTACATGCTTTCACACACGATTCACATAGTGTCAAGGATAAATGCCCTGAAATTCCTGTCTAAGAAACACGCTCACAATGGGCAAATTTTAAGATAGTTAGTCCTAAGAGTCAAATTTGATATCAAATATCTCTCCTAGAAAGCAATTAGGGGATCCACGGTCTCATACTTCTTAGCTGAATCATCAATAGATGAATCTAAGGTTAACTAAGATCTTCCTGACAAAGATCTCCTTATGACACAAAGTTATATCTAGTCACTATACTTAAAGGTACATCTACTAGAAAGGGTGTGGTGTGGGGATACTCCTGGTATCTCTAAAGGAAGAGCACACACCCATATTTATGAAACTCAAATTTGAGGCAACAAACAATGTAGAAAAGTATAAATCATGCATTATGGGTCTACAAGCTACAATCTCATTAAGTATGCAAAAGCTTCGAGTTTTGGCCATTTATTCGGGATAATCAGCCTTGGGCAGAGCTGTATTAGGCATGATTTCTGCAGTGGATACTTAGGTAACCTCACCTAACACCTGATCACCACAACGAGTTTAAAAATCTTGAATGAGACTTCCAAAGAATAAATTCATGCCCAAAGCAATGTGTTTTAAATCTGAAGCACGAGTTGATTGACCAAATTAAGCCTATTAAGAGCAACGACAAGGCTTAAACATAAACCTTATGACGTTTAAATCTTTTTTCTTCTTATTCATATTTCTAAACATAAACCTAATATTTTTAAGCCAATTAAGATTGTTCAAACCTTCTCTTTCCCTAAAAATCATAAACCTAATGTTGTTTAGCCTCTTTCTTTTTCAAGGATGCACCTCTTTTCTGCTATCATTACCCTTTTCCTTAACCTCTCTTATTAGAGGAACAACTCTTACACCTAAACAACCATAAATCGTTGGGGGATTCTTCTTGTTCTTTTAGTTTGTTTTGACTTGGATGAGGATAAAACCAACTTCAAATTGACTACCTAATTCCAATTTCACTATTGGTTCTCACTTGTGAGACACAACTTGTCAAAAGCAACATGATTAGCATCTAATGTTCACCATGATTAGCAACTTGTCAATTAGGCATTTGAGGCCCTATCCCATCTTCTAGCATTCAGATGTCACACTAGTCCTAAACCTAATCTAGAGGTGTGCTTCTCTTGTTTATGTATGAATGTCTAGGAACTATCAAACCTTATTTTATTCTATCTTAATGAAAATTCTTGTATATCAAACTTGGATTGACGTAAATTAGTTATTCCTAAAACACCTTTGGTTTGTAGACTATTTATGCAAGTCATTTGGGATTCAACTCGATTGGGTGCCCAAATTGCCCTTAAAGACTTGGTGGCGACTCCTTATGACCCTTTGGAGACAATCTATATGAGGAAAGCTAAAGTTACATAGTCGACCTTTAACAACGTGCACAATATGTGGGGAACTAGTTAGGGGGCCTTTTCCCTTTCTCATGGAGAAGGAAAAAGGTTGGGTTGTAAAAAAACCAAGCCCTCTAATGGTGGCTCACGCATCGAGCCGCCCACCCGAAACTTAGTTGGCCTTTTGAGCCTTAGCTAGCATATAAAGCCCCTATATTACCCTCTGTGTACCCAAAAAAACTAGGGTATTTTTTTCCAAAACTATCCATGCGAAGAAATACACGCATTAGAATCATGCAAAATCATTCATGCATAATAAATCATGTTAAACCAAATTTGCATAAGAGTTGCATCAAGTCATCCATCATAGGTTAAACCAAGCTATAGTCACACTTAGCAAAGTTTTGCAGTTCAAAGGGGGTCTTTACAACACTTTGGGCCTTATAATTCTCTTAAGCCAATGTTACTAACGTGTTAAAGCATATTGTTTTGTTAATGTTTTGCTCCAAGGTTTTGAGATTCACTTTGGATGCATTTTACTTGTTTAGGCTTAGTTTAGCATACATTCAGTAGCTTAGCATTATTTAAAATATGGTTTTGGTGCCTTAGAGTCCTAATAGGTTCTTTTCCTTGCTTCACAAGGATAATAGAGTGTTTTCCTTGCTAAACAAGAAGTAGGGTGTGTTTCCTTGTTGAACATGGATAGTAGTTTAATTGTTTGTGTTTGAATATGTTTGAGCTAAGATTTATCTAGTCTAAATAGGTGTATCACATAAATCCTATAAAGAGGGCATCCATGAACTCATTCAAATACTGAACAATCAAAAATTAGAAAAACCAACACTTGCTTACAAGATTAACTTATAACAACATTTTCTTTTGCTTAGAAATCAATTCCAGGAGTGATTTTAATTAGTTTGATTCAAATACATTATTCTCTTAATGCTAAGAGTGGTTTAAGGGATCAACACAAACTTTGAATTAATTCCAAGAGTGGTCAAGCTCTTAGTTATACCCATCTATCCCATACCCTTTTCACATCCATACTTCACAAATTCAATTTAACTCATTCTAAAGCAAACAAACTAATGTGGATTCATATATAACCTTATATAAAATTGGTATATGAGCTTCAAGGTAGTGTTTTTAGTTGTTTTGCAAAGTATTCATGAGGTTATGTGAAAATTAGAGTAAAATTAGAGTTTTGCACATAGTTAACGAAATTGGGTGATACCATAAGTTCTAATATGAATTTTCTAGTAATTCTTTTTTGTTGGAATCCTTAGAAATGGAAGATTAATGGAATAAATTTTCATTAAATTTTCAATTAGTAACGAATCCCCAACAAAAAGAAATTTGTGCCCAAAAACACTGGAGTATGTATAAAATATTCAAATAATATTATCAATAATTTAATAAAATCAAATAATAATTTACAATACTTCAATTAGTAAATAAACTTAATTCAAAATATTTTACTAATTAGCACATCATATTGAAAATAAAATTCAAATAAACTATTGTAATTAGAATAAAATTCTCTAAACATCAATATTTATTAACTTATCATAAGCTAGCCATAACGTAATTAAAATAAAATTCAAATAAACTAATGTTTAGAAGTTATTTTATCCACCACGAGGAGGTCTCATTCTTGAAGTTAATGTTTGTGAAACTTGAGTATTTTTGAGGTAATGGAGCCCCAAATATTTCATTTTCTAATCCTATGTAGAATTGATCCATTTGATTGATGTTCATTTCATGTGGTTAGAATGAACCATCAAATGAATTCCTATCATCACTAATTCTTTCTCTTGAAGCCATTTTTTTGGATTATGATTTATTAAATTGCTAAGAAAGTCGTAATACAAATAATGCAAAAATAACCAATTTATAAAAATAAATTTAGAATAGGAGAGGAATTAGGAAAGTTAATTAAAAATTGAAATATTACTAAGAAATAGAATAATTAAACTTGAGAGTAACTAAGAATATGAGAAATTGAGAGTAATTAAAGATGTGTAATTAACAATTGAAACCAAGGCTAAATTTTTTAAACTCTACGGCTATGTTTTGGATAGCTGGGCTAGCGAACTAGCTAGAATGGCATAGATTATTTTATATTACGCGCTTCATAACCGGTCCATTAAAAAGTCAGTTCGGATTCAAAATATGGATCAGGCTAGGACTGAGTTGGGGTAACCTAACCCACTTGCCATCTCTAATCGGTGTTAATCAATTATAACGATACTAGTAGTTTGAATTGATAATGAATCTAAATGGACAAATTACAAAAAAAACGAAGTGATTTTCGTATATTGAGATGACGAACTTATTGGAAGTACGTACGATTATTTTTCTTAGGTGATTAGATTCTACTCCGTACAAGTATGGTTTCAATTTATTTGAAATGGAAAAATGACAGCGGTGGTTAGGCGCATCGAAATCGGACAAAATGATTACATTAAGACCACTACTTTCAATCATCCAGCCCGTACCCTCTGCTTTTTGTCCCTGCAATCCCCTGCCAGTCCCACCCCCACTCCTCCCCAACATACTCCACTATTATCCCATTTAGCTTAGGTTGATTGGAGCACAATTAACAAGGCAGAACATAGCAGAGCCAAGCTCAGAAGTTTTCTCAAACTTCAAGGGGAGACTCAACAATGGCAACTGTTACAAGCATAAACCCAATATGCAAGGCCTGCAATAAGACTGTCTACCTTGTCGATAAGCTCACGGCTGATAACAAGGTCTATCATAAGGCTTGTTTCCGTTGCCACCATTGCCAAGGCACCCTTAAGGTACTCATCCTGCTCTCCTGTTAACGTTTTCGCAATGTTAATTAATGACAATATAGCATAGGTTGTGTTGCAGTTGAATCGCAGGTTTGACAACATTGGTTTAAGCTTTCTTTTGATTTGAAAATCTTTTTTTTTTTTTTCATGGTACCAATACAAATATCAGGGCTTGGACCCTACACCCGGGTGCATGATGCGTATCATGCACCCAGTTTAAAATGAACACACTTTAGTAGATTTAATTAGATGTTCAGTGAAATTTATCAAATGTTCAATGAGCAAATGTTCACTGAGAATTAGTAAATGGTCATTGAAATAAAAGACATATTCATTGGGAAAATGGTCATTGAAATAAAGGATATGTTCATTGGTCAAATGGTCAGTGAAGTTTTGTAAATAATAAGTGAAATAGGGGAAATGTTCAGTAAGCTTTACTAAATGGTCAGTGAAATTATTTCTGGTGCACGATGCGCATCGTGCACCCTGGTGGATCCTTTTTGCGTACAAATATAGCAAGTAGACTTGCTATTTGTTACGCCACTGGTTCGAACCCCCGAAATAACCTCTTTATGAGTAAATGTAATACTGCACTGCATACAATCAAACCCTCTCTAGACTCTGCTATAGCAGGAGCCTAGTGTATTGGTTAGTATGGTTACTACCAATCAAATAATAAAATATTATTATATGTTACTATGTCAATATTAACATTATAGGCCGTTTCACAATATTAAAGCTACGTTACAAATCCAATCTTAGTATGGGTGGTTTTCTTCAAAGAGGACTTGTAAAGATTAACTTGCATCAGAGGGATGACAGGTTGCTAGTGCTTTCCTCCAATTTTGAAGTCAGAAATTGCTGTCTTATGTAATTGGCTTGAATTTGACTTCAAGAATTCGATGTAAGCAAGCAGACTAGTCTGATGAATTTGGTTGTGCAAATTAAGAAGTGTAAAATAAGCTACTGTAGCAATGCCGATTTCTGGCAGATCTGAAATCAGACAGCATCATACTTTCTTTGTCTTTTTTTTTTTCTTGTTATATTTTCATTTTTTGAGTCAAATTTTATAAATTTTGTCCATATATTTTAATTATGTTATAATAAATAATATATTCAAGTGGGATCTTGTTGAATGCGTCTCAATATAATTTTTTAAAATATCAAGTATTTATAATTTTTATCTTACCAATTTAGAAAAAAAAATGTTTAAATTTATGTCTTGAATACCGTAAAAAGTCAAATATAGCAACTTAAAATAAACGGAGGGAGTATTTCTTAACGGTATCACTAAGAAATGAAATTTAATTTTGCAGCTTAGCAACTACAACTCCTTCGAAGGGGTACTGTACTGCAGGCCGCATTTTGATCAGCTCTTGAAGCAAACTGGCAGCTTAGACAAAAGCTTCGAAGGTATACTGATTCATCACCTCCATTTTGGAGTACAATTAGCAGATGTATATAACTTCAAATCCGGCTGAATCATATAGCTTTGATATTTGGTTTCAGGCACACCTAAAACAAAACCAGAAAGACCTGTAGATGGTGAGGTGAGGCTTTGACTAAATAATGCACATATTTGAAAATAAAGCCCTAATGATAATTTTGAGGGCTTGTTATAATATAAAATTTCTCATGTTGGGAGTATATATTATTGCGCGCAGAAACCTCCAAGCAAAGTCTCTTCCATGTTTGGTGGAACTAGAGATAAATGTGTGGGATGCTCAAAGACTGCTTATCCAACTGAGAAGGTATTACTCGTTGTTCAATTATACTGGTTGATTTTCAGTCTTCAACACAGTATTTTTAGTCAAGAAATAAATGTCTTTGTGCCTTCCATCTTAACCATGAATTTATGACCTTTTTTCCTTAAAGCATGGTTTTAGAAAGGGAAAGGAATACGCTAGACTGTTTTTCATGTTTCAACTTTGCCTGTCAATTACCCTTTTGATATACATAATGGTAAAATTTATGCTCATTATGAGAGTAATTGTCAGAGGTTCAAAGCAAAGTGCACTGAAAGAAATTAATGCTCTTTTGAAGGTCACGGTGAATGGTAGTGCATACCATAAGAGCTGCTTCAAGTGCTGTCAAGGAGGATGCACAATAAACCCTTCTAACTACATTGGCCATGAAGGAAGGCTTTACTGCAAGCATCACCACGCTCAGCTTATCAAGGAGAAAGGGAACCTCAGCCAGCTTGAGGGTGACCTGAAGAACTCAACAAAAGTCAGCGAAGTTGCTGCAGAGTTATAACAACACTACTCTTTATGTTTCCTTCATGTATCTTTTCCTCTCTCATTTTCGGCCTAATATGTAATATTTGAGGCATCCTTATTCATTCAGTTTAGATTGGCTTTTCACACTAATAAAAAGAGATCGGAGCCTCTAAATGTGCTATTTGTTATAGTTGTAGTTTTTGGTTATGGAATCGTTGAGTTCTGCAGTGTTGTAGTGGCATGCTCTAGTTTGTATGGTAAAACGACAATGTCAATTTGAATCAGCTCAATTTTTCTATTACACGCTTAAGTCAAATTCTCTAAAAAGGAATCAAAATTAGTACCATAGACACTAAAATCATCCACGAAAACTTCCACATTTGACTATGAAATCAGAAATGATGCTCATCATGCGACGTTGAAAAGTAGAAGGGGCATTACAAAGACCAAAGGGCATCCTACGATTTGCAAAAGTACCGTATGGAAATGTAAATATAGTTTTCTCTCTATCATCTGGATGAATAGGGATTCGAAAGAATCTAGAGTATCCATCTAAGTAACAAAAGTACTTATGCCTAGCTAACCTTTCAAGCATTTGATCAATGAAGGGAAGAGGGAAGTGATCCTTCTTTGTGATGACATTCAGTTTTCTATAATCAATTCACATTCGCCAACCTATAACAACTCTAGTATGAATAAGTTCATTTTTATCATTACGCAAAACTGTAGTCCCACCTTTCTTAGGCACTACTTGGACTGGACTTACCTATTTAGAATCAGGAACAAAATAGATAACACTAGCATTAAGTAATTTCATTACCTCTTTCTTGACTATCTCCTGCATGTTAGGATTCAATCTACATTGACCCTATATGCATGGTGTATGATCTTCCTCTAAATAAATGCAATGCATGCAAAAATTAGGACTAATACCAGTCAAGTCATCAATAGTGTAACCAATAGCCTTTTATGAACCTTAAGCATATATAACAGTTTCTAAAGTTGGCCATCAGTAAGATCAAAACTAAAAATGACTGGGTACAATTTCTTCTCATAAAGAGAAGCATATTTCAAATTACAGGGAAGAGGTTTCATTTTAGGCTGCTTTACCTTAGTGGCGGTGCAAGCATGCACAGGTAACTCTAGGAACTTTCAGCTCCCTTCTAGGTTCAATTCTTTACCATTTAAATTCTATCGTAGTTCATCAATATCAACATCTTCCTCACCTACAACAAAATTCAAACACAAAAATAGCCTCTAGAAGATCCTTTTCAAGGGATTAAGGCACATTATCTTGAACAATCTCATTGATAATGTCTATAACATAACATTATTGCTCTAACATGGGACTTTTTAAAGAAAAAATAAGGTTAACATTAACCTTGTCATCCCCTAGAGTGAGAGTCAGACTACCATTCTTAACATCAATAATAGCACCTGCAGTACGTAAGAATAGTCTACCAAGTATAATAGGAATGTGAGCAACCTCTTCCATATCTAACACAACAAAATCCACGAGAATAAAGAACTTCCTGACTCTCACTAACACATCTTCCAAAATACCCTTAGGGTATTTAATAGTTCTATCAGCCATCTGCAAGGTAATGTCAGGAAACTTTAAAGAGCACATATTCAATTTATTGCAAATAGACAATGGCATGACACTTACATTGTCCCCTATGTCACACAAAGCCTTATCAATATATAGGGAGCCAATATTATAGGGTATGGAAAAACTTCCAAGGTCCTTGAGTATTGGTGGAGACTTATTCTGCAATACAACACTACATTCCTTAGTTAGTTCCATAGTCTCCACCAAACTAAGCTCACATTTTTTTGCTAAGAATGTCTTTCAAGAACTTTGTATAAGTAGGAACCTGTGTGATTAGTTTAGTAAATGGCACAGTAACTTGTAAGTTTTTAACAATCTTAAGAAACTTACAGAAATAAGAGTCATTCTTACTCTTGTTTACTTTGTTAGGAAAGGTTAATGCCACCTTGGGAGGTGGTAGTGCGTTTGAGGGTTTGTCAACTATAGTGGCCTTCTTTGATGGAGCTTCCTTATCCTTTTCAAGAATCAACTCTGAATTTCTATTCTCTATCACCACATCATTGCTCTTACTTCCTTCAACTGCAGCTTCATTAGTACACATTTGTGGGCCATCATAAGTGGAACCACTCCTTAAGACTATAGCATTGACTGTGTCTCTTGGAGGGTTCAATTGGGATGGTTATGAAGGAAGGAGTCCAGGTTTCCTCTAAGAGGTTAATTGGGAAATATGTGCTATTTGGGTCTCAAGTTACTTATTATGAGCTAGCATTGCCTCTATGTTCTTCTGCATCTTCATCATCATATACTTTAGCTTTGAGATGTCATTATTACCTTGTGGTTCTTGTGAAGGTTCTAGAGTAAAGGGTGGTCTATTGAACCCAGGTGGTTGCATATGTCCTTGAGGTTGAAACTTTTGGTTATGTTGTTGTTGTGGTCATGGTTGTTGCTGTTGTGGTGGTACAAATGGCTGAGGGTTTTGCACATTATTGTTTATGTAGAAGAAGTAAGGGTGATCCTTGTAGCCTAGATTATAAAAGTAAGAGAATGGGTTGGTCTTGTAGGCTTGGAAGGCACATACTTGCTTTGCAGAACTATGACAAGACTGAGAACATGACCAAATTAACCACATGAATCACAAAAGTAATCATGACCTCTTGATGAGGCGCCACTGCATTAACAGACATCGGTAGTGAGGCAGGCAGTTGTAGCTTATCTAACTTCTGACTAATGGCATTCATTTGTGCAGCTAGACTCTTATATTTATGATCAATCACGTGTTTGCCTCCTTGCTTTTCATGCCCCCTTTGATATCCATATTGTGAATTATGGATGGAAATCTCTTTAATAAGGTCACATGCAACATTTAGTTGTTGGTTCATGAATCTACCATTCACAGCAGAATCCAAAATTGTTCTAGACTCGTTACCCAAACCATTGTATAATGACTGGACTAACAACCACTTCTCAAGACCATGATGAGGGCAAAGCCTCTATAACTCCTTAAATAGTTTCCAAGCATCATATAAAGATTCATCAGATTCTTGGTTGAAATTTGTGATTTGGCTTCTAAGAGAAGCAGTTCTCTCTAGGGGATAGTGCTTCTTATAGAATGCAAGAGGTAAATCATCCCAACTATTGATTAAACTCCTATTAAGACTATTCAACCACTGTCTCACTTTGTCTTTCAATGAAAATGGAAACACATTTGGTCGAATAAGATCTTGAACAACACCATGTTGCTTTATAGTGTCTTCCATTAGAATTCCTACAAACTGATTTCTTTCAACCACGTTCACCAAAGCTGGTTTTAGCTCAAAATCTGGTGCATCCATCTCAGGCATAGGAAAACCTTTTGGTAACTGTGTTGGATTGGGTTGTGAATAATCCTTCAAGGAAAGTTGTTGTCCTACCATCTCTTTGTACAATAAAGTATTACGCTTAAAGAAAGCTGACAGATCCAATATAGTGAGTTCCCCTAGATAAATACTCTTCTTTGTTTTCACTCTAACGTTTCCGACGTATTCTAAGTCTCCTTTCAGGTTTTGGGTCGACCAAAATTGCATACGAAATCAAAGCTGAAAAGAAAACAATACATAAACTGTAAATCCTTAAAGAACTAAAGAGATTCTTTAAGACCAACAAAAAAAATAAAAATGAAACAATCTAAACTCGACTACTAGAATCAATAATTGCTTCCCCTACTATGGTGCAAAAATTTGAACAGGCTGTCATACACCTCTCAAAAATAAACCAACAATACCAACTAGTATAGTTAGGGACAAAGTAGGGATTGTATCCTCAGGGAAGCGTTGCAATTCTATTAGCTCTTAAAAGTTTAAATTGTATAAGGGGCCTTAGTTGGAAGATAACTAACTAAGAAACTAATAATGAAAAATTTAGTGAAGAGTTGATGCAAATTAGCTAAAGCCTAGGACAATGGTTTACCATGATCAAAAAAATCAATTGAGAAATGATAACTAATGGGTTTCATGAATTCAATGAACTAGGGCTCACTAATTCTCTCGAACTTTGACTCCCTCAAGACTCTTCTAGCAGCTCTTGCTCTTTCCTAGATTTGTCAAGCCTATTATTCCTTGGTCTTATTGTGGTATTTTTACTCCTTAACATCAAATTCAACAATTACCCAACATACAATTAAACATGGTCATAATCTAATTATAAGTAATGATAAACCAATAATAGGAATTCAATTATAAATTTAAATCCAATTAATTAGCATAAAAATATTTTATTGAAGTATTCATGGATCCCTAAAACCTAGAAAGAAATCTACTCACTATTCATGACTAAATTGATGAAAATAATAGCAACCATAAACATGAAATTCATGAATGAGAAATAAAGAAAGCAATACTAATAAACAACGATAATAGAAATCAAAGAAATAAACAAAATAAAATATAGAATAAAGAAAAAAAAGTAATTCTATAAGTCTTGATTAATGGAAAAAATAAAACTAGGGTTTTTCACCATGGAAGAGAGAAAGGAAAAAACTGATATGTTGTAGAGAAGAGAAAACCTAGAATAATCAAACCTAAGGAAAGTAATAATGCATAAAAATAAAATAAATGTCCCTACTGTATTTATTTCTTGCTTAACTCTTTTTAAACAGAAAGATAATATTACTAAACTAGGTATTAGGGCCGAATTAGAGGTTTAATCCGATTATAACTCGGATACGCTGCTCTCCCGCGGTCTGGTTTCCAGGGTCAACTTTGCAAGGCTGTAACTTTTGTTCTAGAAACTTCACAGGTTGTTTGACTACCATTCACAAATCTATCCAAGTATACTTTTAAATCCAATTAGAATCACATCAATCCAATCTATAGAACTTGATTTATGATCAAAAGAGTGAACATGTGTCAGATTTGTTCTTCTTCAACTTCTATATCTCCTTGTTTTTAACTCAAATTAACCTTGTTAGCTATTTTTTAACCCTTATGGAAACCAAAATAACTTCATATGAATATGATCATCAATAAGTCATCCACAAGAATGAATCCATCAATTAAAATCATCAATTCGTCAATTACATTTGCAACGGTTATCCAACTGATCTAAAATCCCTTCAAACGCATTCAAATAGCTATAAAACTACCTAAAATATTAGGAAAACCACAAAAAGTGTAATAGATCACAAAATGGATAATTTCTGTGAATAATACCTAAAATGCAACTAAATGAACTAATATGCTCCAATAATGTAACCTAAAAATTCCTAAAACCTCTATAAAATTGTGTTTCATCAATATGCTTATTTTAACGAGTATTATCATGCGAACGATTTTAATGTGTCTTCATATGAAGATTATTCTAACAACTTTTGGATGGATTCCTATGACGTTTCACATGTTCTCTATGGTGAGGTTAATGATTATGAATATTACCTTTCTCCTTAGTTTAATTCATAAAATCCTTCTACACCTGATTCATGTACATATATATTGGAGTTTCTTATGGAACAGTTCATTAATAAAACTAAACAAGGAAACAAAGGATTGAGGAAAGTCAACAAGAGATACAGGATGGTTTCAAAAGGATGAATGCTCATCGTAGTTCTATTCAGTGTGTTCTTGATGCTTATGAGCCTCACACGACTGCTTATGTTGTTTTTGGCAACGTAGATGATGATGATGGTTCAAGGTACTTTTAGAATCAAATCCAAATTGAGGAAGATGATGAATATTCTAAAAACTTAGATGAAGGGGAGGAAAAAGATTGTAAGGCTGAAGATGAGGAGCCCTTGGTTAAGGAATGTATAGTAGAGAGAGAGAGTTGAGTAGGGAGGATTTGACTTCTAAAGCCTTAATTTTAGAGTCTCACACTCCCTTCTCAATGAGACTTGACATTATTCCTTCTTCTCCACCCTTGCACATTCTATCCTACCTTTATTCATTTCCAGTAATTCATGAATCTTTTGAAAGCAAGGAAACCCATTTTGAAGTAGTTGATGTAAATTTTGAGGTTCTATTTTCCAATAGGTCGTATAGAGTAGTAAATAATTCTTCTTTTATTTTTTGAGTCTGGCTTTTCTTTTGATTTTTCATTTTATGTGTGTAAAAGAGTCATTTTTGTTTTGTACATCCTTTATCTATTAACATCATATTTGATCTTTTATGAGATGCATGCAGGTGCATTTGACAAGCTGTAGAGGGCTTTGATGAGCTATAATCAGAGAATCACTCATTTTACTAATTTTTTCCTTTAATTTTTGTTTGTTTTGTAGTTTTAGCTTGAGAAATAACTCTGCATGGATTTCTATATTTTAGGTACAATGCACCACTTAAATGAAGCCTTAAATGAGAAAATGGTGAGATATAAGTGCTGAAGAAGAATGATGAAAAGTCTGGGTCGAAAATAGTGCCAAATAGGAAGTTTAGTAGAAAACATAGAAAAAGGTGCTGAAGTGTGAAAAATATAACTGAGTGGGCGCTTGACCTGTCATGAGCGCCTGCTTAGGTCAAAATGCTAGAGCAGGCAGAGAGCTTTGAGCGGGCAACAAGCGGTCAACAAGCGCCCGCTCAAGAGGAAAAATTATCCAGAAAAGTTGACTTGAGCGGCTGCTCAACTTCCTTTGGAGTGGCTGCTTAGAAGAAAATAATGAGGGGTCAGAGAGTTTTGATCGGACACTAAGCAGGAAGCAAGCGCCCGCTTAAAAGAAAATTTGGGGCCTATAACTGAACTGAGCGGCCGCTTAGAAGAAAAAAATCTAGGGTTTCAGGATTTATGAGCGGGCATTTAAAAGCCTTCTGAGCGTCCTCTTAAGTTGCTTTTTGTGACCCGTCTAGATTTCTTTAAACTCGAAACACGACCTCTTCTCCTTCATTTCTCATATTTCCTTCCCTTCAACCTCAATTCACCCACTTTCTCTCTCTAAAAACCTTATTTTCTCTCACCTTATTTCCTTCATAACTTACTCAATTATCCTTTTTTTCACTCCAAATTACCACCATTCTCCTCCTTTTCTCTTAGTCTACATTTTTACATTTTTTTTTCTTCAAAAAATACCCAACTTCACAAAAATCCTAAATTCAAACCTTTAGCTTTTATTGATGCTTTTGGTGGTTTTGAGTTTTTATTTGAGGATTTCAAACTAAGGTAGGGTTTGCAGCAATTTCCATTTAAGATTTTTGGTAATCTCTATATTTGCACTCCTAGTTAATTTCTTAGTTGATTATCCATGATCTTTTGTTGATTTTTCTGAAAATAATTATTATCTTTTTGTTGGTATTGAATTGTGGTAGTTTATTTCTTAAATGGCGAATTATTTAGGTGTTTTTATTTATGAGAACTTAGTGAATTTAGGTTGAACATAGAAAACTATAAGATATTCATCATAATTAAGTGATTTGGTTTCTAATTTTAATATTGTAGTTTAGTTTGTTATAGTTGGTCGTGTATTGTATCTTGAGAAATTATATTGTTGAATTTGGGGTATATAATTACTTGAGGAAAAATGTTTTCTAAGAAGAAGTCTAAGACCTCTAAGACTCCTAGTGCTTCCCAATCCTCGCAACCCTCACAACCTATCATTCCTTTCTTGAAATTTGTCAACCTAAATCACAAACCATTCTATGAAAAGATTAAAACAGAAAGATCTTAAGCACCAGATTCTATGAACTTGAGTCATTGGAGAAATTAGGAATCAAAGAGGACCTTTATGGGTTACTCAATGCCATGGGTTGGGACAAATTTTCTGAACTCAAGAACTACACCTATGAGAGACTAACCCTAGAATTCCTAGCTTCTCTAGAGAGAACCTTAATTGGTGAGAATGACTATCAGATTATCTTCCAACTATTCAATCAGCCCTAGACTATCACCTTAGAAAGGTTAAACCAAATCTTTAGATGGGACCCCTCCAATAACATACATGCACTAGACATGGATAGATTCATGGAATATAGTGAGACGCGCTTGTGGAGTCAAATTAATGATGACCAGGAATACCAATCCAACACTTGTCGCGCCTCCCACATCATTCACCCTTGTCTTAGAATCTTGCATAGAATATTGGGGTAATTTTTGATAGGAAAGATGTGGGGAAAATTTTTAGTGATAAGATAGAGCTGCTATGGATGGCAGTATATAGGAAAGAGCAATTAGGGCATATGCTAAATTTTGGGGGCCAATTTTTAGCCTGGTGCATTTAGCACAAAAAGGGTGGGTTGACTAGTGAAATTCACATGGGGGGAATGGTCACTATAATATCACATGCTCTAGGATTTGCAGAGCAAAGAAAGCTTCTTACCCTTGTTGATGCAAATGACATTTACATCGACATTGATGCTATGAAGAGGATCGATTTCATCCAGTTCACTCCAAACCATGAGGTCTATTGGTGGAAGCTAAGGAGGGTAGTGCACTGCTAACTTCCGAAACCCTTCACTGATATTTAGTAAGAAGAAGGGGAGCTTTGGAAGATTCTCACTTATCAAGGGCCACAACCATAGGCCCCTAGTGCCCACACTCATCAAAGGCCTCCACCTCAAACCTCGGGGGGTACCTCTTCTTCCCATGTCCCCTCCCCCTCTTTTAACTTATAAGAGGAATTTAGGAAGTTCAAAATGATGATGCAAGGCCAAGCTAAAACCCAAAGGAGTAGTATGATTCGCGAAAATTAAATCTATGACTACCATGTTCAACGTGGGGACTTTTCACCCTACGTTAACTACCCCTATGATCCCCCTCAGCTCGGTCCTATCCCTTCTTAGTCCTGGGATGGAAACCTAACTTACTCTTATTAGACGTGTCCTATAATCCTTGGTGTCACTCCCCTTTCTTTTCCTCCTTATGATTACACCTAGATGGAGGGGGGGGGGGGGGGGGGGGGGGGGAGTGATTACCAAGGTGATCCTACTTATACGTGTGACGGACCGAGTTGGCCCTCGGGTCATACACGTGGGTGGGATGGCCAACAGGTATGTCATTCATCTGGAACTATCCTTATCAACCACGGTATGACTAGCCGCCCTACATTAATGCATCGGGTCTCGATGTCGACCCAACCTACAACTTTTCCTTCCATAACGATGAGGAGAGGCGTAGGAAGGGCAAGGGCCCCAATATAAGCTAGTCATACCCCGATTGATCAGCCCTCCCCTTTTTGGTCTCAGTTTTTGCACTAAGCACTATGCTTCACCTAAGCTTGGGGGGTTTGTTCCTAAAAAGGGACGGGACATAGCTTCTTCACTCCTTTTTCTTTGTAAAATCCATGTATAGTTTTCTATTATATTTTGTGTGTTTTTAGTTATAGTAGGAACTATATTCTTATGTTCACCTATTTTGCTAATAATTGGTTGTTCATGAGTATTAGTGGATATACAAAGCAAGAGGCCAAGGTACCCCTTTTTATTGCTTTCTTTGGTGTATTTTTCTTCCTTTTTTGTCTAGGAAAGTTGATTGTTTGAGGATGTATAGCACTTTATTGTTGAAGGCATTTAGCCTGTGTTTTGAGGATTGGTTCACTGAAAACCATTGGTTTTGATAACCATGGTAAGTTAACATTGTTGTTTAGTTCTGGTGATGACAGGATTTGCAAACCTATTTGATGTTTGTTTAGTGTGTAAAGGTTTATTATTCATGTTTTGGAGTAGAAGCAAAGGGAAGCTCAAAATCATCAAGTTTCAAAAGTCAATCATGATCAAGACTCGAACTCAATATGCAAATGTTGATTGATAAGTTCCGGAGTAGAGACTTCCATTGAAGTAACAACGAAGTAGCTTCACGACAGAGGACATGAAGACTACGTAGGTAGTGCTTAGGATTTAGGTAAGTAACTAGGAACATAGCTAATTGGAATAAGAAATGAATTAAGAAAATCAATGTTCGTTTGTTTCTTTAAACGAGCAATTAGAAAATTTCAGCAAAATATTTTCATGAAATTTTTGTGAAAATTAAATTTCCTATTTTCACTCTAACTGATTTGGTGAAGTTTGACTAGTAAAAGGACTCTCCTATATTAAACTAAGTTATTTTTAATTAAAATCAACTTTTGAAAAATTAGAAACTAAGTCTCCTATTTCACTCAACCACTTCCTAAAATACCAATTTTTTCCTAACTAAAATTCAGAATTTTTAGTATGCATGTCCAATTCTCATGTCCACTTTTCTCGTACAAAATCAAACTTAAGTTAGTGGGCATGATCTTCCTTGATTTAAGGAATACATGGGAATAATGTGTACTTACATGACTATATAAAAAGGATTTTGCTAATTTATTTTACAAATAAACTTACTCGTATATAAATGTTTTCTTGAGAGAAAAATCTTTTGTGAGTTATTCATGGCTTAAAACGCAAGTTTCTTTCAGCTAAGTTCCAATGTCACAAAACTATTTTATGTTTTAATCTTTGATAATAGTACATAGTTGTAATAGGATGGTAAGATTGAGTGATCTTGTAAAATATTTTGAATTAAGTCTTGAGAGAGAAAGGAATAGAGAAAGAGAAAAGAGCAAGAAAGAGTTAGAGAAAGGAACTCCACTTTTGAGTGGAACTTGAGTTGAAAGTGTTAATAGATTGTAATTGATGATTACCCTATTAGTGAAAAAGTGTTGAGAAATCCCTAGTGGGTCGTGGTATTTTCCCTTTGAGTTGGGCACAAAGGCTTTCCACACTAAAATCTTTTGCGTTCCTTTTCAAATTAAGGTCCCTTCATCTTACAAGTTCCTTTCGTATTTTCGCAAAATATTTGAACGATCTTACACTTTCAATTCACCCCTTTTGTAAGTGTTCACTTAGAATAACAACTACTTTAATTTAGTTGTCTTCACTATATGATGAAAAATTAGCTTCTACCTAAGGACTAATTACAAGCCCTATGATAGGCAATAATGAAATACTATGATGGTAATAATTTAAATATGTAATCTAGCGAGGAAAGTCTCATCATAATTTACACTGTATTGTTCTCTACCTTTAAGCATGACATATAAAGACATAAATTTCTTTTATATCATACAAAACTTCTTTAAAAAAATACATTGGTTTAAGCTTTCAGCCCCATGGAATTAATGTGCAATTTTCATGATAATTAACAAGAAACTCATAATCATCATACTAGTTTCCACTAATTGATACCGACTAACAAAACCAACTATTAAGGAGTAGAATATCTACGCTACATACTGCCTCTGACCCCATAAAATGCTGCAAATTCCTTATTGGGTTGTCCCCATATTTCTCCATTTCCTTTTCTAGCAATTTTTAGACAACTATTTTCCCAATTAATTAACCTAATGTTTGCCCAAAAATGATAAAAAAAATCCAGTTGTATTCAAAGCTAGATATTTTAAGAGGTGTGGATTCCTAGAAGTATACAGAGATTTTTATCCAACCTATAGATGGAGAATCTTGTAGGGTGCAAAAGCTCTACTATTAGAGGGTATATGATGGAGAGTGGGGGAAGGCTCAATGATAGGAGTATGGACAACCCCTAGGCTGCCCACTTTAAGGAACGCAGGATACCTTCAAAGGGGTGGTACTTGTGACTTACACCTTAAAGTAAAGGACCTAATATACCATGGCAACAGATAGTGGAGGAGAGACATAATTCAGGGCTTATGCTCACAAGAGGATGTAGCTTTGATCCTTGACATCCCACTATCAACTAGAGTAAAGATGGTATTATGTATTTTTGGGGAATGCCAATAGGGTGTTTTTGGTTATATCATGCTACAGGCTAGGAATAGAAGGTGGGGGAAACAGACCAACACACAACCATGGCCTATGGAAGACACTTTAGAACTTGGATGCACCATTGAAGCTTAAACACTTCATCTGAAGAGTATGCTCGGGTAACCTAGCCACTAAGAGTATGTTGGTGCAGAGAAGAACTATGAATGAAAGAGAATGCAAGAGGTGCCACCACGAAGAAGAGAGCATTACACATGTCACTTTTGAGTGCTCGAATAATGGGACTCTATGGAGCTGTAGCAAAATATGGCAAAGTATCCATACAACATTAATAGGTATATTCAAGATATATGGACATGGCTTCTAGAGAAATGCAATAAAGAAGAGATAATACACGTAGGAACTCTAGCATGGGTAGCATGGACGTTTAGAAATAAGAGACTCTTTTAGAATACAAGCACAAACCATTTGAGCATTGTTGCAAGCTTGTGGAAGTTGGTAGTTAACTTTAGGTCTTATGCTTCAAAAGTCCTACACCCTCATATGCCCCATAAACATTCTCTAAATGCATTATGTTCTCCACCAAATACAGGATGGGTGAAAATCAATGTAAATGCTCACTTAGTGAAGGGAGTGTACTGCATCATAGGGGTTGTAATTCGAGATGAACAAGGACAGATAATTCTTTTTGCTACACAAAAAGAGGAAGTTAACTAGGACCCCCAAATGGAGGAAGTAGTAGCTATGAGTTTTGGGACTCGGATTGCAGATAGATTTGACTTTAAGAAAGTTGTACCAGAGGGTGATGTGATTAGTATTGTTAGCCTTATTGTTGATAATGTACGGGGGACAAGCCCTCTCTTTACCTTTATTGATGAATTTAGAATAATTATGGAGCACTTTGATGTATTTAGGATCTCTCATGTTAGAAGAGTGCGGAATACATTTGCTCATTTAGTTACCCAAATGGATAGTAGAGGGGCTACAAAATACATTTGTAACGGTCCCTTCCCACAAGGGATTTCCTCCCTTGCATAAGCCGACCTAACATGAGTTAATTTATAAAATTTACCTCTTCTTCTTTAACAAGAAAGAAGACCAGCTTTATTTTGATATCCCTCTACTAACCCCTCCCTCCCTTTCACTAACACAACTTACTAACCCTAATCATTGTCCTTTGATTTATCTTCCTCTCTCCTAAACTTTCCATTGCTTTCTCCATATTTCACTTTCTTCTAAGAGAATACCCTAGATCTACTACTCATCTTTCTACCTCTTTAAACAAAAACTAGACCTAAATTCTCCTCATCCCTTGCTGATCATTTCAATGTGTTTTTCACTCACAATAATAGTAATTCACACCATATCTATCTAGTACAATCCTCTGTTCTAAGTGGTCACAACCTTTGTCTTTGGTGTGGTATTATTATTCTTTTCAAAAGCATACCATGTGTAATGAGATATGGAATGGGTCTTGTGAAGAGTGGTTAGAATTTGTAATAAACCCTCCCACTACTTTAAGAGGTTCTCAATTTGATTTTGGTCCAGTTAGATCCCCTCCTCTTTCGTCAAACACTCTGACACCTAGTCTCCAAAGTCCTCCTCTTACTCTTACTTGTACTCTTCCACTTTTACTATCCTTATCAATTCACCAAACACCTCCTTGTCAATCACCGCTTGAAATACCAAAAGAGGTGTGGTACACCTAGAATATCGAAGGCAACAAAGAAGGAGGCTTGAGAGGAGACTCGAATGGGGCCATTTTGAATATTATAAGGGCCAAATTTTGATGTTTCCAAGGCAGGTGAAGGGGATGTCCTCATGGAGGCCACACATGTTTGACTTCAAATAGAATAGCCTAAACTAATCATGACATGCTGAAACTACTCTTGCCCTATTACTTCATGAAGTCGTAGCTAAAAACTTTTTAAGTCTATTTTAGTGTATTCAACTATGATGTGCATGTCTGCTATTTTATTATTGTTATGCATGTGTCTATATATCAATAATTTCCTTAAGAGTATTACATGATGTTTTAGGTTGTGATGCTTAAAGTTGTTGATTACCATTGATAATCTTCATATACACTACTAAGATTTGTTGGCTATTTACAGTCATGTTGAGATTTAAGTATGTTGGCATCTTCTTATAGTATAGCTAACCTTATTGGGTTGACCCCCCTTCTTTTGCTTTATTTTCAGATTGTTGGCTATTCTACCATACTTCAATATTTGCCATATTGAGCATGTTCTTCCTATTGTCAATATGTTTTGGCATACTTCATTATTTTGTAGTTTGATTGGGGCATGTTCTTGCTATGTTAATATTTTAGGGGTTTTGGGCAGTTTCTTCTTAATGTCTTATATGTGTTCTTGGTATATGTCATGGGTTTTGGGTCAGTTTGGTGCTTCTAGGTGCTGTTTTATGGGTTTTTAGGCATACTTTAGTATGTCCTTGATGTGTAAATGTTTTACTTGGCATACTATATTTTTCTTTGTGTGTATTGTGGCATGTTCTTATTTTAAGGTTCTTAAGGCATATTTCAGTAATATAGGGTAATTTAGAGCAAGTTCTTGATACTTTATGTGTGTTTTGTAGTATATTTTAGGGGTTTTGGGCCAATTTTGGGTTTCTTCCTATTGTTTCATATGTGTTCTTGGCATATATTAGGGGTTTTGGGTCTTAAGGATGATGTGTGATATTTATGGCTTTTTGGGCCATACATTAGTATATCCTTGTTATCTTGATGTTTTCCTTGGTATATTGAAGTATTCTTTGTGTGTTTTGGCATATTTTATTGATTTATTTACATATTTTGGAGCAAGTGTTTGTTGCATTTATTGTTATTTTGACATATTGGAGGGGTTTGGGGGTTGGATAGAAGCTTGTTCTTATTGTTTCATTGTGTTCTTGTTTGCATATACCCTCAATGGTGAAGAAGTGCTAGATACTTCAAAAGTATTACGCGTGCATATAGGGTAACTATTGATCCATTTCTTTATGTATAAGGTTTGATTTAGTAGGCATGTAGGGTATCATATAGCACTATTACAACGCACAATACTATGAAATGAAATTGAAATCTAAGAAACTCAATCTCGTTGAAAAATGAGTTGTCCTTGAGTGTAATTATTTGTGTGTTGTTTATTAGTGTTGCAAATGAAACCATATGCTATCATTGGGCTCTTATACACATATTATTGTTGAATTAACTCCTTGTCCTTATGTGTATATGTATATGCTAAAATTCTATGGTAACTGAGAGGGAAAATCATTTTCCACAATACACCTTCATTTTTTATTTTTTCTAGAGAGTAGTTTACATAAGTTGTTATGCATTCATAAAATTCACAAAAATATTTGTTAGATTCTATCACAGCGTCACATCTTTAATGCACTAAGCTTGTGTTTACAAATTAGCTTCCCATCGTTCATATTGAGAATTTTCATGGCATAGTCTATTCCATCTACACTCATTTCATCTACCTCTTCTTATGCCATATAAGCATTATCATGCTATGTTATGACTTCATCTTGTATATTGTAATCTAAGAGCACTTGGCCAATGAGTTGCATATGATATTGTATTAATAAGGCCACACATTCTCTCCAATCTATGTTTCTCAATGTGTGGCCTTTTGTAGTTGTGACCACCACCCTTCTTCACAATTTCTATCATCACACATTGTAATGATAAAAATACATGATTTATTAACCTAGGTTCAAATACATCATATGCATGTTGCACTACTTTAACTAAATTTTTCGTGGTTATTGTTTCTTGCTCATGTTGTATTGCATGTATTTCTTAGAAAAACCTAAATATTAGACATTAGTATATTGGCTATTAAGTGGTTGTGATACTATTTCCATATGGAAGCCATCTGTGTCAACAATTGCTTTTGCATGCCTAGAAGGATCAATTTTAGGGGGTGTAGGTAAAATATTTGGTGGTTTTGGACATAAGAACCATTTCTCATCTACATATATGTAGTTGTACATATCTTGAAATGTTTGTATTCACATCAACCTAATGTGACATACACCATTACAATCTTTGTATTTTATTTCTTGGCGTTAATGTTAGCTTAATGGAATTGCTATGTCGCTTGATGATACCCTTCTTTATGAACTCATGCACAGAGCTCATATTAATGTCCAGTGATCTTGCTAAGGATTTGATGTTGGTCCTATTCTTGAGTGGGACCAAAATAAGATCCCATGTAACGCATTTTATACCTTTCCTACCAACTCATCCCTCGTAATTCATAGACAACTTTATCTTCTGCTGGTTTTTTAGTCTAGTTTTCACCTCTTTTCACAAATCGTTATAATTTCCGGAGACTACAACCCCACTAGCCGTGAAATGTAACCATGTGGCCTAGCTTATATTGTTTGCTATGTTATAGTATTTGCGTTATGCATGACAACCTCTCCTCCTTACTCATATCTCCCCTTTTTACTCGTGTACCTATGTTTTGATGTTGTTGTTATGACTGTGAGGCTTCATGCTGTGGTGAGTTGTCTGGTTGTGGATAAACACACTAACTTTGTTGGGTTTGAGTTCTGGTATGAAGTGTTGTGATGTTGAACTAACATAATGTCCTTTGCTGCCTCTCTTGTAGGTGTTGTTGAGTGGCTGCCATTATGAGAAAAATTGACCTTGCTAGTTTTAAATTGTATATGAAGTGACTGTGATGTTGAACCACATTGTTGGTTTTGAATGTCCTCTACTACCTCTCTTGTTGGTGTTGTTGAGTGGTTGCCGATAATGAGAAAACATTAACCTTGGTCATTTTCAAATGTGATATTGAGTGTGATGATAAACCACATTGTTGGCTCTAATCTTTAATTATTGCCTCTGTTCTTAGTTGCATTGAGTGGTTGCCATTAATGGAGATGCTTCCAGTGGACAACTCTAAATAAATTCTCAATGATGACACCATTTTGAGATATTCGGGCCCCATATCTACTAGTAGTTTACTTGTACTTGTTGGCATATTTATTATTGATTCCATACTTGAGATTGCCATAAAGTTGGAGATTTTTTGGTTTTGTCTTTTTGGAGAAAATATTCTCTCTTAAGAGGCATATTTGTTGCTGATAAGGTGATGTTTGATCAACTGAAAATATTTGAAAAAATGGCAAAATTTTGATTTGTAAAAAAAGTCAAAAAATTGGTGGGAAAATCAAAATTTTTCCAAAGACCCACTTCACACAAGAAAGATGAGAAATATTAGAGGTAAAACCCTATTTTCTCTCCCCATTTACTTTATTGTTAGTTTCTTAAATGTTGCCTAGCAAAGTCCCACTCGCTCCATTTTTTAGTTGGTTCCTAAAAAAAATGTTTTTTCATATTTGAGACATTTTATGGGGATAAAGGAAGTAGCATACATTTGAAGTTGGGTACAAAGTAATCATTCAAAGTGGCCTGCTTGAAGAATACTGTAATCTGTTGAGAAAATGTCGTCATTACACATTATTGGAATTTATAGAAGAAAAAAAAAGTTATTACAAAGTCAGGTCAGAGGATCATTACATTACATGATCCAACATGACAGTGAAAAGAATGGTGAGGGTTAACTAGAGCTAACAAATAGCCCTCAAATATGTTACAACATAATAAAGTTACAGACAGAATCACAAGCTGATTCACTACACAGGTCTTATCTCTGCACATAAATGGATCTAAAGAATGGATCAGCCAATACAAAGTTCAGTAGCATCCAACAGATGGTCATCTTGGGCAACATGCTTCAGGTCCACAATGAAATTGTTGCAAAGCAGTCCAAACCCAAAAGTCCCATCAACATACTGCCAAATCCTTCCCTCCACATGCCGTGGATTTGCAGAAGTCACAGCCAAATTGGGAATCACCATATCGGAACTAGAGTTAATGGACATGATACGTGAGGGTGAGTACTCATTAATAACGTCTACTTCGGCGGTAGGCCGAAGATGCACGCGGGTATAGTACACATAATCTTCTTCATGAGAAAGAGGGGAATCAATAAATGTGGCATTTGAAGTCCAAAATACAGGTGCATAATCAGACAAGGGTTTCAAAGAGTTCCCAACTCTTCGACAAGTGACACCTCCAATATCATCGTATGCCACAAGATAGAAGTCAAGACTCATATCATTGCATATACCCTGCAGAATGAAGATTCAAGAATAATGTAAACAAAGAAGCTGTTTGAGGCATCCACAAATGTTGGTGCAAAGATTAATGAAAAAAAGAAATACAAGAAAATAACTAACTAAGTAGCCATCTTGGTTTTGTCTTCCTTAGAAGAAACTGGATAAAAAAAATTAGGATCATGGCTTTTTCGATTGATAAAATCTCAAAATGAAATGAAGAATTTAATGAGAGCAACACAAAAAAGAAATTTGCATCATAATATACTTCAGAGAAATCCTAAACAAAAACAGGGGTGTTAATGAGTCAAGCCGAGACCGAGCCAAGGCTAAAGCTCAACCTCGACTAGGCTTGCTCCCAAGCTTGTCGTGCTTGAAAAACAGAGCTTGGCTCAAGCTCAGTTCAAGAAAAATCAAGCTTGTCTCGGCTTGAGGCTCGATTCAGCTCGAAACTGAAGTAGACTCAGTAAGAGGGTCCCTAAGTCAATGCTCACTACGCCCACTAATTTCCTCTTGTGCAGACATCTAGAAATCAAAATGAACCAGGTACATTGCAAAACAAATCTAATCAATAAAATAAATAAGAAATATCTACCATAGTAGGTAAGAAAAAGATCGTAGCTCGTCTCTATTGGGTCATCATAGTCGCCATCATTTATCGTCGATAGTCTGCCGCCATCAAGTTGTTAGGTTGTGTGGATGAGGCACGAAGGAATTAGGGACATAGGGTTATTGATTGTTCTACTTTGTGAGTTTTAATAATACTTTATAATTTCAAATGAGTATGATTTGCCGGTCAATTAGCTAATGAGTGATCAATGCCCAAATGTGGTGGTTCCAAGCCCAAACATAAATAACTATATATATTTTGAATGTTTAAATTTAATATGTTATTAATGAATATTTATTAAATACATCAAGCCGGCTTACGAGCTTTAGGGAAAAGCCAAGGATAGCCGAACTCACGCTTGAGTCGAGCAGCTCGAGAAGCCCACGAACAGACTCAGCTCATTAATACCCCTAAACATGAATGCATAATGCATCACTTCCACGGTTAAGCATACATAAAACTAGAAGCTGAGAACTACACAAAAGCTTATAAAGACATGCTTCTGAATGCTATTCTCTTACAATTTATCAACTCAATTTGACACACACACACATACAAATATATTTACGTGTTGGATCTGATTTTTGTTGATCTCCTACTTAACGCCTTCTTCCAGAGATGTACCAATTACTTCTAGGCTAATGTAGCATGATTGGATAGTGAGCTACACTCCCTTACCCGTTCCACATACCAAAGCAAAGCGCAAATTAGGCAACACAGCATCAAATAAAATCAAACAGATACCTATTACAATATTACCTGTCCAACCAAACAAAACCTTAAAATCCAAGTAAAGACACTTTCAAAGCTGTAAATATTATAATTTCCTTCAAATTAATAAATGACATAATTTGACCCTTAATTGATCACCATATTGCTCCAAATATAACAATAACCATTATCTATCAATCTGGTCATCAAGAAAAAAAAAGTCAATTTAGAACATAATGTATGTAATTAACAAGGAAAAAGCCATACGACATATTTGACTTTAAAAATTTCAATACAAAAGTACATATTTTCAAAAAAGTATAATACTATCATCTTTAATTTTTCCATTCCTTCAATGTCAATAAACTTTGTGTGGACAAGATTTGAAACTTGTATTGATCAGTCACTAATAAATTAACAATGGATAGGGGGCATCTTATCATAGCTTGGCATTGCTAGATGTATCATCCAGCCCAAAGGTAAATCACCGCCAAAAACTTACTAGGCCAAGGGACGCATACTTGAATGGTAGGGAAAGGGGAAGCCGGTAAATATTTAGAATGAGAAGAATACTTCATTCAGCAGGTAACACCTAAACCCAAAATGGAGCAAGCAATGAAGTGACCACCAATTGACAGGAAACCTTACTGAAATAAAAACGTACAACAAGCTGAACAAGGCCCCGAATTTCGACTTCACGAGATAGACCAGATATCAAAAGAAGTCCCGAGTTGTAGAATGGACACCCAAATGTGACAAAGCAAACACAAAAGTAATTGATCAAGATGCTCCTCAACACTGTATAAATGACAAATTTTACAAATATCCAACCAGAAAGAGAACTATAACTGCAAACTACCTATCATTGTAATCAGAAAGCTAAACTACTAATCCTAATAGCATAGTATCTCAATAATGCTGCCTCTTCCCAAGTCTCAGACCACACTAATCATCATATTATAATCACCAAAAGTTCAACACAACACAATCATTGATACATTTCAATCATATTATACTCAATTTTTGACACATTATTAGCACAATAAACTACTAAGGCTAGAAGGCAAATCGAAATTATGGACCTGATAAAAAATTAAAAAAAAAGTGCGTACCTTCCAGATACCCTGCAAAGGGCGAGAAGGTGAAGGGGAGTAATTAACAATCTTAACAAGATGTTCAGGCTCCAGCTTCCTCCTCCCTTGCCTATCCTTCTCCCGTTTTCTCTGTCGCCTCCAAGCCCGCTCCCCGCCCGCCCCGGGACTCCTCCGGTTAGCAAAATACTGATACATTTCCAACATCATTCGATCTGGGGGCGACCCAATCTCCACCTCTGGGCTCCCCACCACCACATTGTCGAAATTCTTATTCCCATTGCCATTAGGGGAACCTCCTGAGCTGTTCCCCCAATTCCAATTGCTCTCCTCCAATACAACATGACCTTTCCCGATGAAACTCACACTCACTTGAACCGATTCCGAACCCGAACCCGAACCCGTACCTGATTCCTTATCATAGTCATGAGTATTATTTGTAAGATAATTAAGGGGCTGCCCATCACCGGATAAGCTCAACCGGATAAACGGAGATTTGATCACATTGTAGGACCCATCCTTGGAGGGTGATATCCTAGATCCTATCACACACGATTCCCCCCACTCGAAGAACACAAGTGAGGCGTCGCCGGATATTCCTCCGCCGCCGGAAACACCACCGCTTCGCCGCCAAAATCCGATGAGATTCTCGTACTCCGATAGGGTCTTGTAGAGGAGCTTAAACCCAATTTTTCCGTCGCCCCAGGTTCTGATTTGGGTCTTGGACCCCCAGCGACGGTCGCACATGGCGCACCAAACCCGGCCGGGTTCGGTTCGATAAAGGGAAACGAAACTTTTCGAGGTGCAGGCGAAGGCGGAGATGTCTGACGGTGTTAGGAATGATAGAATGCATAGATGCACGTCTTCTGGCAATTCTGAGAACGTGAATGACGACGCCTCACTAAAAATCGCCATTTTAAATTTGTTTTAATTAGAAAAATCTTAGGATTTTGATGATTATAGAAAGAATAAATATGAGAAAACGATAATTATGAAATTGAGGAGTTAGAACTTCGAAGATGTAAAGTTGGGATTATGTTGGTGTTTGTGGAGGAGAGAGAGGGGGAGATCGTGGATGCTTTAATGTTGAGGAAGATTCTGTTTTGTGCTGTTGCTATGCGGATCTAGCAATTCTACAGTGAAGGGGCTCTCCATATGATGCTCGAAAGTGTATGGTTGTTGTTTTGGGATTGTACACGTGGTGTTGAACTGTACGTTTTCAAGGTTGAGGTCGCAGCAATCCGAATGTATGTAACTTATTTTGGTAAGACACGTTAAAATGTCCGGAGTACTCAATGAATCAAGAGATAGTTACACTTCCGGAAGGAGGGTGTTTAAAGAATCAAGATATTCGGGTTTGGTTTGAGCTCCAATTAAATAGAATTTGGTTCGAGTTTGAGCTCTACTCGAGATTTAAACGAATCAATTCGAGCAAGTCATGGCTCAACTTAAAAGTTCGTGAATAAACTCGATTAAATTATATATATATGAGACTGATCCAATGAGAAGAGTGCTTAAAATAAGAAGAATAAGAAAAGATTTTGACATTCAAATGGTAAGATCCAACGCTAAAGAATTCACGTATAAAAATGGTTATTATGATAATAAAAATAGTTAATATAATAATAAAAAAAAAGTCACTATAACAATAAAAAGAGTCACTATAAAAAAAGGGTCACTATGTCTATATAAAATATCATCCGGTAGATTTAGGAGATAAAAAGTTAATATATCTTCTTATCTTTCTCATTTTAAATACCCTTCTTATTTTAACTTTTAGCTATATATATACAACAATGATTCATTTTCTTTAAACATTTGCCTTTTTTCCATCACCTAGGGTAACTTGATTTGTAACACTCATATCTAATTTAACGAACATATCTTTATTTTTTGTCATGTGGTTACATCATCCACTATCTAAAAATCACAAATTATCAGATTCATTTTGCGCATTCATGCACGTAAGAAATAATTGGTCACCTTCGCCATTTGTGGTGAACTTTGTTTCATTTGTATAATTTTATTTTGATCCAATCCTTTTGTGAGTGATTTGGATTAGGACATCTCTTATATTTATGGTAGAATTCTAATGACTGATGGCATGGCTTACCGCAAATACGACAATAATAATTTGACCTTTGTTGATAATTATTTGGGAAATGTCCGCAACCTCTTCCTGAACCATGACCAAAATTCTGGGTACCACGACCTCTTCCATATTGACATCCTCTTTGGCTTCCCCCTCGTTTCTCTAACTCTTTATGATAATCTTCAGTTGAGATTCTAAAGATCTCGTCAACTCATGCATGGTGAGTGATGACATGTCTTTTGACTCGTTCTTCTATTATAAGTGCAGTAGTGTTATATTTATCTGTCATACTTCTCAATATTTAGCCTAAGACTCATCCTAACTCTATTGTGGTGTTAAGGTGTATGTAAGGTAGAACGATTCTCATTTGGAGCTATGGGATTGAGCTTTTAGATGTATAAATGGCTTTAATATGTTTGTTGAGATAGGAGGCCCGACCTAAGACCCACTACAATCTAATCAAAAAAACATGATTTGTATGCTCGTATTTAGGAATGACAATGTATCGGAGTCGGGTCGAATCTAGCAAGATCCAACTCCGATCCACCTAGTTTTTGAATCTCCATTTTGGATCTGATCTGAATCCGAGTCCGAAACCATTGACTTCGAATCCAACCCGATTACAACTTTTGGACCTCCGAATCCGATTCGATCCATCGAACCTTCGTTATACTCCGATAAACTAAAATTTGAACTCAAGTCACTAGTAAATTTAAATTTATTTGCGGCTACTAATTAGCGGCGTATTAGCTAAAACACCGCATATTATCTACTGGTATTAATAATATGCGGCGAGTTAGGGGATTAATCGCCTCATTTTAATTATAGACATAATAATATGCGGCGTATAAGGTGAAAACTGCCACATATTATTACCTGGACACATTAATATGCGCCGTATATGGAGAGGACATGCGGCATATTAGCCACCCTAATTTTATTTCATGAAAAATACACGGCCGACCTTGTTATATTTTCAGTACACCGTCGATCTTCTATAATTCGCGGGTCTTCATTTCCCTCCTTGTGTTCTTTCCCTGATTCCCCAACATAATCCTTCATTCGTGCCACCCCAGATCTTGCCTCCCCCTCACCTTTATTTTGTTCGTGTTCTTGCCAAAATTTGTGCCCACATCGATTCGTTCATTTTCTTGCCCAAATTCATGCCATTGTGGTGTCGTTTTCTTCGTTCATTTTCTTGCTCAAATTAGTGTCATCGTGCCTCCATCTCCTCTCCCTCACCGTGGTGTCGTGCCACCACCGTCCTTCAAGGTATGCTTTGTTCTTTGCCTTGATGTTTTGCCCAAATTTTGCTTCAGTTTAAGGTTTGCTTCAATGTAGCTTTCGATATATTGGAGAACCTGCAATTATAACACGGGGTGAGTTCACGAAGAGCATAAGCATAAAAGTGAGAACTTGAAGAACATGCCAAGTTATTATTGCATAGAACTAATAAACTTAGGGAAAATCGATCTCTTTTGTAACATCTATGTTTTAAGTTTAAGAACACGAGAGCTTAAAGTCTATTTTGCCATATGTTGGAAATCTTTTTGGATTGAAATCATGGTGTATATGAATTAGTATGTTGTATTAAGTAATATATTTCAATTAGTATATGTATTAGTAGGAATTGAATTATGTTAGTATTCATATTATTAGGAATTGAGTTAGTATGTTATTTGAATTAGTTTGTATATTAATAGGAATTGGATTATGGTAGAATATAGAGTGTTTTGTATAATAGTTGGAATTGATATATGAATTAGTTTTATTAGGGATTGAATGGGATAATGTATATCAATTAGTGTGCATATTAATAAGAATTGGATTATGTTAATATATGAATTGGTTATGTATATTAGTTTGAATTGATTTAGTTAACACATATGGATTAGTACGTATATGAATTAGTAGAAATTGATTTGGCAATGTATATGAATTAGTAAATGGCATTTTATGTGTTGGTTATGGTTGTATATAAATTCATATAAACAGGTTTGAAAATATATTTTCAAAATTGGGAAATATTGGATTTACAAAGGAAACTCTACCAAATTTTTTGTAGAATTTGTAGTGATTTACATGTATAGAACAAAAATCGCTAAGAGAATTTAGTAACTTAAACAATAGAGCGAGTGTTTGTGGGTCATTGTTTAGGTGCATATTTATAATTATGCATAAGTTGAGTGTTGATTAGATTGTTATTTAATCTCTTACATGTCAAATAGGGCATAACACAAATTATGGATGGAAATTGGATGTATGGTAACCGTGCTTCGTTGGAATTCATGAATGGAGTTGAGGAGTTTTGTAGACAAGCATTGAAACATCTAAATAACATTAGAGATGATGAGGTGTATTGCCCTTGTGTTGATTGCGATAATGTATATATAGTTAGTAGTATAGGAGAGTTAAGGGACCACGTGATTTGGCATGGGTTTAAACAATAACATGTATGAGTATGGTACGATGAGGTTCCTGCTTCTAAAGACATAGGTCGTGTTCTAATGAAATTCCAATTCATCATGTTGAGTTAGACCATCATGGCCAATTATGATTTGATGATGGTGAAGATATTGATGCCAAGAAGGAGGATGAATTGGAGGATAATGACCCCGATGATGAAGATCGAATAGATGAAATGCTTGAAGGGGTTAGGGATCAATTTGGTAGTCAATCTTATACTTTTGAGTATTTGTGGAAGGCTGCTGAGAAAATGTTGTATCTTGGATGTACTAAATACACTAAGTTGTCTGTCATATCAACTTTGTTTAACTTGAAAGCGAAATATGGTTGGACTAATACAAGTTTCATGGCCTTGTTGAAAGTATTAGGGGACATGTTTCAAGAGGGAAATAATTTACCTATATCCACGTACTATGCGAATAAGTTAATGTGTCCCCTTGGTTTAAAGTATAATAAGATTGATGTCTGTCCAAATGATTGCATACTATATTGAAATGAGTATGCAGAGTTCATTCAATGTCCTAAATGTGGGCAGTCACGTTACAAACTCCCACATGGGATAGAGCCTGAAGTGGGGATTAAAGGTCCTAGTGTAAAGGTGTTGTGGTACCTTCCCATAATACCAAGGTTCAAGCGTTTGTTTTCGATTAAGAGCGATGTAAGGAATTTGAGATGGCATGCAGAGAAGAGGAAGAAAGATGGGACGATTCGATATCTTGCTTATTTTCCATATTGATAAACAATTGATGAATCTTCTAAGGCTTTTGGCAAAGAAGAGGAAAACATCAAGCACGAATGGAATGAATCCTTTTGGTACCTTAAGCATTTAACATAGAACATGGCCAGTTTTGTTAGTGATATATAATTTACCTCCTTGGTTATGCATAAAGCGTAAGTATATTATGTTATCGCTTCTAATATCAAGGACCAAACAACCTCGAAATGACATTAATGTATATCTTGCTCCCCTTATTGAAGATTTGCAGTTATTGTGGGATAAAGGTATATTTGTTTATGATGCTTATGTTGAAGAGAATTTTTGACTCCATGCCATGTTAGTCTGTACCATTAATGACTTTCCAAAATATGGGAACTTGTAAGGGTATAAGGTGAAGAGAAAGAAAGCCTACTCGATTTGTGTAGATGATATGGACTTAAAATACTTGCCACATTATGGGAAACATGTGTATTTAATGCATTAGAGGTTCTTGAATAGGTTTCATCCTTATCGTAAGAGAAAGACCTCATTTGATGGTAAAGTTGAGCAACATAGAGCCCCTATACCGTTCACTGGCAGTGAAGTTTATGACCTTGTGAAAGGAATAGATAATGTGTTCATGAAAACTATGAAACACATATATACTCAAGGGTTATGGAAGGAACAGTCGATATTTTGGAAACTTCATTACTGGAAATATTTACCCGTTAGACATTGTCTTGATCTTATACATACCTAGTAAGACTAAGGATGGTCCTAATGTCAGGAGAGATTTGCAGACAATGAAGATTCGATCCAAGTTATGGCCTGAAGACAGAACGCCTAAGAATAAAAAAGGTAAATCCATATATCTTCCTCGGACTTGTTACACTTTGTCCTGAGCAGAAAAGAGAATATTCTATGAGTGTTTGTATGGGATCAAGGTTCGTAGTGGAGACTCATCAAATTTGAAGAACTTTGTGTCCATGAAAGATCTAAAACTAGTGGTTATGAAGTCTCATGATTGTCATGTTATGATGCTAGTGTTTCTACCAATTACCCTCCGCCATATTTTGCCCAAGCATGTTAGGGATTCTATCACTAGACTTTCTTTTTTTAATACAATATGCAGATAGGAGCTTAATTCTCATGTTTTGATGAGTTATAAGCTAATGTTATTACGACCTTAAGTCAACCAGAGATGTATTTTCCACCTTTGTTCTTTGATATTATGGTACATCTAGTTATGAATTTGGTTCGAGAAATCAAGTTGTGTGGTCTAGTGTTCCTAAGATGGGCTTGTCCTTTCGAAAGATACATGGGTACTTTAAAGAAGAAGGTGAGAAACCCAGCACACCCTGAATGTAGTATAGTTCAAGGTATAACCATAAAGGAGGTAGTTGAGTTTCTTAATGAGTTCTTATCTGAAGGGGAGACAATTAGGTTATCAAAATCAAGACATGAAGGGCACGACACCGTGGATTCTAAGGAGGTATTGATTCTTTGCAGGGAACTCAGGTAATGCAAATGAGAACAATGAAAACTCTCACCTACCAACTATAATCACTTATGCAAGAAGGAAAAAAAATGCAAAGGGAGCAACTGACAGCAAGAAGGAGCACGAACAAAAAGGAGTACAAGGAAGCACAAATATAACAGATGCAACAAACATAGATATAGTAAAAGAATATGCTGATGTAAATATTAATATTATAAATAACTCTATGTAAGGGAATATTATTTTATTACATGGGAATACAGTTGTACTTAAGGGGAGAGGGGGTGTAATGTTGGGGCATGCATTTACATTCTGATTTGGTTGTAGCTTGGAGAGTACCCTTCCTCTTAAACAAAGGGCCTTTACTTCTTCTTTTTCTTCTGCTAATACAATATATCAACTCAATTTTGTTTTGTCTTCAATCCTTGTGAGTCTTGAGTCACGTAATTTCACTTGATCCCTTGCAAATTGGTATTAGAGCAGTATAGCCTTAGGGAAAAAGGATGACACCAATGATAAACGCACTGCGGGTGAAAGCGATGGAGAATGAGATCTCAACCTTATACTCAAAAATCACACAAGCCATCACCACAGTGTTGGGAATGAAGGAACAACGGTTTATGTAGCAAACTAATGAGGTCTTGGAGAGATCCACCCAACAGCTGCGCATAGAGCTCATAGCTCTGTTATGGAAGTTAGAGGCCTACACCCTGGAGCAAGGAGGTAAGCAGCAACAGGGGGAAACCCACGAGGAGAGTTTTGTAGTTGAGTCATTTGTTCCTAGGTAGGGAATATTACCAAATCAACCAAGGGGACATCTAGTGGAAATGGTGGAAGTGGGGAGATTAATGGGGGAAACAATTGGAGAATGAAGAAATTGGACCTACCGGCATTTGAAAGAGAAAATCTCGATGGGTGGATATTAAGAGGAGAGAGGTATTTCAATTTTTATTGGCTGGGGGAGGAAGATTGCTTGGAGGTGGCCATAGTGGGGGTAGACGGGGACGCTTTACTCTGGTGTCAATGGGAGAATCAAAAAAGGAAGATACTAGGTGGGAGGAACTCAAGGGTTTAATATTACGTAAGTTCTATTCAGAAGGGTTGGGAAATTTTTGCGAGCAATGATTAGCGCACCAACAAGGGACAACAACAATGGTTGATTATCGGAGGAGATTCATGGAGTTGATGGTGCCATTTATGGGAGTATCTGAGGAAATTGCATTGGGGCATTACATGAATGGTCTTAGGGATGAAATGCGGGCCAAGGAAAAGCTAAAGTTTGGGTCCAAAGCTCGGACAAAAATGTGTGCCCAAGGGAGTTGGAGGAATAGCACCAAGCTAAACTGCAAACAACACTTATCCCACACATTTCCAAATCCCTCATCCATGACCTAACCCCATGTTACATCACTACCCTCATCAAACAATCCTAAACCAACAATCAGGGGGGGATAAGGAGACTTAGTGAGAAGAAGTTGCAGTTTGAAAGAGAATGATGAGAAGTAGATTAACAATCATAGGTGCAAGAGGAGGGAGCTGAGTGTACTTCTGACATTTGAAGATGAAGAGGAGCAGAAGGAAGAGGGATTAGAAAAAATGGTGGAACACCATGAGGACCTGGCGTAGGAGGCACTAACTAGCTACCCAGCCGTTTCTCTCAACTTAGTCATGGGGTTCACAAAACCAAAGACGAAGGAAGCTTTAGGGAGTCATCGGAGGCAAAGAGGTATTAGTTATGATTGACCCTAGGGCAACCCATACTTTTTTTTTTCTAATATTGCTGCTAAACATCTTGACCTATCCGTGGTGGGAACTTTAAGTTTTGGGGTTATTTGGGAAATGGGGAAGTTATTCAAGGGAAGGGAAAATGTGAAGGGGTGGCTTTGCGATTGGGAGATGTTACAGTGACTGAGGATTTTCTGGTTTTACCACTAGGGAACTGAAACATACTTTTGGGTGTTCAATGGCTAGAAAAGCTTGGTACCATTTCCTCAAATTGGAAAACACAGGTGATGAGATTTCAATTGGGAGAAAATAGGGTGACACTTAAGGGTGACCCCTTCCTAGGTCGGTCCAGTATTTCCCTTAAGGCGATGATAAGGACATTAAGGAAGGAAGGCAAGGGGTATTTGATTAAAATGTATCACATGATGGGTGGGTTACTAGGGAAGGAAGTTAAGTTGGCTGTTCCTACGGGTTTGCAAGAAATTTTACAAGAGTACAAAGAGGTGTTTGATATGCACCTAGGGCTCATCGAGCATGCCATAGTCTTCAAGGAGGGGACTGGCCCAGTGAGTGTAAGACTATATCGCTATCCACAGAGTCAAAAGGGAGAGATAGAGAAGCTAGTTGAAGCTATGTTATATGTAGGAATTATCCAACCCTCCACTAGCCCATATTCTAGTCCCATCCTTTTGGTAAAGATGGATCTTGGCATTTCTGTGTGGATTACCGGGCTCTGATAAGGGTACGGTGCTAGATAAGTACCCTATCCCAATCATAGATGAACTCTTAGATGAATTATAGGGTGTGCATGTATATTCCAGATTTGATTTGAAGTTGGGATACCATCAGATTTGGGTGATAGAGTCGGATATCCCGAAAACTGGTTTTAGGACTCATAATGGTCATTACAAGTTTCTAGTTATGTCGTTCAGCTTAACCAATGTGCCGGTCATTTTCCAATCACTCATGAACTCGGTGTTTAGACATTATATATGGAAGTTTGTTATAGTGTTCTTTGATGATGTACTCATGTATAGCCAGAATTTTGAGGAGCATCGAGAGCATGTGACTAAGGTATTGGGGTACTAATAAAAAAACATAGGTTGTATGCTAATAAAAAAATGTGAATTTTTCCTCAAGAGGATTTCGTATCTGGGACACGTTATTTTGGGTGAAGGCATAGAGGTAGATCAAGTGAAGATACATGCAATGCAAGAATGGCCACAACCCTTAAATTTGAAACAATGAAGGGACTTCCTAAGCCTCACAAGGTATTATAGAAAATTTATTCGCAATTACGGTCAAATAGCTCAATCATTAATCAAGCAATTGTGTAAGGTCAGTTTTGGGTGGAATTATTTTGCTACTGAAGAATTTGACTCACTCAAGTCCGCAATGACTAAGGCCCAGGTGCTAGTGATGCCAAATTTTAAGAAGGAATTTATTATTGATACAAATGTGTGTAGGTTTGGTGTAGGGGATGTGTTGCATCAAGTGGGATATCCCATCGCATTTTTTAGTAAAATATTAGGTAGTCGGGTATAGAGTAAGCCCATTTATGAAAGGGAATTGATTGCCATAGTCATGGCAGTGGAAAAGTGGCGACATTACTTGCTAGGGAGGAGTTTTATTGTCAGAACCGATCAGAAGAGTCTAAATTTCTTGTTGGAGCAACGTGAGGTGGGGAAAGCTTATCAGAAATGGGTAGGGAAATTACTGGGGTATGTCTTTGAGATCTAGTATAAGCCAGGGACAAGTAATGTTGTAGCATATGCCTTTTCACGAGAGTATGCATAGGTGGTAGGCTATGCTACCTTAATCTTGGTGTGTGGGGTGCATTGGTCAAAAATTCAGGAAATGATTAAGAAAGATGCATTGATATAAAATTGATTGACAATATCAAGTAGGGTGTGAGTGTTCCTAAAGGGTTTTCCTTAGAGAATGACGTTTGGAAGTTTAAAGAAAGAATTATTATCCCACCTAACTCTTCCCTCACAGCAGCTATATGAAGAGAGTACCATGACTCTCTAATGGGGGGACATAAAGGTGACTTTAAAATATACCAGAGGATTGCAGTGGAGTGGATATTGATAGGTATGTCCAGCAATGTGGGTTATGTCAATAGAACAAGGCAGCGACAGTTAGCCCTATGGGACTCCTTCATCCCCTCATAATACCAGACAGAATTTGGGAAGATATATCAATGGATTTTATTAAAGGGTTTCCAAAATCAAGGGGCTGGGATAGCATATTGGTGGCGGTGGATATATTGTCAAAATACGCACACTTTATTCCACTGATGGTTCAAGTAGCTTGAATAGGCAGAGTATTGTTATAATACTTCTTACCATACTACCATCCATCAAACTCCCTTCAAGGTGGTTTATAGAAGAGACCCACCCCATCTAGTAAGGTTTGTTCTAGGTTCTATAGCAATGTCCATAGTGGAAGAACAACTTATGGAATACGATGCAACACTTGATGAGCTGAAGTTTATTTGCTCAGGGCTCAAGAGTATATGAGGAGCTATGAAAACAAGAATGTAAGGAAGGGCATTTTAAATGTTAGAGATTGGGCCTATGTGATGTTACAACCATACAAACAAACTATAGAGGGTGGGGGAGGTTGCACACAAATTACAGTTGCTAGAGGGAGCTAAGATCCACTCAGTTTTTCATGTTTCCCAATTAAAGAGAGCATTGGGCCATAAATTCACTCCATCAGAATTACATGACTCTCTAACTGCAGATTTGGTCCTAGACGTGGTTCTAGAAGAAGTGTTGGATATCAAAAATAGACAAGTGGTGGAGCACTTAGTGATTGAGGTCCTTATCAAGTGGCTGCCTTCCAGCTTATGAGGCTATATGGGAATTGTATTATGATGTCTGTTTGCATTTTCCAGACTTCCACCTTGAGGATAAGGTGGATGTTGTCGCGAGGGGTATTGTAGGGAACTCAGGTAATGCAAATGAGAATAATGAGAACTCCTAGTTGCCAACTATAATCACGTATGTAAGAAGGAAAAAAATGCAAAAGGGAGCAACTGACAACAAGAAGGAGCACGAACACAAAGGAGTACAAGGAAGCACAAATACAACAGATACAACAAACACAGATATAGTAAAAGAATATGCTGATGTAAATATTAATATTATAAATAACACTCTATACAAGGGAATATTATTCTATTACATGGGAATACAATTGTACTTAGGGGGGGGGGGGGGGGGGGGGGGGGGGGGGGAGGGGGGTATTGTTAGGGCATGCATTTTCATTCTGATTTGGTTGTTGCTTGGAGAGTACCCTTCCTCTTTAACAAAAGGCCTTTACTTCTTCTTTTTCTTCTGGTAATACAATATATCATCACAATTTTGTTTTGTCTTCAATCCTTGTGAGTCTTGAGTCACGTAATTCCACTCGATCTCTTGCATTCCTTTGCCAAAAGAGAGAAAACTCATTTATTTGTTTTGCACCATATCATAGAGATTTATCCTTACTTAAAAAGGCATACAAATGAATTAAAGGTAAAGTACCCTTTCAAAAGGTGAACGAGAATTGATGCAAGAACACAACAACACCTTCATTGATTGGTTTCATGAAAAAAGTTATGCATAAATTGTCTAAAACGAGCCATAACATTTCTGATACAATCAAGTGGTTCGCTTATGGCCCTCAAACATTTGTTTGATCTTTAAAGTCTTTCAAAATAGTGGTGTTTTAATAGTGGCTTCTTCTCGAGAATATGGTAGCTCAAAAGATAAAGCACTAATTGATGCGACCTTGTCTTACTATGGGATAATTCAAGAGATATGAGAATTTGAATACTGTAGCTTTAAGGTTCCTCTTTTTCAATGCAAGTGGGAAAATATCAATCAACGTGGTTCGGTAAAGAAAGATGAATCAAATTGGACTTTAGTCGACATGAGTCGGATGCGTGATACAGAGGAACCTTTTATACTTGCATCACAAGCTAAACAAGTATTGTACATTAAAGACACAAATGAACCCCGATGGGCTGTTATTGTCCCTGGTAAATGACAGATCCTTGGAATTGGTGATGTCACTAATGAGGAAGACTTTGATGAATTTGATGATCTCCCACCGTTCTCGATGCCATGTAATGATGACATGGATGTTGGACTAGAAATGGAAACAAATTATATGAATATGGATCACCGTGAAGGAGTTACTATATCTGAGTAGTATTCATTGTCTAGGTATTAAATTATTTTGTATTAATGTTAATGTTTGCCTTATTTCCTATTTGCCTCTAATGTTGGAAAATTCACTAACTAAATTTGCATTATACTATTGTTCTTTTATGCAGCTACTGCCTTGCATCATGGCTAGTGACGAATATTTCAGTGTCTCTGATGAGGACGTTGAGTACGATGTTCACCTCAAAACTGATCATGGTGATCCAAAAGACATAGATGCTGAGTTAGAAACTCATAGAATGGATAGAATGTTTGCCGAACATGAAAGGATTGTTGAAGTAACAATAACTTTATGGGATGATGTACACATGAACATTGTCATCTCCACGTCTTGGAGTTCCGAGAGGGGGAAGGGTGGTGCTCGGGGCTTAGGTCGACCTAGAAGCCTTAGAGTAGTTGAGCCTACGCATCTAGAGTTAGATAATTTGTACCACCCCATTGGTAGGTGGCATCTCAAGTATGGTCAGCACATTGGACTTCTTATTAAGAAGTGCAACATCAACTAGGAGTGGTCAAGAGTGAATGAGGGACTTCGGCAGACTTTATGGGTGGACACAATGGTACGTATTCCTAACTTAATCTTAATTATTTAAATATTTTTGTAAACTACCTTACTAAATGAAACTAACCCAATTTAAATTTATTTCAAGCTTTGTTTCACATTCCGGACAACCCCCAACTCAAGGAGTTTTTTCTATCTGCAGTCGCCGATAGATTTCGGGACTTCAAATCAAAGTTGGTGACTAGTTGGATTACCAAGATAAAAAAGGTGTCAAAAAAAAGCTAGCAGGTTGCTCTATGAAATATGAAAACATATTAAGGAAGGTGACTGGCAACCTTTGTTAAGAACAAGACTTCTGAAGCTGCAGTGGTAAGTTAAATAATTCTACGTATTCTGTTTTGGAAAATGCTTTTTTTTATACTTTAATGTTAAGTCAAATACCTTTATGTTGTTGATAGGCTAAATGTGAGAAGGCGAGCTAGAGTGCCAAGATGAACATTCATCCCCATTACCTTGGACAATCAAGCTACAATGACGCAAGGCAACAATGGATAACAGAGGGTTTCTATCCCTCTTGCTTGGGACCTTCTTCTATAGAATCAAGCTCCACGCAGATAAGCCATGGGGATGACTAGTTTTGTTCACGGCACAAGAAGGACAAGAAAATTGGGGAGAGAGTCATTCTAAATGAACAGATGCAAGTTGTGGCTAAGAAATACGTAAAATTTCTATTTGCAAATCAGTAAAGTTACCACTGCTTATTAGATCTGACATTCATTTCTAATATTTTCCTTTTTATTTTTAGTTGGAGTTCCGACACAAGTAAATTCAAGTGGAATTCATTCCCTCGATGGCCCAATACTCATTAGCTATGGCCATTGGGAAGCCAGATCACCTCGAACGCTGCATTGTACTTGGAGGGACTAATATTGGGTACTAATAAGTATTTGGACCTTCTCCACTGAGATCAAGCCAACAAAGTCAAAGTAGAGTTTCAATGGAAGATTGGGAGACTTTGAAGGCTCAACTCCATGAGGAACTTTGACAGGAGGTCAATGCCACTATGAAGGAAAAGTTGTTCTCCCTGCTCTAAGACATTGTTATCATCGCTGAGCAGTTAGCAACCTAGGGTACACGGGTAACTACTCCCCATGTAGAGGTGCATTATATTCTCTTTTTAAATCTTATGTTAAATAAGTATTATTTGCATTAATAATGACCTATAATATTGACATATTATATTCAATTTTTAGTGTCCTACTAGTTGTCGTTTACTCCTTAAAGATCCAAGCACGGGAACTATCTATGATGTGGCTGGTGGTATCGCGTACCTAGGTAAGTCAGGCTAGCAGATTACACGAATTCACTAAGGAACGAGACTTAAAGGACATGAAGTGGTGAAGGTTGAGACTGTTCCTGACTTCTTCAAAAGAGTAGCACTACCTATCCCTACTCCACAAGACGACTTGGAGACATTGAATGACACAGCTGGTACTTTTGTGCAATGACCTCTACATTTGATCAATATCATAAGTGAGGTAAAAATCAAAGTTTCAATCAAATTTCCTCTATAATTATATTTTTGTATGACTAAAGTTGTGTGATATGTGCTTTTTTAATTAGGTGACTCCACAACCTAAGAAGATGAAGGGGATGCCAGCTGATGAAGTTATTAGGAGCAATGAGCCGGCCTCAAAGAAGTCAGTGGCAGAAAACTGACCTCTTCTCACTGAAGATGTAGTGGCTTCTCTTAGTCTCGAGTGTAAACGGCTACTTGAATGTGCGACCATGATGAAGGAAGACGATATCACTATTGTGCCATTGGATTGAGCCTTATTCCACCACTCTGAAGATGGAGCAGCATGGCTTGACAAAGCTGACATCACCCAATTCTTACAGGGAGCTCAATTGAATATTTCTGTTATTCAATGTTTCATGAGGTATACACAATTAGGATATAGGTTAACTTATGTGGTACTATTAATAATTTTTAAAACATTTGTATATATAATGCATTTTATGATTACGTAGGGCACTCTAAGATGATTGCGTGTTGTGCGATTTACTCTCATTAGTTGATTGGTTGTGTCTTGAGGCCACTTTGGATGCAAGAATCGATGGCAACATCAAGGAGGTAAAGACATACGTTCATTTCGTATTCTCGAAAGCCCTATAAGCTAAGTTGAAGTTACTTTTTGCCCCTATTTTCGAACAGTACATTTGAATATGATGTGTGAACGTAATGCTTATTACTTATACATCTAATTTAGAGTATGGTAATGCATATAGTATGTAAATATAATGTTATTACTTATTTCTTATAATGTAGTGCACACTGGATTTTTTAGTCATTTTTGTGGATAGTGGAAAAATATACTTCTTCAACTTGGCTCGTTCAATGCATAGTACTAAGCTGAGAGCGATTATTAATTAGTAACTATTACCAATAGATTTACATTTCAAGCTAAGGTTGATTGAAATTGAACTTTTAAACTAATCAATGTCGTTTCCAGTGTGTTAAAAAGACTTACATTGCAAGAAGAACGAGCTGAAAAGCAGAAATCAACATGGATAGAAGTGACGGTAAGTTCTAGAACTAATTAAAATATTATAAAATAATACTATCATATGTATGGCTAACATTTCTATTTCGTAATTCATAGTGTGCTCAACAGCATGGCGGAACTAAGTTCGGCTACTTCGGTGATGCGTTTCATGCTTGATGTCCTCAACTAGGGATGGCAATGGGTATTGGACCCGACCCGGATCCGTGGATCCATATCCATTTTTATGGATATGGGTCTTCAAAATTTAGACCCGACGGATCCGGATCGGATCTGGATCCTATGATTGAAAAACAGATCCGGATACGGATCCAACCATAATACCCGTTTAGGACCCGTTTTGGACCCGTCTTGAAATATTTTTCGTGATACTAATATATTTACAAACTAGTAACCAACAAAGAAAGGAGATAATGATATTGAGGTAAAGTTCGACCGTTAGTAAGAAGTAATCAAATTAGGTCGATTTGGATATCTATTAAAAAAGAATGAAAAATTGATTTTGATAATATTTTTTTATTTATCTAATTTGAAATACTGTAATTTGCTTTATAATTTGATCTAAAAAATAAAGTTCTTTTCTCATTAATGTCTAAGCAAATGTTCTAATGTGTATAATAAAGTCCATAATTTCAATTACAAATTTATTTTTCTAGTTACGGAGTATTATAAACAATAATATAATAGCACAAAAAATGTCTTCCCGCCCAAACTATCCCTTATGGTGGTAAATACACCTAAATATGCAAGATCCGTTTTGGACCCGTTTTGGACCCAGATCCGTTGGATATGGATCTGGATCCTTACTTTTCATACCCAGCGGATCTGGATCTGGATCTGGATCCATCCTTGAAAAACGGATCTGGATCTATAAGGACCCGGTCCAGATCCGGTCTGTTGCCATCGCTATCCTCAACAGGCGCATTAGTGGGATGCCCATGGAGGAGGTAATAGCTTTTGCCCATAAGTTCATCATTTTGAGTATCTTCAATATTGTATTCCCTCTTAATCATGCCTCAAATACTTTATGTAGGATTGGTTGAGTTAATATAAGTCAATTAGGAGCGTTTTTGGGTAGATTATTGGCCTTCACACTTGAAATACATTGATATGAGTCAATATAGGCCAAATAGGATCGGTTTTGAGTTGATATTGGCGTATTTCCCTTTAACATGCCCCAAACATTTCGAATATAACGGTTTCCTTTGTTACTTTTACCTGTCCTTCCGCCTTCATCCTAGTCTTCTGCTTTCCTATAAAATGATATGGTTTTTTCTGTTCTTTTTGGAACTTTTACAAGAAAAATATGGAGATTTTTTCTGTGGGAAAGAGAACAAGGAGTTAAAAAGCTAAAATGGTTATGGAATGAAACAAAAGGGCGCGTCTTGCTACGGTTAAGAAGTAGTAGTCGATTAAAGAGACTATTGAGGGTGGTAGTAGCTGAATAAAAGATAAAAATATGAGGGTTTTGAAGGGTGACAATGAGGATGTAGTGATTGATAAAGAAGAGTTTTAAAGAAGGGTTTTTGGATTTATAAGATTTAACCCCTCTTGAAAACTCTTCTTTATCAATCACAACAGCTTCATTGTCATCCATCAAAACTCTCAAATTTTGATCTTCTATTCTTCTGGTACCACCTGCATCAGTCTCTTTTATCGATTGCCACTTCCTAACCGCATCAAGATGCGCCCTTTTGTTGCGTTCCATCATCATTTTAGCTCTTTGACTCCTTGTTCTTTTTCCACAAGATAAATTCTCCATCTTTTTTTCATAAAAGTTGAAAAAGAACAGACCCTAACAAAGCATTTTATAGGGAAGCTAAGGAATGTGATAAAGGCGGAAGAGCAGGAGAATGAAAAATAGGAAACGTTATGAATTACACCATAAATTGGTCAAATGGGGGCAGTTTTGGGTAGAATATGACCTAAACACTTCAAATACATCGATACGAGTCAATATAGGTCAAATAGGGTGGTTTTTGGTCGATATTGGCGGATTTCCCCTAAAACATGGCCTAAATACCTCGAATAGGGCGATATGAGTCAAAGTAGGTCAAATAGGATCAGTTTTGGGTAGAGAATGACGTATTTACCCTAGAACATGTCATAAACACTAGAAATACATCGATTTGAGTAAAAATTGGTCAAATGGGAGAGGTTTTGGGTATGAAATAACCTAAACACTTGAAATACATCGATATGAGTCAATATATCTCAAATACGGCGGTTTTAGGTCGATATTGGCGTATTTTCCCTATAAATTGGCCCAACCCCTTCGAATAGGATAATATGAGTCAATATAGGTCAAATGAGCTCAGTTTTGGGTAGAAAATGACGTATTTACCCTAGAACATGTCATAAACACTTGAAATACATCGATTTGAGTCAAACTTGGTCAAACGGGAGGGGTTTTGGGTAGAAAATGCCATAAACACTTGAAATACATTGATATGAGTCAATATATGTCAAATAGGGAAGTTTTGGGTCAATATTTGCCTATTTTCCCTAGAACATGGCCCAAACACTTCGAATAGGATGATATGACTCAAAGTAGGTCAAATGAGAGCAGTTTGGATAGAAAGTGACGTATTTAACTTGATTACATCAATATGAATTAATATATATAGGTCGGATTTGTAATTGTGACCATATATTTGAACTATAATTTTCAAATACATTGCATTTTATATATACTTTAATGATATGATAATCAATCTTAGATATGCGTATGATTCAACCAGGAGCCGTTCTCCACCAAAGAAATCGATGTCGTCCGCAACAAACTGGTCAAGTATTGGACATATAACTTTTTTTAGACTATGCACATTAATTTTTTGTGTATTTTAAGGATGATAACATGCATTTTGTAGCTTTTTATACATCAACTTCATTTATTCGGTCATAGTTTTGATGTCACTTAATGAGTGATTTTACGACCCTATTAGTATATAAATGAAAGATGGATCATCATATGTATATTTACGTTGGTTGGTGTAATTGCTAATGTAATAGAAGGTTTGAATTTGGAAATTTGGGCGTAGTAGGGATCAAATTTGGGTGTCCCGAAGACTCGCCGCTTATTACTCTGTTATAACATCTTTTAATTCTGGAAAAGTAATAATTTGTGGCATATGATACAAATTACGCCGCATATTAATTGATCAATATGTGGCGTATTATGCTAGAAACCGCTGCAATTTCATGTATTAATAAGCGGCGTATTTTTATATACCCACCGTATATTAATAATATTTTGCAGCGTAATTTTTACGCCGCAAATTAAATTGATTAATTTGCTGGTATCCTAAATGCTGCTAGCCTTTTAACGTCGCATATAGTACTAAAAAATCCACCGCAAATTAAATAATTTCTACTAGTGAGTTGAATTATATAGCTATGTTTTCATTGCGATTCCCAAATTTTTTCAACGTGGGATACTTAAGTTTATAATATTGCCTCCCTTTTTCAATGTGGGGGCTTATAAAGCCATTCCATCATGCTATTCCCAAAATTTTTCAATGTGGGACATTTAAGTTTTATGATGAACACTCTTTTCTTCAATGTTGGGTTTATACTATTTCCCAAATTTTTTCAATGTGGGACACTTAAGTTTTTATAAACTTCTCTTTTCTATTATAGAGGTTTATAAAGCTACACTCTCATGTTATCTCTTAATTTTTTTAATGTGGGACACTCAAGTTTTATGATGAAATCCTCTATCTTTCAACATTGGGGTTTATAAAACCTATTCTCATGTTATTTCTCAATATTTTATGAATGTATGATACTAACTATTTTCATACTATCTCTCAATATTTTTTAAATGTAAGATACTTGAATTTTATAATAATGCTTCTCTTTTTCAATGCGGGAATTTAATTATAAAGTTATTCCCTCGTAGTATCTCTCAATTTTTATCCCATGTAAGACACTTAGTTTATGGTAAAACTCCCTCTGTGTTTAAATTATTCTCTTGTGTCATCTTACAATTTTTGTCAATGTGGGACACTTGAGTTTGACAATATTGCCTCTTTTCTTGATGTGAAAACTTAAATACTTAATTTCTCATACTATCCTCAACTATTTTTTAATATGGGATAATTTTATAATATTATCTCCTTTTTCAAAGTAAGGTTTTATAAAGTCATACTCATGCTATCTCCTAAAAATTATTGATGTAGGACACTTGAATATTATAATAAAATATCCCTTTTTTGATGTGGGGTTTTATAAAGCTATTCTCTTATAATATCATCCAATTAATTATTCAATATGGGACTCTTAGAGATTCAAATAGCGCCTCCCATTTTTAATGTGCAACACTTTACTAGATCAGGGATAAGCCAGAGAGCTTAGCCACACTCCATAGAAAAAATCTTATGCCTAAAAACCGATCAAGGAAGAGGAAAACACGTGCTATCATAGATAATAAAAGCATGATTTATACTTTGTATTTATAATTTATTTGATAAATTAGAATAAGTAATTATGCTCTTATTAAACTGTAAATGCTCCCTCTGTCTTTTTTTTCCTTTCCATATTTCTCATTGGAAAATTTTAAAAAGTTCTTTCCATTTAGAATCATTTCTTTTTTATCCGATATTTTATGACATAAATAACCTCATTCCACTATTAACCCATTGGGTGTTGTAGTTTTTATTTATTTTTATAAATGACATTTTCTATTCCTAAAAATATTAATAAATGCAATCACTCCACTTACATTACTTTTGATGGAATCTCTACCCTCCCACTTGCTTTATGTTTAATGCATTTCATAGAATCTTACCCTTCTTACTTACTGTATTGAGTTCTTTCCTGTTCCAAATGGGAAGGAAAAAAAGAACGGAGAGAGTATTAGTTAATGGCGGTGATGATCAAGTATACATTACAATGTGGATAAGAAGATTAGTAAATATAAGAAACTAAAACACAATAATAATTGATATTTTTCTATCACTGTCAATATTTTATTGTCCAGGTAAAAACAACGAAAATTTATTTTGGAGAAAATAAGATAAAATCTTGCTAATTTTAGGATTAATGTTAATAATACATATTAGATAAATTTCGTCAATTGTATATTCATAATATTTTAAATAACAATCTCTTAAGAAAAGAAGTGAATACATACAACACTTTATACTATATATGATGGTATATCAATAGTTATAGTAATATACACATGAAAATATTTTTTTATGCTATTACTAATTATACTTTTATAACCTCACCTTGGTGAATTGGCTTGGTAAGCCTACTCATTATTTTATTTTATTAACATTTTCTTTACTATCTTTTTTGTAGAAGAAATGCAATAGCTTTTATAAAATATTACTATAATAGTTTAAGAGTTAAAATTACAAAGTATTAAATCAATTTTTTTAGTTAACATTTATTCTACAATTCTAAAAGTTAGTCTAGTCTTGAATTCAAGATAATACATATAACAAATCAGATTAAAAAAATCAAGAGGAGTATTTTTCTCAAATGCAACAACGAACAGAATTAGGAAATTGTTGGCCAATTCATTCTAAATAATAATAAAAAAAAGAATAAACATGTAAATGAGAAAATAAGATGGAAGGTAAGAAGTACACATATGTATTATTATTACTGTTCGTTAAAATAATACTATACTACTTGAAGTCTTGAATCATATTTAATTTTAATTTTAGTAAAATTTTATGTTGATTAAAGTCATGTATAAAATATTATATACATGTTGACAAATTAAGTTAAAAAGAGGAAAGTTATGTAAGGTTTGTTCCACATCAGTAATTAAGAAAAGTATAAAGAAGAAACAAGGTCTTCTTAGAGAAATTTTGATTAAATTAAAGCTTCTACTTAGGTCTTAATGCTATATCATGGGCCTTTTTGTTATTAAGAAAAATTATTTTAACAAAATAGAAAACACTAGTAATAGAAATTTTATGTTTATTAAAGTCATGTATAAAATATTATATACATGTTGACAAACTAAGTTAAAAAGGGGAAAGTTATGTAAGTTTTGTTCCACATCAGTAGTTAAGAAAAGGATAAAGAAGAAACAAGGTCTTCTTAGAGAAATTTTTAGATTAAATTAAAGCCTCTACTTAGATCTTAATGCTATATTATGGGTCTTTTTGTTATTAAGAAAAATTATTTTAACAAAATAGAAAACACTAGTAATAAAAATTTGTAATTTTTTCATAAAAATACTAAATATAAAATATTAAATATGAGCTGGATTTTATTCGGGTTGGACTCGGATCATATTCGGTCGGATATAGTACAAGATCCGAGTCCGATCCATATCTCTTATTTGGATTCAAACTTTTTGTTATCGGATTCAAACTCCAAATTTTTTTGAACGGGTTTGGATCAAACTTTTTACTTGGGATCATATAAAGTCGAATCGGATTATAATTAAATTGGCATTCCTATTCGTATTTCCAACAAACTTAAAAGACAATACAGAAAGACCAAGACTTGGATCAGCTTATAATGTCATGTACATTTACTGGATCACGTCCACCCCCACATTTGAAATATATATATACAACACGTAAATGAAAATGGGAAACTAGAATAACATAACATAAAACTGAATCCTTCAACCCTCAGTTTATCCTCTATATGCACATATTTTGTATAATTTACAGAAACATACAGAAATTTATATCCGAAAACAGAGTCCAGTTCTCTAAACTCCATTGAAATTGTTAAAATATAAAATCTTGGAAAACTCATAATATGAACATCACAACCATATATTTACACCAATAGCAGTCATGATCACATAAGGAGAATTAGTCAAACGCTCGTTGATCCTAGTGTCTTCCATCAGAGGTCTTGAAGGACTTGGTCCCTTCAACTGTCATAAGTTTCTTATGACTTAATCTTCTAAACGCGTAATCTTTCGTCTTAGAGTATATTTTCAGACTGGAAGAAGAGTTTGAGTTGTTTGAAATAATTGTAGGAATAACATACCACCCAATTGAAGTGCACATAATTGCAAAAGACCTCCCAAACAATACCAAAAACGCCAAGATTAATATAACAATCATGGGTAGTATTAACTTGTGCCCCTTCAATTGGTAATACTTCAAATTTCTGCAAATTCCCATTTTCTTACCCTTTTTATCAGCCTCATTTTCAGCCTTGTTTTCTTCACTGACATTCATTGACTTAGAAGATTGCAGCTTTCTCAGAGGTGAAGGCTTTCGATCATGATCAGTATCAGTTTGTTTTGGTTGTTTGGCTGCATGATGTGTAGGAGACTTAGGCTTAGCCTTGACTACAATGGGTTTAAAATCGTGATCGCCAGAGTAGGCAAAACGAACGAGGGAAATCTCATTAGGGTCAACTTGTGAGTAGATTTGCCGTCTTTTAATGTCAATTTCTGCTAGAAGAGCTGAGAACTTGTCGAGACCTCGGCTAGAGTACGGGTTCTTGTCGCTGCTGCTCTTCGATCTTGATCGAGTCGGAGAAGAGCCCGCGCTACGAGTTTGTCGTTCGTAGTCGTCATCTTCACGAGGCAAACTACTGCTACCACAGATGAAGCCGCTCACCATTTTTGGTAGGGAACAAGAGTTTGATGTAATTCTAATGAAAAAGAGATGTTTGGTTGGTTGCGTAAAGAGGGTTGGCTTTTTGGCATTTATAAGGGGGTAAGAGGTATTTTATTTAAGTGCGTTGGGATGGAGATTGGGATGAATTAGTCAAATTACATAAACTTTGAAATGAATGAACTCCAACAAGAGGAAGCTTCTACTCCAAAAATTTTATATTCTTTGGAGATTTATGTTCATTGACTTTCTTAAGGAGCAAGATAAGAAGGAAAAAAACTAGCATGCATGTGATAAAAATAATACATGGTTTGTGATCTCTATGAACAGTTAGTGATATGTTTGAATTGGGAACACTCCTTAGAAAAAGAGGCTTCTAGCTTGCTTGAATACATGTTTATGTAGTCCAGGTAGAAAATCATATACTCCCTCAGTCTCTTTTTTCCTGCTACATTTGACTATTACGGTCTCCAAAACACAACTTTAAACGTTTTTTCTTTAAATTTGTAAGATAACAAATTATAAAAACTATATATTTTAAAAATTTGACGCATTTAATAATAAGATCCTACTTGAATATATTATTTATTATAACATGATTAGAATTTATGGACAAAGTTTATTTTTGACTCCCAAAATGAAAATTTAGGAAGTAAAAAAAAAACGGAGGGAGTAATATGGCATATACATGTGTATCAGACATCGATGATTGTTCATATATTGAAAGTTTTGAACCATAAGAAAATTAAAAGTCTTAAGTGAATGGTATAAAAGTCATTGTATTGCCTTTGTTTTCTTTATTTATTGACCAACATGACTAAAACCTACTACTAATACTCTCCGAGAAAGTGTTCCGAGTAGAAATGAAAACATATTGTGGGGGCGGAGGTAGTCTCATCTAAATTTTTTAAAGCAGAAAAACAAACAATAAACATTCGAGAGTGCTTTTTGTTGAGATGTCATTTCGTGTGCTATGATATTACGAATATCATTACTTTTTCATTAGTCCAAAAAAAAATGTAGAGGGCCCAGAACCTCTAAGAAAATGTTGAGCTATAATCTCAGCTGTCCGTTTCAAATCAAGGGTTAAGTAGTGATTAAAACTTATCTTTGCACGACGGAGTTAATTAAACTAAGTTGCGTTGAATGTGCGGCGATGCCTTGATGAATCTCTTTTTTTTTAGCAACGTAAGTCGAAATAATAAACTAATTTTTGAAAAATGAACAATTTTGAATTTTCTTAGTGCGAATTCCTTATGTGCTCATTTGATAAATAAACAATAATTTCTATATTCATTTAGGCTTCATTGGATAAGGTGTAAAACGTTTTTAAATGAAAATGGTTTTTCACATATAATCTTTTACGGTGGAAAACTTATTTTTACAGAGTTTTTCTGTTGTTTGGTTGTATGGAAAATGATTTTACATTATAAGCATTTTTCTTTGTTTGGTTGAACTAAAAATCAATTACTTCTATTAACTTTACTAATTGTATTCTCTTGTAATTTTTTAACTCTTTTTTTTTGTTGTACTTTCGAGTTGTTTGTTATTAGCTAAATTTGTTATGCTACAAAAATATTTTTTTATAAAATCTACAATATGTTATTTTTATTTCAAGCAAAATAAAAAATAATTAAAAAATAATGATTCCAAATTTTAAAAGTCATAACATGATAATAAGAGGCTACTAGGATTAAAATAGTTTATATCAAAAAACCTTTCAAAACACTATATTTCTAATCACAATGTTGGTAGAAAAAAATATAAAGACTTGACAAAATTTTATAGCCAAATTTTGCAATGAGGTTCTTTCTTTGTTAAAAAAGCATTAGCAAGCATTTCACGCTCAACTAAGTGATCAAAAGTAGCAGCCGAAAAGCTTCTTCAACATCATCCATTTCCATGATCTCCCCATATTCTATACACCAAGTTGGTTGTCAGCAAATTTCTTAAGAGCACTAACAACTTCTCCTAGCTGTGTAGAAATAAACTTCAAGTCACCATCTTCCTCTTCGACTCAAGACTTCTTCTTATGAGATCTAGGCTTAGATGAAGTTGCAATATCCGACTTAGTAGGTTCCATTTCAATATTAATTGGTTACCAACTTGAAGTATTTTTGATGTCAACAAACGTCTTGAAAAAACTACCCCTTGCTATGTCCTTACCCGTCACTATTGATATCTCCTCATACATATCAATTTTCTTGTTCAAGTATTTCTCAAACATGAGATGGATATTCCTGTAACCACATACACAAAAAGAGTGAGGGTGTTATGGTATCATTTCTACGTATGATATATCTAATGAACTACTCAAAAGATTAATACTCCAAAATAACTACTACTCAAAAGATTAATACTCCAAAATAACTACTACTTAAAAGATTAAAAATTGAAGGTTGTTGAGTCTAATTCTTTTTGAACAAAGCACGTATCTAGTAATTAAATAGTAATCACACGTGCAAAATACTATCTTTTAAATTTAGGCAATTATCCGTTATGTCACATTATCAAAGCAAAAAAAATCAATTACAACAATATATGTGTCACATTCTTTCTTGGGATAATAATGTTATTAGCGGACGTTTTGGTGGTGGATCCTATGGTGGTAGCGATTAGTGTATTCAGGTTTGTGTTACAACAATATGTTGCACTCCTTTGTTGGAGGAGTAATCTTATCCAAGATATTTGTTGCGAAAATTGCATACTAGTCAAATTGGATGGAGATCCTTTATTTGGATTATTGCACTTTCGTTGGATTTTGTATTATGTGTATCAATAGTTTATCATATGAATTATCTTTACTATTCCTTTTTGAATATGTTGGAAAGTCAACTACACATAAACAGACAAGTTTCTTTCTCCAATTGCTAATTCATCGTGGCTTTCCAAATTCAAAGAAGAAAAAAAATTATGAAATTTTCCCCCAATTTTTAAGAAAGAGAAAGTGTGGAGAAGAGAGAGAGAGATAGTACCGAGTGAATACGTAATTGATAATGAGTGAGTTGTTTGTTAGTTGGATTTTTTTGTGTGAATGGATGTAAAATTGTTCTACTCCCAATTTTTGGGAAAATTTTTTCAATAGGGTATAAAACGAATTTACATTCCATGATTTACATCATATTTTTTACGCCAAACCAAATAATATAAAATGGGAAAAACACTTTTCGGGGAAAACGTTTTATGCCTTACTAAACAGAGCCTTAGTAAAAGAGGAAAAAAAAAGTTGGTGTGCAATGTAAAATGAGAAATTTAACCAGTATATATATAGTACAAGACAGTCAGACACTCGTAAGGTATATCATTATCGACATGACACTCAATTAATATCTAAAAATAACTCATTAACCACAAAAATCCTTCACATTAGAAACTCAAATAACTTAATCATATGAGAATTATTACTAAATTAAAACAATAATCCACAATTGTATAAATATACTCCTAAATTCATATTTTCTTCCATAAAATAATTTCAAATGCTCAACTATCTTGTTAATTTATAATTTTTGTTCATTTTCCTCTAAAATTGCTTATTCAACTCAGATTGTTTATTTTTTCTAAATTGTTCATTTTATCTAAAATTGCTCATTTTCTTTCAAAATTACTCATATCAACTTCCTATATGTACTCCCGTGACTATAAAAATTTCCAGTTTGCAGTTGTGCACCCTCTTATTTATAAAATAAATAAATATATATTTGTGGAACAACCTTATTACGGTGAGTAGAAAAAATAGATCGAGTTGCGCAGTTCAATGTTTACTGGTTTTTGCCCTTCAGGAGAGGGAGTGACTGTAGGACAATGTTGCTTGTAATTTCAACATCTAAGCTTGAATTATAATGCGGTAAAATGCAGTGCTGTGTGCTCATACGTCATAATGTGGAAAAAGTTTAGATATTCCAATTGTTAAACCAGGAGGTCAGGGGACGCAAACTTGGTCAATCTAATCATCATTTCATAATATTCACTGTGTTTTGACATTTAAAATTTCTTTTGGAATTTAAATTACTGGTTTACATACATCATACATTATCCGATTATTCAACTATATAATCAGTATGTATCTTCTTCTAGATACCCAGCATTAACTCATCATTCTAGATGGCCTAGTCAGCCACCCTGTATCATGACAAGTGTATATTTTACTTTTTCACCATTTTAATTCATCCATTTCTTGATTTCTATCTATTTAGTAGCAACAAAAATCAAGGAAAAGCTAAAAATTAGATCATATAAATAGGTGATTTTATTTTTAGGAGAAGAAATATAGAGGGTGAGGAGATTATTAAATATAAGATCTGAGTTGATAAAAAAAATAACCATATAAAGAATGAAATAAAGTAACAAAAATACTCCTAATAAAAAAAGTAGAACACAGGGAAAAAGAGGGAGTATATAAAATTAGTTGGTATTAGATATATTTTTAAGATATATATACATAATATATACTATTACAAATTATTTTTCTAGACGTCGTATGACTTTTTACTAATTAATGAATATATTATTAATAAAAAAATTAACTGTTATAATTATTAATTTGATAAAAAAAAATATAAAAAAGTAATGGTCAAAGTTATACATTGAAAAACATTTACAACCAAATTATAGCACCATAAGTCCATAACAAAGTCAACCTTTAGCTTTTCTATTTTTTTTTTATGTGGTAGTCAACTTAATATTTTTTTCATGTTCAAATTTTTATTATTGTTAGGTAAAGAAGAATTAGTCTAATGGGCCTCAACCCGACATGATTTCATTGGTAAGGCCCTTCGAAAAACGGGGATAACGCCGTAAGGGTATGAAATTCTAGTAATAAATTCTCAACCTGAACACAATATTGTCTACAATTGAGTTTTTTTTTTTTATTTTTTATTTTAAGGAAGAGGACATATTAGGTGACCATCCTCTCAATGGATTACTGTCTAAGATCGAGAGGAGTTACGGACAATTTCAATGATCTTTATACATAATACATCATATTAGGAATTAAATGCTCTATTTTATTCTTTATATATGTGATGCATTTCCATTATCTACAATTAAATTTTAAACATAAGAAATGCATGATGATCTTTAGGGGCCTGACTCATCAATCTCAAGTGTTTCAAGGAATATGGTTTCTATTGAGGTGATCTAAGGCAAATGGTTTTAATCTTAGTTGTACATTCATGTCCTTGATTAGTTGCTTCCTAGTTTGGATTTGATACAAAATCTATCAAGTCCTCTTGTGTACTCTGTACACCGTATATGTCTTCGCGTCGGGTACGGGCCTATGGGCAGCGCTAGCGTGAATTATTATAATAAATTCCATAGACTTTAACATGTACTCACTCCATCCCACTAAATTCATAATCGTCCATCAATATTATCTATCTTATCACTTACCTACGTGAAATATTTTCATTTTTCATTACATAACTTTTTTCTAAAACAATAAACACAAATGTATTCTGTTGACGCCAAGACATTTTGCATGTGATTGCCCTAACGACACGACTTACGCCATCCATAAAATTAAGGTCACTATTATATCAATTTATGCTCCTTCTAGAGAAACTCCCGCAGCATACTTCAATAGAATTATCAAAACCTAAGAGTGAGACTAATATCTGCACAACATCGATATCCACACACCATCTAATACACTCTTCATCTTTCAAATCTCAAGTAGGTTGTGCTGATATCAACATGAATAGTTATTTTGAAAAATTTGACTCTAAGGAGCCGAACCTAACTGATTTGCCAATAAAATAGTCTTAAAGTAATTGCATATATTATATTTTAAGTTTTGACTATATAGTAATTTTGTCCAATTTTTATACCCATATATAAAATATATTTGTTATCATATAAAACGTTCATAAATTAGTTTTGATGTGTACTTCAATTGAACATATTTTCATTATTTTTATTAGTGGATAATAAGTGATATAAATCAAACTAGTGCATTGACAAATATAAAAGTCAAAATATTGCAATTTTATGAAAGGGAGGATCAACAACTGACCCTTAATTTATGAAAAATCGACAAAATTTGTACAAAGGGTTAGGAATGAAATGTGGACTTGAGACTTGTCTTCTAACACTGGATCATATGAAAATATCTTTCGATATTATTAAAGAATATATAAATATTGATAAAAAAATAAAAAATGAATGTGATTAGAAAAATATAAAAGTTTTACAGTCATTATGAGATTCATAAATATAAACATTTAATTACATTTTAATCAATTCATTTATTCTAATTTCTAAATATCATTATATGAAATTCAGTTCGATTCGTGAATTCGATCCAATTCGATTAGTGAATTCGGTTCCTAATTCGTTTCGTATTTGGTCCTTGATTCGGTTTTTCAATTCGATTTGGTACAAATCCGATTCTCCCAGCCCGACCCCAGCCCAAACCGACCCGCCCCCTAGACCGGTCCAAACACGGGGCCCCTCCCCCCGGCCAGGTCTAGCCCAGCATGACCGCTCCGACCTCATGGCCACCACTAGGTACAGGTAGGGTTCAAATCATTGCAAGTTCAAGTAGGTAATTCAGATCAGGTCAATTTTTTATACCTCTATATTCATTAGATATTTACATAAAGTGCATTAATTACTTATAATCACAAAAAAAACATAATCATATTTGATTCATATAAACTAAATTATATTCAACTAAACTAATATTCATTGATTCATATAAACTAAACTATATTTAACTAAACTAATATTTATTAATTCATATAAACTGAACTATATTCAACTAAACTAACATTTATTGGTTCATATAAACTAAACTATATACAATTCAACTAAACTAACATTCATTGATTCATATAAACTAAACTAAATTCAATGAAATTAACATTCATATAAACTAAACTATACTCAACTACACATTTATATAACTAAACTAACATTCAATGAGTCATATAACTAAATTAAATTTAACTACACTAATATTCATTGATTCATTTAAACTAAATTAACATTCATATAACCTACAATATGTTCAACTAAACTAATATTTATTGATTCATTTGAATTAAACTAAACTATATGCAAATCAACTAACATTCGTATAAATTAATTTATATTCAATTAACCTAACATTTGTCTAAACTAAAATACATATTAAATAAACTAAAGTTTACAAAATTAGAAGTTTTAAGTGGGTCGAATAGGGCCAGATCGATTCACCGGGCCAAACTGGTTAGGGGCCGAAATGAATATTTTTTCCGGTCCGAATCGAATTGAGTCAGGATTTGGAAATCCGGATTCGTATTCGGCTCACCTAACTGATGGGTCGAACCGACTCCAGGCTGAGCTGCAAGTGGGCTGGGCCACATGGGTCGAAAAATGGTCAGGTTTGGGCGGGGCTGGGTTGAATCGACCCACTAGCCATCTCTCCCTATACTCGTTTAATATCTAAATTGCTGACACATAACAAGACCTAAACCAGACTTGATATTAATCGATAATCGAGTTAAACTGATATTATATGATCCAAATTTGATCTTGCACCCAACTAGACATAAGCCGATAACCGATTTGAATTGACTTGATAATGATGCAAAACTAAAATGACACCCGACCTAATTAGATCTTAAATTAGTTATAACCAGATACAACCTATTATGGACTCGATCAATAGTTGACCAATTACTCGTTTTATTTCGATCCATTATTGACTCGATTTATTATTGACTAAAGTCATATACCTATAACTTAATTTATCCAACCTATTGTCGTTGATCATCCAATCGTTAACTAAACCTAATATTTATTTGAAATTAGAATTCAACTTAACCTACTATTTATCCAATCTAAATTTGATTGAAACATGTTTAACTTATTAAAATTAGACTTAAGACTTAGTTTATTTATAACACTAAAATAATGAATTGAAGAATTAAACCAATATTATTAGTTTAGTAGATATGTGGTAATATGGTATGTTTCAATTTTTATATACTAGCATGTTAACTGATAGTTATTTGACCCAAATAGTTGATTGAACATCCCAAATTTAATTTGAACATGAAACTAACCTACTAGATAATTATTCGATCCAATAATATCTGACCTACATATGACCCGAACATGTAATTATCCACCATAGACTCTACCCAAACCTAACTTAATACAAACCAAACCCAAAATTGAAGTGGACGCAAATTGAACAAATCAAACCTAACCTGTACCCGAAAGGGTAAACAATCCGACATTACTTGAACCATGCTAAACCACTAGTAGGAAAGTAACCTTCTATGACGCTTTTATAAAGGCACTCACCAATAAAACTGTTAATAAATAATATATTTTGTAAAATTTGAGACACATTTAGAAAGTGTTGCTCAATTGCATTGCATTATACAATTGCAATCCAAAATAATTTAGATCCCAAAATTTTCAAAACTCCCGAACTCAACCTAAATCCTCTCAAGTTATGTTGCTCCCTTCAGTAATTGATCTCCACTCTCCACAACAATTGATCTCCCTCTCAATTCCCAGGTAATTTAACCTTTGTTCGATCATCAATTCAATCGATTTTTTTCCTAAGTTCTCAACCCATTCTCATGCCTTTAAGGTAACATAATATCTCTCATTGTGCCATTCTTTGTTGTTTATATTTTGGGACTAATGCTTAAAATTAAGTTGTTAGTGTTGATTATTTAGACTATAATGAGATGGCTTGCTCTGTGTTTTTATTAGTGAAGAATGCTTTCCTATTGTAAGCACTGTTTTTGCAACATTTTTTTAAGTTATCAAATTAATTATTGCTTTTTATTTTTATATGTAGATTATACTTTGGAGGCATGTATGTCCAAAAGTGAAAATGGAAGTTTAACTTTAAATGATCTAAGGAGATATACTCTATTTTAATATGGAGTATATGTTAATTACTAAGCCATTTCATAATGAATTTGTTAAGAATGCTTTGGGCCGTCCTTGAGTCATTATTTTTTTATTTATATTTTGAGATTAATGTCATTGTTGTTTGATTATCATTAATGAAACCTTCTTTTTAAAATTCATTGATCTTGTTAATGACTCATGGTTCTCGAGTTCTTATTATTTGAAGGTTCAATGGGCACTCAAGGGGGGGGGGGGGGGGGGGGGGGGGGGGGGGGGGGGGGGGTGAATTGAGTGTTAAGTAATCGTTGGCAATTTTTACTTCTTTTCAGATTATGTGTAAGGAACCAGTTGTGCTGGTTCCCTTATACAGCGAAATAAAACAAGGCTATAAAGAACACCACAGACTTAACGAGGTTTAGCCAACTCTGGCCTACGTCCTCCTACTCTAAGTCCTTTATTGATCTACTCCGAAAAATAAAGATAAAGAACACTCTACTGTTTCCCTACTCCGGGAACCAGTAAACCCCACACTCTACTCCGAATGTGCTTTAAACTTACCCTCGTAAGTTCCTAGTGTGTTTGAACTCACAAACACTCACCAAGTCTTCAACCCCTCTGTGAAAGACTTAATACAAGATCAAGAACTCTCTAATGATCTAACTCTCAAAAGTCAAATAGAGAAAAACGTTAAAACACTATTATGCTCTTGTGTATCACTTAATAATTGAATTAGTGCTTTTAGCTCTCAAAGATCAAACTCTACTAAAAATGCGTGAGAGCTTTGTATGTGATTATTCAGAGCAAGATGTATTTATAGGTTAGTTGGCTAAACCCTAAAATCATGCATATAAGATATATATACGATTTTAGGATTAGTATTTATCCTAATTGATTTGATCACAAGATAAGATCAACTTAGGATAAGATACTTCTCGGTTTTTAGCTAACCAAAAATATCATCTTATCTTTTAGCTGCTTAGATATATCTTAAATCAATATATTTCGGAAAATATCCTTTTTGTAAAATCTTTGTAAAAACCGCAGCTTGAAAAATCTGTTCAGTTAACCTGGTTCCCTGAACTGAATATGTTATGAAATTTGTTCCAAACCTTGTACCAAATTTCATAACGATATTTAATATACTAAAAGCACTTTATATACTCAATTATATAAGTTGTACTATGGAGCATTTACATGAAGATCCTAAATAACTCTTCGAGTGAGTCTTCCTTCATGCATTCGTTAAGTCTTGAAAGCTTCCATGAATGAACTAAATTATTGACCAAGGACCTTCCTTTAAGTTGATCGAAAGTCCTTTCAAGCTTCCAATCTTAGAAATCAACTTAGATGCATAGCTCATTTATCATCTAGTTGTTCCCTGCATAAAGACAAGTTAGTTCAACAAATATTTCATATAAGTAATAACTTATCTAGGGAAACAGTGTTCTATTTTAGCTGGTTCCCCAACTGTATTGAACACTTTCAAAGACCTGTTTCCCTTAGCTGTTTGTCATCATTCAAAACTGTCAATCAAAGCCTAAGGGACTCAACAAATTCCCCCTTTTTGATGATGACAAACATTTGAAGTTTCTGCACCTGTGAACATACTCAAAAGAAAGTAGTCAAAAACTTCAAGAACTCAAGACTCAATGGAACAAGTCAGTTAAGCCAACTAGTTCCCTAAACAGAAACAGAAAATAAGATTAAGACTCAATCTAAACTAGTAAAGACTCTAGGCTTCAACTTCAACTATTTTCCCCCTTTTGGCATCATTAAAAAGATATGCAAAAGTAGCATCTTATGCATAAAGTAACGTGCTAAACCATCAAATGGCATCAACCATTATACAAATAAAGTGCCGCAAAAGAAGGTCAGAATAGTCAAAGTCAAGCCATGCCACCAATAAAGATCATAGTTTAATACAAACCAACAAAAGTGAACGATAGAGCCCAAATCCATATCAAAACAAGTTCATGGATTGGAAGGAATAAAAACAGTCCAACAAAATCAGTTATTCAGAATATAATATAATAAAGGTAGGCTAAATGAAAAAGAGAACAGATTCAATCATCATCATCATTTTCATCATCTCCTTCCTCTTCTTCAGTGGCAGCCTCCTCAGCTGTTTCTTCCTGGTTCTCCTCTTCTTCAGTGTCATCTTCCTGCTGGTCTACTTGCTGGTCCTCCTCAACTTGTTTCTTCTCATTTCTAGAACTACCAGCAATCTGTTTCTCTAACTTGATCATCCTCATAATAAACGAAGTAGATAGACCTTCCACTAAGTTCACTAACTTGCTGAGTTGATCCCCTACAGCACTTATCTTCTCTTCCTGACTCTCCAGCCTCTTAAGAATAACCTGCTAACCAGCTGGTTCCTCTGCCTTTTGTTTCTTCTTGGCAGGCTTAGGAGTCTCTACTGGTTCCTCCTCCCTAAACTTCAACACCCCAGCACTTATGATCAACCCCTTTTGTTTCAGAATACCTTTGGTAAACACCATTGTAGGAGCAGTTGATCCACTAAGAGAAACATTATTCTCTTTAAGAAGCTTAGTTATGTAGGAGCCATAAGGAAGAGAGTGGTGGGATGAATTATAGCAATTCATCATATGGTTTATCATTAGAGAAGGAAGATTTATCTTAATCCTTTTCATCAGCAAATATATAAGCACCATTTTCATAATGCGCACAAAACCCCTACCTTGTGCTCGAGGGATAATCATCTTGTTACACACAGAGTGAAGGACCAGCATCACTGGTTCCTTCAAGCTACCAGTTTTAAACGTTCCAGCTTTCTTTGGAACTTTCCCTCCAAACACAAAGTCATGCACTTCATCTGGACTGACCCCTATAAGTGTGGGCCATCCATCTCCAGAATACTCATCAAAACCATCTCTGGGTATATTCAACAACCCAGCCAAACTTGCAACAGACACATTCACTTCAACATCATTCACAACTGAACTTAACGATCTATCCAACATTTGTTTCAAATTCACATAAAACTTTCTAACACCATCAATATTGGCATCACAGACATCAAACAAAGGCATCCAACCCTGATGTTTTAACAACTCTTTCACATCACTTAAGGCAACTTCATCAAAATAACCAACTTCTGTTTTACACCCAGATACTACAACCCTAGAACCTAAATCAGTCATACCAACAGATGGAGATTCTACTGACATACCTCTTGCAGACTTCCGTGCTGTTCTCTTTCGTTTGGAACCAGCAGAGTCCATCGACTGTTCCTCTATTACTACTTCGCCAATCCTTTTCAGGGAAGACCTAGTCACTCTGCTGCGATCCAAGGGTTCTGTAGTCCACTTTTTATGCCCAATAATCTGTAGATCATCTTCCTCACTTCGAACTTCCTCCTCTTCCCTTTCTCCAACAGTGTTGAAGAATTCTTCAGTGCTTTTGGGTTGGTCCCCCTGAGATGAGACAGGTTCCTTGATGATGGAGTCATCAGCCTTAGGGGTTTTGGGTAAAGGTGCATTTTTGGGAGGTGGAGGTGAGGGAGATTTAGAAGATGGAGATAGAGTTGGTGATGGGTTCTTTGTGGTGGTAGGAGGTGAGTTGCTCGATGAAGTTGGAGCAGGGTTTGCTTCATTGATGGAGGTCTCCTTCAATTGAGTGGACTCATTTGCTTGAGTCTTCTCCTTCCTTTTCTTAGCTGGAGCCCTGGTTGATTTCCTTCCCATTGTAGCAGATGAGCTTCACAGATTTGAGGGAGATGAGAATGGAGTGAGCAGTGATCAGGGTACCACTTTTGAACGAGAGAGAGAGAGGATGAGTAGAGTGATGATGTGATGTAAAGCTGTATCAATGAGTTGATGTGTATTTATATCAATTGCATAGACATAGGATTTCAAAAATTAGCTGGTTGAGAGTCAAGATAAACGGAAGAGATAATTTCAGAAATTGAAACTTTAAAAATTGTAGTTATCTTTTTACAAAAGAGTCAACCAACTATAAATTAGGCAATTTAATATATTTGCCTCTTTGTAGGATAGGAATAACTGAAATAAGATACTTCTTTCCAAAAAGAAATTATCTTATAGTAATCTTCCGAAAATAAGATATTTTCGGATGACATATCAGAGCTGAACTGCTGTTTCCTCTTGCTGGTACCTGTATTGAACCAGTCATTCTATTTTCAGCATGTTTCAAAATAACTTCTCCTGTTTCTATGCAACAATAATCCACTTAGGTTATTTACACAATATTTGTAAGTAAGCAACATAGTTATATACATAATCGATACAAAAGCATACTTATTCGAACCAATCATTGAAGGAAATAATTGAAGCCATCGCCTAAAATCTAACTAGACCTAAAAGGACTCTTAACCTACAAAAAGACTCTCTACATAAAGGCTTTGTGAAGATATCAACTATTTGATCTTCACTTTTATAGAACAACATCTCCACCAATCCTTTTTCCACATTGTCTCTTAGAAAATGGTGTCTTATCTCAATGTGTTTGGTCTTGGAGTGTTGCACGGGGTTCTTTGAAATATTGATTGCACTAGTGTTATCAGAAAAAATAGGAACACTTTTATAGATAACACCAAAATCTTTCAGCTGGTTCCTTATCCACAGTAGCTGGGAACAGCATGAAGCTGCAGCTATATATTCTGACTCTGCTGTGGATAGGGCCACTGAATTTTGCTTCTTAGAACCCCATGATATAAGACAAGAGCCAAGGAAGTGTGCCATACCTGATGTGCTCTTTCTATCAACTAGGAAACCAGCATAATCTGCATCTGTATATCCAATGAGATCGATGGTACTGCCTTTGGGGTACCACAAAAACAGATCTGATGTTCCCACAAGATACCTGAGTATCCTTCTAACAGCCTTCAAGTGAGATTCCTTTGGATTGCTTTGAAACCTAGCACACAAACCAACAGAAAACACAATGTCAGGTCTACTAGCTGTTAGGTAAAGTAGAGAACCAATCATTCCTCTATAAAGCGTAGCTTCAACATTTTTTCCTTTAAGATCAGCATCCAACTTTGTGGATGTGGGAACAGGTGTATCATTAGCTTTGCTGTTCTCCATGCCAAACTTTTTCAGCAGCTCTTTTAAGTACTTTTGTTGATGGATCATTATACCATCATTTGTTTGCTTAATCTGCAGCCCTAGGAAGAACCCTAGTTCTCCCATCATACTCATTTCAAATTCACTCTGCATAAGATTTGCAAATTCGTCACACAAAGTTTGATTAGTAGCACCAAATAAAATATCATCAACATAGATTTGTACTACAATCAGGTGTTTCCCCCTGGTTCTTATGAACAAGGTCTTGTCTACTGTTCCCCTCTTGTAATCATTAGCCATCAAGAAATTAGACAGTCTTTCATACTAAGCCCTTGGAGCTTGTTTCAAGCCATATAATGCTTTATCCAACTTATATACATGCTGGGGAAACAGTGCATCTTCAAAACCAGGTGGCTGCTCCACATATACTTCTTCCTTCAAATAGCCATTAAGGAAGGCAGTCTTCACATCCATCTGAAACAGCTTAAAATTCATGTGAGCAGCATAAGCAATTAAAATCCTAATAGCCTCTAGCCTAGCTACTGGTGCAAACGTCTCATCATAGTCAATTCCTTCTTGTTGATTGTACCCTTGCACCACTAGCCTTGCTTTGTTTCTGACTATAGTACCAAGGTCATCTAACTTGTTTCTAAAGACCCATCTAGTACCAATGACTGATCTTTCCTTTGGACGGGGAACCAGGTGCCAAACTTAGTTTTTCTGAAACTGATTTAGTTCATCTTGCATAGCTAGTATCCAATCAGGATCAGTCAATGCCATTTTATAGTCAGTAGGCTCTACATTAGACAGGAAAGAATAGAAAGCGCAAAAGTTTTGAAAGACACTTCTTCTCGTTTGAATCCCCTTATTTATATCACTAATTATTTGATCAGTGGGATGAGAGGCTTGATATCTAAAACTTTTGACATTAATATTGTTTTGTGCTTCCTCATTAAGTTGGGAACTAGCATGTTCATGAATCTCTTCTCTTTCTGAAGAACCAGGAGGATTCACATTCATGCTGCTTCCTCTATCATTACTTACCTCAGGTTCAGGGGTGGTACCTTCTTCTGTTCCCTCTGAGCTCATTACCTGTCTATTTTGTGAGGAACCATCAGGACTTGGTTCCTCTTCAAAATCCTCATTTTCTCCATTTTCTTCTCTAGGCACTTCATCATTATCATCTGGTGGAGTATTTGGTAGGCCTAGCTCTGCTTGCACTTCATCTGAGGGACCAGTATACTAGTTCCCCGTGAAATCCATCAATCCAATCACTTCATCAGGTTGTACCTGCGCAATCTCAGAAGACATGTTAAATTCATCAAAAATGACATGGACACTCTCCTCAACACAGAGAGTCCTTTTACTGAAGACTCTATATGCTTTGCTGTGAGAAGAGTATCCAAGAAAGATTCCCTCATCACTTCTGGGATCAAATTTATCAAGCTGGTCCTTCCCATTATTATGCACATAACATTTACATCCAAAGACACGAAAGTATGTGATGTTGGGCTTTCGACCTTTAAGAAGTTCATAGGGAGTCTTATTTAACTTTGGTCTAATGAGACCTCTATTCAGTATATAGCAAGTAGTGTCAACAACTTCACCCCAAAAACTCTTTGGGAGACCACTCTCAATGAGCATCGTCCTCGCCATCTCCTCAAGAGTTCTGTTCTTCCTTTCTACAACACCATTTTGTTGAGGTGTTCTAGGGGCTGAGAAGTTGTGATTAACTCCATGTTCCCTACAATAATCAATAAAGTTAGCATTATCAAATTCAGTGCCATGGTCTGATCTTATCGAGACCAGCTTATGGGTGAGCTGGTTCTCCACTTGTTTCACCAATGTTACCCATTCTTCAAATGTTTCATCCTTTTTGTGTAACATCATTACCCAAGTGTACCTGGAATAATCATCAACCATAACACAGACATATCTATGACTTCTTCGACTTTGTACTCTCATGGGACCACACAAGTCAATGTGTACAAGTTCGAAGGGTCTGCTGGTACTCAAAACAGTTTTAGGCTTAAAAGAGATTTTGACCTGTTTTCCCCTTACACATTCAGAACAAACTTTATCAACTTCGTACTTAATGTTAGGAAGACCTATCACTAAGTCACATGCTTTAAGCTTGTTTAGAAGTGTTAGGCTAGCATGTCCAAACCTCTTATGCCAAATCCATTGATTATTTTCAGAAACAGCTCTCAAACAGATGGACTTGTCTTGAGGGATCTTATCTAGGAAGGTGATGTAGACATCATGCTTCCTAGTTCCCTCACATACTAGTTCTCCTATTTGTGAGTTAACTATGTGACATAGGTTGGCTTGAAACTCAACTCTATTACCTTTGTCACATAATTGCAAAATATTCAAGAGATTATGTTGCAAGCCTTCAACATAATAAACATCATCTATTGTGTTAGAAAGTGTCTTACCAACCTTACCTAAACCAGTGATGGTTCCCTTGCTGTTACCCCCAAAGGTGACACTTCCTCCATCAAAGGCCACTAGTGAAAGGAATTGATCTTTATCCCCGGACATGTGTCTTGAGTAACCACTGTCCAAATACCAATAGGTGTCTCCCTATAAAACATTAGTTTTAGGAACCCAAGCACACTTGGGTCCCTTTTCAACAACATTAACATCATGTTTATCCTTTCTTCTCCACACATACATTATACTCTTGCTGTTCTTATTAGCACTAATTTTCTTAGCTGGACATTCATGTATCTTATGTCCATTCTTACCACAATGAAAACACACGTGCATCTCTTTAGTCATAACATACTTACCTCGCTGATATTCTGTGATCCAGGTGGTCTCTCTGGGAGACTAGTTAGTCCTGGTTCTCTGTCTAGTATAACCAAGACCAAATTTTCCTTTGTTTCCTCCTGATGAAGTCAGAAGGTTCAAAGTTCTTTGTGCGTTTAGTAGCTTATCCAAATGTCTATGACTCTCATGCAATTCCCTTTCTTTTGTTTCAAGTGTTTTAACTAACAACTCGTTTTTCTCTTTCAAAAACTCAAAGTTACTTTCTAAAGTTGCAAGTTGTAAGTTAAGATCTAAGACCGTAGGGTCATTAGACATGTTACTAACTACTAATTGTTTTTCACTTTTTAGTTGATTAAATTTAGCATGTAACTTACAGATAGTGCTTTCATATTCATTAATCATACTGCTGACTTCAACGCTGGTTCCAGTGGGAAAACTAGGGGACTGAGCAGCTTTAAGTGAAGCAATTTCTTTGTGAGAATTTTCTAAGTTGAAAGCCAATGTTTTAAATGCCTTCAATAGAGAAGTTCTATTGTAAGAATTTGCTTTACTTATGACTGTAGAAAAATCAGGGACTTCACTAGTAGTTGATAAGTCTCTGGGGAACCAGGAGATCAGATCTTCTGCACCATCACTTGGATAGTCAAGTTCAGAAGATCTTACCCTTTCTAGTTCTACCTTGCACTTGTCCAATTCAACTTGTAGTTCAGCACTTTGATTTTTCAAGTTATGGCAAACCATCTCTAGATGATCACAACTAGCAATAGCAATTTCACATTCATTGCGTTTTTCTTTTAGTTCTCTTTTGCCGGTTATATAAGTTTCACCTAATTTATAGCATTCATCTAATAAAGAATCTATAAAAGCAAGCATATTTTCTCTATCATATTCATGCATATCTATTCTAATTTTTTCAAGGTTTACCTTATGTCTTTGTAGTACGTCCTTCTTAAGCATTTCTTGAATGTACTGGTTCCCCCTCTGGTTCCCGGACCAGTGCTGTTCTCCTTGATGTTTGTGAAGGCAGTTAAGCAAACATCAGAACTAGTTGTATCTTCTTCTTCATCAGATCCTGAGTCAGATTCTCCCCACATAGATGCTATCATGACATTCTTAAAAGCCCTCTTATCTCCAAATTGAGATTGCTTGTCCTTCCATTTTGGACAATCACGAATGATGTGTCCTTTCTCACCACACTTGAAGCAGCCTGAAGATGAAGACGAGTTAGATTTTTAGTGTTTTTGAAATTCCTACCTTTGAAATTCCTCTTTTGATCACGAAGAGATCTTTCAAATCTTTTTGCAATCAGGCTGATCTCATCTTCTTCTTCCTCTACTGTTCCCTTCAGTGCCATGCCTCTGGCTGGTTCCTTCTCAGACTTAGAGTCAATCAGCATCTCATGAGTCATAAGGGAACCAATCAGCTGTTCCAAGGACAGGGTAGACAGATCCTTTACTTCATATACTGCTGTTACCTTAGCTGTCCATGTATCTGTTAAACTACGCAAAATTTTTCTCACAAGATCCTCATCAGAAAATATTTTACCAAGTGATCTAAGATCATTAACAATAGTCATAAACCTACGAAAGCAATCATTGATTTTTTCATTTTTATTCATGGCAAACAATTCGTATTTAGACTAAATCAATTTTAGACCGTTTTACCTCACTGGTTCCCTCAAACGCAAGTTCAAGGGTGTCCCATATCTCCTTAGCACTACTGCAACCAGAGATACGATTTGTTTCGTTCTCATCTATTGCTTGTTGTAGAATTGACATTGCCTTAGCATTTTTCTCCAGTAGCTTGTAATCAGCAGTGACCAACTCGATATCCTTCTTGGGAACCTGTTTCCCATCAGCTTCTGTCTTGAGAATGATATTAGGACCATTTTTAACTACTAGCCAGCATTCATAATCAATACCCATGATAACATTCTGGATCCTATTCTTCCACCAGGCATAATTATTTCCATTAAACTTTGGTGTCTTGTTGTCATAACCGATTGCACTTAATTCTTGAGTACTCATTCTTAACTCCTCTAGATGTTACTCTTTCGAGAAGCTTAGGCTCTGATACCAATTGAAGGTTCAATGGGCACTCAAGAGGGGGGGGGGGGGGGGGGGGGTGAATTGAGTGTTAAGTAATCGTTGGCAATTTTTACTTCTTTTCAGATTATGTGTAAGGAACCAGTTGTGCTGGTTCCCTTATGCAGCGAAATAAAACAAGGCTTTAAAGAACACCACAGACTTAACGAGGTTCAGCCAACTCTAGCCTACGTCCTCCTACTCTAAGTCCTTTATTGATCTACTCCGAAAAATAAAGATACAGAACACTCTACTGTTTCCCTACTCCGGGAACCAGTAAACCCCACACTCTACTCCGAATGTGCTTTAAACTTACCCTCGTAAGTTCCTAGTGTGTTTGAACTCACAAACACTCACCAAGTCTTCAACCCCTCTGTCAAAGACTTAATACAAGATCAAGAACTCTCTAATGATCTAACTCTCAAAAGTTAAATAGAAAAAAACGTTAAAACACTATTATGCTCTTGTGTATCACTTAATAATTGAATTAGTGCTTTTAGCTCTCAAAGATCAAACTCTACTAAAAATGTGTGAGAGTTTTGTATGTGATTATTCAGAGCAAGATGTATTTATAGGTTAGTTGGCTAAACCCTAAAATCATGCATATAAGATATATATACGATTTTAGGATTAGTATTTATCCTAATTGATTTGATCACAAGATAAGATCAACTTAGGATAAGATACTTCCCGGTTTTTAGCTAACCAAAAATATCATCTTATCTTTTAGCTGCTTAGATATATCTTAAATCAATATATTTCGGAAAATATCCTTTTTGTAAAATCTTTGTAAAAACCGCAACTTGAATAATCTGTTCAGTAAACCTGGTTCCCTGACCTGGTTCCCTAAACTGTTTCATAACGATATTTAATATACTAAAAGCACTTTATATACTCAATTATATAAGTTGTACTACGGAGCATTTACATGAAGATCCTAAATAACTCTTCGAGTGAGTCTTCCTTCATGCATTCGTTAAGTCTTGAAAGCTTCCATGAATGAACTAAATTATTGACCAAGGACCTTCCTTTAAGTTGATCGAAAGTCCTTTCAAGCTTCCAATCTTAGAAATCAACTTAGATGCATAGCTCATTTATCATCTAGTTGTTCCCTGCATAAAGACAAGTTAGTTCAACAAATATTTCATATAAGTAATAACTTATCTAGGGAAACAGTGTTCTATTTTAGCTGGTTCCCCAACTGTATTGAACACTTTCAAAGACCTGTTTCCCTTAGCTGTTTGTCATCATTCAAAACTGTCAATCAAAGCCTAAGGGACTCAACATTATTGAAAATAAAAAAGTTAGAGGTATAATATAAGAAAAATTGGCTACTAATAGGACATATTTGTATGACATTCAAAGCGCCACAATAGGCACTCGAGTACAAGATGTACTATATTATATTATATTGAAAGCGCTCTAATAGGCATGTCAATATATTATATTGAAAGCGCTTCCATTAACCTTATGACGCTTTTGATGTACTATACCGACGCTTTCAAAAACGTCATAATAGGGGTTAGAGGTATAGGATAAACCTACTCTTTTAACAACGTTGATAAAGGGTATAGCGGCATTTTTAAGCGTCACAATAGGCCAATATTTAGCGCTGCAAAGGATATTTCCTTACTAGTAAACCCGGGTTAAGACCAAAAATGACTTGACTTCTCCCGACCAAAATATGGCCCAAAACTGACATAACTTGACCTGAACCCAACTCGATAACCCTAATCGACATCTTTATATACACTAAGGCTCTATTTACGATGGAAAACTCATTTTCATGAAACTTTTCTGTTGTTGGTTGGATGGAAAATGATTTTACATTTAAACATTTTCTGTTGATTGGTTGAACTGAAAATCAATTACTTCTATTAACTTTTCTAATTGTATTTTCTTGTCATTTTTAACTTTTTCGTTATATTTTCTAGTTTTTTTCATTAGCTAAATTGTTATTCTATAATATAATTTTTTTTTATTAAATCTCCAATATATTTCTCTGATCTATTAATAACATATTACATTATACATAATATCGCCATAAAATCAGAGAACCTAAAAAATTTGGTTCAACATTTTAAAAAGACCTTAAGCTAACTATAAAAGAGTATTTGCAATCGAATAAGAAAACCAATCAAATAGGTAAACCAATCAACTAGTTGTAATGTAATAGTTTGTACTTCTATATTTTAAAATGTTTTACATCCTATATTTTACTCAAAACTAAACAATGTAAAACAGAAAAACAGTTTTCAGTGAAAATGCTTTATACCCTACTAAACAGAGCCTAATAGGATAAAGAAAAAAGTTGTGGTTCCTAACACTAGGATGTTATTATTATGAACTATCTTATCAATACATTTGACTTGTAATCAACAATTAACTTCAAAACTCTGTACGACATGAAAAAATAGGGTATTAATTTGGGTTCCTAGAAATGTCATTCATGAAAACATAAGAAAATGTGTATAACTCCCTTCACGGAAGTCAAATAAGTACAATATTGATTTTAAAGTAAACAACCGTCCATATTAATAGATTATCAACCACTCACTTTTGACACTTCACAACCGTTTGCCTCGTCTTTGATCTTAGTGTCACAAGAATTTCTTTGCTTTTAAAGCTTCTCTTAGACAATTGAGTACTTAACAATTATTTTCTACTCCGTAGTACACAATGGCCAAAACTTGTGTTTGTGTAAACTGTGGCTACCATCATGAAGCTGAAATTGATCAGAAATCGACACCTAAACACGGCAAAACCAAGGTTAATCCCTTCGCAACTCGAGGGAGAGAGGAGTTCTCAGCTCTCGTGGCAAGAATTGAGGAGAAGAAGCAGCGGATCCTGAAGCGAAGTGGGACAGACAATGCGTCGTCGATGGTTCGTTTCATGCACTCAAGTGACAATAAACTCAAGCCAATTATCGTCAGGGCAAAGAGTGATACTGGACGAAAGAGTAACACACAGGATGCAGGTGCACCATCCACTTCAGTGAAGCTTTCAAATGATGAAAAAACACAAGAGAAGAGCTCATTAGAGAAACTGGGGAAGTTAAAGCTTCAGCAGAGATTTCATGACTACTTAGTAGCTATCGTAATCCCAGCCTCACTTATGCTGTTAATTCTGGAAGTAATATGGCAGTTGGATGGAGCTAAGAAACAGTAGTCCAGCAGAATCTGATTCAGCTATACAACTTTAGTATGGTAAACATGAGATGAAGACAGTTCGTTGCCTATTGTTGCTAACGTTATGATCTTTCATGTGTGAGAAACCTACACAGACTACCAAAAAGTTTGGTCTCTTCCTCTCTCTGAAAGAGATTGTATGCTAAATAGCTGGTGCTTAGTTTTTGTTTGTCAGAAGATCATAATGTTTTGTCAATGTGTTTGTAGAACTACTCTGTAAGTTAATAATGTAACAATGACCTTAATTAATTACTTTGCTCTTTAATTAGAAGATATCTTGTATGGCTATGTGCAAAAGTAATTGGTTATGATTATCATTATTCAGTTCTTGTTCAAAGAATGGTGACATTGAGGGACATATTAGGCTTTGAAGCTGAAAGGAGGCATTATTGTAAACATCTCTAGAACTGGAGAACATAAGGCAACCAAAAAGCAGTAGAACAGAACATGGTAAATGTCTTCCATTTGACAGTTTCATTTCTAGGTAGGAGTAAAATTAGTTTCCGCCCTGCCATATAAAAATGAGATTTTTCTTATTCATATCTGATATAAATTATAGTAAAATATTAAGATATACATATTGTTATATCAGACATAACTATTGTTATTATATATATATATATATATATATATATATATATAGTTATATCAGATTATAGAAATATAAAAGATATAAAATACAGAAAAATATATATCTAATAAAGACATTATGATTTCAGGTATAGAACTAAAATTATAAAAATACCCTCTAATATATTTATATCATATATAAATTAGGAATTGAATATCAATACTCACAAATGCTTTGGACGCAAACGTGGACAATGGAATTTGCATGATCTAGGAATCTAATAAAATAAAATAGGAAATCTGTTGAAGTACACTGTCTAGAAAAACACAGGAAAGGGCACTTCAGCCACTTTCAGGTCTGCTCCGAGGCTTTATGCATTATGCACACTTGGAAATTAGTGAGATGTTCAACTTTAACCAGAATTGCTAAACCCCTCATTGTGACATGATATGAGAACACAATTCTGTCTTACTGCCATGGCCTCAGCTCATTCCTTCAATCTAAGCAATACGTCACATTTTGACTTTTTCACCAAATCGTATGCACGAGGCCTCTAGTGTCACAGCCCGACGATTTTTTTGACATATAACTCCTTTCTTAAATAATACTTATTCCTACATTTGAGCAAACCTTTCAATATGAAATCAAGAATACCATGACCAAACCCAAATATGGATAGACAAATTGTAAACTTTAGAGCACAAATAATTCAAGTACTTCACCTTAAATCTATTTGAAATTACATCCCCAGGATTGTAATTCCTTCCTTGTGTACGAAAGCAATAATATAAGTAATTACTCCCTCCGTCCCTCAAAGATTGCCCCATTTTTCCTTTCCGATTGTCTCTCAAATATTACCCTGTTCCTTTTTTTAGTAAAGTTTGATTGTGATTAACTAAGACTAATAAGTCTTGATTTGCGTGCAGCTAAGGATTAGTGATGTTTTAATGGGCTAAAGCCCTCTGGCCCATACCTTAATGACTCCCTCCACACAACCCTAACCCTCGCTCTCCTCTAAGCCATCACTATCTTCCTCTTGGTCTCTTTAGAAGAAACTCCATCTTCCTCTACACCTCCTCCGTGAAAACCCTAGATATACTTGCAAACACACAATTCTTTGATTCTTTTGCCTCCATTAATTCCCTTGTGTCTCCCTCGTGTTGTTGGTGGTCTTTTTCCTTTGCAAATATGGGGTTGTTGTCACCCACAAAGTTTTAGACTACTCTATTCCTCAGCTCTTGTGCTAATAGCCCATGGTTGACTCCAAATTCTTCAATTCTTGCCCTGACTAGCCGGAGTGTATACTAGAGACTCCCTATACCCCGCCTTCTTCACCCTCCAAATCTCCTCCTTCTCCTCCATCTTTTTTAATGTTATCCTCTTCTCCTCTTAACCTATGCACCCCCTCTTTCATCTCTTCTACAACCCAAGAAGGAGTTACCTTCACCCCACCGGTGGTCCTTGAAACCCGGAAGAGGTTTGGTTGACACCAGAGTACTGGAGACGGTTGGGTAGGCGTGCGGAGAGGAAGTTGGAGTGAGAATCATTTCTAGGCCAAAGTAGCCTAAATCTCAACAACTCTAAGTTAGATCTTGAGCTCAACGGTGGGTACCCTAAATCTGGAGAGCAAGAGCCTGAATGGCTCCCTCCAAATTACGTCCCTAGTCCAAGTAATGAGATGTAGAAATTTTTGGTTCCTACCTATTTCAGGAAACCCTAGATAAGTTTCTCTATCCTTTTTAATTTCATCTTTAATTAATTTATTATTAATGCATGTTCTTATGCTGTTCTTCATCTATTTTTTTTTGTTGTGTTTATGTTAATATGCCATTTCCTATTTGGTTCTTCTTGATCTAGTTTATGTTATGCCTGATCTGGCTTATGTTGTACCTGATTTGTTTTAACTTGCTTTATTTCATGTTTTTACTTGTGTGTCATCCTGATCTATACTTTTCATTCCTGGTTTATGTCATCCTAATCTATTATTTTGTGTTTTTCTTGTATGTCATCCTGATCTATACATTTTCTAGGTTATGCTTTTTGTTCTTGTTGTTGTGGCTTGGGTTGCGTTTGTTTATGATGGTTTTGCTATGTTTCTTGGGTTGTTTGTGTGTCCGCAGTGTTGTTGTGATGGCCCCTAATAACCGTCTTTTAGGTCGTTAACTAAGAGACTAGTTATGCAAATAAAATTTATACCAACCTATGAACTATACAAGTATAGTGGAGTAGGGGGGTCGAACCACGAGGACAAAGGATATCAAGACTTCAATTCTTAACACAGCCGGACTATTTGGAGTTGGAAACAACTAAAACTAATAACAAGAATATGGATAACGATAAATTATAAGGTAAATCAAATAGAGAAAAACGAGGACAAGATTAGATTCACCCTAGGAATGAAGCTTTCAAAACCGAACACGATAGGTTAGAGAAAATCTAATAACAACTAGCATGGACATCCAAGAATACGAGAGGAAGTTGGTGATTCCACAAATCACAACGAATGACCTATAATCACCCTATATCTCTAAAGGAGTGGCAGGACAAGATTCGCATCGAATTCCGAAACTACTTATTATCATCATTCCTACAACCTTAAGAAATAAAGATCATAGCTTTTCCTAGGGTTTCACCAATCAAAACCCCTAAAAGAACTACTCACACATATTCATGCTCAATGACATAAAGATATTCAATAAAGCAAATAAAGCGAACATGAAAAGAAATTAACGAGAATAAGACTAAATCAGAAATTATTCTAGTAAATGATAAACATGGAACTAAACATGGAATGAAATAAAGCAAATGAATTAAAAGCAAAGGAATAGATTAATACTCACAAAAGCTTCAATATATTATCCACGGACATAATTTGAATGACAAAATCCAGAACTCGGAGTACAAACGCTGAGAAAACAGAAAACCAAAAGCTAAAACTAAAGAATTTGGAGGCTAAACAAAACTAAAAGTGCATAAAATATCAAAACCTAGCTTCCCTCCCTCTCATCAGAGGGAGGGGTATTTATAACAAAGCATGAAAGAACTACAAAAGCCCTAAAATGCCTATGGGCCGGCCCTAAAAAGAAGTAGTTGTTCTGGAGAAAACACTGTCATTCGACCGAATTCAAGTCCCATTCGGCCAAATACAGCTCTATTTGCCCGAATGCACTTCCATTCGCCCATTCCAGAGGCTCCAAAGAATCAATCTCTGTCCACCATTCGCCCAAATGTATGGTCTGATTCGGCCGAATGGAAGCTCATTCGCCTGAATGAGTTCCATTCGGCCTTCCCAGTGACCAAGGATTAAATGCTCTGAAGTCTGCCCCTCATTCGACCGAATGTGTCTCAAATTCGATCGAATCTACACCATTCGGCCGAATGTGTCTTAGATTCAGTCGAATCTGAGACCATGCATTCCTCTTTTCACTTCTATCCTTTCTAAACTCCGTGGGATCTTCATGAGTGACTTAAAGCATTTTCCCAAGCTATGATACGCGTGTTAAAGGCTCGAATGTATCATATTTCAGCTCGAAATCATCAAAAATACCTGAAATGAACTTAAGACAACTCAAAGACAAGATCAAGGTGAAATCAAGCATAATATGCATAAAACCAATATAAACTACGAGACTTGACACTAAAACAAGGTAGTAAACGTGCTCTAAAACGAGCACATTTGCCTCTGATGGTATTATTGTGTTAGTGTTGGTGTGTCCTTGGTGTTGTTGTGTTGTCCTTGGTAGCTTAGGTGTAGCCCTAGTAGTCTTGAGTTTGGCCCGGTGGTCTTGAGTTTGGCCCGGTGGTGTTGGTTTATCTTATATGGTGTGTCTATGTCCCTAGTGGTCTTCTTGTGTCTTTGCTTGGGTTAGTGTGTCCCTAGTGTTGTTGTGTTTTCCTTGGTGGCTTAGATATGGTCTTAGTGGTCTAAGGTTAGGCTTGATGGTGTTGGTTTGTTCCTAGTAGGTTCTAGTTGTTGTCCTAGTGGTTTTCATGTGTCTCTACTTGGGTTGGTATCTCCCTGGTGCTATTGTGGTGTCCCCTACTGATTTTCTTATGTCTTGGGTGTTGTTGTGTTATTATTGGTGGCTTACATATGGCCCTATTGTCTTGTTCTTGCCTGGTGGTCTTTTATTGTCACTTGGGTTATTTTTAGGTCCTAATAGCTTCTAGTTGTTGCCTTAGTGGTTTTATTGTGTCTCTACTGGGGTTGGTATGTCCCTGGTGCTATTGTGTTGTCCCCTAGTGGTTTTCTTGTGTCTCTGATGTTGTTGTGTTGTCCCTGGTGGCATAGATGTGGCGTTGGCAGTCTTGTTCTTGGCCTGGTGGTCTTTTCCTATTCCTTGGGTCATTTTTGCGTGCTTTGTAGGTTCTAGTTGTTACCTTGGTGGTTTTCTTGTGTCTTTTTTAAGTTTAGTGTGCCCCTATGCTGTTGTGCTATTCCTTGATGGTTTTCTAGTGTCTCTGGTGTTGTTGTGCTGTCCTTGGTGGTCTTGTTCCTGGCTTGATAGTCTTTTCCTATCCTGATGGTCTTTTCTTGTCCCTTGGGTTATTTTTGGGTCCTTAGTAGGTTGTAGTTATTTTCTTGGTGGTTTTCTTGTGTCTCTACTTGGGTTGGTGTGTCCTTGGTGTAGTTGTGGTGTCCCTTGGTGGTTTTCTTTTGTCCCTTGTATTGTTGTGATGTCCCTGGTGGCTTAGATATGGCCTTGGTAGTCTTGTTCCTAGCCTGATGGTCTTTTCTTATCCCTTGTGCTATTTTTGGCCCTTGTAGGTTTTAGTTGTTGCCCTGGTGGTTTTCATGTGTCTCTACTTGGGTTGGAGTATTCATGGTGCTGTTGTGTTGTCCCTTGGTGGTTTCCTTGTAATCCTAGTTTTGTTGTGTTGTCCCTGGTGGCTTAGATATGGCCCTGGTAGTCTTGTTCCTATCCTGGTGGTCTTTTCCTATCCATTGGATTTTTTGGGTCCTTAATAGCTTCTAGTTGTTGCCCTAGTGGTTTTCTTGTGTCTTTGCTTGGGTTTGTGTGTCCTTGGTTCTATTGTTATGTCCCCTGATGGTTTTCTTGTGTCCCTAGTATTTTTTGTATCCTAGTGGCTTAGATATGGCCTTAGTGGACTTGTTCCTGGCCTAGTGGTCTTTTCCTGTCCCATATGGTGTTGGTGTGTCCTTTGGGTTATTTTTGGGTCCTTGGTAGCTTGTAGTTGTTGCCCTAGTGGTTTTCTTGTTCCCTATGTGTGTTGGTGTTTTTCTGTCCCTGATGCTCTTATGTTGTTCCTGATCCCTTTTTGATGTTGTTGTGTAGTGACCCCATCTGTTCCCTGATTCCTTAAAGTATGGTACCTAGTTTAGTATGTAATATGTGGTTTCTTAGCATTAGGACCTCCTCGATGATGCAATAGGCACTGATTCCATGAAAACCTTTAAACTAGTCATTTTAGACCACTACTCCTTCACTAATCATACATGTAGTACAATGTAAAGGCATGTAGGGAGGCATATGTTTAGGGCATTAAGTATTTTCACTTGTGATATGAATTTGTTACCTGAGAGATTTTTTATCTCTATGATGAATGAGCTGCATTTAACTAAAATTGGACTACTAAGGCCCTAAAATACATATGATGCCATAAGCCACCATTTACTACTTATCATATGAGTGTTGTATGCATTGATGGCATAATCTGATTTGTTTGATTAATGTGATGAAATAATTTATATGCAAAGAGGACAGTAGACATTCCCAAAATAAGCATTCATTATATTCGTACACATTCCCAAAATACATAGTATACATTCATTACACAATCATTACACATTCATTCCCAAAATAAGCATCTATGTACATTCATTATAACTTATTTTCTAAATCATTTACATAAAGTACTCTTCTGTCAAGGTGTCAAGTCTTTCAATTTCCCCAACATTATCCCCTGTAATTTGTTCTTCATTTAAATTTTGCAAATCTATGTGATCATCAGCTTATGTAGTTAGCCTTAAATATTGTCGTAGTAATAGTCTGGAACTCTCTTCTTGTAAGGCAGTTGGGACTCTAAATGATGTAGGAAGGGTTTCCTCCCTTTCCATTCTATTCTTACCATGATGTGGTAGCTTATAGTTGTTTCCTCCCTTGTGTTTCATGAGTTCTAACATAACATATTATAATGACAGAAAAATATGGTTGATTAATTTAGGATCAAAAGTTGTAAATACATAGTTAACAACCTCTATTAATTCCCTCACACACACTTTAGTGCTTGCTAATATTGTAATGACTATATAGCTCTAAGAAAAACCAAGATCTAAAACATTTAGATCTGGAGAATTAGGAGGTTGTGACACTAGTTTAATATTGAACCCATCTGAATTGGTAGCTCTTCTGAAAGTTGAGAATGTGTGGAGTTGTATTATCTTATTGGATTTTTACTTGACCATTTGAACCTATAAGCCATTTTCTTTTTATTGCTGGAATCAATTTTGTGATGATGTACTCTTTAATCATTGCCTTTTTTATGTTCTTCAATGGCTTCATTTCTAAAGTCCCTGCTTGTTTGTAAATTAATGTTTTCTTTGCAGGTTCCTCTGTTACAAAGGACCAACACCCAATCTTACCATCAACTATGCATGCCCCTTCCTCATCAAACTAGGGTCTAGCTATGACAGTGAAAAACATGATCTTTATGATGTATCTTTGGACTTTGCATTTCTATATGGTTCTCTTTCAGTTGGGACTAAGTAGTAAATTAGACGGGTTTTAGACATAAAGAACCACTTCTTATCTATGCATGTATTGTGGCATACATGTTCCTAAATTATGGTGCAACATTTATGTTCTCTATATGTGATATGCACCAAGCAACCTTTGTACCATGTTTCTTGTTGTCAATGTGCGTTTCATGGCATTTAAGTGCTTTCTGATTTGGCCATTTTTGATAAATCTATGGACAATGGACTTTGTTTATGTTTAGTGCCTTTGCTAAAGATCTTATGTTAGTTCTATTTTTGAAAGGAATTGACATTAGATCATCCTCAACTAGTTTCAATGGCTTAATTTCAACTTTCCTTTGTAATCCTTGGTCACTTTCATATCTTTTCCCTTAACTACATTATCCTTCACAGCTCTCCATAATCTTTGTATTATCCACCTTGAGAATTCATACTTATATGCAATTTGTTCTATGTATTCATGTGGCAATTTCAGATTATTGCATTCCTTTAGGAGTTCTTTAATTCATCTTAGTCTTTACTCTTCATTCCAAATACTCAAAATCCGTCCCTAACCCTTCCATCAATGAATTGTTCCCATTTCTGCCCAAAACTATGAAAACATGTTTCCTAACCTTTTCCCACTAAAATGTCTTTCAAACTCTCTCAAAAATCTTGAATCCCTAAATTACGCATTTCAAAGCCTAATCTTCATTCCCTCCGTTCTAGCCCTAAAAAACCTAGACCTTCTGAAATGAAATCTATTATCCATCTATTCATCTCAAAACCTACAATTAGATCCATTTGAGAAACTAGTAATTTCTAGTGCTCCATACTAGACTTTACATCATTTGGCGTACCATATAGTGGGTTTGCATGAGTATCTCAAATTCATTTGCTTGCATAATGCATACCTTATATCTTTAAATATCTCTCTTGAATCAGTTTATTTAATTTCCTTCACTTTCAATTTTGCACTTTTATTAACATGATCCTTATTATGTTGTAATTACGTGACAACATTTATATTTTGCACTTAATTAAGACCTGTTGATATGCTACTTTGCCTAAGAAGATAAATTTGAACAACGGATCTAGGACCACTTAATCTTGAGGACTCTAAGAAGTGATCATTCTAATCTAGATTATTTTTGCATAAATCATAACTTGCAAACCCACCTAATCTAGAGGTGTATGCTCCTTTGTTTGTGCACAAATGCATGGGAACGCTCAAATCTTAATTTATTCCATCTTAAAGAAAATGCTTGCATATCATTTTTAGATTGACGTAGATTGCTTATTTCCAAATTCACCTTTTGATTCGTCGACCATTTGTGAGTCATTTTGGGATTCCAACTCAATTCGGTGTCTAAATCGCCCTTAAGGGTTTGGTGACAACTCCTCATAACCTTTCAGACCCAATCCATAACAATGCACACAATTAGTTGGGCACTGTTAAGGAATGCCCTTTTCCCTTCTCTTCTCCAAGAAGAAAATGTTGGTTTGTAAAAAAATTTGGGTCTCTAGTGGCATCTCACTCATTGAGTTATCCACTCAAATTCTAATTGGGTTCATCAACCCTTTAAAATTTCGCACTATGAAAAGGCCCCTATAATAGGCACATGAACTTAATACTCTAGCCTAATTGAAAAAAGAAGAGGAAAATATTTTTATTCATAAATTGAATTAAGAAAATTGAGTCTTTATTGTTCTCGCTCTTTATCTAAACGAAGCAACGAACATCTTCAAATAATGTATCACATGAAAAACCCATGCATTCATTGAATATTTTTGGTCCTACAAACCTCCTTCACCATTAAAATTAAGCTAGAGTATTTTGAATAAATGATAAAAAGACTAAAATGCCCTTTTGCTATTTTATATGGTCCATGGTAACGTTGGAATGAGCCAAGCTCCGAAGTACGTGAGTAAGAGTATGTGCAATGGGGAAAACTACCTTCCCCAAAAGCTCTCTCTCTCCTCTATTTTGGTTTCCCTCCATTGTTGGGGGGTGTTGTTCTTTTGTTGATTTTTTATCCAAAACAAAATTGATTGGAACTTGTTAAAATAGGATTGACTCTCTTTTAATGATAATTTCTAGCAACTAGAATGCTTATAACGGCTATAAAATAAATTTGACATTTTAATAAAATAAAAATACCAAGGGTCTATTTTTTCCTCTATAAAATGATCCTAAATTTCATACATTTTCTCCACATCAAAATTTCATCATATTTATCTCAACTATATTAAACTCATAATCAAAATATTTTTTCCTTAGTTTGATAATAATCCAAATTATGAGAATAGCACAAATTTTCAAAATAATAGAAATTTCTAAGGAAATCCAAACTTCACAACCTTTCATCCAAATCTCCTTAATAATCCAAATTTTTAAGCGATGTTATAAAATTTGGACATCCAAAATCCACCGCAATAAAATATGTTATATTATCCTCAAACTTTCCCTCAACAACCCCACTTTCAAAATACTACTTAAAATTCTCCACAACAACCCCATTTTCAATATTTTAATCATACTTCTCCACGGGAACATGATAACAAGATTTTCACATTCGTATATGCTAAACTTGAACCAAACAATGCTTATAACAACCTACAAACCACACAAGTATAGTGGGATAGAGGGTCAAACCACGAGGACAATGACTAACAATACACTCCGCTTCTTAACATAATTGGACTTTTTGGTTTGAAAAGCAACTAAAACTAATGACAAAAATATAAATCACGATAAACTAAAGAGGAAAATCAAAGGGAGAAAAACGGGGACGAGATTAGATTCACCCTAGGAAGGTGATTTCAAAAGAGAACATGATAGGTTAAAGGAAATCAAACAATAACTAGTATAGACACCCATGTATGCGAGAGGAAGTTAATGATTCCACAAATAACATCGAACAACCTATAATCGCCCTATGTCTCCAAAGGAGATGCAGGACAAGATTCACATTGGGTTTTTAAGGCTACTTATTGTCATCATTCCTCTAATCTTAGACAACGAAGAATATAGCCTTTCCTAGGGTTTCACTAATCAATCCCCAAAGAGAACTACTCACATATGTTTGAGATGTAAGAAATGATGATAATCAATAAAGAAAACACAACATATAATAACCATCAAACAAAACCAACAAGATTAGAGATAAAATAGAAATTGTTCTAGATAAGCAATAAATATTAGGCTAGAGATTGAATGCAATAAAACGAACTCAAAAGTAAAGAGGAACTTGATATTTACAACCCAATGAAGATTGAATGCAATATCCATGATTAGAATCCAAACTATAAAGTCGAAATCTTCGAGTACATATGTTTGAGAAAACAGAAAATTGAAAACGAGGGCTTAATGAACTAAGAGAGGCTTAGAGGCTAATCAAAGCTAAACTAATGAAAATTAGGGTTCCCCTCTCTACAGAAAGTGGGGTATTTATAACTTAAAACAAAAGAAATTCAAATGCCCAAAAATGCCCTTGGGCTAGCCTAGAGAAGAAGTAAAATTTCCGAAGAAAAACAGGTCAATTCGCTCGAATGGGTGACCCATTCACCCGAATGGAACACCATTCTCCCGAATGTTTCTCCATTTGCCTATTCTAGCAGCTCTGGTGATTATCTTTGTTTTCTTCTCTGTGCGTAATTCGCCCGAATGTGACTTTCATTCGGCCGAATGGAACCTCATTCGCCCAAATGTCTTCCATTCGGCCTTCCCAGTGAGAATGAAGCCCAGGCTTCTATGTTGGACTACCATTCGACCGAATTGTTATCAGATTCGGTCGAATCTGAGTCTGAATCTTTCTTTACAACTTCTTTGAAGTGACTAATGGCTTTTAAACTTTGTGGGATCTTCGAGAATGACTTGGAATGCGTGCCCAATGTACAATACGTGCTTCTAACCTCTTGATAATAGTTTCAAAGCCTCGAATACGTCGCACTTTACCTTGAAATCATCGAAAACACCTGAAATGACCTTAAAACAACTCGAATACCAGATCAAGGTAAAATCAAGTGTAATGTGTATAAAATCAATCTAAAACCGCGAGCTTTAACACTACAACGGGGTAGTAAACGTGATCTAAAATGAGAACATCAACTTCCCCTAAGCAAACCTTTGCTAGTCCCTAGCAAATGAACTAACAGGGTGACGTGAAAGCATAGGGAAAAACAGTTATTAAAGCAAATGAAAAGCATGGAGAGTGGAAAAACAAGACAATGCAAGCCGTGTATGTGCAAAACTCTTCCCTAGCCATGGGTGTACAAGTACAATGAGATTAGGAGAGCATAATACCAAGAGGAACAATGTTTTCCATAGACTCGGGATCACCAAGCAAGCTACAACATAGGCCATTCCATCCACTACCTAATGAAGTCGCAAGTCTACGCTCTCGAGGTTATTCCCAAGAGATGTGGGAAATTTCTAATACGCTCATGTGTTTGATAAGGTATGTGTTTTGCTCAGAATCATCCGACTAAAGATGAGTCGGGAATTAAACACCTAAATAGGGAGAAATCTCGGGGATTGTGTCTTATCTACTCCCTAGCACATACCTTACTAATTAGGCCAAGTCGAACAGGTTTGGAAAGGGTTGCAATGTAGGCTAGGATCAAGGTAGGGTAAAATTTGGGGATGAGGAGTTAAAATAGAGGATAGTAAGTGATCTAAGATAATAAAACAAAGAAAAACTATGACTTTTGGCAACAATGCCTCCCCCAAAATCCTCAAGATACGCATAAATGAACTCTAATACATTACACCAACCTTATTCTCAAATTTTTCTCTTCCTCTTTTTTTTTCTTCTTTTTTTTATTTTCTCATTTTTTCTTTTTTTTTGTGCTTTTCATGCAAATATTTCTGAAATATACTAAGAGTAAGGTATAAAGTCATATAATCCAACGACCACTTTTTAAACCAAAATACTGCACCATAATGCAACGGACACCTACTTCACTATAATCACTTGACTATCCTCTAGGTAAAGAAAGGGTAAATTTGGTTCATGTGGAGTTAAATAATGTGGCTGCAAAGAAAAAGGTAAAGGCACAAACTTGGCTTAACCTAAACTCAATTAATATCCATGGTAGGCAATTTGGTCATGTAGCTATAACTACAAATGTGTTATCATCCCTAACCTTTAGAAAAGCAGACTATGCTGGAGGAGAACCAGCACAATTCTTAAGATTCCCTAACTAACACTCAATAATATAGGGCTCATAATGGAGTCCTACAAGGTTCAATCCTAACCAAGCTAGTCGAAATGCGCCTCAATAGGTAGTCATCCAAACCACAAACCAAGCAAGCTCAGATCCAGCAGGTTAAGTGAAAAACAGTCGATAAACTCAGACCCACAACAGGCACAGGGCTAGGAAAACACGAGTTTGCATATAATCGTTGTAAAGCGCATGACGGAAGCTTGCATGTTTGTTTCAAAATTTTTCTCTCTTCTTTTTTTATTTATTTTTTATTTTTTAGAGCATATGAAAGAAAAAGAAAAGCAAACGAGAATATATAATATAAACAAGCAACTTTGGATTTTCAAGCGAGAGCAAAAGATCGTACCAAGAAATAGGTGAAACAAGTATTTACCTTGATGATTATGCAGAAGCCGTCCTTGGCGCTAAGGGAGGCTTAGAGGTCTAAAACTACTCATCTCTAATGAAACCCTCATCCCCCTGGTCTACATTCTCATCCTCATCTTCCTCTTCTTCCCCCACCCGTGTAGTCCATCCCGTAGTCATCAATAACTCTTCTGGGAGCTGGGGGGCTGAAGTTGTTGAACCTATGCCTACCCACACGCAACCGATCAAACCCATGACTTAAAGATATTTCATTATAGTTGTCATGACGGTGGTATCAGGAGGGGGTGGGCATGCTTTTGCAGACCATATGGGAGTGATAGGCTAGGTCATACCACGGGTATCCGGTCCGCTCAAAGTTTTGCTTAAGGTGATCGAGCCGGGCGGTGTGATGGGCTTGGGTAGTGAGGACCTGGTCAAGTATGGCCTCTATGCGACCTAGGGAGGACAAAATTTCATAATCATCCTTGGAATCCTCATGGTCCGGTAAAACCAAAGTGGAGGCCCGGGGGCAATCGCGCACGGATAGGGTGTGAGGACGAGGAGGGGGTCTAAGAGGGGGCTCGACTATATATCTCGGCACATCGCCGTCTAAAAGGTACGAGTCGGTAAACTCTAAGAAGGGAGGCAAGTTTGGAGATGGGAGGGGAATTGTGCGGTCTGTAAGGTACTGCCATCGCAGAGGGTCAGTGAAGATAAAACCTGCCCTTACGAGACACTGCTCGTGGAGGGTGGTTGTACTGGCAAATCTATCACTAAATTCTATTGGATTGATCACATTTAGGAATTCAGTGATGCGGTAAACATGCCCCCCAACACATAAGTCAGTTTTAACGTATAGGGTGGCTGTGGTGTTCAGAAATTTCCTTAGGGTCATGGGAATACTAATTGTTGTGTCGGTGTGCGGTGCAAGGTATCGGTGCAATATGTGTACTTCTTAGTTTCTAACTAGGTGAGGCCTAGGGAAAGGGAACAATGTCTCCCAAGCATAAATATTCCTATTTGGATAAACAAGCCAACCAGTAATCTTAGGCCACAACTCATAAACAGTACAGAAGGCAGCATAATCAAGGTAATAGGTTGTATTTCTTAACCGGAAAGACAAATGCAACCTATTCTCGCGCTGACATGGGCTAACAGAATTGAGAAACTCATATGTTAAAAGTTTGTGCGTTGGGTGCCACATGGTTACCCAATTCTGAAGGCCACATGCAGTCAACAATTAAGTAAAATTTTCATATATACCCATACGTTGTAAAATTGAAAGATCAAAGTATCGGGTATAATTGATTTTCTGTACCTTTAACCGTTGAAAGCGTTCAAATTGTTCAAATGATGCAAAGACCACCGACCTATATTCTTCATCAAACTAGAGTTCTTGGCCTGGTAGACATTGTTGATGCTCAGGTTCACTAGTGGAAAAAACACTATATGCTCTGGTTATTTGGAGGCTTTATGCTCCGGTTTAGACCCGAAGTAGATCAAACCGGAGCATATTCAAAAAGACTTTATGCTCCGGTTTGAACTGGAGCATATTATAGACTTTATGCTCTGGTCCACTGAAAACCGGAGCATATAATGGGTGTTTTATGCTCCGGTTTTCAGTGGACTGGAGCATAAAGTCTGATTTTTTTGAGAACCGGTTGGTTGCTCGTCCTTTGCAACACCAGAAGAGGATTCTTCCCCTTCTTTCTTCGATTTTTTGAAAGGATTTCTTAAGCTCCTGCGTGGTCCCATGGTGGTGTAATGTGGTGGAGTAAGGTGGGTGGGTTGATGTTTAAGAGGGAAAGGTAGTGATGGTAGTGAGAGTGAGGGAGAGTTTATGAGAGTTTATGAGTGAATTGTGAATAAATCGTGCGAAAATGAAGGGGTATTTATAGAACTGCAGTTCCATTCGCCCAAATGGAGCTCAATTCGGCCGAATGGACCTCCATTCGCCCGAGTAGAGGGCCCTATTCGGTCGAACATCGAATAAATTCTCAGCAATCTTCGCTACCATTCGCCCGAATTGCCTAACTATTTGACCAAATGGACCTCCATTCGCTCGAATGGAATATCCATTCACCGTTCTTAGTAAACCTTGCCCAGTTTCATATATACCTCTATTCGTCCGAATGGGACTTCCATTCGGCCGAATGGATTTTCCTTAGCCCGAATGGAATATCCATTCAACGTTCTCAAAAACTTCACCAATCTCTAGTTTGATTTATAATCAAAGTCCATTCGCCCGAATGGAACATCTATTCGACCAAATGGAATGTCATTCGATATTTTTTTAGGCCAGGAATAATCAAAGGATATGTCCTCTCCCAAACCAAAAATGTTACAATGTGTACCTAGAAAGAAAATTCAAAGAATGATGATTCAAAGTTTAGATACTCGTTGTATACCTCCCATAAGTGCTTTGTTTAACGTCGTTTAGCTCGACTTAGCCAGGGCTTATAAATCAAAAACAACACGAAACAAATACCGAAGCGAAACCAACAGCTTCAAACCCAACAAAACTCAAAAGAATGATGATTCAAAGTTCAGATACTCGTCGTATACCAATGATTACACCAATCATTCAACTTCAACATTAACTAACCTTATGCGCTCGACAGTGTTGATTTCGTGAAGGCTACTTTCATGGAAGAGTTTTAGCCGTTGCCCATTCACAATGAAACTATCACCATGATGATCTTTCAACTCTACCGTTCCATAAGGAAATACTTGTAAGATCTCGAACGGTCCAGACCACCTCGATTTCAATTTCCCGGGGAATAATTTTGCTCTTGAATTGAAGAGTAGTACTTTGTCTCCTACAAGGAATTCTCGTTGAAGGATCCATTGGTCATGCCAACGCTTAATTCGTTCCTTGTAGATGTGCATGTTGTGGAATGCGTCTAGCCTCAATTCTTCTAATTCCCTTAATTGTGCAGCTCGCTTCTCGTAGAATAAGGTAGGATCCAAATTAAGGGTTTGGATCGCCCCCCAAGATCTACACTCCAATTCCACCGGTAAATGACAAGACTTCCCATTACAACAGCAGGAATGGGGTGGTTCCAATTGGGGTTTTGTAGCATGTACTGTGAGTCCAAAGAGCATCATCTAACTTGAGAGACCAATATTTCCTATTCGAGTTAACCACCTTTTCTAGTATTCGCTTAATCTCCCTATTGGCAACTTCCACCTGTCCTTAAGTTTGGGGATGGTAGGGTGAATCGACTTTGTGCATGACTCCATACTTCTTCAATAATTTGTTCAGCTCGTTTTTCGCAAAGTAGGAACCCCCATCACTTATGACTATCTTGGGAACACCAAATCAAGGGAAGATTATGCTCTTAAAAAGCTTCATAACTACCTTGCGATCAATTGTAGGCAAGGCGATGCCCTCAACCCACTTAGATACATAATCTATCCCTACTAAAATGTATTGGTTTCCATGAGACAACACAAAGGGGCCCATGAAGTCAATAACCCAACAATCAAAGACTTCACACTCAAAGATGTAATTTTGAGGCATCTCATTCCTCATTGAGATATTTCCAACTTTTTGGCATCTTTCACAGCTCTTCACGAATTCTTCAACATCTTTATGCAAGGTGGGCCAATAGAAACCCGCGGTGGTGACCTTAGTAGTAGTGTTCATTATCCCATGATGACCGCCATACGCGTATGAGTGATAGTGAGTTAAAACCTTGGGGACCTCCTCTTTAGTGATACAATGACGAATTATGCCGTCAGCGCAGGCATGAAACAAATAGGGGTCATCCCAAAAGAAATTTCTGACTCTCCCAAAAAAAGCCTTTTTCATTGGTCTAGATTCAAACTCTGGTAGCTCCCCATAAGCTAAATAATTTGCAATATCTGTGAACCAAGGAGCTTTCCCAACAACTAATGCTGTCATCAAAGTTTCTTCAACCATTTCATCTTGGATAGGGAAGGAGTCATTATTAAGCTCAGGTAACCTAGACAAATGGTCAGCTACCACATTTTCACTTCCCTTCATATCCGTCAATTCAAAATCAAACTCTTGCAATAGGAGTACCCAACGGATCAACCTTGGCTTTGCATCCCTCTTTGTCATTAAGAATTTCAGGGCCGAGTTATCTATGAATACTATAACCTTAGAACATATCAGATACTGGTGCAGTCTCTCAAAAGCATAGACTATTGCCAGTATCTCCTTTTCTGTAGTAGAGTAGTTGCGTTGTGCTGGATCTAGTGTTTTATTGTTATAGCATATGACATGGTGCTTTCTTTCCTTTTTCTGTCCAAGAACTGCACCTACAGAGGTATCATTAGCATCTCACATTAGTTTAAACGACAAACTCCAATCAGGCGCTTGCACCAATGGGTGCAGAGATCAAAGCTTGCTTTAAACAATTAAAGGAATTGAGGCATCTCTCATCAAAGTTAAATTCGACATCTTTTTTAAGTGATTCATTTAAGGGTTTACCTAAGGTCAAAAATCCTAAAGTGAGACGCTTATAGAACCCCGCATGTCAAAGAAAGGACCGTACTCCTGTAACCGAGGTAGGTATAGGAAGGTTCCTTATCACATCTATCTTAGCATGGTCTACCTTGATGCCTTTAAAGGACACTTTATGTCCTAGGACAATACCTTCCTGGACTAAAAAGTGACACTTCTCCCAATTCATCACAAGATTCGTCTCTTGACACCATAACAAAACCTTTTTAAGATGTGTCAAGCAAGTGTCAAAAGATGAACCTCCAGCAGAAAAATCATCCATGAATACTTCCATGAAGTCTTCTAGCATATCAAAAAATATAGCAGACATGCACCTCTAGAAAGTGGATGGAGCATTGCATAATCTAAAGGTCATTCTTGTATAAGAAAAAGTCCCAAAAGGACAAGTAAAAGTTGTTTTCTGTTGATCCTCGGGGTGGATAGGGATTTGAAAGAAACTCGAGTAACCATCCAAAAAACAATAGTACTTGTGCCTTGCCAATATCTCAAGCATCTCATCGATGAAGGGCAAAGGGAAGTGATCCTTCCTTGTAGCCTTGTTGAGTTTGCGATAATCAATACAAACTCGTCATCCTGTTATGGCTCTAGTTAGGATCATCTCACCTTTGTCATTCTCGATAATTGTCATTCCTCCCTTTTTCGGGACAACATGAACAGGGCTAACCCACCTGCTATATGAAATCGAGTAGATGATGTTGGCCTTGAGGAGTTTTAGGATTTCATCCTTAACTACCTCCTTTATGTTGGGGTTTAACCTTCTTTGTGGCTCAATTGAGGAGAAATGCTCATTATCAAGATGAATTCTATGCATAACTAGGGTTAGACTAATCCTTTTTATATCACCAAGTGAGTACCCAATGACACCTCGATATTTTCTAAGTAAAACAAGTAATTTTTCCAATGAGCTGTCATTAAGCTCAGAACTCCCTATGACTAGACTTCCCTCATCATCATCAAGATAAGCATATTTAAGGCTAGGGGGTAGAGGTTTCAAACTTACTTGGGGGAAAGGCTTGGAACTCTCCCCCTTATATACAATACCCTCCTTAACCTCATGTAGTGGCTCAGATTCTACTTCTTTGCTCGTACATTCTTGGGCCCTGTCCAATTGGTTTTCCAACTGCTCATCTTCTTTCTAAGTATCCTCATCACTCATTGAATACCCGATTTTTATTTCCCTTTGATATTTCTCAACTTCCCTATCATTCACTTCAAGGCGGCTCACTTGTTCAACCATAGGTTTCTTTAAGAGCGGGGAAATTCTGAAGAGTACCTTCACTTGGGCTACTTCCACCAGAAGTGTTTTTAAAACGGCTCTTCCCAAAATGAGTGGAGTATAAGGATCCTCTTCCATCTCCATCACTACAAAGTTGCAGGGGACCACTAGTTCTCCCCCTTGGATAGGTATATCATCAAGCTCTCCACACGGAACTTTTATGCTCCTATCCGCCAATTGGATTGTCTTTCTTGAAGGTTTGAGTCTAAAGGGTAGCTTCTTGGTGATGGATAGAGGCATAAGGCTAATCAAAGCCCCTAGATCAGCGAGCGCCCCTTTGGGATCAAGATTCCCCAACTTTACTAGAAGGTTGTATGGACCGCGATCTCGCTATTTTATAGGCATTTTTCCTTGTAAAATGGAACTAACTTAATGAGGGAGACTGATTACTTCTTCCTCAATCTTTTTCTTATTGGAGAGTAAGTCTTTCAAGAACTTAGCATACTCAGACATTTGTGCCATTGCGTCTAGAAATGGAATCTTCATCTCCATCTTTTACAAGTGTTTTAGAAATTTCTTGAACTTCTCATCTAGTTGCTTCTCCAATCTCCTATAAGGGAAAGGAAGTGGAGGAGCATACAAGAGATCTAGCCTCTTTCTCTCCTCAATCCTCTTCTTTCTCTCTTCTTCATTTTCTATCAACTTCTCACTCCTTATCTTTTCTTCCTCATCATCAATCTTTTCAGGCTCGCCTCTTTCACTACCAACTCTAGATCTTTCACCTTGTTCCTCTTCTTTCTTATTCACATTTACTCTTGTCTCATCACCAACCCTTACTAAAGGTGCATCAACTAGATATGAAGGGCCGTCATACTGAGTCCCTGATCTCATGTGGATAGTTTTGGTAGTGTGTTGGTTTGGATTTGGGTGCTGAGGTGGAGGTTGTGTGGAGGGGTTAGGTTGAGGGTGAGATGGGAATAGCGATGGTAGAGGAGGGCTAGCCATTTGTTTTAAACAACTTTTGCTGAGCTTGGAGTTGTTGCATTTAATGGATGAGAGTCTGATTTATCTGAGTGAGACTTTGGTTCTGCTGAGCAAGAGAAGTTACTTAGGAGGATAAATGTTTATTACTTGAGTTGTGATTTTGCTGTGATTGCGAAACCCCATGATGAGATTGAATAGGGGGAAAGGCAGATTTGAGCTACCTTTAGGCCCTTGATTAAACCCTGGTGGTCTATATGAACTTGGCCTTTGTGCATTTCCACTCGGTTGGTTCCCTTGAAAACCTTGATTGTTGAACCCACTCTGAGCATTTCTATTATATCCCAGGCGGAAGTTTCCTTGGTTTTGATTTGAATTAAAAGGAGGTCTATATGGTTAATTGGCGAAAGGTTGTTGCCCATACCCTGCTCCTTGTTCTTGTCCACCATACTTAACTGCTGAAACATGATCAGGATTATACCCATAACTGTCATAATTCATCACATGTGTCTCTAGATTGTAACCACCATAGTCAATTGCAGCCACATGCTCAGAGTGCAAACCACCACAATAGGAAGTATCATGGTTGGTACCCCCACAAATCGCACATGCAAAGTGCTTTTCACGCACCAAAGGGGTGTTCGAACTACCGCCTAGGCTTAACTTAGACAGCTTCTTGTCAGTAACTGCTTCAATCTTAGCACTGATAGTGTCCAGGTTGGTTTTGTCAATCATTCTTCTTTGTAAACCCTTACTCCTTGCTCCTCCCCATGCACTATTCTTAACAACTTCCTCAATTCTGGCTTTTACCTGGTTGCATGGAATCTTGGAGAGTTGGCCACCCACTGCTGAGTCTAGAAGAACCTTGGTAGTATTATTGAGGTCATCATAAAAGAATGTGCTTAGGTGGTTGTCCCCATATTCATGATGAGGACATGCACGTATCATCCTCTTGAACCTACTCCAAGCCATAGTTAAGTTCTCTCCATCTTCTTGAGTGAATGATGTAATCTTTTTACGCCAATCCTGCGTTCTCATAGTAGGATAAAACCTTTCCAAGAATGCAGTTTTCAGTTGGGCCCAAGTGGTGATAGAGTTTGGCTCAAGGCATTTGTACCAGTCTCTAGCGTCCCCCGCTAGGCTCATATGGAATAAGTGCAGTCGAACATAATCAGGGTTGTTGGGGTAAGGAGGGATAAGTCCACAAATATTAGAGCATGCTTCGAGATGTTGAAGAGGACACTCATTTCTTAATCCACTAAAAGGGGTTTCCTTGACCATCCTTGTGAACTGGGGGTGTATTTGGTATAGCATAGTAGCAACAGGAAGCACTACACCTCCTTGGAACTCTTGGGAGCCCGGAGTCCCAAACTGACCGAACAACTGATGTTTATCGGCCACTGTGGATGTGGGAGGACTTTGAGCAGAATGTGGGGTTTGTTTTCTTAGAAGTTGTTTTCATAAATGTTGGACCTCAGGATTATATTGTACTATTGGTTGGTTTAACCTGCGTGTGCTATAGAGCATGCAAACAGCACTGCAAACCAAGGGTAACTATTGACTAACAAAGATAAATAGCAACAAAAACGAAATAAAATGAAGCTATATGAAGAACGACACAAGAGTCTAAATATAACGCCTTGTCCCGAGCAACACCGCCATTTTGATAACAAGATTTTCTTAGTCGTTTATGCTTAACCTTGAACAAAATAATACTTATAACAACCTACAAACCACACAAGTATAGTGGGGTAGGGGGTAGAACCACGAGGACAAAGGTTAACAATACACTCCACTTCTTAACATAATTGGACTTTTTGGTTTGAAAAGCAACTAAAACTAATGACAAAAATATAAATCATGATGAACTAAAGAGGAAAATCAAAGGGAGAAAAACGGGGACGAGATTAGATTCACCCTAGGAAGGTGATTTCAAAAGAGAACATGATAGGTTAGAGGAAATCAAACAGTAACTAGTACCCAAGTATGCGAGAGGAAGTTGGTGATTCCACAAATCACATCAAACGACCTGTAATTGCCCTATGTCTCCAAAGGAGTTGCAGGATAAGATTCACATTAGGTTTCCAGGGCTACTTATTGTCATCATTCCTCTAATCTTAGACAATGAAGAACATAGCCTTTCCTAGGGTTTCACTAATCAATCCCCAAAGAGAACTACTCACACATGTTTGAGATGATTATAATAAATAAAGCAAACACAACAGATAATAATCATCAAAAGAAACCAACAAGAGTAGAGATAAAGTAGAAATTCTTCTAGATAAGCAATGAATATTAGGCTAGACATTGAATACAATAAAATGAATATTGAATGCAATATCCACGATTAGAATCCAAACTATAAAGTCGAAATCTTGGAGTACATATGTTTGAGAAAACAGAAAATTGAAAACTAGGACTTAATGAACGAAGAGAGGCTTAGAAGCTAATCAAAGCTATACTAATGAAAATTAGGGTTCCCCCTCTCTACAGAAAGTGGGGTATTTATAACTTAAAACAAAAGAAATTCGAATGCCCAAAAATGCCCTTGGGCTGGCCTAGAGAAGAAGTAAAATTTCAGCAGAAAAATAGGTCAATTTGCCCAAATGGGTGATCCATTTGCCCGAATGTAACACCATTCACCCGAACGTTTCTCCATTCGCCTATTCTAGCAGCTCTATGCCCGATTAGCCTCTGTGCGCGATTAGCCTCTATGTTTTCTTCTCTGTGCGCAATTCGCCCGAATGGGACTTCTATTCGGCCGAATGGAACCTCATTCGCCTGAATGTCTTCTATTCAGCCTTCTCAGTGAGAATGAAGCACATGCTTCTATGTTGGACTACCATTCGACCGAATGGTTGTCAGATTCGGTCGAATCTGAGTCTGAATCTTGCTTTACAACTTCTTCAAAGTGTCTAATTGCTTTTGAACTTTGTGGGATCTTCGGGAATAACTTGGAATGCATGCCTAAGCTACGATACGTGCTTGTAACCTCTTGATAATAGTGTTAAAGCATCGAATACGTTGCACTTTACCTTGAAATCATCAAAAACACCTGAAATGACCTTAAAATAACTCGAAGACCATATCAAGGTAAAATCAAGTGTAATGTGTATAAAATCAATCTAAAACCGCAAGCTTTAACACTACAATGGGGTAGTAAACGTGCTCTAAAACGAGCACATCAGAACCACATTATCAAAATTTCACTCAAGTTTCCCAATCTAGGATTCCCAATAATAATAAATTTCCAATGTCTACAGACTTTTAGCAATATCCATTAACTCTAAGTTGTTATGTAGTCAGTAAGAAAATATTATATTTAAATGGTGACAATGAAGAAGAAGATGTCGGTGAAAATGAAGCAATTGAGGTCAAGCCGACACAAAGAACCTTCAGACTTGATGGTCAACAAAAAGAAAGATGATCCACAGCACAAGATGAAGCTCTCGTATCAGGTTATTTAAATCGTGGAGGTGATCCAAAGGAAGGAATAGATAATTCGAATGCTACATAGTGGAAAGAGATCAAGGGAATGTATAATGCAACACATTTGAGAAATCTGAATATCATCCATCCAAAGATGATGAAATCTCTTAAAACAGGTTGGAGGACAATCAATCGTGATGTCAATATTTAGGTTAGAGTGTATGAATCAGTTACCCAGAATAAAGGAAGCAGAAAAATGAGGATAATGCGGACAATAACGCTCTCAAACTCTATATGGAAAAAACTTAAGGTAGGTAATAATCGCCTTGTCAATGTATGGCCAAGAAATAATTCAAATGTCTTGTTAGTTGAAAATAATTCACATGCCTTATTATATATGTGTTCATTGCATTGTGTTGAAAATAACAACTTAATAATATATACCAATTTTCACAATCCATTATTAAATTTTATTTAATACATGAACCAAGATTCTAATTCTTCTAGTTCAAGTGATGAGTTTTTGATGATATGGTAACTAATTTTGTTGTCATAAATGATTCTCTTACTCAGAGAAGAAGATCATATTATTAAGAAAACCATGCAAAGTTATTTCCAACTGTTGGCTACTATGACTTTCCAGAGATTTCCTTCGACAAAGGAGAAGAAGTAATAGTATGGAGAAGATCATGAAAGTACCAATAAAAGGTTAATGAATGATTATTTCATTAACCAACTATTGTATGAAGAACACATGATCCATCAAAGGTTTCGTATGGAAAAGCATGTTTACTTCGAATTGTAGAAACATTAAGTGCAAATAATCATTTCTTTCAATAATGACGTGATGTAGTTGGAAGACTTAGTGCCCCAACTATCCAAAAATATATGGCAGTATAAGATTATTAGCATATGATACAACATTTGTTGTTGTTGATGAGTAGCTGACGATTGCGTCCAGCAAAACAAGAGTGTGCCTCATATCACTTTTGTTACTGGAGTGATAAATAAATTTGATAGTAAATACCTAAGGAGGCTAACATTATGAGATATGCAATGACTCCTTCGCGATGATGAAAGACATGGGTTTCCTAAAATGATGGGTAGCATAGATTGCATGCACTAGGAATGAAAAATTGTCTGCACGCATAGAAGGGTTTGTATCAAGGAAGAAATAAGTCGACAACAATTATCTTAAAAGATGTTGCTTTCAGGTAATTTATGGATATGTCATGCCTTTTTTTGGAACACGCAATGATATTAATGTACTGCATCGATCTCCAATGTTTGATGATATTTATCATGGTCGAGCTCTAGAGGTTACATATAATGTAAATGGAAATACATATAATATGCGGTATTATCTTAAAGATGGGATATATCCTAGATGGGCGACATTCATGTCTGCAATTCCACTAGCCCAATCTCCTGCAGATATAATGTTCACCAAACATTAAGAAGCAATTAGAAAATATTTTGACCGTACGTTTGGGGTGTTGCAAGCACAATTTGCAATACAATATCCGAATATATTGGGGAAGATAATAATGGCTTGTATTATCATGCTCAACATGATTGTTGGGGATGAGCGAGATACATACAAGAATTAAAATGACTTTTTTTTTTAATTATTAAGAAACAACTGAAAATGTTGCTAATTCCTCTAGAGAAAACGAGTCATTCAGAGTGGTACGTGGACATGTTGTTCATCAAACTACGCAACATTTTATGTTAAAAAGGGACGAAGTTAGTGATAACCAAATTCATAAGTCCTTAAAGAATGACTTGATGCAACACATTTGGACTCATTGTCAAGGGTTAGATGAGTAATGAAATCGTTAAGTCTATTATTATTGTAATTTATTTTAATAGTTTAATATGTGATATATATTTTATTTCATATTATTAGATGTACTTTTATCATTTTTCAATACAAATTTATCTTCGTAATATTATTTTTAAAATAAAGCCTCAATTTTAATTTGCCGAATTATTGTAACTATTTACTATTTGAAAAATAAATCATATAATCTTACTAAATGTGCTAATTATCAAATCTAATTATATGAAGCCAACTAAAATTAAACTTAATTATTGGTGGTGGGGAATGCAAAACTAGGATAAAGAATTAGTTAGACAAGTTTAACATTGTAGACCAAGTATTAGTTTTGAGGAGATTATAGAGTAAAATTAGTGAACAAACTTAGAAGAAATGAACAAACTTAGCATTGGCCATACTTTAAAATACCAGCTCCTTCTAGTGGTGTTCAGTTGCTCACGACTCACAACTCACAACTCAAATCACGAAATCCTCCCAAAAAATAAGAAAAACACGAAATCTATAATTTAAAATGTAAAATGACACCTTTGAACTTGGAAGTTAGGAACCGACCCATTCCACCTATAAGAATAAAACTGGGTGTCTCGAGTCAAACCCAGACACAAACAGCAATATCAGTTCCCGGAGACAAGAAATTACAGCCAGAAACAGTATGGGAAGCGCATGTTCGTGCTTCGACGGTGAAGCCAAGCAGCAGAAGATTGAGCAAGACCGCTTGGCTTCCGCCGAAGTCCGTGCTAAAGCCGCGGAAGCGGCCCAAAAAAGGTATCAGTTTCAGCTTTGTTTTTGATCAGAATTGAAACATTTTTTTTTTAATACCTTACCTTGATTGAGTTTATTTTTTTATTTTACTTTTTTTTCCTAAATAAAGTTATTAAAATTCAATTCTATATTTTGTATGGATGACAATATGTTAGACATTAATTTGACTTATCTCAAGTATTGTATCATTGAATGTATAAGGTCATGTTATTAACACAAATTCTGGGGGATTAGTCCTCTTTCTTTGACAAATTATAATTGGGGAATTTTAAGATCATATTTTGCCAGTACAATTTTTTGGTGTAGACGAAGTCTAGGAGCCTACTGGCTTGAAGATATTGAGAGTACACTATACTTGTACACCATAAGCTTGGGTTTTTCATGTGCATCATGGGTTAATATTATGAGTGAGTGTTCTTTTTTTTTGGAAACGACAATTGTTATGATGAAGAAATGAATTGTGGAAGACATCTAGAATGGACTGGAAGAATTTAAGCATATGAGGGTCTGAAAGTTGGCATGAAACATATAGTTTTCAATAATGGCAGCGCAAAATCTAGTGTCTTAGGCCCCATCTTCTGTTGGGTAAGGTTAGTGACAACCTATAGATAAATGAATGATAGATTGAATTGGAAACTCTCAAAATTGTCATATGCCCATTTCTCATCTTATCAAAACATCTAGTTCAGGAGATGTTCATTAGAAGAGGTGGTATCTTTGGTTGAAGCATTGAGAAAATTTCTTAGAAGGTTAAAGGGTATAGAATTAGATAGTAACGGTAATGGGTTTGTAAGGATCTACGTTTCGTAGGGCTTGGGCATCGCTTAACTTAGCTCATTGTACTACTGGGGTTGGGTACCGACAAGATCAAAACTCTTAGCTATTTTATTTTACGATAAAAATAAAACCTTTGAGTGGACCCTCTCTTAGCTCAAAGCTCATTCATATATAACCAGAGTCTTATTACAAAATTAATGCGACTCCTATTTATTAATTATGAGGCTATATGACAAGTAAATCGGACACTATGTAGCTCTCTATCTATGCCATATAGTAAAATGATGAGAGGTTAGGATTAAATGCTGCACACAGTAAAAGATTAGCACCATCTGGTCATGCCAACTTTGCAAAGCTTGGAGCAGCTCACGCATTTCTTCATGGCTGGTTCTGCAGATGTCTGCAACTTTTATGACCTGATTCTGGATGTCTTGTATACCAGTGCATGTTGGCGTAACAATTGTGTGGTCCTGCAATAGTGGGCCATTTTTCCGCAAATCCTCACGCAGCCCAAGCTGACCTCCTGTGACTTCTCTTCATCCAATTTCTTTGCTAATTTGAATTTTAAGGCTTGAAAACTATCATTAGCCACCTTGGGAGGATCTGCCGCAAACAAAGAAGACTTAATCCAACCATATTGGAGTCAGCAATTCACCTATTAGGAAGGACAATATTTCTAACGTTAAGCATAATTGAGTATTCGCTTCTCTTACTTCTCAATCTTACATGTACCTACCTATTATTTATTGAATACCTCATGTTGTCTTTGTGAGATATATCACTACCTTGAATTTTGCACCAACTTAGTTTTTGCTCATTAAACTAGATGTCCAAGATTCCAAGTGGTCTGACGGTGTAAGATTCTCTCACAAAAAAATTAAAGGACAAAGTAAATAGGAGTGATAAAACCCTTGTTCTTAAGGGATCATATAGAAGGAAAGTTATTTTGAATTGAGTGTATTCACACAAAAAGCTGATGCAGATGTTTTAAGGGAAATTGTCTTTTGAATTGTTGTCCAACCTTAGATTAGGATTCAGTAATTTCTCCATTCTTCAGAAAGAATCTGTATGAGACCAAGTTTGGAAGTTGATTTTTGATTTTATTTTGAATCAGAGATTTCTTGTGTACCTAATGCAGCCTTTACAGATTGTGTTCAAAGTAAATTCCTAATTTCAATTGTTCCTTGATTAAAACTTGTTGGCCTCACTCAACTATCGAAGTATTAAATGAGATCTTGAACTCTCTGAGCTAGAAGATTTACAACAAAACAATCCATTTTATCATAAAACGATTAACATCATGTTGTTTCTTTAACAATCTCTGATATGTAATGAACCTCTGAGTATGTTTTAAACTTTTGAACCAAATGAAGTTTGGTTGTGTCAGAGAAAATAGAATGACTACATCTTGTAGGATTCTCAAGAAGTTCTTCAAAGTCTTCTGGAAAAAAGAGTACGTCTGTATTGTCAAGATGACACTCTATTAGCGAGTTGTCACTGAGAAATAGGTGATTAATTTTAAGGTAAAAGGTCAAGAAACTCAACACCTCAACCTAGAAATAGGAAGAACCTAAGAACGAAATGAGAAGTAGGTAATCAACACCTAGAAGAGAGAATTTATGCATTGATTTTGGACCCTTGGTAACTACCCCACCTAAAGAATTTAAAGTAGCACCTTTTTATTTTGAGTTCAAATAGAAGAGACAAGAAGTGTTAATTTTATTTTTATTTTTATTATTATTAGATTAGTTTACTCTAGTTTTCGCAAAAAATGTTAATTTTAAGTCATGAGATGTGTAGATGTCATAGCGAATGAATCATTTTTCTCCTACCACTCTTTCAGTTTCTATCTGTTTCCTTTTTTTTTTCTTTTTATTTCAGGATATTCAAGGTTTAATAGTATTCCCATTCTATTTAGAGCTTTATGAAATTTCTGGGTTTCATTGCAGGCAACAGGAATTTGATCAGTCTGCTATCGGAAGAGCTGTCCGTGCGCAGGTTGCAAAAGAAAAGCAGTCAGTGAACACTAATAAGGGTGAACCAGCTCTTAAGGTATTGTTTGGTTGATATTTCCTGGCTACTTATAAAGTAATCTTTTTTCCCATGAAGAGGAGTCATGTTAATTTACTTGATTATTGGTTGAGTTTTCTAGTTATCAATAGAATATTTCTTTAATGTCCATTTTATTTGTTGGATACAGTGGCAAATGGGATAACTGTTAACAATTGGAATACTCAACAATCATTGTAAGTAAATTGTTTTACCCGGTGACTTGATATTTACTGTATTAAAATACAGCTTAAAATTGCTGCTATCTGTGTCAAAAAATATTTTCCTTTTAGAGTAGTGTTTTATGAAAATTCAAGACTTGGATGATAGTTGACTACATTGTTGTCTCTGCAATGAGAGTGATGAGCTTGGAAATTCGGAAATGCTAAATTAAATTTTATCCTTTTTTACAGAAATTTTTATAATAGTTGAAGATGATTCCTTGGCTTGCTTCAGAATTTGTCGTTTTTATTGTTTTCCAAACTAGGTATATGGAGTGTACCAAGCATTAGGTTTATTTTGATTTGTGTAGAATAAAACTCATATAGGGAAGTTGAAAAACGTTCAACCCAAGTTATGGGCTTTGAGTTAGCTTAATGGGAAAATGCGCTCTTTCTTTTCTTTTATTGTTTTAGTGAACATTGACTTTTCTTACTCCCTCACAAAAGATTTCCCATTTTCTTTGGGCATAAAGTTTTGTGAAAGTTTTTGTGGTGGACTGTGTTGAATATAAACGAATAAAAAATATGGTAGTGGATATTGTTTATTATTTTTCATTTGAGTTAGGAGAATATGTGGACCACAATGCTAATGTAATAAGTAAAAGAATGGATAGTGGAATAATTTATTGTTTAAAGTGCAAACAGAAATTTTTATAGAAAAGGTACGTCAAGGAAAATGAGAAGTTTTTTTTATGTGATGGAGGGAGAACTTAAATATTTTGATAGACGACTTGACATATGATGCCCTAGAAAAATAATAGAGATTTAGGAAGGAGAATAATGCATTACTAGCCGATTTATAGAACCACAAAATAACAATTCAAATACATTTATGACAAAATGAATATCTCCTACTTTTGTGGGACCACTTTCTCGTTGAGGAATCTCTTAGTACTTGACACACTACTAATTTAATAAAAATATTTTTCTTTGATATTACTCCCTTGTTGACCATAGATCTTCATATAATGACCGCATTGAATTAAGCAAAGTTTCATAGTCAATTAGTGGAAGAAATTATTTGTCGGAGATGGAAAAGTCACTACCTCATGCAACCTCTTCGTGTCAAGTTGAAGGTGGTTGCTTGATATGGTAGTGTGGCAATCATCACAAGAAATCATCTTCCTTGGAATGATGGAAATATTTTGCTTGATTCATTGTGGCTATTACATATGAAGTTATGGTAAAAAAAAAAGGGGAGTAATGCTAAAAAGAATTACATCCCATTTAATTAGAAAAGTTTCAAGTTCAAAGGATACTCTTCATCAAGAAAAAAGTCCATGTAAGTAAGAGAAATTCCTATTTTCGTTCAATGTCTTTGATTTGTTACTTTAATATTCTATAAATAGGCAGGTGTGATTATTCTCCATCTTTTCTTAGGTGTTCTTTTGTGATGCTTTCGCTCAGTTTATTTATCAACTTCTTATTTATTAAAATCCTTCCTAAATATATTTCTTCTCTTAATCCCTTATAGGTAATCGTTGTCACCTCCCATTAGACAAGTTGATCATTAAAAAAATTTGGTCCAAAACAATTTGGTCCCATCGCAAGGCCTTTGATGCAATAACTCTTCTCTAAACATCCCATGTTCTCCAAATTTATCAATGTATTTTGTGTTCCGTTTAGTTCTTATAAGGCACTTTGCTGCTTCTAGGAAATAAACTCAAAGATCACCATCCTTTGGCGTGAAAATGATGCCTTATGTTATAAAGTCCAATCCGGCCATTAATGTTCTGAATCTCCTACCGTCAATGCAACATGCTAGTTACACCTATAATTGCTACAGTACGTTAGATTCAGCTGTCATCATAATGATCCGTCTAATACCATTCCATCTGATATCAGTTCGCCCTACATCAGAAGTAGGATCTGTGCTTGTCTAAGGCTGGGTCTATATGGTTTCTTATTTTGTGTTTGGATGATGGTATATGCAGGAAAAGGAAGGATAGGGAGGGTGAGAGATTCATCCTCCCTTTTTGGAAATATAGAAAGGGGGGAAGGAAAATAGAGAAATCAATTTTTCTTTCCATTTTGCTTGTTTCTAGTTGTTGGAGTTTTATGCCATTGTTCCTATCTTCAGGTAGGGCTCATTAAACCTTGTTGCTAGTGTCTAAAAGATTCTTTTAGCCAGTGATTTTTGCCTATAGGACTACAACTTAAGGTACACCATATCCTCCTCTTAAGCACTTCATCTCTCCTATGCAAATCAGGCTTCAACTTCATCTTTTGTTAAGCTTTCAATAATTGCACATGTTGCTTATCCAGCATAGCATCCCTCTCATCCAACATCTCGTTCAAGCTATCCCTTGCAGTCTGTCCTCTGCCTAATTTCAGCAATTGTGGTGGGTCCCTTCCATAGAGCACTTTGAAGGGTGTAACCTTGGTAGACCAACTAGGGGAAACATTGTAAGAAATTTCAGCCTAAGCTAGCTAGGTTGCCCTTGTAGGAAATCGGAACGTATATAATGAAGCAAAAACCTTCTGGGTGCTTTTGTAAGAAATGAGCCCGTAAACAATGAAGCAACAAACCTTTAAATTTCAAAATTGTGACGTGGGAATACCTTACCTTGAAATCTAGATTCAGGTTAACTTTGTTGCTAAATTGTGTTTGCCGGAAAGTTCCACGAGGATTTACCACAAAAATATTGACCGAGTGCACTCCCAAGAGGCGGGTGGATATGCTTAGATAATTCGCTCAAGAAAAATAAATGTTGTGGAAGAGGGAGGAGAAGATGGTTGCCGATTGTGTTTTTCTGTGTTCTAATAGCGTTTACGTATTGGAGAATAAGGAGATATCAAAAGGCATAAGAATCCCAAAAGTTTATACCAGAAGCAATGTAATAGTTTAAGAAACAAAGAGTTGTGTCGTTTTGATAATGTTCATGGGAGAGCAAAATGGGTGAACAAGATATTCTAAACTAAGGAAAAAAGGCTTTAAATATGGGACTTTAGCCTTTTCCAACAATCTCCCACAAATGGCCGAACGACTCTTAATCAAAAGGTAGGTCTTTTGTACTTAAGTGCCAATATCTTTCTATTTGAATTGCACCTAGCAAAGTGGGGCAAACCCTTCTGCGCCAGGTGAATGTCTCTTGAAACTGGTTGACTTTCTTAGAGACCCCTCATCACATACAAATCCGAATTCTAAGCAAAGTCGTGATACTAATCTGTGCTTTTACGGCAATGTGGTTACCTTGGGATTCAAGAGTGCTTTAAGGAGATATCCCCAATATCCTATAGAAGGCGTCCTTATACTTTTACACTGCCCCAAGGTGATTTCCAAAATAGTCTATCACAAATTGGACATGGACCACCACATGTTCTAGAAATCATCAAGATGCAAAGATTTAACTCTCTATGCAGGTCGTAAAACCACCTTGTCGGGCTATGGATTCATTAAGAGAAAAAAGCTCAACCAAGCACTACCACACGTTTGCAGGTCATAAGGATGATAAGGTAGTGCATACCAAAGTCTCATATGGCTTAGTTTGACCCCAAATGAGTTCACCAGACTTCCTTAGCCCTAGGGCTTAAGCCTCATCCTCCTTGACATTTTAAAATCAATTCTCCTAGTTGAGCCTATAGTAAGTGGGTCATCTGAATTCTTGTCACTGTATATTCTAAGGCTATTTCAACATCTTTTAACAATTCATGAACTAAGCGATGCCTCATGCGAATATGTCTCCTTTTGCCATTTTAGACACTATTCTTAGAAAAACTAATCACTACTTGCAAATCACAGTGCACGGACTTAGGAGTTGAGTTATCTGTCCTTCCAACAATGGGAGATCTACTAGAAGACTCTTTGGCCATTTGGTCAGGACCTATCAACTTAAGTGGAATAAATTTAGACTCCATTGTGAAGTGTGCTATACATGTTTGTTTTGAAGGTTTTCATGATATAGCACCTCCACCCAGTGTAAAAACATAGCCACTAGTAGAACTTACTTCATCAATATTTGCATCACAAATCCTTCTAATATGACATGATTATCAGAATAATGCTAACACCAATCAATAGTTCTTTTTAGGTACTAAAGAAAACGATGAAGAACAGTCCAATGGTCACTACTAGGGTTATGGGGTATACCTATTGGGTCTAGTGTAATTCATATAAACATTTCACTTCTTATGATTTTAGTATATTTAGTTTGAGATACACTAAAATCTTTGTTCTTCTTCAAATGTATGCTAGAATCAGAGTCTTCTGAGGTACCACATCAAATGAATCAAATTGTTTTAATATCTTTTCCACGTAATGAGATTGACTCAAGGAAATCCATTTTTAGATCTAGTAATTTGAATTCCTAGAATCACATTTGCTTCACTAAGATCTTTCATTTTATAGTAAGATGATCGGAATTTCTTAGTCTTATTAACTACACACATTAGTACCAAAAATCACATGTCATCCACATTAAGGCAATAATCATGCAGTTTTACCCTATCATTTTGGAATATGCTATCATTTTGGAATACGCTATCATTTTGGAATACACACATGAATGAAATGCATTAACATCAAACCGTTCGTGTATTACTATGCTATTGAACTTCTCATACCACTGCTTAAGAGCCTCTTTAAATCATACAAGGACTTTTTTCAACTTACAAACTTCACTTTTCTGACTAGTGACCACAAGACCATCAGGTGGCAACATGTAAATATACTCATTGAGAGTCCCATTCAAAAACGTATTTTTCACATCCATCTGATGAATATAATTTACTAATTGCATGCAATGCAATTGAGGTCCTTATGGTGGCAATTTTGGTCAAAGGGAGTAAGTATCAAAGTAGTCTAGCTTTATGACTAGTCTAGAAAGTGGATTTTAAACAAAAACTAGGACTTGATTTGTCGATAGAAAAATATAAAGCTAGACTAGTCATAAGAGGTTAATGGCTTCTTTCCAAAAACTAGCATCTACTGAATTTATGGCTTCTTTGTAAGTTTTAGGCTCTTTATTAATTAAGAAACGAGACACTAAACTTTCATCAAACATATCAAAATGAAAACCCTCAGCCAAGAAAGTAGTAATGAAATCAGGTCTAGAGCTAGTTTCAATAATTTGTCTGTTGCTTCTCTTGTGTTCACAGTTAACAATAGCAGAAGAAAGCTTCAAGAGACTGAACTTCACAAATATCCACATTAGATACAACAGAAACATTTCCTTTCAAAGGATAAACATGCTAAAAAATTCAGCATTCCTAGATTCACAAATAGAGTCGTCATTTAAAGACATGAATCTATATGCAGTACTATTTTGTGCATAACGATGAATAGAGAAGTTTTGGACCAACATTGACTCTCCTAAAGCCGGGTAATCCAATCTTAGTCAAACACCCCTACACACACGAGACATTCAAATTAGGAGCGAATCCTTTCCACAATTCATAGGGTGTCTTGTCATTTAATAAGGTACCCTATTTAATACATAACACACAAACCCCTATATTTAAAAGTAACTTTTAACTCAAAAGCATGGTGTTCATCATGTCCTTTAGGGACCTATTATTCTCTCAGCAATGCCATTTTGTTGGGGTGAATAAGGGGCTCTAAATTAAATAGTAATACCATTTTTCTCGCAAACTTCCTTAAGAGAAATGGAACTGTATTGGCCCCATCAATCAGTCCCAAAATCTTTTGCTCTTTTTATCCAATGCTTTAGATTTTAAAAGTGCAAATTCAGCTTCATCCTTTGATTTTAGGAGGAAGACTCTAGTATACCTGGAGTAGTCATCTACGTTGGTGATGTAATACATTTTCCTTCCTTTACTGGTGATATTTTTAAAATTAGCTAAATATGAGTGAATTAGTTCAAGAAGCTCGGTGTGTCTAGTGGTAACAGATTTGAATGGTTTCTTTGTATGTTTGGCCTTTATACAAACATTATATTTTTGAATCCATCTACACTATGCACAGGAATGAGGTCAAGTTTTGTAAGCCTTTTTATGGAAGTAACATTCAAATGTCCTGGTCTACCAATACCATACTATAAATCAACAGACTCAACGATATAAGCAGAACTAGATGCAGCTTGTTTAACCCATTAGCGATGTTAAGTGCTAACTAGCCTTGGTTCAAGTAGTCCTTTCCAACAAAGATCACATTTTTTGATATTTTAACTTTATCACCATCAAAAACTAACTTAAGTTCGCCTTTGTTGAGAAGAGCCCCTAAAACTAGGTTCCTGAGGGTGGGGATGTACTAAACATCTTTAAGAGCCAAAATTTTGCCAAAGGTGAGTTTCAGAAAACCTTCCCTTTATCCAAAATTCCAGCAGTTAATTGATTGCATATGTTGACACTGTCTCCCTCTACAACTTCCTCAAATTCATGGAATAGATCCGTGTTGGAGCAGAACTGTTTTGATTGCTTTCCAACGGGTAAGTTCCTACTACTACAGTAATGATTCATCTACCTGAGCTAGATTTCATATAATTTCCTTTGCAATGAGAGCATATGTACCTTTCACATACATAGCATAGTCCCTTTGTTTTAGCAGCTGTTGGTTTCCCTTTTTTCTGTCCTTGGAGCTTCTTTCCTTTAGGCTTGAAGTTTTCCTTCTTTTCATTCACAACAGTTTCAAGAAGGTTAGCAAAATTAAAATTCAAAGAAAGATTTTCAAACTTATCTTTCATGCGGTTGGCTTCCTAGATTATTATGTGACTGATGAACTCATGGATTGTCATGTCCTTTTTGTGCTTAAGGTGATTGCAGTAGTCATTCCAGGAATGTGGGAATTTTTCCAGTAGAACATTAGTCTGAAGAAACTCGCACATTTTCATACCTTTGGACAAAATTTCAGCACACAAATATTCGTTGACATGAACCTGGTCCACTATGGGTTTGTCATCTTGGGTCCTAACCTAAGCCAATTCCCCACTACATATCTTTTTCCCTGCGTCATTTGCCCATATTTCTTTTCAAGTCAATCCCAATTTTCCTTTCTTGATTTGTAACCAAAAAAGAGGTCAAACAAATATTTAACCATATGGTATTGAAGATTACTCATAACTAATTTGTTACCCTTATTTAAAAAAAATTGTTTTTATATGGTTAGGGATTGATTCTTCAGAGGTTTAACATAAATTGAAATGGTACAATAGTGAAGACTAATGGATACTAATGAGAACATAATCAACATCAAGTTGCTCGAAGAAGATGAGTAGTTCTTGGGACCAGCTTCTATAGTTTGTACAATCTAATGGCTAAGTTTGGACAAGTTAGGGAAGGGTTTAGGGTACATAGAATATTCCATTGAATATGACATGCTAGCTTTCAAATTATAGGAAATGAGAACCTAAAAAATGGAGTAACAAACCTTCAAACAAAATTTCAAAATTGTAGCGCGGGAACACCACTCCCTTAAAACCTAGACCCATCACAACCTTAGTGCTAATTTGTGTTCGCTAAGAAGCTCTCCAAGGATTTACCACAGAACCATTGACCAAGTATACTCTTGGAAAGTGGGTAGATAATTTACTTAAGAGAAATAGATGTGGAAGAGGGAGAAGTTGGTTGGTGCCTGTGTTTTGTTTGGTTCAGAGATAGGATGTATATATAGGAGGATGAGGGGAACATCAAAAGGCATAAGAATCCCAAAAGTTTGTACTAGAAGCAGTGTTATTGTTAAGTTGCATCGTTTTGAGAACTTTCATTGGAAAGTAAAGAGATGATACATTGGATATGAATTTAAATTTTGAAGAAAGAAATATAAATAGTCACTTAAATAATCCAAGTGATGAAAATAGGTTTTAATTTATTTTAATTCCCCTAAGCCTTCCGGGTCGAGGCAGGGTGGGCGCGCATGTGTGGTACCCACACTAATAGGGAATGCATCTTAATTCAAAATGGGTATTCAAGATAATATAAACTAAGTAGAAAAGGCTTTTATCCCTCATTGCAGGACTTTTAGCCATTTCCAACTACCCAAGTCAAAACACCTCAAATATGTCTCTGAGGTCTTCTTCACATTCTCGGTTTGTTTGGGGGTGATAGGTTGTGCTATGCTTGAGTTGTGTCCATTGCAAACGATTCAATTCCTTACAAATCAGACTTAGGAACACTTTATCTATGTTAGACACAATAGAGGCTGGAAACCCATATGACCTCACCATTTCCTTGATGAAAATTCCAGCAAAAGAATATGCAGCAAAAGGGTGTTTAAGCCATGAAATGTGTATTTTGGGAGTCAGTCGATAACCACCAGTATAGTCTACTCCCTTAGACAAGGGTATTCCTATGAAATCAATGCAGATCTCCCACACCATGGTTAGCAAGGGTAAAGTCTGTAGTATACGAGCAAGGCTTTGGTTGGAAAGTTTGTTTTATTGACAAATTTGGCAATGTTGCATTTAACTAACCACTTCTTTTCACGTTCCCATCCAGTACCTATCCCAGCTATCCTGATGTCCTCATGTATGTTTTAAGATCTCTATAATGGCCTCCAGTAGGAGAATCAAGATATTTTTGTAGAAAGACTAGCATGAAAGTGGAAGACTTAGGAATAGCATACCTCCCCTTGTAAAGCAACCTACGATCCATCCATCAAAGAGAATCCTAAATGCTCCTTCTATCTCTAGCTTATGCTTGATTTGATTTAAAAAAGGATCAACAAATACTCCAATCAATGGTATAGGCAGTTATTGTGGCTTCATACTCTTATCCATTGTACTTTATCTTCAGGCATTTGCTACCCTAATGGATGCACCAGGCTTGTAATGCAATTCAAAGTCAGAGCCTATAAGTTTCTGCACCCACTTTTGAAAGGCTCTGGATTTCTCTTTACTCTATAATGAATCTAAGGCATTGTTGACCGGTGCGGATGGTGAAGTGCCTGCCTAGGAGATAGTGCTTCCACTTTTCCACAGCGAAGCAGTGACCATCAGTTCTTTCTTGTACACAAACTTTAATTGAGCCCAGGACACTAAATTTTGCTAAAGTAAGCATTGGCCTTTGCTCTTGCTTTGCAATATTTCCTAAACCATGACCAGAGGTGTTATTCTCTACAATGAAGGGTTTTGCAAGTCTGGCAGGCCAGCACTGGTGCTTTTACTATTGCCTTCTTAAGGTGCTCAAAAGCCTCAGTAACCTCATCAATCCAGCTAAATGAATCCTTGAGCAATTGGTCAGTCAAGGGTAGAACTATTTGCGCATGCCTCATAATGAATTGGTTATAATAACCCGTCAAATCAAGGATCCTACGCAACTCCCTCACCTTCTTTGGTATCCCACTCCAACATGGCCTCTGATGCTAGAAAAATGTCGTTCATAAAGGAGGACTGAAAGGTGATTGGAACAATCGTCAAGTCAAAGCTTATGACTAAAAACTCATAGTGGCCCTCATGAGTTTGTAAAGGAGTCGTGTGTGTGTGAATATTCTGCCCTGACCCAAATCTGGTGATATCCGGATTTGAGGTCTAGTTTTCAAAACATGCTTGACCTACCTAACTCATCTAACAACTCATCTATGACAGTTTCGTGTACTTATGCGGTAATGTTTCCTTGTTTAAAGTTTTGTAATCAACACAGGAGCGCTAAGGACCATCCTTTTTCTAACCAATAACAAAGAGCTCAAGGGGTTGTTTGACGGTTTTATCATGCCAGGAGCAAGCATCTCCCTCATCAGCTTCTCAATTTTCATCTTTCCGAATTTTAGGATAGTGATATGGTCGTACACGTACTGGTTACCACCCTCCTTGAGCTTGATTGCATGTTCATGCCCCCTCTCTGGTGGTAACCCACCTTGAATGGAGAAACTTTCTCAAAATCTGAAGAAATAGTGGAATGGATAAGTGCTGCTCTAGACCTTTATACCCCCACCTTCTGATCATCCAGGATGTTGCATTCGAGCCATAGTCCTCCACCCACCTTACACATTGTCCTATTCATAATCTTCAGGGAGACCTACGATCCAACCATGGTTGGGTCCCCTTGGGGTATTTAGATCACCTATTTTGCTAAAATTGCATCAATTGCGTTTTACAATTATTGACCACAAATTCGAGCTTCTCCAGCCATGGAATTCATAAGATGACATTGGAATTTCCCAAACCCAGGGGTAAGACATCCACCACCTTCACACCTTCACGCTCCTGCTGACATTCATGTACCTTATAGCCTTCTAGTTACCTAACGAATCTTGAACAGAAAATACATATCAACGATTCATAAGATGGAATAGAGCTATCAACTTTAATTCCTAGGTCAAAGGCTATCATTTGACGTGATCTTAAGCAAAGCTTTACAATCTGATTTAGTTCTTAAACAACCATAATTTGAAAGAGGCTTGGCTTTCTTTATTTATACTAAGAGGATCAAAACCTTAAACCAATTTAAGCTAGGGTTAGGAATACAATTGCCTTCCTAAACAACTTCTAATGCAACTCGAATGAGGAAATTAATTCCAAATAACCTCAAACCATAATTAACTTAGTTTGGCCCTAACACACACGCTACTTGGACTCAAGTTATAAGGCCTAAACCCTTTTAACAGCTTGCACCATGTAAAATCCTCGACTTGGCCGTTGACAAAACCATGGGCTCTATTTACATAAAACAACTAAGGGTCCATTTGATATGAGCAACTGGAATGGATTGGAATGGGATTAAAATCCATTCCCGACTAAAAACTATTTGGTTTGGAAAAAAACGGAATGGATTTCAAACTCTTTGGGGTTTCAAACACTTTCAAAATTCACTTTTTGATTCCTTAGGTTTAAGTTAATGTTCACCCCATATTCATTCAAACCGGCCGCCCCTCTCTAACTTTTGAATGTCACGTTATTATAATACTTTGAATAATAATTATTATATTATTATTAATATAATCTTTATTATTATTAATGGTATTATTATTTTTATTCTAGTTATTAAATTGATTACTATTATCATTATTATTAATATATTTATAAATTTTTATTATTATTAGTGCTAGTATTTTTTTATAATATTTATTATTATAGCTATTTTAAAAGCGTGAGTATATAAAAATAAAAACATTTATTGTTAATATCAAAATTACAGTTATTCATGTTTGAACCAAACAACAGGTAAATAACTGAATCTCATTCCTGTGTTAAACCAAACAAATGGAAAAAATTTAAAATTCATTCTTGTACTTAACCAAACAGTTCTGTGAAACTGATTTCATTCTTCTTAGATATCATTTCTAATCTTATCCCATTTTATTCCATTCCTTTAATCCAAACAGGGCCTAAAAAACAGTTAAGAAGCTCTAGTAACTAGCTTCTTCGGTCCAAGTCACGCATGAAACATTGCTTGACTTGACATGAGGGTCCAATCCAAAACCCAAAATACATCAAAACAATCCAATATGCCAATCTTGACTATGTATTGTAGAATAAACCAAGCCCCAAAATTTTGACACGGGGCTCTTGCACAGTTGTGGTAATTTCTATTTTTATTGTGCTCTAGCTATTTAGGCAACTTTTTGTCAGCTCACTGTTTCGTTCATCTGCACTTGTACAGTTTTGAAGATCATCGGTTATTTCCAATTGATTTCCAGCAATCGGAGTGGTTTCTGATAGAAGTTGTTTGATAAATCGTACATACAAAGCTCTTGTTCTCCTTTTTATTTGTTCCTGATGTACATATTTTATTTTGCCCTGTATCATTGGGACAACTGTAGTTTTGTCTAATGTATTAGAACTCCTGTTTTTTTATTTTTTGTGAAACAGTCTGAATAACTGTTAAATTCATTGTTAAAGAGTGGATATAGTTGTTGTTTTTTCCCCTTCGTGGGTAATGGCACTATGGCAGTGTAATGACTTGTAAAAGTACTGCTTTGACTTACTGCTAGAATTCTTATAAAAGAGACCAACTACAATTCTCAGATTTGAAAAACTACATTTTATAGTATCACAATTAAAAATATCTGAAGTATGTCTGGAAAAAGTTAGATCATGCAAGTCCGAAAGAGTAATGAACTCAGATTATACGCAGCAAATTTAAGGAAAAAGATGATTAATTTGCATTAAACTGAAAACTATGCCAACTTCCTCAAACTATTTGATGATATAGTAAAAAGATTTCTTTTGACTACATTATTTCTTAAAATATAATGAAAATTTATGATTAAATTTTATAAAATTTGACTCCATAAATAGAAATGGAGCCAAAATAAAGGACAGGATGGAGTATGGTTTAGTAAGTTGGAAGTGGTAAGTTGGGTTTGCAATGCTAAGCGATGGGGGAAGTTGGGCTCCAAGATATAACTGGTTGTTACAGGTACCTCTTCTATATCAATCCTTGGTCCAAACCTTCTCCATTACAACTAGGACACTAGACAATTCAAAACCTTCTCCATGGTTTGAGTCTTCGAATATAGAGTTGAATTGGTTTTGGGTTGACTTCAAGTTGGATTGGGTCGGTTTATGGGTTTTTCTTACTTGGGCCATAATCTGTTCGGTACAGGTTGGTTTCAAGCATTTTATCGGGTTGGGTCAAATTTTGACAGTTTTATATAAAAGCCACGTAGGCGTAACATAAGTAGTCCCAAGGGACTTCACCCTTTTAAACTTTATGCCCATTTATTGAATTACCATTTCTAATTTAAGGGGTTCTGCTCCACACATTTTCCTAGCATGTAAACTTTTGGATTGCCATCATCAAGGAAGTAGTAATCATGAAAATTTTGAATTTTGGGGTAGAACTTTCCTTGATTTGTTCTCAAGAAAGGTTCAAGGGGATCATTATAGAAGTCCTTTTCACCTTCTAAGACCACGTACTCCTAAAGTTCTTTCTCAGTTGGCTTATACCTTAACACAAAAAGGTTTTTCTTACCTTAGACGTCTCAAAATAGAGCAATCAAGGTTAGCTTATGACCAAGAGTTAGACCAAGAAAGTAAACTTAGGTTCCTCATAATCGTATGCACATTGGGTAAATGATGAACAATGACACATCATCTTTCAGCATGAAGACTTTGATGATAAAGCCTCACACTTCTTCATCATTCTCATCATGCTCGATGTTGATAAGTGTTATTTTAATGACTTCTACCTCGATGGTCAAACACCAACAAAGGCAAAGGTGCTCTAAAAGAGAGGCTTTATTTTCTAATGTAGTGAAGTTGGATAGCCCCTAGATCATGAATCCATAGGCATCCCAACAACAAGTTAAGGCTCGCCTTGATGTGAAAGACTTGGAAAGTTACCTTCTTCTCGAATGAACCTAAGATAAGAGATAAGCAAATAGTGGCTAAGGGATTAATGGCTATAACTTCCATAAGATGGATTCCTTGCGCTGAAGACTAAAATCTTTCTCAACTAGACCCAATTTTTAGAGGTGTAATGATGCGTAATAAGGTAGAATAACACGGATAGATAAGTGAATGATAGAGCTCTAATCTTGTAAGTTTAGAAGGTCTATTCCTAATCGTAATTAGAAGATTATCACATGTTGCAACCAGTGATGTTTGGTTCAAACGTTGATAGCACAAGCTCATCAATTATATGAAAGGCCCAAAACATCTTATTTTTATTCATGATGTTTGTGCTTTATATAGGCAAGAAGCACAAGCCTATAAGACTCTTAAACAGATAAGAAAACAAGAAATCCTACTCCTATTAAGATTTGGAGACAAAACCTACTCTTATTAGGAATTGGAGAGAAATCCTATTCCAATTAGGAATTGGAGGGAAATCCTACTCCAATTAGGAATTGGAAACAAACCTAATCCTATTCAAATTAGAAAAATTACTTATTAAAGAACTAATCTAAAAAAACCCCACTCAAATGAATGATAAAAGCGTGTTACCTAAAATCTAAGTAAATGAAAACTATAAAGATTAAGACATGCCTTGCTCCACATCATTCTCCCCTTCTTTAAAGAAACTTATCTTTCATCAATGTAATCAAGTCACATGCTTTAAGAGATACATTATGAAAAACATTGAATGGATCTTCTTTAATTGACTCATCTTCCCCTTGGAGTTGTTGTTGGTCTTTTAAGCATAAAATGACAACCATGTATAATCAACCAGACAAACTAGTGCTCCATTGCAAATTTGAAGTGTTATTCTTGCCCTTTAGCTATCCTCCCCTTTTTATTCATTTTCCGGTTTATAAGCATCAATAAACAAATTTTAAGGAATAGAATGAGAATTATTTAAAGGTGCACCTTTCCTAATTATTGTAGTTGCAATAGATTCCTTAGAAACACTTGTTTCAATAGAAAGCAAGTACTTAGGAGGTAAGAGATTCTTCTGTTGTTCCTTGTATTTCATATTAAATGGAGTTTAGTGTGAAAGAGAACAAATCACCAAGGCATCATTATTCAAAGCTAGACAAATGCTAGGATTCTTGGAGGGACTAGATTGCATCGAATTGCTAATTCCATCTTCACCACTATCTTGACTATCCATAAAATGTAACATTGTTTCCCTTTCTTCTTCTTCTACCAAAGCATCAAGTATGAGAGCAAACTGATCTTTTCAGCTATCACTTTGTTTGGGCAATTTGATTGAATATGCCTAATCCCCCTACACTTGAAACACATCTTATACTTTATAGCTTGTTGTTTTGGAGTCAAAGATTGATGTTTATAGAGTATAACATCATTGGATGAGTTAGATTCAGTAACTTTGGTTTACAAGTTTAAAAAGTCTAGTGTTTTAGTGTGTTCTTGATTCAATGCATAAGAAGACCTATACCCCATGAATCTCACTGATTCTACTTGCCATGTAGTTTCATCCATAAATTAAAGAATAATTTGGATGAAACGAAACTCCAGAAATCCACGTTAAAAGTTATGGTTCCTATTGACTTGTTAGTCAACGAAATATTATTAAAATTAAGGGTCTCAAAGATAATAACATAAGGATTCCAATAAAAAAAATCACTCAAAAATTTGAAGTAGACTCCAAATATGGCAAAAAAATACTTGGGTATTCCAGATAGCAAATAAACTCAAAAAATCACCAAATTTTATAGGTGAAAAGTAGACTAAAAAACTAACTAATCTCAAGCTAAGAATTTCCAAAAAAATATTTTAAAACGGAGGAGAATGAAGCAACATAATTTGATCAATAAATCTATTCTTTTTGTGCATTTTCCAGTAAAATCTCAAACGCCCCTTACACCAAAGCCACCAAGGCTTTGTTACTAAATAATACATAACAAGGTAGGAAAACGCAGATGGATAAATGAATGGTAGAACTCTAATCTCACAATTTTAGAGGGTCTCTTCCTAATTGCAATTAGAAGATGATCATAAGTCACAACCAGTGATATTTGGTTTAACAAACCTTTATAGCACAAGTTCATCAATTATGTGAACAACGCAAAACTTCTTATTTTTATTCATGATGTTTATGACTTTATATAGACAATGAAACACAGGCCCATAAGACTCCTAAATTGATAAGAAAACAAGGAAACATACTCCATCCTACTAGGATATGGAGACAAAACCTACTCCTATTAGGATTTAGAGACAAATCCTACTCCTATTATGAATTAGAGACAAATCATAATCCAATTAGGAATTAGAGAGAAATCATACTCCAATTAGGAATTGAAGAGAAATCCAGTCCAATTAGGAATTGAAAACAAACCTAATCCTATTCAAATTAGAAAAATTACTAAGTAAATGACTAAGCTAAAAACACAAAAATCCCACTCATATAAGTAAATGTGTTAAAAACGTGTTATATGAAATCTAAGTAAATGCAAATTACATATATTAAAACACGACTTGCTCCACATTAGTAAAGACGAAAAACATTTAGTGTTGAGTTTGTTATCAACAAGAGTCATTGGGATATTTTTGTTAGAATTGGTTATTTTCAATTGTAATAATTGCACTTTTCAGGAGGCAAATCATCATAGGTGAACAAGATTTGTGCTTGAGGCTTTTCCTTTTATAAGGTAAGGAAATGAACAAAAATTTTCGATGTCTAAAAGGGGACATTAATTTTTGTTACTGTGTTTAGAAGTGCATTTTGGTGCTCAATGCAAGAAGTTAATAGTTTCTATCTATTATCCTATGCTCAAGTCTTTTTGATTTGCTTAATGAAGGATATCTCTTCTTTAGTGGGTTAGGCCACAAGAGGTGTTATTGGATTTAAATGCTTGATTTTGATCCTACTAGGGTTGGTCATGGCATTGACTCTAGGAGTGCTCTTTAAGTACCAATTTGGATTTATTATCTCCTAAGGAGTGAAGACTTATAATTTCATTTATATGTAACTCCTCACCATCGCTATCTTATGAATTATTGATGCTTTCTTGTGACAATAAGATTATCACTATTGGTGAAAGGGTACATATTGGAGTGATTAGATAAGATGGATTCAATAGACTATGTTTACAAATTTCCAAGATAGCCAAGGGATGAGTTTGATTACTTGGCTTATCCCTAGGAGAAATAGGCAATCTCTTATCATCCACCATGTCTTAAAGCTAACGTTTCAGGCAAATACACTCTTGAATATCATGATCATTACCTCGATGGAACCTACAATATCTATTTGTGTCCCACTTAACTCCTCTCCGCTTAACTAGCAAGTCTTATGTTAGTTTAATAGGAGTAAGATGATCTCTTCTAGTTGGAGAAATCCTTAAGGGGACACTTATGGAAACTATACCTATTAATTTTGTTGTTGTTGTGATAGTTTCTTCAAAGCCTACGAGCTTTAAGAGCATTAAAGTCACTCACAAGTGCTTTAGAGCTTGCACTAGCCTTAGGTTTCTTGCCTTTTTTAACACTCATTGTTTGGAGTGTCTGGTGGATTCCTTATCAAATCATCCTTAAAATTGGTGAATATAATATAGGCCCATTCGAAGGATTCAAAGCTGAAGTAATTCATGTGATTTTTTTCCATAAGGAGGAAACTAGCAACAAAGGTTTTTACTAACTCCTTTATAGGTGGTTAAGAGACCTATTTAAGATGCCATTTTCTTCAAGTGATTAAGGTAGGTCATGAACTCCTCATTTACCCCTTAGAGAAGGACTTCCAACTCCCAAAGAGTTTATTAAAGTTTCATGTAAGGACAATACTAATTTATGAAGGTATTGGTGAAATCCTCCATGTTTTTGTTTCTTTATCCTTCTAGACATAGAACCATTTCTACGTAAATAGATTTCAAGGACATTAAGAAGATGGTGGGGAGTAATTCAAGATCTCCTTCCTTTGATTTCAAGGACATTAAAAAGATGATGGGGAATAATTCAAGCTCTACTCCCTTGATGGTCGTGATGGCCATGAAGTTCCTTTGATAATATCAAAGATCATCAGTTGATTCGAACTTTAGAATGTCATTTGTGAAGAACTTTTTGAGCAAGCTAAACTCACCCTTCAGCTTGTCAACAGTTGAAGTATCAAAGTATTGGCCACTATTAGTGATATTCTACACCATTCCTTTGATTTTCTATGCCATGTTTACTATAAATTCTTCTGCCTTTTGACTTGCTCTAAAAGAGTATCCATGCTCTTTAGAGACTTAATGAGAATGTTTATTGTAACCATGAGGTAAGTGTATTGGTTGAAAATGGACATTACATCTGTAGAATAAATTATCTTTGGGAATACCTTAAAGGAAGGTCATGAAGATGAAGCAGCTAATAAAGTAATGCTAACTATGGGATCAAAATCCCTCTTATCCAATCAGCACACCCAAACTAATGAACTCTAAAATAAATAAGGAACCTTCATAAGTCTTCACAAGGAATGCTCCGACTCAATTCCTAGTAGGTAACTCAATTAGGGTGGGAGTTTGGGTTTGATAGGAGATAGAATGAAACAATTAGAATATGATACAACTACATGGTCACCTCGAATGCATGACACATATATTTTTGGTTTTTAGGGAGATAGTCTATGGTAATTATCAGAATGTTCCAAATGCATAAGACGGACTTGATATGCATGTACTAGGGAAGATAGACGTCACAATTACAGGATAAACTCACAATTTTACTAAGGAGTCTTGTGGAGTTTAAGGGTAATTTCATAATTTCACAAAATAAGGATTTTTATAGAATTTAGAGGTAATTTTGAAATATATTGGATAAGGATTGGGGGTAATTTTAATATTTTACGCAATTTTGGGATTTTGGTGTGAAGGTAGGGTTTTTAAGGGTAAGGTAAGACGAGGCATGTTACAGGCATAACAATGTCATAATAGGATAAGAAGCGTGCATTTATGACGAAATGACATACTTTGATGTGGGCATTACGATATACCGAGTTATGGTGCCCTTATTGGTGATCACGACTTTAGGAATGCATTAGACTTGACATGGTTTTGAGGGTTTAGATTTTCCCTAAGTCTTACAAAGTCGAATTCCTGATATTAGTAAAATGACATAGAATATGTGAAAAAAGTTCACGTAGTCACACTAGCAAGATAACATGAATGCAAGACTCAAAGTTTTCACCTAAAACAAGGGTCTAGGCATATCAATGCAATAAAGGTTCAATTAGTATAGTCAAAAGGTCCATGACTAAGAGGAAGATCCATTCACCTAGAGCCACCACTCAAAGGAGGTCATAGGGAGAGGAAAACCTCTATGATAAAACTCTGGAAACACTTGACAAATGTCATAGTTTGGAAAGCTTTGGTAAAGCCAAAGGTCGATCCATGAGCCTTGTCGATTTTTTTGGTAAAGTTCCACTTCCAAGGTGTTTCATATGTAGAATTTGAATGAGACAGAGCCTATTCGATAATTTTCCTCATGAGGAAAAATGTGCGTATAATGCAAGATTGCCAAGGTAGCACGGCACAACAACACTACTAATAACTCTCAACTATATATATGATTTAAGGGTATATTTGGACCATTTTCATGTAGTTTAGATGCATTTTAGATTAGTTTTAGTTAAATTATTCTTATTTGCTTTTATATGATGTGTTCGTGGGTTTTCGTAGTGTTTGCTGTATTTTCCAGGATTGTCGAGATTCCAAAGAATGAGTTGAGTTCAAGATCTCATGAGACAAGTTCAAGATGTAATGAAGGGATCTTATGGAGTCTTCAAAGTCAAGATTAAGCAACACAAAGCTAAGGGAAAATGGTTAGTTGCTAGCATGTTCACAAATGAAGCAAAGAAGTGGAATAGAAGATGCACCAATCTAAAACAGGAGACTAGGCAGAGTATAGCAGAAGACTCGACCGAGTGCAAGCATAGTTTTAAGTAATACATAGCTTCTAGGTGAAAAAGTGAAGAACCAGAGGACACTCAATCAAGTGTGTAGAGCACTTGATCGAGTCACTACTAGAATTTCCAGTTTTGATCTTTGTTGAATTTTGGCTTGATGAGAAACACTCGATCAAGTATGTAGAACACTCGATCGAGTCCATTTTACTAGGCCGATTTTTCTGCACTTTCCTTATTCAATTTCGGTTGCTTTGAATATATATTAGATGTTTTCCTAGGTTAAAAAAGAAGGTTGAAATTAGGTCTGTATCAGTTTTTCTCTCGCTTTCTCTTAACTTTTCTCTAGCTCTCTTAAATTTCCAATGAAGTATTCAAATTTCCAGCAATACTCTAACCTTATGTTAGCAAATTTTTGCTTTGTTTATATTATATTCAATTTTCAATATTTGTTCTCTGTATTATTTTAGTCTATTTACTATTATTCATCATGTCTCCTTTTATTATTTGTGTTGTTTTTATGTTCATCATGTGTGAGTAGTTTTGCGATCTAGGATTTTGATGAACCCGAAACCCGAATCTCAATGCATGAATAAATTATTTTAATCAATGATTGACTTTAACACCATTAAAATACTAGACTTAGTTAATTAATGACATGGATTAAGTTCAACGACACAAGTCAGTTCATAATCTAAATTAGAATCATAGGCTAAGGTGTGAGTGTCGATCACAAAAGTAGATGTCACAATCATTAAGACTATTTGAATGTTGTGTTTTTTGCCTTCTTACTGCATGATTTCACAAAAGTAAGTTTGATATTTTTAGGGGGAAGCTGATACTCGAGATAGATCCTTAGTATTGTTGAGGGTGCATTCATCTTAAGAATTGTATTGTGAATTGAATTCGAGGGATGGGGTGTGTATTCTATATCTACTCATATTAGTGGGGATTCGTTGTCCTAGACTTTTGTTATTATATTGATCTCACTTTTAGACATAATTCGTATTTAGCATAGCTTAGTTCATAGCTTAAATTAGAAACCCTTTTTTTTTATATTCATTACCTTGCCTAATAGAAACATAGAACATCGTATATATCCAAATTTGCAATAGTCTCTTGGGATTTTGACCCTACTTGCCTAAACTACATAATTTAGATAGATAGGTACTTTTGATAGGGTAACAATAACCTTGTCAACTAAAGTCGGGCATGACACTACAAGGCCCAACAAGAGGTTAGGCAGGAGTTGACACGTCCCACAGCGTGCACAGCACAGCCCCTGCCCATCTCTACCTATGATGCATTGACAAGGAGCATCCTACTGTATTCACTTGGTTAAACCTTAAAAACCACACTTTGAGTACCATCCTCAAGGAACCACTCCAACAGAATAGTGTCTTCATACCTCTAAATGTAATCCCCTTCCCTTACACTTTAGTTGTTATAATGCATTTATTATATCTATTTCATTTCTTTCCCTTTTTTACTTAGTCTATAATGAAGAGGTATGAGCAACCTTCAACCTCTCAAGGCTAGATCAAATCTCACTTTTTTCATGAGAAAAACCTTATGTGCTCATCACTCTTGAATGAACATTTAAGAGTTATTCCAGGGCTTATTTCTAACATCATAAAGCATATCTTTGTTCATCTTAATATTCAAAGTCTATGATAATTTGGGATCATATCATACGAGTCCTCTTAACTAGACCCATGTCCCTTGTTAAAGTATGTCATGAAGAGTATCCTTTTTAGGTTTAATTCTTTATTTGATGAGTAAATTTTCAACTCATAACATAGTTTAATTATATTTTGTTTATTTAAATATTGCACCTTTACTCGCTCTATTTAAATTCCATACTTTAAATTCAACATCTTTTATTTACACATAACCCTTATCATGTTGTAAATTATTTGATCACATTATCTTCTTGCACCTAACCAAGAAATATTGAAGTGCAATGTAACCACGCATAATAAGATAAATTTGGACAATAAGTTTTAGGAACCCTTGACTTAAGGACTTAAAACAAAGAGATCACCTAATTTAGATTTATTTGCATGACTCTTAACTTGCTAACTCACCAAATATTGAGTGTGTTGCCGTTTGTTCTTGCTTGTGCCATAGGAACTATTGAACTTAAGTTGTTCTAGCTTAATTAAAATTGCTTCCACATCATTCACGAAAACTGACAAAGATTGCTCTTTCCTAAACCCTCCTTTGGTTTGAAAACCACTCACATGAGTCAATGATGGAATTCAAACGTAATTGACATGCAAAACTACCATTATTAGTTTTGTGATGACTACTCTTGACCCATCAATCCCAATCCATAAGAGGATAGCTAAAATCCGTTTAACAAACCCTAAACAATGCACAAAATTAGTAAGGCACTAGTGGGGGGAATGCCCCTTCCTTTTCTCTTCCAAGGAAGGTTAGATTGTGAAAAACCAGGTCTTCTAGTGGCAATTCACTCATTGAATAGTCCACCTAAAACCTAGTTGGGTTCTTAACCTTTAAAATTCTCATTTTACCCCTACACTAAGGTTATTTAGGGTAACTTATTCTATGCTAACATGATATTGTAACAAAATATCTAGTAGAAAAAACTATGGGGGAAAGCACAAATCAAAGTCTAAGTCTAAGCGCAAATATCTAAGAGAAGGGGAAGAATTAACTGGAAATTCAAAGGAGATTTTAATAGCAAGATCAGAATAAAGCTTCAAAGTTGAAGAACCAATTGACGGGGATTGTTAGGAAGTGAGTCGTCAAAAATTGAGTGAAGTTTGGAAAGATAAAGAGTAAGTGTAAAAGACTTCTGAGAGTGTTAAAATCATAAAATTTTGTGAAAACCTTCAACCTATAGACGACACTATCAACGATTTTTACTCAAGAGGAATTGTGCCCTAAAATCTCCCATAGATAGATGAGATAGTGACCTAAGATTCCACAAAGCTAGTGGGGGAAACATAATAATCTTTCTCGCTAAAACAATTATTGAAATTCTAAGGCATTCTAACTTTAAGAAGTTTTGAAAACAGTTAAAGTTTGATAGGCTTAGTTAGACCCTAATTGATATGTAAAGCAAAGGGAGTAAGCCTAAACGACTTGGTCTACCTAGACTATTTACAATCTTAAATTAGGGATATAGACCATGTGCAAAAAAATTCTACTCAATGGTAACCATTCACTTCAATCTGCTAGCAGATTGATGGGTTTAATAGGCAAATTGTGTGGGTCCACTCTTATTATCATGGGCTATACGCCATTTGTGCTTGTCTAGAGGCCCATGATCAACAAGCACCTTATGCAACATAACCAAGGGGTGAGGAGTAATTGGGTTAGGTTCAATAGTCTCTAGTCATGTGTAATCCATTTATATAGGACACATAAACTCATCATCCTTTGTAGTCCTTTCACTATAAATACCACTACGGGTAAAGGATAAGATATCCTCAATTTTTCTCTCTAAGTATATATTAAGAAACATACAAATTCCAGGCAAACTGTGTCCAATCCAACATCATTCAACATCAACGTTCTTTCTTCGTTAACTCGTCCACCAAGTAATATATTTCTATTCTTTTGATAGAAACATAACTTAACCAAGTAATACGTTTCCAATCTTTTGATAGAAACATAACTTATAGTGGAAGATTAAGATGAACTAAGAAGGGTCTATTTCATACCATACGGGAGTTTGACTCGCCACGATTGGCAGTCTTCGGTGGTTAGGAGTATGCAGTAGTGAAGAGGGAGGCAGTAGTGAGAGTCTTGAGAAATGATGGTGATGAGTGTTACCGTTGGCAATTCCCCGTTCAAAATACAATGACTGTTGGAAAAATATTGTCAACGGCATGAAGCCGAGAGGAGAGAATTGCAAATGACGTTTGTTGAATGTTTTTGTAATTAGGAATGAGATTTAATTATATATATTTTTATTGGTGTATGTCTTTATATATCACTAGTGGTGTTTAACAGCGAGTGTGATTCGCTGAAGACTCGTTGTTCCAAGAAACAAAATGGCACCTTGAAAATTTGCAAAGAGTTCGTGTAAGACAGAAACTTGAGCAGCATAATAGGAGATCCGGGACAAAGTGTCACTTCATGTAACAAATAAGGGCAGTTTACAACTTACAAGAAAGCATGTGCAGCAATTACAGACCTACTGATCTCAGCAAAAAATTTCAGATCTATACAAAACCATCAGCTGAAATACTAATTATACCAAGACAAAGTGGATATGATACATTGATTAATTAAATATAAACCCAAAAAGAAGCTGGACCGTCTTAGCTTTCTTGCCAACGTTAGAAGCCTCTCTAAACTCCATTGTTGGAAGGATCCCAAGTTGGCTTTATTAGAACGGTTGAACTGGCGCTGTGGACTTTAGTTCGCATGCAGCTTGGAAACAATCAGCGGCCTGTGATATTAAACCTTCTTTCTTTAAAATCAAGCCTAGGTGCAACCAAGCATCATGACTTGTTGGCTCTAATTGTAAGGCATTCATTAAGAAGCTTTTGGCTATAGGGAGAGACGAGGGACTAATCTCCATGAATATTTCTGCTGCTGAGACTAATCCAGGAACGTAATTTGGATCTATCGACAGTGAGATAGAGAACGCAACAAGTGCTTCCTTGTAAAGTGACCGAGCCTTGAACAGCGTACCTGTAAGAAAACAAAACTATCAGTGAACTAACACAACTAGAAAAACATACCAACCCCAATAGCTTAGCCCTGCAGTCAACTTTCGACTTGAACCAAAAACAACCAAGTCCTATCAGTATTACTTCATATGATGTAAGTCGTATGTTCAATAGAAAATCATTTATAAACTGGAACTTGGCCTACTCCATATTTGACTCAATTGACCTGAAACCAAGCTGATTGACAAACAACCTGAATATGACAGAATTTTAACGCCTCTCTTCCCCCTCCCTCCTTTCCCATGGCTTACCTGCTACATGCCAACTTCGAGGACTGTAAGGGTTGATTGACTTTGCCCTTTCCACACAAATTTCAGCATCTCCCCAGGACTGAAGCCTTGTGTATAAATTAGAAAGATCTTGCCAAGCTTCAATCTCCAAATTTTTCATATCTGTTGCCTGTCAATGGGTCCATAAAATATTTTCGATACTCAGTGACTAAGATATTTGTCAGTAATATGACATGCAAGATATGCTCACAGTTCTTCAATTAAAATTTTAAAAAAAGTGAACAATTGATTACATGAGTAAGATATCACACATGCTCCAAATTATACTCCAATAAAATACCTCCATATTGTGTTCAAAATTATGAATATGCAATAAGTAGCACATGCCGCAAGAGACAAAGCTCTTTTTTTTTTGTCTTCCGAGGGCACATGAGTCAAGTGTTTCAATGTCTATTATACCCTAAGAAAAATAATGATAATTAAAGACAAAGCTCAGATGCAAGCTCGACATCAGAACACGCACTTACCTCCAGGCTGGGATTCTGAATATTGTGCTTCTTTGCTGCTTGAATTTGTGCTAACAATAGTACATAGTTCTCTATAGCTTGCTTGGGGTTTTCTTGAGCAATCTGTAGAATAGCCTTTAATCTCAACAATTGTAACCGATCAATGCTGGTAGTTTCATCTAGAGCAATATCAACTATGTCTTCAGCATCTTCAAACTGCTGCTGAGCAGCAGCTACTAAAGTCAACAGCTTCCACCCTCTGCCTGAACTCCCAGCCACCATATTGGAGTACAACTTGGTGTACCCAAAGCTGGCATCAAGATTCCTCTGAACAGCATTTTCTAGCCCCAGATTGAACATCAATTCAGGGTCATCATTCACAATGGAAACAGCTTTGTTAAGGGACTTCAATGACCCTTTACGATACATCTCCCTCTCCAAGTTAGATATAGATACTCTGGCGGCATTTGAATAGCACATCCCTAAGAACTTATGAGCTTGAGCCATAAAATGTTTATTTCCATCAGCGGCAAATTCAAAAACTTTGCGACAATAATTTATCCCTTCTTGAGCAAGCTGTAAATCACTTGCACACAACTTTGCTCCCAACAAAAGAGAAGAGATGTGGAGTTTGTACTTTGACTCAGAACGTCCCGTAATCTTCCTCACCAGATTCAAAGTTGCCTCGTTCTGACCTGCAGCACTATGACAAAGTGCAAGAATGTACCATCTCTCAGCTCTATAATAGATTCCTGGAAGTACTAGCTCCACATGCTGAGCGAGAAACTCAAAACCATTACACATTGACAGAGCAAAGGATAAATGATCCAGGATTTCTGGGTCCCACTCGATATCATTACATGATGCTTTTCTAATAAGGATAAACAGCAAAAGGATAGCTTCCTCGATATTATTCCTAGGGGTAGTTGGACCCCAAATTTGTAGCGGAGGGGGAAGGCCAACTTCAACACCTCCATAAATCAGTATAGTAGCTAACACCTTTTGGGCACTAGCTAATCTGCAAGGATCCAAGTTCCAGGGCTTCACAAGAACTCGACGATATGCTATTACAGCTTCATCAAGGGACCCTGCTTCTTTCCATAGTTTAGGAAGCAATTCGAGAGCCTTATGAAACATTTCTTGCATCCTATTCTCTTTACTAATTTTTGCCGGCATCCCATCAGGTAAAGCTGATTCAACTATGTCCACAATCATTTTGCATTCTCTAGCAGCCTCTGGTAGATTGTTGACAATAGCATACAAATAGATAAGATGACATATTGATACACACCTCATAAACTGAAGCAGACAGAAATTAAAATAAAGTATATCCTTTTGAGTTAGATGGATGATATTTGTTATTCAGTAATTTACGAATTATATTTTGAGGTTATAGAAACACATACAGGTAAGTACTACTTCATTCAAGAAGATCCACTATAACTTTTCTTGAGATATGAGAGGAAATAATCATAGCTTATGAATTATTTTATAGATTCAAATTATTTAATACTAGTAACCTATTACTAATTGTATTAATACTTTAATAGTCCGCTTAAGCAAAACACATGTCTACAATTTATTTATGACATAGTTCTGACTTATGAGTCAACAAATTATTCTCAGATAATACTCATCATTGATTCCTCTTACATCAACCTATACACTCCATAGCTATCCTAAGCATAAGGCACACTCAGTGCATTCCATGAAATTTTTTATAATGCTTATAATTATAACATAAGATTCCTTAATAATACAATTACAAAAGAAAAAAAATAACATGACAATGTACCTGTAATTTTCCCGAGTTCCTCCAAAACCTTTGACTTCAGTAGAATGGCTTCAAGAAGAAGGCTGACCGAATGCCAAGACATTACACCAGCAAGGGAATTATCTCCCTTTGATCGTCGTTTTCTCGGCCGGGTGCGTTCTGTAATAGCAGTAACCACCCTTGGGGTTAACCCTTTGATGTCAATCCCTTGGAAAAGTTGTAAAGCTGCATCAAAATTGCCCTTCTGATATTCTATCCTGCCAAGTAATGCTCTAGCTTCCTGATAGTCATTAGTGAGCCAATTTCAGTACATTTTCTAGGCAATAAATAAGAAAATCAAACAAAAAGGAGTAGAATATAGAATTGCCTAAAAACCAACAAGAAAAATCAGACCAATTCAAACACAAATAATTAAGTCTAATAAAATGTAGTTCCAAATTCACCTCATAGTTTAATGAGAGAGCTTCCTTTAACGTGGATTCAACTTCATCTACATGAGCATCTTCGTATTTTGACCCCAAATCACCAGTAGTCCGAGAAGAAATACTCTTCATATCGCCCGTCCTCGACGAAAGGCCACTCACTGAGAAGTCCCTGTTGGCCAAAGATTCCGGTGACCGAGGTGCCTGCTCCTCTAACTTAAACTGCTCTCCTGAGCAAGCACACAACATTGTCCCTCTTCTCAAAATAAACACAAAAACAACTTTCCACCTTCTTGCACCCCTGACTTAAGTTTAACTCAGCTGATTATTCAAGCTCCAAACACACCCAACAATACTGAATAGCCTCAGCTTTTGAGTCTGCGATGATGGATAGTCAGAGACTCTGAGTCACACAATAATTCAACAAAAATGGGGAAGACCATCAGATCTTATCTGTACTCTAAGTTTTAACATGTAACAAGTTGATAAGATTCAGATCATAAGGGCATGTATAATTATAGAAACACTAATAAAAAAAGAAATTCAAGTTGACATTATTCACATTCAAATCATAATAGAACAGCATACCTACAGAAATCCCAGCTTGGAGACAATAGGTGATTAGAAGAATAAGGTTTTAACGAATGCAAGTAAATTCAAACAGAAGATACCAAAGTGCACATAATCAGGCAAGACAAGAACAATGCCTCGAACCTACCAAACAAAACAAAAACTGAAGCAACTCATGTCTTCTTTTACTGCCATAAAAGCAACTTCTCCAACAGAGAATCTTCTCAGCTTCTCAGTATTCTGAGGCTTATCATGTGAACAAATTTTTGAAAATGTTATCACAATTTTTTATGCAAATGAGCATAAAATTTGAAAATAACCCACATTTAATTGTGAGCTGAGCTATGTTACTATCATATGGAGATCTGAGTAGAATGCGGACTTTTTTGTCTGTTTGTGACTTTTGTGTCTGTCTATTGACTGTTGTTGCTGACCTTTGTGCATAGTGGGGTTGCAGTAGAATAAGCATATGATGGTGGGTCTGAACTCTGAAGAGAGTATGGGCTGGCAATGGGTGTAGCTGATGATCTCTTACGCTGCTATGCACTCATTGTGGTTTTGGTGTTGGGCGCAGCTTAGGTTTGATTTGATTTCTTGGGTTACGGTGGGCTACTGAGAACATATATTGATTTAAATAGGGACAATGTGTTATGGACAGTTGGAAATTTTTTTTTTCTAAATAAAGTAATTGGGAAAATAACCTTTGGCTAAAAGTATTTCGGAAAATGACCATGAGATTAGGATCGGATAAAAGTTGTTGTCCAGGATAGCGACTTTGGGCGAACTAGAAAACCAGACTTCCCCCTCCACGAATTAGACCTAC